>JAAALK010000283.1:34723881-35323881 GCA_019279435.1 Zizania palustris
AAGAGAGAGAGAGAGAGAGAGTGGAGAAAAATGGCGAATCACAAACCTCGTGCTGCATCGAACAGGTTGCTGTTTGGTGAAAAATAGTTTATTTTTTCACCTGTTCTCTCCACGAGTTGTGGATTAGAAAATATTAATAATCTGTTACTCTCAATATGTTATTTATTATTGTCAAAACAATAATATACATGACTGTTTAAGTTAATGATATATATATGCGATAGGATGATAAAAAATGTTAATTTTTTTATGTTATTATAATTTTTACGGTTTGTTAATATGTCATATGTCAAAAATAAAGATCATTACAGTTACTGACAGTGGTATATAGGCAATTCTTAAAAATTATAATATATGTGAAAATTTTTCTAAAAAAGTAAAGCTACTTTTCGACTAGTTTAGAGTGTGCAAGTGTAACTACCAAAATGCTTATGCTTTGCTGAACAAAAAATTATTGTAAATTTGTGTAAAATAAATCAAATATATCTTTATATGATATATGTTATTCACTTTTAATTATATTGTCAATCTAATTGATCTATTGTGTAATATTAAATATTACGAAGTAGTAACCGCAAAAACTACAATGGAAATATATAGACGACAGATTCACCACACTGATTAGTACATGGTGAAAATTGAATTAGTGATTATGACGAGGTTTATGCATGAGTTTATGCGTTTGTTTTGGTGTTTTTTTTCTGTCACCCGGCGAAAAGTAAGTTTTGTGAACTAGTTTCTAGAGTGAGAGGTGTACGTATCATCACTAGAAGATATTAAACACTAAAGTCACCTCTCTCAAGTAACGTAGTTTCATCCATGCAGCATGTTCGTCTCTTTGCCATATTAATATTTGACACATTACTAATTAATGTAAGAAATAACACGGATTGAGCATATAATTAATAAGTAAAGTATGATTTAGTTATATACTTTTTTATTATAGAGTATATTTTGTATTTTGTATCAGGGTGTCGGCCCAGTCTTTACATCAGGGTAAGGTGGTATTTATACTGTCTGTATTTTGGGTATCGATGGAATGCCAATACGTGCGTTAAGAATCAACATCAGGATCAGGTCAAGTTTCACAGCTTCGGCGTACTTGCCGTAGGATCCCATTAGAACTATTAGAATAAGTGATCTTTTAAAAAATTTCCGTATCATATCCCGTCATATATAATATAATCTTAAAATAAGATCGGACCAATGCGTCGTTTTTCTAAAAAAATATGCTTCCGCTGCTATTAGCAAGCACTGTCAATATTCATCCGGTTCTTCCGTGTATCAGCTCACCATGCTAAAAGACAGAAAGAGGTTGCTTGAATAGTTTGTTTTATTTTTTTCTACTTTCTAGCTCTCTAGCTAAAGCTAGTTACAAGATCAAGATCATGGTGAATTCCATACGGATGAGGCAAGATTTATTTTTTTTTCCTGGTGCATCATGAGGAATGGGCGAATGGATCAGGATCTCGGACTATAAAACTAGCCTTCTGTGACGTTATAGCACATGAAATTTTGGCACGAGTTGAAAAGAATACAAAAACATATTATGCACGCAAGCAGTAGTGTTGAACATTCAGGGTCTTGATAAATCCTTCCCGTTTAAATTGATATGATTCATAAGAAAATTGAAATTAAATAATTATAACCATAAATATATTTTTTGGGGGAAATACAAACACGTGAAAGTGGGCAGCTTCTCCTCGACAACTCGATACAATCTTCACCGTGTTTACTCATATATGCAAAAAAAGGGGGGAGATCTTGACGACGACCTCGCTGAAGTTTAAGGCTATCTCTCTGAAGCTTGTTTCCTGCAGCAGATGAACACATGAGACCGACGATAAAAAAAAAGATATTGGTGTGCGAATCAGACAAGATAAATAAATTTGAAATATTTTGAAGATGAACTGAACTAGAGTTTGAGAGCTCTACCATGGTAGCTTAAAAGTGTCTCTCCAGCCAGTCTGCTTAGTACAACTTGGTGATATCTTGTTCAGGCGTACGATTATCTCTGCGAACGTTGGCCTGACGGAAGGCGTCTGATCCCAGCACTCCTGTATAAGCCTGCACGCAAAGAACCACTATGAGAAGCAAATAGCATGAATTCGAAACAAACACGGCCTGTCCTGCGTGCAAAAGATGCAACTGTGCTCGATGTGTTTAGTTCTTATTAGCAAGCATCCTCCAGCAGCTGGTTGTGAAGGAAGCAACTTACAGTCCCAGACTCCCCAGTCCCGCTCATTTCAACTGTGACTGGGCAATGCTGGGATACAAGCTTGATCGAGTAGAAACAAAGCTCATTGAGAGACCATCAACACAATAGACGGTGCTACCTCTGTTTCGTATTATAAGTTGTTTGAGTTTTTTACGAGTCAATATTCTCTATCTTCGACCAAATACTTAACCAATGTTATAGAAAAATATACAAACAAATACAACATTAAATTAGTTTCATTAAGTACACCATGAAATATGTGTTAATGGTCTATCTATTTGATATTGTAGATGTTAATAAATGTTTCTTTAGATTTGCTCAAAGATAGAGAATTTTAGCTCAAAAAAAGTCAGACGACATATAATATGAAACGAACGGAGTATGACTTATTGACGGAAAAACAAGAAGTATTATTCACTCACTCTTTCAAATCATCAGGATAGTATTTTGGTTTATTCTTGAATGGTGGTCTCAGACCCTCCAGACAAATCATCTTTGCTGCCTCCTCTGGTGGTTTTGGGTGGAAAGCTGGAATTCCTTCAATCATCTGAACCATAACGTACATGGAGAAATTTCCACTTATGGGTCGTGCCAATTCAATGAAATATCAGCACAATCACATCAAAGTATCAAGCCATGTTTGTGGATTTATTTTCTCTTGCAATACATTCAAGTGTGACAGCTCTTTACAACATACGAATTGATTTGGTTTGCATGTAGGCAGAAATATTTTACGCATACCTGATAGAGAATGAGACCAAATGCAAACACATCTGCACTTCTGTCAAATGCTCCATTACTGTATATCTCAGGAGCGATGTATATACCTATGTAAATAAAATATGAACACTATTGCGTATAAAATAGCACAAGTGGTACTGATTCTATTAAAAACTATGGAAACTGTAATTAAAAATCTAAAATGATACAGAACATCACAAAGTAAAAGCTGATCACCTAGGATCATATAACCACATTAGCCTAGTATTTACAAAATGCATTTGCATACATATCCATCTCGACGATATTAGGAATCACAATTTATTTTAAAGAACTAATGAGGACTAATTTGTGCAAATAGACACTCTGCAAGCAAAATGTTCACCTTTTCACAGTTACAATACCAAGTAATTTTAAGTAGGGCAATATGTTGCCATAGTTTTTTGGCACTAGAAAATGCTCAATATACATTAATACTAAAGTTGAAATAAACTTCAAGCAAGAGGATGTAGCTTAAAAACATGTGTGTGGCATACTGTTAAATTTCGGTGTCGTCTGAGCCATTTGTAGTTTAACTTCCGAGACCTTAATCAAGCTAAGTGAGCCAAAGCCTGCCACTTTAAGTTTCCCTACATCATCCCGCACAATGCTTCTGCAACCTTACCAAAATATCATAACGTACACTGCATATGTCGACAGACACTAATGTTTAAAGTATTGAACCAATTTAATGATAAAATAAATTTAACTCAGCTTACTTTGGTGACAGATCACCATGGATGATTGGCTCCGGCTTGCACTCATGGAGATAATTTAATCCCCTAAATGAGAAGAAATGGTTTTCTCTTAGCTTGTAGAAACCATAATTTCAAAACTACCAGAAATTAACTTCTTAGTGATTATTCCATTTTATTCTGCTGAGACAACATGAACTGAAAATCAGAAACATTTCGTCTACATGGAAGTAGATCACTCCTAGGTGAGTATGAATTATTTGTGCTGAAAGATATCTTCCACACTTCAATAGAAAAGTTTGCATGACAATTGACAAATACAGCTTCAACAAAAAGAGAAGAAAGATAAAAGAACAGAAGGGTGTCAACTTCTGACATACCTTGCAATGTCAAGGGCAAATCTGATGGCTTTATAAGATTGCAAGCGACCTTTTGTCTCAAGATAACTGGCTAAATTGCCCTAATCAGGAAAAAGAACATATCTAGTCATTGATGACAAAAGAGTTATATTGTTCAGGTAACTTGAGTACAAGAGATACTGTTATCAAGTCAAAGTTTTCATCTTGAAGAAAAAAAAGATGGAAATAATTGAGTGGACAAAGGCGATTGCCACCTTTTCCTGTTGAATAAAGGTAGCTTACTTTTTCATGGTACTCTGAAACAATCATCATTGGTACATTTTGTGTGACAGCTCCCACAAATTGGACCAAATTTGGATGGCGTGCCTTCTCCAATAAAGTAAGCTCGTGTTTGAATTCAGTTCTGAATTGATATAGCAATGTAACTTAGAGGTAGAAGCATTGCATGGCAAATAAAAAGAAGAGGCAAAACGCCAAACAGATAGATGGTTATGGTCTGGCAAATAAGAGAGGCTATTCGATACTTTAAATCTATTTTAGT
The DNA here is from genome assembly GCA_019279435.1 of Zizania palustris. Lineage (NCBI taxonomy): Eukaryota > Viridiplantae > Streptophyta > Magnoliopsida > Poales > Poaceae > Zizania > Zizania palustris. The sequence continues at coordinate 34,728,454 of JAAALK010000283.1, forward strand.
TTAGCTTACACAAGATGAAAATAATATCCATTGCAATATCAACAATAATCATCACTTCGATAATCAATGATATAATTACTCTTAATTTCGTCTGAAAATAAAGATTGTTGATCTAGTTTAATGAGCAAAAAGAACACACCACGTCACTGAGTAACAGAATTTCCACACAAGATATCCAACGAATTAAAATATGCACTACACTCTACACCACAATGAAGCAAAATCCCAAGGTTAGGACAGTCCCCAAAAATGTTGTTTTTGACATGTGGCGCAATAGATTTCCATGCCCTAATACATAGTATAAATGATCATGGTAGTTACTAGTGAATTTTTTAAAAAACTAATATTTTTTTTAAAAAAAAATCAAATCTGTATGCCGATTTCAAAATTTTGCAAAACTAACATACGGTCGGCACTTGAAGTGCCGACTAGATGCCACGTCAACTCCAATCGGCACTTCAAGTGCCGACTGGTGCTGACATGGCGTAGTCGGCACCAGTCGGTATTTGAAGTGCCGACTGGACTCCAATCGGCACTTCAAATGCCGACCGCATGTTAGTTTTATAATTTTTTGAACTTGTCATACAGATTTGAATTTTTTTAAAAAAAAATCGGTACTAGTTTATTGCAAGCGACATACAACAAGGTATAAAGGGAAAAGATAGAAGGTTTACGGAGGCAACTAATACATGCTATTGGCGTCCGAGAAGCTGTCTTTGTCAAGTATTTTAACAAACACTTTGGATCCATACCACCTGGCAACATAGTGACCCTGCAAAAAGTGTTACGAAAGGTAAATTTTTTAGGATTATGTGCAAAGTCTTAAAAAAGGAAATACACATTTGCATGAATATGGAGCAGAAAGACATAAATCATAATTTATAAGATAGAACTGATGTAGAATCATCATTTAACTTGAGTTCCTATCTGGAATGAAGCTGAACTGAATCATTGGAAGTTCAGATATAAATGTGGTATCGAATAAAAACAAAAGCTTTTAACATCACGAGTCTTAAGTGGAAGTTGGTATATGTCAAAAAGTTTAAAAACATATGAAGAAGCAAATCAAGGGGAAAACAGGCAGGGGACGTGCATAAGCGCTTGCCTTTGTAACCTCCTCTCTTCTTCTGAACTGGAGTTCAAGTGGGTTCAGCTCATACTCCGGGACTTCTTTGGGATTTGAAACTGTCATTGGAGTCCTTTTGTTTTTCTAAGAAGCAAAACAAATGCATGATATATAAGCAAGAGCCAATGAATTGCTCTAAGAGTTTTAGTGACATAATTATAGTACCGGAACTTTTGCTCCTCTTGCTTCCAGAAGGTTGTAAACTTCAAAATGCCCGTAATGCTTAGCATCTGCCACAGGCTGAAATTATATGCATAAATGTCAGCAGAAGAAAAACAGTCGATAAGATAAGAAGTTGCACGTATCATGAAAGTACTACGTAGATTAGGCCTCAAACATTGCTTAGAAAGCAATCAAAGCGTTGATTGCTCCAATCAAAGCAATCAAATTATATACACAAATGTTCTATCACATAGTACGAAGTACAAAGAGGTACAGTGAAGTTGAAGTGTTCAGGCGTCCAGCACGTGGACAGTCATGATCCAGATTGCAGAACACAGAACAGAGCACCATGAAAAGAAGGTGAGGAGAAAAAAAAGAGAGTTGAGTAGTACCGTGCTGCCCCAGCGGTCGCGAGCGTTGATGTTGGCCCTCCAGTCGAGCAGCAGGCGCACCACCTCCCCCTGCCCTTCGCAGGAGGCGATGTGCAGTGCCGTGCGCCCGTCGAGGTCAATGCTGTTGACGTCCACCCCATCCCTGAGCAGCTCCTCCACCCCGCCCACGTCCCCCTGGCACGCCGCGAACAGCAGCTGCATCGTCGCGTCCAGGTTCCCTGGCACGGACAGCTGCGACGCCGCCCCTCCTCCCCCGTCCTCCGCTTCCCCCGCCCCGCCGCGCGGCGTCGGGTCGAGCGACGACTGCCTCGCTAGCCCGAACCGCGTCTGCCCCGCCCCCGCCCCCGGCCAAGCCCGCCGCGGCGTGTGCGTCTCCAGCGACATCTGCCGCCACATCCTCGCCGCCCCCGACGACAGCTGCCGCGAGACGCTCCGCTTCAGCTTCGCCGCCGCGTCCATGCTACCAAATACCACCTCGCCTCTCCCCGTCTCGTCCCGGGCTTCCGGGCTCCAGCGGCGAACGAACAATCCCGCCCTGTTGGTCACGCGTGGGATCTCGCGCGCGGCGAGCCGGCGAGGGGTGGTTGCCTTTGGGGATTGGGGACGATTGGGGCGTGGCGCCGGTCGCTGGAGTTCGAAGTCCAACCGCGAGCCTACTACGAGTCTACTCGTAGATTAGTAGTAGCTGTAAGCATCAAGCGTCTTATCAATACAAAAAAAATAATGATTTGATATTCTGAAAACGAATATCTTAATTATATTTTTACTTTTTTACGTTGATAAATTATGAAATTTCTCAATTAAACAAGGGGAGGAGGGCCGTTAACGAGAAAAGTAACCGCCGGTTTATTGGTTAATTCGGACCAAAAGGCGCGCGGCGTGTCTAGTTTTAAAATTACAACTTGGGTTTGGGACGTAAGAGGTGTCTGACTTGTGGGCCCTGCGAATTTGGGGGCGCCTTGTCAGTGAGACTGGAGAGGGGGGTAGCAGCAGGAGGAGGGTTGGTTGTTTTTTTTTGTTGCTTGATGGGAACACTTGCCGACGACTTCTCCGTTTTTTTTGTTTGTTTTTGGTTTGAGTTGAGTTAAATAAAAGCTTGCGTGTCTGGAATACCTGGTATGCGTCTTCCTTTAATTTTCTTCCCTTTTCATGCAAAGACCGGACCGATTCCTCTCACAGAAACAAAACACTCGTCCGGTTATTAGTGACGGAGCTAGAGTAAAATTGAAGTGGGAGCGGTACACCGAATAAAATTTGACAGAGTGCACGAAAGGTAAAAAATTAACAATAATAACTAATTTTTTTTGCAAGGGGTTTCTTGGAACCCCACCACAAGCTTTGGCTCCACCCCTGCCGGCTATAATCAGTGTTGTTCATAGTATTTTGGGGTGATATTACGGGAGGATAAACGTCAGTCCGTGGCTTCTTAGTTGGCTTGTATTTGCTCATGTTAGACTGGCAGCATGCTACATTGGATTAGAGTGATATTGTGCTAGGAAAAATTTTAATTTATAGATTTATTATACTGCATGTTGGACTATTTTAGAGTTGTGGACTGTGATGTAGAAAATATAAAAATACTAAGTTATATATACATATATATAAATTTATACATAAATTAGAGGCCTCTAATTTTTTTGCTCTAGGCCCTGGTTATAATATACGGAGCGATTAGTGACAGATAACACACGGTTGGAACGTAGGTTTTTAAAGGATTTTAATGGAGAAGCAAGCAGTTGTAACATCTACTGGAACGTGCCGTCGCGTTCATGAAAGCTGCACCAAACGACAAATCTTGACGGGAAATTGATTTTATATAGGTCGTTTTGAATTTATATATGAACAAAAAAATAAATTAAACAGTTTTATGTTCTTGTTATTTTTTTATAAAATATTAGTTATTTATTTATCACAGTGACATTTATTTCATAAAAATAAATATAAAACATGACTAAAAAATCTTATTTTTTTAAAAAATAAATCGCATTATATCTTAACTAATATAAAGCGGCTATTTCGTCCGCAGATTTCGTCTGCAATTCCGTGCGTGTCTTCCCACATCTCATAAAAAATCGGTTAAAACTTGCGTCCTGTGAAAACCGCCCAAAACAGCAGGCTCACCCGCACGTTGAGCGCCTGCCCACCCGGCTTGCCCGGTGCGAGGTGTGGGTGTGCACCAAATCAACTACTGCTGAAAAGAAAACTTGAGTGAGAAAAAAGAAAAAGAAAAAAGAAGAAAAAATGAAAAGAAAAATGTACTTTTGTATTTCAGTTTTACAAATTTTATGTAAAAACTCTTAGATTTTTAAAAAATCATATAGAAACGTAAATTTTACGCAAAACCGCTATTGCAAATTATATATATATATATTCGAGGGAATACGGTAGGCTTAACTGTTCGATAGATAAGCTGCTCCTAATAGCAGCCCGACGGGTGGGCCCCGCGTCGTGTGGCCGACCGACGGTGATGTTCGCTTCGTTTTCTTGTCGACGTGGACATGATGGCTCATGGTTGGGACCAAGTCTCGCAGATTTCCGCTTGCTCCGGAATAAATAATTAGTGCCCCCGGCCCCAGCTGCCACCACACCGCATGCGATGGCGTTCATGTCGGCAGCGCACGCGGGATGGCGACGACGAGTCGGCCGGTCGGTAGCGGCGGCCGGAGACCGGAAGGATGGCGGTAATCAGATCAACGCTATCCGCGTTGTGGTTTACTGGTAACCGGTACGTTTATCATTTATTATCACTGTTACTTTAACGTCTCTACTGCACATTATTGATTGATAGCTGCCGGCCTACAACTCGCACCTCATTAGGTTCGGTAAAATTTCCGGGGTTAAAACGAAATCTATGTCTGAATTTGTAAGTACCGGCCGGTTCATTTGCCTCTGGGCGGTGCTATCGCTTGTGGTTCTCAGTTCTCCCATCTCTCGCACAAATTTCGCCATCTTCGTTCTCCCTCTTTGGATTTGGATTTGGTGTGGCCACGGATTGGTGTGGGGGGTGGGGATCGTGAGGTTTTTTCTGGTGGTGTTCGAAGTTTTGCTACGGTGGTTTCATCGGAGCCGATGGCAGACTGGGGGAATAGGAACTGGCGCCCTAGACCTCCCCTCCGGCCGTCGAATACTTGGCGGGCTGGTTGGGGTGGTCGGGGCAACCGACCTATGTTTCGCCCGGTGAAGGCTCCTGATTTGGGAATTATGACGAAGGCGGATGGGAATGTTGGTGGTGAAGGGGGTGCCACGGGTGGAGATCCGGTAGTGCTTAGTGCTGATTTGGCTACTAACTGGGAGAGGGCTGTTAAGCAAGTTGAGGTAAATGAAAGTCTTGAGGATGCCAATAAGGTAAACCCTAACCCTGTTGTGGATAAGGATGCTGTGAATGTGGAGGAAAGTAAGAAGGAAGTGCATGGCAATGTTTTCTGTATGAGATGCAAAAGTTTGGGTCATGTTGTTAAAGATTGCAAGGTTGCGGTTTATTGTGTGATTTGTGGAAAGCATTCTCATAGGACTAATGACTGTTTCTTGGATAAACAACCAAAACCTGTAGCTAAGTTTGTGGGTAGTGGTGCAGAGGGTCTTGGTTGCATTTTGATTCAAAATGTTAAGGATGCTTTTAGCAAGGAACATGTCAATCCCATGGCCTTAGTCTCAGTTGAAGAGGGGAAAAACTTATCTGAGAAACAAATGGATGAGGGGTTTGCACAACAGTTCAAATGGAACTGGGCTTGGAGGTCTAAAGATATGGGTAATGGGTCCTTTCAAGTTAGGTTCCCGACCAAGTTGAGGTTAGATGAGATTGCCAACTTTGAAGAATTCACTCTTAAGGGTACTAATGTTAGAATAAAAGTGCGTGCATGGACCCATGAAGCGATGGCTGCTGGTAAATTACATGAGGTTTGGGTGGTGGTTACTGGTTTGCCTGATTCAATGAAAGGTTACTTGTCTCTTTGTGAGGTGGGTTCTAATCTGGGTGTGGTGTTAGAAGTGGATATGGAATCTGTTCGTAACAGAGATGTGGTTAGGATTAGGGTTGGAATGATGAATACTTTTGTGCTTCCTATGACTCTGATTCTCACAACGCCAAAATTGCTGATGTATGAGGTTTCTTTCTCTTTGGATGAGATGATCATGGTGGGCTGGTTTAATATTAAAGACAAAGCGAAACGGTTGTTGGATTCTGCAGAAGGTATGCATGTGGGCCATTCTTTTGATGTTCCTGCCAAGAAGAGGAACATTGGGAAAGGTGTTGAAATCCAAGGGAAGGTGAGTTCTGGCATTCCTATGAGCTCCTCCTACAAAGAGTCTGTAATGAGAGTTGACACTGTGACTGCAACTGATGAGTTAAACTGTATCTTGAATGATGAAGTGATAGCTGAGAAACTTCAATTGGAAGAGATTAAACAATTTGAGTCTGGGAAACAGAATGTTTCTGTGTTGGATGATAGTTTGATGGGTGATGGTAAACTCCATGATGATATGAATAGAGAGGAAAATAATTCATTGGATGGATTAGTTGATAATACTGAGAATATCTCTCGAGAAGAGGGGGGTAGGATTCATATAACTGACAGTGAAGAGTATATTGACTCCCAGGAGTCAGTTGACTTTGCTGCTAGAGTGGGGCTGGTGCTACCTGATAAGGATCAAGAAGAAGAGGAGCTAAGGAGGTGTGATAGACTAAAAGCTAAAGAGGATAAAACTGTGCTTCAATTGGCTACTTCTCGAAAGGAAGCTCAGAATGCTTTTGTTGACAAAGGTAATTATATCCCCTCCTTTATTCATGATAGTAATGTGTCTCTTTGTCAAATGGCTGAGGTTTTGGGAGTTTCTTTGGGTTGTGATATAGACCAAATTGATCAGAATATTGGGCTGATCAAAAACTTGGAAGAGGCCCGAATCTCCTTGTATTTAGCTGAATATAATAATTCTAAAGATGTTGCTATCCATATGGATGAGCATAAAGAGACCACTGTGGGTCTGGAAGAGTTAACCAGGGAGTTGGATGATGATGGATCTGACTTAGATTTTAATCTAGAAGATCTAAAGCCTAGCATTCAACAAAAAGGGAGGAAAGGGATAGGAAACCTTAGCATTGCTAAGGTCCATCCTAGAAAAAAAACTTTGAGAATAAATAAGAAAAAGAAGTGAAATGAAAGGCCTAATCTGGAATATAAGAGGTTTGGGTAATATTGAGAAAGTAAAACATCTGTCTGATGTTTGTAAAGAAAAGAAAATGGATTTTATTGGGCTACAGGAGACTATGAAAAAAGATTTTTCTCCCAGAACTCTCAAGGTGATTAGTGGGGGGCTTAATTTTTGGTGGAAGTGGATTCCTGCTCAGGGTAGATCTGGTGGGATTTTGGTGGGGGCTAATTTAGATACTTTGAAGGTTGTTAATTCTGAGATTGGTTCCTTTTTTGTGAAAGTTCAATTAGTGAATAAAATTGATAATAAGCTTTGGAATTTAGTGGTCATTTATGGGGCTGCTCAACATGTTCATAAAGAGGATTTCCTTATTGAATTTTCTCAAATATGTTCTAAGTGTCTTGAACCTACCCTGTTTGGGGGGGATTTCAATATCCTGAGAAAAGAGAAGGAGAAGAATAAACCAGGGGGTTATAATAAGTGGAGTTTTCTGTTTAATGCTATTATTGAGAATTATAATTTGAGAGAGTTGCCTCTTTGTGGGAGGATGTTTACTTGGAGCAATGGTCATTCTGACCCTACTTTTGAAAAATTAGACAGATTTTTGATGTCTGTGGATTGGGAGTCCTTGTTTCCTTTGGCTAAGGTTACTCCCTTAGAAAGGGTTTTGTCTGATCATGCTCCTCTTTTGATTGACTTGGGTGGATCCATAGGTAAGACTTCTATTTTTAGATTTGAAAATAGTTGGCTTTCTAGACATGATTTTAAAACTATAGTTTGTGAGACTTGGGCTAGGATTAATTGTTCTGGTTCTCCACTTGATAAGTGGCAGGCCAGACTGTCCCTTTTAAGAAAGGTGCTGAGAGGGTGGAATATCAATTGGGAAGGTTTTTATAAGAGATCTAAACAGGCAGTCTTGGAGAAAATAGATAAGTTGGATAAAAAGTGTGAAATAACTGGCTTGGATTGGAATATGAGGAAGGAGAGAAGAGATCTTGAGTTGCTCTTTAAAAATTTGATGAAAGAAGACTATGATAAATGGGTTCAGAGGAGTAAAGAGAGAGATCTACTTGAAGGACATAGTAATACTAGATACTTTCATGCAAAAGCTAATGGTCGAAGAAGGAAAAACTTGATTCCTTTTTTAAGGAATGGTGAGTTGTTGATCTCTGAACCTAAAGACCTTATGGAACATGTGACAGAGTTCTATAAAGTGTTGTTTGGTGAAGATACTAGAACTAATATTAAGATTATGGGTAGGGGTATGGCTCAGATTAATGAGGATGATAAGTTTGATCTCCTGAAACCCTTCTCTGAGGAGGAGGTGAAAAGAGTGGTTTTCAATATGGAGAATAATAAATCCCCAGGCCCTGATGGCTTTCCCATAGAATTTTACAAGCATTTCTGGGATCTGGTGAAAAATAATCTTCTTGATATTTTTAATGATTTCTATTTGGGAAAGGATGAGATTACTAGGCTGAATTATGGCATGGTGACCTTAGTTCCTAAATGTATACAGGCAGAGCATATTAAAGACTTTAGACCCATCTGTTTGTTAAATGTGAGCTTTAAAATCTTAACTAAAGTTTTGATGCATAGATTAGAGAAAAGTGCTGGGTACCTAATTTCTAATACTCAAACTGCATTCATTAAAGGTAGGTACATTCTTGATGGTGTTGTGACTTTACATGAAATCTTGAACTCTCTACATAAGAATAAAGGTTCTGGCATTCTGTTTAAAGTTGATTTTGAAAAAGCCTATGATAAGATTAAGTGGACTTTTGTGTTTCAAATTTTAGAAGCAATGGGTTTTCCTAGTAAGTGGAATGATTGGGTCATGAGAGTGATAATGGGGGGGAAGGTGAATATTAAGTTTAATGATCAAGTGGGTCCTTTTTTTCAAACTCATAGAGGTTTGAGGCAAGGTGATCCTCTTTCCCCCTTGCTTTTTGATCTTGCAGCTGATGCTCTTTCTTTTCTTATGAAGCAAGCGGTGTTGGGGGGTGTTATTTCTGGGTTGGGAGGTGAACATATTCCTGGTGGTGTGTCTATTCTTCAATACGCTGATGATACAATTTTCTTACTGAAAGATGATTTGGAGAATGTGAAAAATTTGAAGTTTATTCTTTGTTTGTTTGAGCAAATGTCTGGTCTTAAAATCAATTTTCACAAGAGTGAGGTGTTTGGTATAGGCTTGAGTAAGGAGAGGGAAAAGATGCTGGGTCATATGCTTACCTGCAAATTAGGTGTTTTCCCCATGAAATATTTAGGCTTACCTATCAGTCAGACCAGAATTACTAATAAGGATTGGAAGTGTTGTGAAAATAAGATTGAAAGTAGACTTAGCTGCTGGAAAGGGAAAATGCTTGATATGGGTGGTAGACTCCTTCTTTTGAACTCTTGTTTGAGTAGTATCCCATTGTATATGCTCTCTTTTTATTCCTTGCCAAAAGGTGTCAAAAAAAGAATTGATTACTATAGATCTAGATTATTGTGGCAAGAAGATCAAGGGGCAAAAAAATATCATTTGGAGAAATGGTCTGTGATTTGCAGACCTAAGGATTTTGGGGGTTTGGGAGTTCTAGATTTGGATATGATGAATAAGGCTCTGATGGGCAAGTGGTTATGGAAGCTAGATAATGAGGAGGGGATTTGGCAGACTTTGATAAAAAGAAAGTATTGCAGTAATAAAACCTTGTCTCAGATTGAAGGTAGGATAGGTGATTCTCAATTCTGGAAATGTCTGATGGATATCAAACCCATTTATAGGAGTTTTTGTCGAGTGAAAATTGGGAATGGGAGAATTACCTCCTTTTGGAATGATATTTGGCTTGGTTCTAGCACTATTGCTGATCAATTCCCTGATTTGTTCTGTGTCGCTTTGAGGAAAGACTTAACTGTAGCTGAGGTGTTGATGAGTAATTTGTCTTCTCTCAAATTCAGGAGAAATTTGATTGGTAGTAGATTCCGCTCTTGGATCAGGTTGAAACAAATGTGCAGTGGTGTACATCTTTCTGATTCTGATGACTCAGTTGTTTGGTCTTTGTCAAAAAATGGGGTTTTCTCTGTTAAGTCGTTTTATAAGGCTTTGAAGGTGCAAAATTTGGTTAAGGATAGAAGTGTGTGTTGGGATTTGAGAATTCCTTTGAAGATTAAACTATTTCTGTGGTTAACTTTGAAAAACAAAATTCTGACCAAAGACAATTTGTTGAAACGAGGTTGGAAAGGGGGATCAAAGAATTGTTTCTTCTGTGGAAAAGATGAATCTGTCCAACATCTATTCTTTGATTGTGTGGTGATTAGATTTGTTTGGAGTTTGCTGAAAATTGGGTTCAATATCGGTCCTTTTGCGAATCAGGATCATTTGTGGAGAGCGTGGTATTTGAATCTGAATATACATCTGAGGAAGTTGGTTGGAGTGGGTTTAGCTGCTGTTTTTTGGACCATCTGGAAGACTAGAAATGAAGTCTGCTTTCAAAACAAGACGGTTAAGGATCCATTAGTCATTGTTAATTTGATTTGCTATTGGATGTCTTCGTGGATGATTTTACAGAAGTCGGAGGAAGGGGGAAGAAAGCTGGCCTTGGCGGTGCGTCTTCTCGAACATCTGGCAAGTGATCTTATCTCGCGCAATCATGGCTGGAAGTTTTCAACAAACCTGCTGGGTGAATGAAAAGTGATGTTTTGTTGGTTGTATCCGCTGGTTTGGGGGTGCGGTGGTGCTGGGTCTGGTTGAATGTTGGCATGTAATAAGATTGAAAGTACATGGGGTGTTCTTTTGGCTTAGTTGCTAAACTGTGTTACTGTTTTTTGGTGTTGGATCTGTAAGACTGTTGCTAGTAGTTGCATTTCTCTAATGGAAATGGGAGTGGGCTTCGTAGCCCTCTCTTTCTCAAAAAAAGAATTTGTAAGTACCTAAAAATTAATAGAAAACTCATGGGTTTTGTAAATACAAAAGTAAAAGCAAAAATAGAAACATGTGTCAACCTAACACTAACGGAGTAACTAAACCCAACTTGTAGACAGAAGTATTAAACTCAAACGTATGGCCACGTGGTACAGCAGGTAGCCATGCCCCCAACCAGCAGCACGCGAGCTCGGGCTCCGGGCGAGTCCGCCGCCACGGCCCACGGAAACTCTAGCCCTCTAGCAAAAATGGGCCCGCCATGTCAGTGGTAATACAGTTCTGGCTGGCTCAATATTAAGGGCCAAACTCTAGTGGCAATACCATTACAGGGCTATTTACAGCCTAACTAATTTGGGCTGCATGCGGGCCGTAGCCCAAGAGGGAATGGAAGGGGATTGGAAGTGGTTGAGGAGGATTGGAAGAGATTGTAGTATAAATTCCGCTCAATTCCCTTCTTCGGGTTAACCGAACGGCACCTTATGGAGAAACTAAGGGTTCGTTTGGTTCGATGGATATCCATACGTGGGATAGGATCATCCCATCGAGCCAACTGTTTGGTTAAAGGGTGAAGATGGATGAGATGACCACCGAGAGAGATATTCCTTCGATATGCTAGATGGAGGGATTCAGAAAATTTTTCTGGATGAGTCTATCCAATATTGGATGAGATGACATGTCGTCTTCTGTCTTCTGGTTGGTTATTACGTATTTAATTTTTTATAAATATTTAAATAATTTTTACTCCTAAATTATTTATCTAAATTACGATCTGATTACAATTTAATTTATAAAATAAGAATAAGATCTCATATAATTATATTTTTATTAAAAATATATATTTAACAAGCAGGTCTCACAAAATTTAAACTTATCTCATCCAATCTAATAAAACGAAAAATTATCTCTCTAATGAATTCAGCTAAACACTCACGTATATCCTATCCATTCTCGCATCCAAACGTCATCCGCAATTCCGTCACCCAAGTCACGATCCCGTTTTCGCCCATGAATTTGGGCCGCAAGTAAGTCGCACTACCGGGCCGTCCCCAACAAGGGAAGAGGAAGGATCTAGGTTCTCCGATCCAGGCTGCTGCCTGCTGCCGGCGGGGTGTGGTGGTGGTTGGGACTCGGGAGCTTGAGATCGATCGATCGATCGACCGGAAAGGGAGAGGGACTAGTTGGAGGAGGAGGATGACGCGGGGGAAGCAGAAGATCGACGCGCAGAGGCGGAACGCGGAGAAGAACCAGAAGGCGAAGGGGTCCCAGTCCCAGCTCGAGGCCCGCGCCGTCGGCCTCAAGGTCGTTTGTCCCATCTGCAAGGTGACTCCTCTCCCCTCCCTGCTTGCTAATCCAGCCAGTAGCCAGGAGCGTCTTCCGGATTCCTCCTAACCCTAAGACGAGTGGATTCAGGGAGGGGGTGGCGGGATCTTTAGCTTCTTATCATCTCGTCTGTTGATCTTGGTCGATTCACCCATTGCGAGTCTCTGAACCTCGGATTTATCTCAATGCCCGGTGATGTTGATCGATCGACCGTCTCCATCTTTGTTCCTCGTTCGTGATGAAACGGAAAAACAAGAAGAATCTATTGCCGGTCACACCCCAATGTGATCTACGAGAGAAATCATATAAATTACAGTTGCAAACCAGCATGAACTCCCTAACCCTTTTATTTGAGAAAATTACTCATGTGCTATTATAATTTTTAAGAATTACCACAAATCGATAGTATATTGATAAACCGTTAAAACTGAATATTGTAATAACATAAAAGAAATTAACCTTTTTTTTGCATGAACATGCTTCTGTGGGATGCAATATCAACTTGATGAGATATTTGCCTTTCTGTGTGCAGGTTCAACTGGCCAATGAGAAACAATTGATTGACCACTATGGATCAAAGCATCCCAAGGAAAAACCTCCAAGCCCGTCAGAATAATCTATGTTGGCGGTGATGGAGAAACATAAGTTCTGATTGCTGTCTGCGACATTGTTCAATCCGTTCCATACTTGGACCTCAACTAAAATTTTACTCTAGGATGTATGCATTCCGCTCCATATATTGTGCCTTGTATGCGCATCTTATGTTATCGTACTGCCACCATTTGGTACATTATCGGACAAGAGAATGTTGAATTGGCAATAAAGTCTCTGAAAAAAATCAATAAATGAACATATTAATAAAGGTGTTAGGTGCTTGGCACCATAACAAGTGTTAAGTCTTCATACTTGATTTGGGACAAGAATACATTATAGTGCTGCTAAGTGCTAACTATCGTAAGAATTGTGGGAGAATGTTATGCTTAATTTTGTTTGAAAGTTATTTTGTTGGGATGTAATACGAGAACTTTAAAAAATCACTTGTACTATTTTTGTCTAATCACGTCATTTTCACAGAAATCATAAGAATTGAACTATACAAATGCAGAACTTAAGGTTGGATCTGTGTGGAGCAGGTCGTTCAGGACGTTGTACGCGCGCTGCGTCAGGTGGACGCCGTCCCAGCTGACGCGCTCCTCCGGCCTCGCGCACACCGCCGTCCCCGCTGCGCCGCACATCCGCTCCATGTCGAAGTTGTACGCGCCGCGCCGTCGAAACCCATCCCGCGCGCGCCCTCGACCATCCGCACGTACGCGGAGAAGTAGTCGGCGTACGCGACCGGCGGAGCTCCCGGATCCCCTGCTGCAGCAGCGCGTTGTGCATCTGCGCGAAGAGGATGATGTCGACGAGGCAGCCGTTGCCGTCGTACGCTCGGCACGTACCCGAGCGGGAAGTTGCCTGGGATCCTCACCCGCGTGGCGTTCACCGCGCCGGCCATCATGTGCCCGAACCGCCGTCGGGCCGCGGCCGGTTCATCGCGAAGGCGTACTTGTAGTCGTTCCCACCGACGACCCCGCCCCCCCCCCCCCCCCCCCCCAATGACCAGCGAGGCAGCGAACTCGGCAGGTGTGAGGCACCGTGATCCCGATCCTCGCCAGGGCCGCCGGCCGCCGTGTCGAGGACGGTGGCGCCGGTGACGGGGAAGTTGACACCGTGGGTGAAATCGGCGCCCTTGTCGAGGTACGAATTGAGCAATGGTAGCCCAACATCCTTAGCAAGGTAGTCAGTCTATCATGAGGTATACCCGTCGGAGCACCGCCCCGTCGCGCCGCCAATAGTTGCACCACCGTAGGGGAGATCAACGGTGTGCTCCATCTTGCCGCTCCTTCCTGGAGGAGGCTCCCAGTATCCGAGATGGGGTCACCGAAGTTGTAGAGATGGCCGTGATGCCGTCCTTCGCCGCCGCCGGTCCCGGAGCCGGCCTTGCACTGCAAATGCCTAAATATGAATCACTTCCAACAATTCCTACATCACGTTATTACATATATTAATAAAAGATTATCGATGATGCTCATGGTTGAAAAAGGAGATAAGCATGGTTGAAAAAGATTATCACGTGTGCAAGACGAACCCGAAAATTATCCAGCACGTGGTCTCCCAAGGGGCAATGGCCGAGATAAGTGAATCTGAATATGGAATGCATGGAACCAATTACATCCTTGGCATACATGTTCTTTGTTTCCCCAGGAATTAAAGGCATAAACAAGTTCTTACACGAAGTCAGATTCCTCCTGTGCGGACCGATGACCGTTATGTACAACAACATGCAGAATTACATGATAAAAATGGATGGGGCTTCATGGAATGCTTGGCCATTGATGACCTACGCAATTTACAGCAAGATGTTGGCCAAAGCCTGGGTACCCGATACTGGTATGGTATCTCCATACAAGTGGGGTAATGCAGCAAGCTACAGATCCCACCTTTTCTTCACACGAAATAGGAAGGTAGGGTTGCGAAAATTATCCTGCGGAACTTGAAGCATGAGCTGAAGCTTCGTCTTCATTGGAGCAGTCTTTGCTTTGCCATCTTCTTGCCCCACCTACCATCCAAAAACATGCCATGAAACTCAACATTTGCTCAGAAAGTAAAGTACACTTGAGCCGTCAGGACAGAATGGTAGCTATGATGGACAAATCGTTAATCTATGATAGAATGCCAGCCAGCCAGGCCTTCCATGTTTTGGACATAAAACCAGTGTTATAACAAAACTGATTTTTTACAAAATTAACCCAAGGCTTTTCAGGGTTTCAAATTTAAGAAATGGAACGATCTTTGATCACACATGATCATATTTCAGGGTTCCCACAAGAAAAACTTGGATGAGATCACTAAGAAAGAAAAGGCTGTAATGCAAATCCTGCTTATTTTTGTATTTTCTAATTCATATGCTCCAATAGTGAAGTAAGATATGCAGATATAACAAAATGAAGCTGTAAAATAATACCCAAAGGGAAGCCCATCCAACTTGCACCTCTGAATCATAACCAGCTTTCACTTTGAAATTTTTACCAACTGTATGCTTATAAACAGCACTCCAGTCATCAGAGACAAATCTATAATGATAGCTGAAAAGGGGAAACCAACATTAGAAAGACAGTGGGAAAGAGGCTGTCATGGACTGCCTTGGGCCAGCCGCAGCAGCAGCCATATAGATAAGAACCAATCTGAATCTTAACTAACTTGAATCTTAACCAATAAGGAAACCTAATCTTAATCATTAAGTAAACTAACAAAAAGTAACTTTTGTTAGTTAAGATTCAAGTTAGTTAAGATTCAGATTGGTTCTTATCTATTAGGCTCTATAAATATAGATGTAAGCCCTTGAGGCAAAGGCAAGCAATAAAGATTAGTCTACAATCTCTGCCCTACTTCTCTGAAGTCTTCCTCGTTCTCTAAAGTCTCCTCAGTTCTTAAAGTCTCCCCCGTTTTACAAGATAGTGCAGCAAGGGGATTCTCTCTGCGCCGGCTACGAGCTACGCAGTCAAGGTCCTCCCGCCCTACGGTTTGAGGCCCTTGACAAAGGCTAACTACCACTACCAGACATCAAACATAATGCATGGGCCATGCTAAACTCTTGCTTCCATGTACTACTGACAATAGCTTGGTCCAAATTTTACATTGGCAAATATGTGGTTAATATGTCCTAACTCCTAACAACCATATTAAACTGTAATACTGACATAAATAATTGTAAGAAATTGACCAACCAAACAGAAAATGAAAATTATATGAATAGAGAGAAGAAAAATTACAATTCTTGATTCATTAATGATCGTAAATTTAACAGTAGTTATTAGTTTATTACCACGATAGCCTTTATTGCTTTGTAATAATAAAGCAGCAAGAGAGACCACTTTGCCGTTAAAGTATAAGGGTATTATAAAATATGTTGTTAACATTGCAGGTGCTTGTAGATAAGCTCAACATGCTCGATTGTCACAGAATCTTGATACAAGGTTATCATAAAATTAATTATAAAATCATGCCCAAGCAGGACCCCATACAATGCAAGCATGCTAAGAAGTGCAATACACACAAGTGTAACAAGTCAGGTTTCTAATACTATAAATATCCAACTTTAATGAGACAAAATTTCTGTGCAGAATTGCAGATGTAGCCACTGAAGTAGAAATACCTTCAGCATCTGTTGTTTTCTTTGTGGAAATTTTCTTGGTGTTTTCAGTAATAAGCTTATAATTACCAAGAAATCTTTGTGAAAACTTGCAAACAATAAAGCATGAGCGTAGTTTGCATGGATACAGTGACAAAATTAATCAAAAGCAGAGGCAGCTCTGCAAAAAAGGACTAATGAATGCATCCATGATCCATCAATAGGCATTGCAACAGTCACAATATGCTGACCTCAACTTATCAGAAGGACCAAAACGCCTTTTGAAGTTTAAGGATACCGCATTGGAAGGCAAGGACACGCTGGGAATTAAAGTTAGTTCATTGTCCTGCCATAGAGAATGTATGAATGAAATCAAATTAAACAAATTGTTTGAAAAGCAAACCTTAGTGAAAGTTCAGATAAATCACCTTATAACAATATCTTAGATTAAGATTGTTTTCATTGTATTCGGCAGCAAGAATGCCATCCAAGAAATCAGATTTTGCAATCCCACAAAGAGCCAGCATTTTCTCATCGTCTTCATTTCTCCTCTCTTCAACTGAAACTTGACCAATAGGAAAGTGGAGTGTTGCTCTCGGCTGCATAAAACAATCAGGATTTTATTCTACATGTATCCCGTATTCTAGTAAGAAAATAGAATGGATCCTATTTGTCAACGAGCATATATGCCTACAAAACCTCTAAATTGCAACTTTGGGCTATATGGTCTATTAGATGCAGGAAAATAGACATAGAAGAGCATAAAAAACCAACAACATGGAACTTGAAAGGAAATGACATATGGCTAGTCAGCATTTTTAATATCATAGACATTCTTTTTTATTTTAAGTAACATTTCAAAAGTTCTGAGGGATTAAAGTGGTCTGAAAGCTCATTGGGAGACAACAGCTAAACTGCTAAAGTATTCAAAGATGAAATATATATTTATGTTTGTAAAATATAACAGCTACTGCAAAACTAATAGGATCACTGAACTCTGTCAGAACTGTGAAAATAGAAATGACTAAAAATGACATGAATATGAAACTTGGTACTCACAAAACCATTGTAAGGCACCAAGGATGATAGCTCAAGTTTATAAGATGGATTCCCCAGCCTAGTTATCACTGAGACTTCTCCTTGTTGCTCCTGAGAAGTCAACAAAAGGTTCATTACAAAGAAAGAAGTATGTAGGTGGCAGCAGCACAACTACATGCGAGAACCTGGTCAATTGAACGGAAGATTAGTATAAATAATGTAAATTGAGGCACTTTCTGACGACTAAATTAACAAAGTGCACACAAACATCATACTGACCAACAATTAAGGTGTAATGAAGTAAGTAAGTAACTAATTCAAAATAGCGGTGCCGTACCTTGACATCGTGTGAGGCGCGGAGCTGGACAGCGCCGCTGGGGAGCGAGGCACCGCCGCGGAGCAACGCGTTGCGGCCCTCGACGTCGTACAGGACGGAGAAGTTTTTCGTGATGAGCCCCACCAGCGGCGCAGAGAATAGCTGCCGCGGGTCCTCCCCCTGCCCCTGCGGATCGCTCTGGAACGATAGCCGCAGCTTGGCGAGACCCCCCGCGAGCTTGCACGACACCTTGTGCGCGAACATGGCCTCCTCGCTGTCGTACTCCGTGGTCACCCGCAGCCCCGGACGTCTCCACCGCGGCTCCAGCGCCACCACCTCCGGGGGCGGCGGCGGGGGAGGCGGCGGCGGAGGGGGCGGCGGGGGCGGCGGCGGCGGCGGGGGCGGGCATAGGAAGGGGAAGGTGCAGCGGAGCCAAGGCGGGAGGTTGAAGGGGTTAGGGTTCTGAGCGGCGGCGGTGGTGGTGGCGGCGGCGGCCATGGCGGAGGAAGCGATGCGGGGCGACGGAGGGAACGGTGAGAAGAATCGAAGCGAGGAAGAGGGAAGTGGGAATTTTTGGGGGGTGGGGTGCGGGAGGCTTAGGAATCCTGGAACGAATATTTTTCTTTTCGAACCTCGAACTGTTCACATATTCTGCAGAGATACATGCTTCTTCGTAACGCTATTGTAGGGAATTTGCACTTTGGTCCCCCCAACCCTTCGTGTCAAAACATAACAAGTTTAGGGTTCAGTTAGATAAGTAATATAACTATTTTGAAGAGTAAATATAAGTCAAAAAATAATTGAGTCAACTAATCTGTAACCGAATGTAATTGAATATATGTATATTTATGAAAGAGATATGAGCAAGTCCATTTTTTTTAGCAATAATTCCGACGTTGAGTATGTTCAGGCAAGAGTAGTATTGAGATGATCTCTCAAAAAATCATCGTATCACATCTTGACACGTCATTTTTAATCAAAATCGGGTATTTGTAGCTTTCTCTAAAAACAAAAAAAAAATCACAAGGTTTTTAAACAAAACCGGCCATGTGATATTCTTAAAAAATATGTGTATATTTTGAAAGTAGGAGTTAAAATTATTTGGAATAAATTTTAAATATACCGGATAAAGGAAATATTTAAATCAATACACTTTATATTTTTAAATTTTTCTGTACGGTTTCTGAATTCTGACCTAATTACCATAGTGGGTAAAAATGTAAATTCTACTTAATCTGAAGCAAATAATAATAATTAATTCGCTCTTGTTGTCCGAGTGCTATCTGGACCAGCAGTAAATGTAACTGCCTTTTTCAACGGCACGTGGCTGTTGAGCCGAATGAGTGTCGCTATATAATTATCATACTATATCAGATTTTTTGTTAGCATAATATTTAATTAATGAGAAAAAGAAATAAATAGTGTCATCACTATGACATGATGCTAACCTATTTCTAAGACGGATGAAACGAAATGAAACACGAGCCAAATCGTTTCATCAGAGAGAGGGTATTTCATAGGAGCTAGTTGCATTTAATTACACTGATTAGCCTAGAAAATAGTGAAATGAAACTCTTTACTGAGATAGTGTATTTCATTCAGTTGTAAAACTGATGCGTTCTAGAAAACAGTGTTATAAAAATCACCATTGTGAATAGCCTTAGAATACATTAATTAAGTATTATTCATCCGTACTAAAACAAGTACTTGAATTCATCTAACCTTGAAATGAGAAATTAACGTGTAAGTAAAAAAAACTAAATGCTTCTTTTGAGCGATGGTTATAAATAATAAAGTAGTTGGAGTGGAGACAAGATGTGGATAGATTTGACAACTAGCACTCTAAAATTACTACTTACGCCCGGATAAAATTTGAAGGCTAGATGATCACTTATTTTGGAACGCAGAATTGGATATAATAACTTATTACAAAGCTAATACTAATTTAAAGATTTTTTCTATACAGTTTTTTTAAATATCCTAAAGTTGTCGTCATTCGTGTCTGGTAAAAAAACAAAGATGAATTAGATGAAATGATTCAGTTTTTATTAGACAGCACGATCTCTTTTATTTAGTCGGGTTGATGAAATTATGTCAGCTTGTTCTACAGCATGTCCCCTAAGGGTTTATTTAAACACAATTTTTTTTACAAAAATTAGTTTAATTCTTGTAAAAAAATGTGGCACCTTCTTAAATAATGTAAATTCATTCCTTATATTATGTTTATATAAGACAATTAGCTATCTTTATGTCTAATTCCTGATTACGCCCTAATAGCTAAGGGTCTGTTTGGTATAATTTCAGATCCTGAAATCCATACTAAAGCTAAAGTGGAACTAGAGTGGGGCAGTTGAAGTTGGCTAGACCTTACTCAACTACTCCAATTCATTTTTCTAGAGTATTCTCGTGAAATTAATTATCTACGGAATAAGTATGGAACTTATTGTTGTCCACCAACAGTTAAAGCATAGTAATAATGGTGAGGAGTCACCATTATAACAAATTTATCAAGGCAAGACCTAGAGTGTTGTATCTAAAACCCAAGGAAAAGCATTACCAGAATTAAATTAAGATCAATATGACAAGCAGTTGGCCTATTTTGTTGCCTTATCAATATCAATGTAACAATGAAATCCAACGAATTAGTTTTGAATACCATCTGAATGACATACACATTGTTTGAAGCTAAATGCCTTATTGAGTTTGAATATGATATGGTATCTAGCCAAATGCAACAATTAATGTTGGATCTTCCCTGTAATAAGGGTAAATTACTTAATTGTCATATTCTTAGCTTAGTTTACTTTTAGGAAGAAAAGAAGACAATAGAATATTAGAAATCTCAAAATATAACCAGCAAACAAAACATATGTAGCGAAAAAAAAACTCAAAATTTATTGTGAATATGTGTGGTTTGCTAATATTTTAAGCTGACAAGCCTAAAATGTCGAACCTTAAAAGGTATTTACACAAACACATTTAATTGGGTTGTCTTTGAGTATGGCAAACCCAATGTGGTATCTCGTCCTCTATGACTTCAACATTATTAGCTCTCCGACATCTTCTTTTTCAACACCTGCCATGCCACAATCGTGTTACCGTCGTCTTATTTTGGTTCGCCGGCACCATCTGGTGTGCCCTCTAGATACAATACATACACATCTACATTTTATTAATTCAACAGGAAACACTCTGTATCTGGCATACATGAACAGCAAGATCGTCGTTTCTGCAGATGACTTGGAGCTTACTGATCTTCATACCAAGTACTGGCTGCAATCATTTTTCTTGCAAGCTGATGTGAAAACTGAACTGCTGATGAGCACGCAGACATCGTAAGCATGGACTACATCGTCACCAGATTACTTTCATGGAAAAAATACAGAAACAATATACAAAAAGAAACTTCAAGCGGGGTAGAAGATGTCAGTATGTCACCTGGTACGCGTAATTTCCAGAGTAGTAGTTTTCAGAGAAACACCTACACGGCAATGCAAATTCAGCACTCGATCTAAAAGAGTTTAGATCGAGACAGGTGAACACGAGCAGTTGGAAGCATGACCCGACGATGCAACGCATGCAATCCGATGAACTTGTTTGCTGATGGCCATCTAACCATGCATGCCCAACAAGGCACGCATAACGTCACTGCGCTACTGCCGTGTATTCTCCATGCATCAGAGGAGAGAGCAGAGAGCAGGCATGGCTAGATGACCACCAACAAAACAGATTCATGGCTAGCAACCAGACGACGATCGATCAGCTCAATCTGATCTGACAGAATGATGAGGCGAGACGAACGAGAAGAAGCTGGAGAAATTAATCGAAAGTCGAAAGAGGGAGGGAGAGACGAGACGGCGATGCCAGAGCCAGCGAAGTAGAAGCATATTCGCGGAGAATAAACCATCGGATCTACACGAAATCATGCGCGGAGACGTGGAGCGTCAAGTAAGCAGCAGCCAGCAGGAGTGACGAGTCAGCAACACGTACGGCTCTGACGCTGACGCTGTATCCACGCACTGTTTTACTGTGCTGGATAGACAGCGGCCCCTACTTGACCTCGGTCGGGTCTCGCCTAGAGAATTTCCGATTCAAAGGAGAATAACAACTCTTTTTTATAAACTACTTGTATGTGTGTAAAATAGAATTAAAGTTTATTGATAAGACAATTTATCGGTTCAGCTAATTTAAATAGTTCAGTAACCTAATATCTTATCCCTAAAAAACCTAGAATTTCAGGTAGACATGAGCGGTGCTGACTTTGATATAAATTCTTAACTACTCTCCCCAAATGAAAGAATTTTACACGAATTTTTGTGGATGGTAGTTAACAGTGACAGTCCCAAGACCCAAGCACGGGTCGGTCCAGTCCAGCGTTTAGTGGGCCGGATCTAGGTCACGTCGAGACAAGCGGGACGGTCCCGCGCGCGAGCCCAAGCGCCACGGTTCTGTACTAACGGCTCACCTGATGGGCTTTCTCGCGCACGCGCCCACCTGCGAGCTGTAAGCGCACGTACGCGCCGGCCTCACCGAGCGCCGCGCCGCCTCCGCCGCGCGCCGGGAGAATTCACCGTCGTCGACGGCAGGAACGAAGAAGGTAACATCGATGGGCTGGTGCTGCTAGCTACCTAGCACGTACATATATGCACGCACTGCATGCTACCATGCAGCTGGTAAACGATGTGTTAATTGATTACATCCTCTTCTTGTCAAAAAATGTTGGAATGGTCTTGGACGTTTTTTCTCTCCTTCAATCTACATCAAGTCAGCTCACTGGACGGCACACACCTCTGAGAGTGGATCCGTATATCCTACAAATTTATATCCAGACTAGTGGATCATAAGTTCGCAGGTCTAAGCTGAATAGTGATCACATGATCTCCTCACGAGGAGAGATTAAGTTAACGATTTGGCAGACCTAAACAAATACTATGGCTTTAGTTTTAAGCAAATTGACAATAGGTTAACGTCCATATAGCGAAGCCGACGACTATATTTATTTATCCTCAATACAGCGGCGCCCCCGGTTTGCCCAGCGATGCGTCACTATTTAAAATCAAGGCGACGACGACGAATAATTTGCCAAGTCTTCGATGTGTCATTATTACCAGCGGTGTTTTTGTAAAACTATACGTCACGATAGAGGTTTCAGATGTTCATGGTATTAATTACCATGACACATCATTTTTTTGTTAACATGATATTCAATTAATGAGGGAAGAGAAGGAAGTAGTGTCATCATTATGATATGGCGCTAACCCGTTTCTAAGATGGATGAAACGAAATAAAATATCAACTGAGAGTCAAATCATTTTATCGGAGAGAGGGTATTTCATAAGAGCTAGTTGCATTTAATTACACTAGTTAGCCTAAGAAATAGTTAAATGAAACTCTATACTGAGAGAGAGTGTTTCATTCAGTTGCAAAGCTGATGTGGACCTCTAGGAAACAGTGTTACGAAACTCACCACTGTGAATGTGATGATCTTTGATTAACGGTAACTAATTTGATTTTTATCAATGTAAGTCATTCTATATAAAAGATTTATCTATAGATAAATATAAGAAATGATAGAGCGCGACTTACGTTCAGAAATCATATATCTAATTTAATAATAATTGAATCGATTACTACTAATTGTAACTGCTAACCAATGAGTAACCTAAAACCATAGTAACTAGGCGGGTAACACAAGTTTGTTAATACAATAAATACCGTAAAATTTCTCTCTACCATTGGCCACCCCAGCTGCCTCGTTGATTCAAACGAATCTATATGATATCGGCAACTTGGTTTGTTAGGTATAGCAGTATTAGTTAACACTTGCTGTAGTATAAGATGTGCTTATAGCAGCCCTCACACGTTAAGGGGCAAATTTTTGCTGAACTGCTAGTGCTTCTATTCCTAAACATCTCGGAGATCGACCAACATCAAGGTGAGTGTTTCACTAGCTTGCTTCCTTTTCATTTTTGCTAGCTGCATGCTGCAGTTCGATCTTGTGCAGCTGATCGATATATTTGTGCAAACAGATCGAGGGTAACACCATCAATATATAACATGGCTACCAAGTACATCATCGGATCCGTGGCTGCATCCTTCGCCTTTGCGTATGTATGTGAGGTCTACATCGCGGAAGGGAGGCTTCTTGGTGGTGAGTCAGCTGACCACTGAACACAACGAGATCCATCATACATATATACGCATCTGGATGTATATATGGTACTGTACATCAGTGTGGATCGATCTGACTGCTAGCTTGCTGCCTGCGTGTTGCGTTTCCAATTCATGGCGAACGTACACAACCTGCAGGCACGACCACTCGGACCATGGCGACGAGCGAGTGGGGGCAGGAGACGGACAAGAAGTTCCAGGCGTGGCCGCGGACGGCCGGGCCGCCGGTCGTGATGAACCCGATCCGGCGCCAGAACTTCATCGTCAAGTCGTCGGAATCTTGAAGAGAGAGAGCCATTTGATTTTATTTGTTGCGTGCCGCAGCCTGCTGTTTCAGATGCGAGCAAACTAAACCGGCGCGCGTTTTTCGGCCTAGTTCTGTGTTCATTTCCAGCGATAAATATAATCCGAACGCCGCACGCACGGTGTTGACTCGACTGATGAATGCTGGTACCTACCATGGCGGCGTCGCGGCGATCGTTGCAGCGTGTTCTGATAGCGTGTTTAGAGCCGAATTGTTCATTTCACGGACCAAAATGGCGGAACTGTAACCTTAAACATTCTGTAATGTAGTATTCACGTTCTAACTGAGATCTAGAAGATTTTTTTTCTGAAATTTCAAAAGGAACATTCAAAGAAAGAAAGGGTTGAGCAGAAGCTCGATCTGCTACCTCCTCGGCGCCACGGCGTGTTCCTCGTGGCCAAGTACATACGACGATCAGTCCACCCCGAGGAGGCTCAGGGCTGCGATCGACATCGTCGGGGCGCTCGACTATACGGGCTCGGCGGCCCAACGGCGTACACGTTCGTGGAACACTTCACGACATACTACGGGCTAACGGGCTACGGCCAGGCCAGCCACCAGCAAGAGCTGGAGGTGCATGCAAGCTGCAACAGCTGGCGTATAGTACGTATTACCTGGCCGACCAGTCGATCGCTGCTGTACTACGGCCTCCTCCGCTACCTGCCATCCGTGTCGCGGCGGCGGCGGCGATCTTTCTCGCGAGGCTGCAGCCTGCAGGTCCTAAGCCCGCCGCCGCCGCGCGCACGCTATGATCATGCAGCAATGGAGCGACTAGCGAGGATCTCAAGGAGCTCACGCCATGGACCAGGGACTCCGTGAGCGACATGCACGGCCTCGTCCAGATCACCCTCGCTTCGACCTCCTTGACTGACACTTCCTTGATCGACCTGCAGGATCTCTAGGACATGAAACATAACCAATCTTGTAATGTCCATATATATGTAATGTGTATATTTAGATTTTGGCGTTAATTCGTTTACACCGATACAATATCAGTGTGCATGTAAACATGTGTTATGTGTAAGATGCATGTGGTGACGATGATTATTTTGTGATTTTGGGTTGTAGTTTTAAGGGCCATTCTAAATATACGTTATCGGTCTACATGTAAACATGTGTTATGTGTACGTAAACTGTAAGATGCATGTGGTGATGATGATTATTTTGTGATTTTGGGTTGTAGTTTTAAGGGCCATTTTAAATACACGTTATCGGTCTACATGTAAACATGTGTTATGTGTACGTAAACTGTAAGATGCATGTGGTGACGATGATTATTTTGTGATTTTGGGTTGTAGTTTTAAGGGCCATTCTAAATACACGTTATCGGTCTACATATAACATTCATTTTAAATGATATATTTTTTTGCAAAACGTTGTATATAAAACTGTTAACAAATATTTCAAAGCGCTTTACCAAAATTTTCGATTGAAACACTCAAACACTCAAATAGTTTGCCCAAATATGACCTGTTCAAATATGTTCAATGGGAAAGTATCTTGTGCACATCGATTAGCCGTGCACATGGTGCACATGTGAGATCTCCACCTTTAATCTGTAATCCAACGGACAACAGATCCACCAGATTATTTTGCAGAAAACACCTCCCACCTCCCCCATTCTGTCATTTTGCGATAACCCCCAGCTCCTGTTGTCCGTTGGATTACAGATTGAAGGTGGAGATCTCACATGTGCACTATGTGCACGGCTAGCCGATGTGCACAGGATACTTTCCCATGTTCAATGCACCGTGGAAAACTTCCACTGTGGCCAACTTTTCAGAGACATAGCTCCGCTTGTCACTGACATGCTGGGCCCACGTAGCCGCCGTCCGATTTCCTCCTCGTCCTTCTTCTCGTCTCCCCCTGCATCTCTCTCGTCGGGGGAGGAGGAAGGAGGAGCCGAGCCTCTTTCCCTCCTCTCCTCCTCGTCGTGCCCGCCTGTGAGCTTCGCGGCCTCTCTGCGATGGCAGACGGCAACCCGGACGGCATCAAGAGATACACCCCTCCCGGACACAGGTCAGCGCTCCTCCTCGTTTGTTCCTTCCTCTGCGTGAGCTGGGTCCGTAGCCGATGAGACCTGCGACGTTTCTCGGAATCTGGTACGGCCGTAGTCACGAACAGGCAATCCATGTGAAAGTCACAGCCGTGGCTTGCTCGAATCTTTCGCGAGATGAACTGATTTGTTGTTGTGGGGGGTGGGGGTGGGGGAGGAGCGCTTCTAGCTAATTTGGGAGGCTTGTGGCGATGAACTGGTTTCATTAGATTTGGGCCATTTCCGAGATTTTGCTTGGTGTGCTGCCGTTTTGCTTAGATTTTGGGCGGTATATTAGTTTTTTTTAGCTGCTTTGATGTGCTTGATCTGAGATGGCACGCACAAATGTGTTCCTGTAATTGATGTTACAGAATTTGCAAAAATCGAATGTTTTTTTTCTCTGGTGCTTGTTGGAAACTGGCTTTCTGTTTCCTCATTAAGAACGTGCCATGTAAAGGGGTTTTAATATGAATATTTTTTTGTCACTTGCAAGCTGCTGTTTTTTTGGTCTATTGGCACGCTGGCCTAGCTTTTTTATGAGAAATGAACAAGCTTGACAAAACAAGGTTGGTGGAAGCTTCTAGCCAATGAAGGATGACTCATGTGTGGAGTAGCAACTTAATTGTCCACTTCGTTCCCAAGTTTGGGCGAAAATCCGCCCGGATTATCGCGGGGCACATGTTTCAAACTCCTAAACGGTGCAATTTCTCCAAAAGCTTTATATATGAAAAATATCGAAAAAAATGTTTTGAAGCTCTTTATTAACTTTTTGGCATTAAATTCATTTGTTTGAACTGTCAAACTATTTGGTCTAAAAGTCAGATCATCTATTCATCACTTTCAAACACACCTCAAGCTAACATAGCTTAGCAACATTCTCCCACACAGCCGTTTAGCTTGTGTAAGTTTGAGCACATAACTTCAACACAGTTCATATAATTGGAATAAAGGCTGTTATACTTTAGTTTGTTCCACCTTTTCTGTCCTTCTTGGTTACTACCACATATCAAATCTGTCCTTTAGTCAGTGATATCTCATAATTACGGTTTCACAATTTCAAGTAGAGTTCATAGTGAAGAAGTAGATTTGCTAAAGACATATTGACATATTGTTCAATCAGATGACTGCCTTATTGATTTGATTACTTCACAACTTGATATTATTATCAATATATGTATGTTGTTTGAAACCATCAATTAATTATTGAAATGTCCTATTGTCTGCATTTTCCTTTCACACACACACACACACACATATATATATATATATATATATATATATATATATATTGCTACATGTTTGTGCACGTGACATGCTTTCTGATGGTTGTATTTACTCAATATGCTCAGGAATCGTGCAAACAATCGACGCAAGTCTGGAGGTATATCTCATTGATTCAATCAACTAGATTTCATGGTGTTTTTAGGCCCTTGCTATGTTTTCCTTTGTTCTAGGTTTGGTCTGACTGCTGCATAATGTCTCCAAGTTAGTTGATAAGATCTGATCTGGTTGTTGGGTGTTATGGTATTGAACTCAATTCATATTTCTCTTGTATGACGTCTATGCAGCCAACTCTCATGGTTATTTTTTTCTGCAAATGAACTGAACAGTATGTTCCCCACACTAACCACATTGATAACTATATATCTATAAGGAAATCTGAGAACAGCTAATATCATTGTATGAGCCTGGCTGTTCCATTGTATGAATGAAAAATATGATATTACTTTCATCAATATGGAACTTCATGCATCTAATGAAAGCTACCTGCAATATAAACATCTATAATTAGTCATTTTACAAGTCAAACATTTTTCACAAAATTTGTTGATTATCTCCAATAACTGTTCAAAATCTTCTTACATAGATACTATATTTTATTATGCTCATTTCTGATCATTTTTATGGGATATCTTTTCCTTGCCCATGTGCTTTTCTATGCTTTATCTGTATGTTTACCAGTTTAAGTTGTTAGGCGGTGTTTTTAGCTAACATTGTAACACTTGTTTTTTTAATAAATTCACTGAACAGATAGGGCTGAGAAAGCTAGTTATTTGTACAACAATGATGGAGAGAAGAGCCACATTCCCTCGTTAAAGAACCTTCCTCCAATTATTCCTCATGAAACTTTTTTCAGCAATCCTCAGAATGATTACAGTCAAACAAGATTAATACCCTTAGAGGGATGTTGTGCTAGTGAGGCTGCCCAGCTTCTCAATGACCGTATGTTTCTTTGACTGCAACTCTTACCCTCTTAATTGCCTGTAGAATTTTGGGATATAAGTTTTATCTTTTGATTTACTGGGAGTTGTTGCATGTTATCGTGGTGATACATTGTATCTACAGTATCACACTAAGTAGTAAAAGTGTTTGCAATATATTACAGAGCTGTACTTTGCTTCTGTTATAAAACTTACACAGCCTGCTAACTCAATATTCAGATACTCAAACTGTAAGTTGTAAGTAAAAATTCATGGGACACATGGTGTCATACTGTCAACTGCTATGTAGGCAACTTTATTCAAGGATAGTCTAGGCATATGAAATATATATTCTGCAGCTGATATACTTTTGAACAAACTTTATTTCCTACCATTCTTTTTCTGACTATATGCCTTCACTATTGTTTCTCTGTAGGTTGGGCTGCTGCAATGAACTTGTACAACGATCAATCATATGATTCCCCTGGTGAGTCCTCACTCCTCATATTGCTCTTTACGCTGTTCTACAGTAGCTGTTAAAGCAAACATCTGGATTCTGGAGTCCTTAATAATCAGCAACCACCTTAGACAATTTGAATTGCAAAACTATCTTATTATATATTTGGCAGTTAATGTGATTTTCTACTCTGTTATTACATGCCATAACAACTTTATAGCTGACATTGTTGTAACATATATGACGTGCTGTAGAATTGTTGTAACATACTAACATTACTACAAGTCTACAACACATCATATCTAGTCGTGCATTATTGCAAACACGCAATATCCAACCATCATTTTATTTTTTAAGTCCATATCTAGGCATCTGTACACTATGCTGTGCAAGAATCATTATAATTGAGTTGTACTCAAAAAATTTAGTTAGTATATAAAGTACTATGTAGTCTCGGGGATCTCATATGATAGGAGTCAACAAGAGTTGGAATACCGAATACCATTATCTTGGAAGTGCAACTTGAAAATTTCCGTGTTTATGAACTAGAAATTTCAATAGCATAATGGTGCCCCCTAATATATTGAAGCATTGCAGTGAATCGAGTAATGATTATAATGTCAGTGACTTTATAGCTTTCTACTGCCTATTAATAGTCCATGTTTTTATAATTAGTGCATTCTGCAAATCAAGGTTTGATTTTCACCTTTTTCAAGAAGATGCCCTGGTTTTTTAATATTTCATCTTTACTCTGATCTAACCTTTTTTTCTACTTTATGAGGTTCTTATTCAAGAAACTTCAGGCAGCACGGCTAGGGGTATCTACTATATCAATGACACATGAATCTGTAGAAATTTTAGGATGGAGTTCTAAGTACAAGAACCAGCATATTATCATGGTCCTGCGTCTAATTATGTTAGTCTTTAATAGTTTATGAAAGAAACATGGACATGAACATAAAGCGTTGGCAACAGTTGTGGTGTAACCATGTCAATAGCAACTATAGTAGTGTATTATATAGGCTTATACTCCCTCCGGTGTACAAATAATAGTCGTTTTGGTTTTTATTGAGAGTGTACAAATATTAGTCATTCTGTTAATTGAAGCATTGCTACCAAATGAGATGTGGCCATCAAGAGTTGAACTTGGGTGACACCACAAAAATCTAGGCTCCATAACCAATTGAGACAATCCTTGTAACTTTATTTAATATCACCTTGGTATGTGTAATTTTGTCTAAACGACTAATATTTGTACACCGGAGGGAGTAGCAAGTAGCAGTGTTAATATACACTACACAAACCATATTCGAATACCTAAGTCCACACACAAATGGATATTCATGTCAATTGTACCAATGTGAAGCAACAAAGTAGAGTGACATGTTAATGCTGATAACCATGATTTCTTGATATTTTGCCAGATAAACCAGTAATGTACTCTAGTGGATCAACATGGGGTCATGGTCACATGAAACTTCCTCATCAGGTACAATGGAACCAGGATATTATTGTCACACCTTTCTCTTGCATTGTGGTTTTTTCTCTGATCATTGGTGATACAGATGAATTTCTTTGAAGAGCTGCGCCGTGCACTAGATGATCAAACAGGCATGGGACCGTCTGTCAACACCCGCAACTAAGCAAAAGCTCAAGGTGCATTGGAATAGCAAGATTTATGAAATGCAAGCTATTGCTGTGTGTTGTATCTTGTCCTTGGAACTTTATGCATGATGTGATTTAGTCTAACTTGCAGCCCCTTGTTTTTTACAAAATAGAAACAGCAATCGTGCGCCTTTTGTAACCTTATGGATGTAAGGGCAGCCTGCTGTATCATGTAGATGAAGCATTGGCCACCCGATGTCTCAATGATAATCGAGAGAAAAGATGACTTGGTTTTGACTCATGCTGCGCCAATGTGTTGCAGCTCGCCGCTCCCGGTGAAAGCTAAGCAACAGCAGACGCCAGGCGGCCGAAAAAGGATAGAAAATTTTACGTGTATTCTGTCGTCGGTAGAATAAACTGCTTAAATTATTTTGGGTTAATTTTTTCCGTGCCATTACAAGCCAATATGCCATCAGTGTGTCACTGATAGATGGAGGTCGTCACAGTCACTGACAGTGGCATATAGGCAATTTCTAAAAATTATAATGAGAGTAATTTTCTCAATTATTTTATGCGATCGTACATGCACGTGCTTTGATTTTAGATCTTATAGTATATTCATCCATAGCAGCGCGAGCGAAAAGCTTTTTTTATATAAAAAATGAGATTAATCTAGTTATATTTTTGTACTTTTAAGTATTTTAAAAGTTATTAACGGTCGAAGTTTATTTTTAACCATATTCATGACCGGAGGAAGAACTTCGTCTATTTGTTACCGGGAGTACACAGAAAATGCTTGTGATTGTGAGCCCAAAAGTATAGATCCCAGAATGGTATTGATCCACATTTCACAACTTTTCTGAGCACAATTTAACCCAATATTCCAAGACATCAGAAAAAAAATTACTTTCTCTTCGAGTAAACCTTTTGTCCTCCTACGAGTCAGACACCTGCACCGCTGCAGGAAACGAGGCTCCGGGTTGCATGTTTGGAACTATACAGGATTAGAACAAAACGGTAAAGCTATTTTACTGAAGTGCCGTTACGGAAGTATATGCCGTAACAAGGTCAGCATCAAAAGGAACGAAACGAACACAGACACGACGATAAAAAGGTCTCTGGTACAAGCTACGAGACGAGACCCCTAATAATAAAGCAAAGCATGTTACTTCTAACTTGTCAGTCGAGTGAAGCAGTCAGAACTAGTCTCGAGCCGCAGCGTCGACCTTCTGCGTCTTATTCGAACCCTTTCCAGAGGAATCAGAATGTCGACCTCGCTTCCCGTTGAAATGCTTTCCTCCTCGGTTTCCAGCCCTAGAAAAGGAACAAGATATAACAAAGGCAAAGACACATTAACTACGGCAAAAAAATATTTAGATTTTAACATGAACACCGGAAATGATCAACTTCTACGCAAGGAAAAGTCTTCGACTCATAGCTTGGGTATCACCTGTCTCAAAATTTGCAAATGAGAAGGGGATATATATATGAGAGCGCTATTTTACACCACGTGTGTACACCGACTACTTTTGGTAGTAGATTTTCTACTTAGAATAGCAATTGAGTACTATTTTTTTCTCAGTAGAACTATTCTACACCCGTGCTGTAGAATAGTATTTGTATATATATTTATATATATATGATTTTAAAAAAGCATACAAAACATAAAAATGTTGCTTGTATAATTTCGTACAAACACGGTAACATGCCTTTTCTGTTCAATGCCGGAAATTACTTCCAGAGATAACATGGCAAGATGGTACCAAACAGGACAGAAACATATAAAAAAGGTGCCAATTAAGGACATGTAAATACCTTGCTTTGTAGCTTCTATTGTCCTTGTAAGACCCTTGAATGCCACGTATTTTATTCCAATAATCCTTCTCAGCTTCACCTGCAGAACCAAGTTTGTTCAATCCAGATTAGATGAATTTGTTTCACCTCTTCTTCAAAACCTTTCAATCTCAAGTTAGGGTAGACTGGAGTTAAAACCCAATCTTGGGTTTCTTCTCTAAATCAGTGGCTAGGTTTTTCACTGGCTTGCCAAGCCTATCACAATATTTTAGGGAAAATGAATTCATTTCACACTATCAAAAAATAAGACAAGCTGATTCCACTGAATATACTATACCATAAGTTTTACAGAAGGTATGCTATTCAATTATCAATCATGAGACAGCAATACAAGAGACAATGGTATAACAAAATTTTAATAAATCAATGTCTCTACGGTTCAATTCTAACATAATTGCCCTAATATAGCTGGCTCTTTGGGGTATTAAAATATTCTCCAAGAATTTTGGGCTCTGGTTCATTTACTGTTATTGCTTCACCACAAAAAAACAATGTCAATCAAGAAAAGCTACAATTACCAGTCACAGGCTCCAATGTAACGATGTGGTCTTTTACTATCAAGCCACCTTCATCAGCTAGTACAGCAGACACACGAGCTTTTTCAGCTACCTTGGAATCCTCAAACCGAAGATATCCTGAATCATCCCCAATACTGAAATCCACGTACTAAACAAAGAAAAATATGTGAATAAAATAAAAATTGTTGTTAACAGTTGCCATGTGAATATGACATACAAGGACAAGGAATCATCACTGCAGTCATGCCAGTTACAAATCACAACTCACAAGCAAGACATAGAATAATGAATAATCCCTGTGAGGTACCGAGAGGTAGTGGTAAGAGACAGAAAATTAACATCATGAGGTAACTCTACAACTCAGTACCTCCCAAGGACCAAAAACAACTCTTGTAACTACCAAATTTTATGGTATGGATCAAGAAAATTCTCAGACATTTTCCCAGTTCATAGTTAATTGATCTAACAAAAATGTTACAATCGCTCATGCTTACTGTCCCTCCAGATCTTGATGGGCAAATGAAAGTATGAAGATAATGTTATAGCTTATAAGACTCATGAGCTGAAATTTGAGGATCTAAGGAACATATTTGAATCTTGAATAAATGAATAGTGCTATACTTGTAGTTTATGTGCTAATTTATAGGAAAGTGGTAAGCAACTCACTATTTCATCTCAATGGTAAAAAAGAATTGATACTGGCATTATATCAACAAAAGCAAAAGTTAGGAAGCGGTATGAATTATAAGTACCCGAACAGCTCCAAATTTTTTGAACACTTCTTTTAGATCCTCCCTTGAGATTGGGTTCTTCAAATTGCAAGAAAGGAATTTGTCATCCTTATTCAATGCTTCATTATCACCATTCTTTTCACTTTCTGGCAAGGCATCAGTTATGCACTTGTCACCAGACTCTGTAGTTTCAGTGTTCACTTCTTTCACTTCAGTCACGCCAAACTTCTGTTCCTTCACATCACTGTTCACAAGGATCCTCTGGTCAGATCCCTCACCTGGTGTTTTCTCCATGGAGTTGGGAGGTTCTTCTTTGTTGGCAGTATCATTTACTTTGTCCGTGTTGCTTTGTTGTACCACCCCATCAACAGTGGTTCTCTTCAATTTGAAGGCCACAATTAGGCCTTTAGGATAGCTGCAATACAATTTCCAGAAAAAGAATGATCTTGACTTTGAACTCAAAAGGAACCAAAAGGTAATTGATCAGATAGTCTGTAAAAAATCACCCTTCATTCTGTTCATCCTTCCTAGGGCGTGCCTTTTCATATGCTTCTTTTTTAGATTCCGTTTCAGCATCAAATTCCTTCCTTCATAAATCAGACCATAAATTATAATATATATAATGTCACAAACAGCAATAGAATGAATTCAAATATATGAAAGGCACTATTAAAGTATTAATTCTGGTATCATTAGAAGAGGTAAACATTCAAGATAAACAATTCTCTTAGTAAAATGAGTGCACAACCTGATAGAAAATTTAACAAAAAAAATCAATGTGGTTTGATCACAGGCTAACAACTCCCAGTATGGCTGTAAGACTAGAGGGGGTCATTTGTAACTAAACTAACACAGCAGTTGATGGGGATACCACGGGATACTACTGAAGCAAGCATTCTATCT
The DNA here is from genome assembly GCA_019279435.1 of Zizania palustris. Lineage (NCBI taxonomy): Eukaryota > Viridiplantae > Streptophyta > Magnoliopsida > Poales > Poaceae > Zizania > Zizania palustris. Next base: position 34,762,813 of record JAAALK010000283.1, read on the forward strand.
GCACACATGATCATGCAAAAAGATATGTTAGTGGCTTACTTTTCTTTTATTTCCAAATTTGCCCCTGCAAAAAACAAATTATTCTCCATAATGCTTTTTGCCTCCTCTTCTTCTGAAAACTCAACTAAGGCAGTGCCGCAGAAGTGTTTTTTGTTTGCGACAAGACGTGGTAACCTCACACTATTCACCTACAGTTTGACACAAGTGCACAAAAAATGTTTTGTCAATGATATTTGCAGTATAGTATAGCTCATATAATAATCATAATTCATAACAGCAGAAAATCTCTGGAAATCCATTTTGCTTCAGTTCTTCAGAAGCTTACCGTAGAGTTAAAATACATGTAGCAGAAGTGCAGAACCAACGGTAGGAAGGAGTCTAGGAGAAGTTTTTTTCATGGATAAGAAACAAAATTGGCCTAAAATATCAAGTTCTTCTTGAGAACATGAGCATTACACGTAAACCAATAGGCATAACTGGTAATTATGTTCGCGCTGCTCAAATTCTGGATATGAAATAGTTTGACAAAAAACAAAAACTCAGTTTGATGTTTCTAATTTCGAATCAAATCTGTGTAGTCATGCTATTTTTTATCTTTGCATTTTGATTCCATTTAGAAACCAAACACATGTGTAGTATGCCGCTAGAAGGGTTCAATACTTGAATAAAACATGCATAGCACACCTTTGCATATTGTGCAAAGAAAGATTGCACGTCTTCCATCTTTACATTGTAAGGCAGTGGTGATGCAGCAATTGTCCTGGAGTCCACTTGCTCTATGATTTCATCTGGCTTCAACAGCTCATTATCTCTACCAACCTTCTTTCCTGCATTTGAATAATATGACAATGACCAAATAAGAAACCAACTTACCAGAGAAACTTATGCCAGATGAAAGTGGAGCAGCTCTAGTTTGCCAAACTAACACTATTTTTGAGAACACAGCATATTTATCAGGAGTAAATGAATGAACAATGAAGAAATGACATCATTGACAATGTTGAATAGCAGATCACAGTAAAAGATATAGCTAATCCAAATGAAACTAAAAGACTATAGGGGCAATAATCTTGTTAAAAACAGAATATATGCACACTATTTTTTTTGAAGAAGGCCACATAGGCCCGGCTGAGTTCTAATGGGATCCAGTGCTAAGTTGCTCACACTAATTATATTTCAATATTTCATTGGTATTTACTTTTATTCAAGTGCAAGCTTATCAGAGTATATGTAAATTTAACATGTTTTACCAGTACTAGCCTACTCTTTCAAAAATTTAATTGCCAGCAATGCTTGCTCATCGCTAGTGAATCAAAAATAAATTGAAAAGGTCACCTTTTACAATTAAACATAAAATTATATGCTAGAAAGTTAGCAATGTGGCATCTTCTACTGAATTGCACAATGCTAAAATGAAATTAGGTGGAAAGGGAGGAATCAACTGACCATCCTTTGAAACACGAAGCATTGGAGAACGACGGAGCACCTCCGCAACCCCGAGCACGGTCTCGTCTGGCACAGTTTCAGGCTTCACGGCAGGGTCGAGGCACAGGTGCGACTTCATCCGTGAGAAAGAGCATATCAAAGCCAAGCTTACCACTGCACAATTCCAACCCAAACCGGAAAGAAAACGCAAAATTCAGTAGCTCAACGCTACATCCGGAGAAAAAAAAAACTCGACGATATGTACTGAGCCAGAGATCGTTACATCCATCTTCACTCTGCTCGACCGTTTCCCGCAGGAACTTATCGCGCGGGAGATTACTATCGCTGAAGTAGAACTCCACCTGCGGCAACCGAACCAAAATCCAAAAAACAAACACTCAAAAAAAAAAAATCAGCCGTGAACAACGACAAGGCGGGATTGGCCACCTGGCGGAGAACGCTCTTCGCCTTAGACTCATCGATCGAATACGCGGCGGTGGCGATGGCTGCGGCCATGCCTCCGATCGCGATCGAGCCGGGGAGGATAGGAATCGGCGGTTAGGGTTTGGGTTTAGGAGCAGCGCGCGCACGACGATGAGCTCTTCGCTATACAACTCCCCTAATATATATAAAAAAAATCTAGGAGGTGTCTGTACGTGTACGGGCCGAGCACAACAGGCCCATCCGTCTATATAGAATGGGCCCCTAATATGGGCCGGGCCGGGCCCAAAATAAATCATGGTTTTCCTTACGACCGAAGGTGCACAAGTCTAGAATTTTTTTAAATAATACAGTTTTAAACAAATTTCAAATCTGCTACTTTTTTTTGAAAAATTGCAAAACTAATATTTTGTTGTCTGATGATGTTGTTCTAGGGTTTTAGGTTATAGATCGGCCAATCATCGCTACACAGGCTGATCAGGTGAATCTAGCGCTCCGTTGGCGTTTGAAACGTCGATAGTGAGCTCCGCCGGCGTTTTATTTGCCGACGGAGCGCTGGAGCCTCTTGATCAGCTCGACCGGCCTAGATCGGCTGATGAAATACCGACATAAGATTAATTTTATAATTTTTTAAAAATATATACCAAATTTGAAATTTATTTTAGAAAATATATTATTTCGAAACAAATCCAAGTCTAGCCGTGGACATGGACGGTTTACCAACCGGTTAGCGGTGGTTTCTCTTTTCTCGACTGTAATAATTGAACCGATTAATATCACGAATGTTTCAGTTTAATGTTAATTATATCGGTTACCGATATTCGATAATCAACGATGTTCGGATGATCTTGCTTATTTTTAAGAACTAAAACTTGCTTATTTTTGTTTGGACTAAAGTTTAATTTTTTTATTTGGATGCATGAACTAAACATTATTTAATGAGGATTTATAAATGGAGATAGAGTGTGCATGATATTTTTAGTCTCTATAAGCAACTTATTACAAGAGACTAATGGACTAAACTTTAGGGACTAAAGTTTAGCCCCCATAAACAATGATGTTTGGGATCTTAGAAATTAAATGAGACTAAACTTTAGTCCCTAAAAATAATCAGCCCCAAATCGCAGTCACAAAGTCATTGACTATAATTCTGTTAAAGGTAATTCACATAAAGATTGTTATTCACTCTTGCTGCTATCATACGTGTGTACTTCTCTTCTCTCTATATATATATTATTGTGATCTCCGACTTTGAGGCAGTTCGATAAACTAACCTTGTCTACGAGTATGATTCGGATAGAGATTATTACCATTCCCTTGCTCCCGTCTCACTTGCTTGCATGAGTTCACTTCTCCTCTCTTAGCTTGTTGTAATCTTATCTGGTCGGAATATCCTTGTCCATGTAGCGAAACGGCGATGATGTTTAGCTTTAGGTTTTGACTTGTGAGCTCCTCGATGTTGGATTTGTCTCACATGTCGTACGTGACACATCCTTTTCCAAGAGAGAGAGTCGTCACTGTCCCGTGTCGAGCGGTTGCACTCAACTGAAAACCGTTCGTTTCTGGGATGACAGCTAGCGGAGAAACGATCAACCGAGGTTAGAGCACATCTCTATTGTAGTTATTATCACACTTACTATTTTTTAAAATAACAAGTATAGCTTATCTAATAAGCCAATCAAACTTGCTATTTCATTGGTTGTTGATCTTGTTTAATTATTTTTATTTTATTTGCATGTATATAAATTGATATGAAGTCACATTTAGCAAGTATCTTGGAGTGAATAGCAAAACAACAAGTCAATTTGAATAGAGAGGCTTGCTATTACTATGAATAGCAAGTCAAAAATAACAAATACAATAAAAATGCTCTTAGTTCTGGCCGGTTTGCGAGTTTTTTTTGCGAAGAAAAGTCTTAGGCTGTGGTAGCTAAACTGGCTATCTAGCTCATACAGTGATAATCTGGATCCGGAGAAGTCTTCAGCTTTTTAATACTACTAGTTTCTAGATCATCGATCCTACATTCGTTATTGTGTTTATTTCGCGCGGTTTTAGACGAGAATCATAATCGTTTGTAAAGATATATAGTGTAAGATTGTTTGTAGCTATCACTATGTATTAGAATCTTGACTTAGCTTCTCTGGAACAGTGACTAGTGATGACTGATGAGTAGTAGTGACTAAGCACCCGTTTATTGCGCATTAATTAAACAATTAAGACAGTCGACAGAGCCACCAAGAATAAAGTGTTACAGATGGATTATTGATCTGTTTGGGACTGAACCTTGAAACAACTTAACGTTGTTCGATATGATCAACCCCGCACGCACGCCGCACAGAGCTTACTTAGGCTACGGTGGTGGATTTTATAACACTGTTTCCTAAAATGCCACATCAGCTTTACAACTGAATAAAATATTCTCTCTCAGTGGAGAGTTTCATTTCACTATTTACTAGACTAATCAGTGTAATTAAATGTAACTAGCTCTCATGAAATATCATTTTTTATGAAACGATTTGGCTCTCAATGAGTGTTTCATTTCGTTTCATTCGTCTTGAAAACGGGTTAGCACCATGTCATGGTGATGACACTAATCCCTTCTCTTTCCTCATTAATTGAATGTCATATCAGCAAAAATATGATATGACATGTAATTAATACCATGAAACATCTCATGAAACCCCATTGTGAATAGTCTTATAGGCGAGCGATCGACTGCATTTTCTGGGGGATAATTTCGCGTATAGTACTTGTAGATTTCCCCGGTATTTCATTGTATTGACATGCATTTTTGTTGTTTATGGTTTTTTATTAATAATAAGTGGATGTGCTCCTTCCACGACATGGATTCAAACTTCAAAACTCTCACACAACACGGTCCTTTGGACTTTGTTTGATCAAGTTGCTTCCGAGGCTGGAAATTCTGAACTTTGGCAATATCCAGAGTTTGCAAAACCACTTTCAAACACAGATACCAACGGTAGGTAGCCGGACTGTTAGCTACCGTGGTTAACAGCTTATTTAATGTCGAGACCAATCCAATTTAGCAGTTATTTGTAGCCGGAGAGTCTGTTACTGTAACCTTCCCGTTGTTATGACGTATTTTTCTTTTTCTTCCGGAGCGTTTCTAGCAATAAAAACACTAAAACAATGAGGCACGTGTGGCCACAAGAAGTTGAATTTGGGTGGCACCACTAGAATCATGTCTCGATAACCAGTTGAAATAGCCTATGTTACTCTATTTAATATAACCTTGATATGTGTAATCCTATCTAAAATGACTAATATTAGTACACCATAAGAAGTATAAAAACCAATCCAATTTAGTGGTTACGAATCAGTTTCCATAAATTATTTCATGTAAAAACCACAACTTTATAAACCTAATAATACAAAGTCCACAAAAATACCATTTTGTATTTTTGTGTATATTTTGAATGCTTTTACCGTTAAAGTAGTAATTCCAATAATCAATGGGACAAATAGATTATTGAATCTGATTAATTATCATGCACTTATAAACATGTAAGTATACATGCTATATGTTTTGAAAACCGAAGGGAGTACAGTTTGATTCGCGGTTTCATAAACTATCTCCAAAACCCAAATAGGGCATGACCCAACCATTCCAATTCGAGCATCACGAGTCAACATAAGCAAAAAAAACTATTCCGTACTGAAATAAACAGGCACTGGCCTGCCGTGCCAAGTGGCCAGCACAGTCCAGCAACCAAGGCAAGCTGAAGCACGCAGGTCGTCGTCGTCCTAGGCGAGGCATCCAGATCTCGCACGGGATTGGCCGCTGACATGGCATCGCCCCATCCGCCAAATGATAAGGCTCCGAGCCCTGCAGCCAACCAGCGCTCGACAGCTGGCGCCGGCGAGCGCATCCCCCTCCACGCTGGCGCGACCGCGACGGTCGGACGGCCCGGCCCCCACCCGGGCCGGCATCCCCATCCTGTGCGTCGCCGGCGCGCGTGGCGACAAGCGCGCAACCACCGCCTCCTCTCCTTTCTTCCACCTCCATGGAAAAAGGGCGTCGCCATCGCAGACTTGCAAGTGTGAACGGCATCTGAGTGGAGAGAGAGAGAGACAGAGACAGAGCTCGTGCCCCTCGAAAGCTTCTTGTTTTTGGCCTTTTCGCGTGCTTCTCGGTTAGCCGAGAGGGCATTGGATATCAGACGGGCCTCTCGTGGCCATGTTGCGTAACAAGTAGCTGATGGAGTGATGGATCCGAACTGTGCATAAAACCGTTGGTTACGATGTAGATGCCGGTCTAAAACCATGGGTCTGAGGCACATCTCCATCAGCTGAGTGCGATAATGAGGAGGTGTCGTCGCACAAGTGCTGGAAATGTTAGTAGGGCAACTTTGTAAGCGTGTGAGTGAGCATCAAGCTCGGGCATTGCGTATCCGTCAGCTCCCGGCCCCTGCTCGAGCTCGACACGGGCCGACGTGGGCGAGTGACATGCGGGCCCACCGGACAGTGACCGCGGGGGTGGACCAGTGGGCAGTGGCCAAGCGTCTCGTGGTGGGAAGCCCCTCCACGTGCAGCCGACCCCTCAAAAACCCCGCGATTCCCCGGGAAAACAGCCAAATCCACCGTGAGGTGAAACGCACGCACGCACGCACGCATACCGCGCGCCGAGCAGCAGAGCGAGCGAGGAGAGAAGCGGGAGGGGGATAATGGAGGCGGAGGACAAGGCGGCGGTGGTGGGAGTGGGAGTGGGAGCGGGGGCGGGGGCGGCGGGGTGCTTGGGGCTGGGGGCGAGGCCGTGCGACTCGTGCGGCGTGGAGGCGGCGAGGCTGTACTGCCGCGCGGACGGGGCGTACCTGTGCGCTGGGTGCGACGCGCGGGCGCACGGGGCCGGGTCCCGCCACGCGCGGGTGTGGCTGTGCGAGGTCTGCGAGCACGCGCCGGCGGCGGTGACGTGCCGCGCCGACGCGGCGGCGCTCTGCGTTGCCTGCGACGCCGACATCCACTCCGCCAACCCGCTGGCGCGGAGGCACGAGCGGCTCCCCGTCGCGCCCTTCTTCGGCGCGCTCGCCAACGCGCCGCAGCCGTTCCCTTCCCCGACCTTCGCCGCCGCGGCGGGTAACGGTGCTCAGGGGGATGCGGACGATGACGGGAGCAACGAGGCCGAGGCGGCCTCGTGGCTGCTCCCCGAGCCCGACAATAGCAACGAGGATAGCGCCGCCGCGGACGCGTTCTTCGCCGACTCTGGCGCGTACTTCGGGCTCGACCTTGACTTCGCCCGGTCCATGGACGGAATCAAGGCCATCGGGGTACCGGTCGCGCCACCCGAGCTGGACCTCGCCGCCGGCAGTCTCTTCTACCCCGAACACTCGATGAACCACAGCGTAAGCCTCACTGTCACAGCTCGTGTGTACTAATGGCGTAGGGATGTAAAATGTTCCTTCTTTTTTCACATCGATGCACGTAATAATACAAGTACGCGCTTTTGCAGGTGTCATCGTCGGAGGTTGCAGTCGTACCGGACGCGCTGTCAGCGGGAACGGCGGCGGCGCCGCTGCCGACGGCGGTGCTGGCGAGCAAGGGGAAGGAGAGGGAGGCGCGGCTGATGCGGTACCGCGAGAAGCGCAAGAACCGGCGGTTCGACAAGACCATCCGGTACGCCTCCCGCAAGGCGTACGCCGAGACGCGGCCCCGCATCAAGGGCCGGTTCGCCAAGCGCACTGCCGAGGACGACGCGCTGGAGCACGAAGCCGGGTCGCCGTGCTCGCCGGCGGTCTCCGCCGTGGCCGCGTCCGACGGCGACTACGGCGTCGTGCCGTCGTTCTGAGGGGCACGCACGCCATCGCCAACGCCAACGCCAACGCCAACGCCGTCCTAATTTTTGGGCGCTCCGTGTAACATTAAAATAATAGTAAAGTAGTTTCATGGACGTAGTACTCGTGTACTCGAACGCACCGGATTCATCTCGTGTACTCCTCTGTTGCCTAATCAAGGCTTGTACATTAATTACCTTTGGAGTGTTCGTGGCTTAATGCTTGCACTGCGTTACGGCACTCGTCATTCTGATCTCGGAAATAATAATTAAGGGAGTAACCGCTAAAATATCGTGCGAACATCATAAAGTCCTTTGAGTGTCTGACGAAAATGGTTAAGAGCCACCATACTTTAAGGGAGCTCTAAAGCTAGTGAACAACATAGTTCGAAGTCACCACGCCGCTTCAAAGAGAGCTCCGATGCTACTCTTCTGTAGTTCATTGTTCCATATTGTAATAGTCGGTTGTATATAAAAAGATAAACTATTATTATCATGTTTGTTATTGTGTCTATAATTACCCTGCCTTTGCAGCGTAGGGGATTGTATTGGGGAATGGGAAGGCTACATTAGCAATAATTTCAAAATTTTCTACTTGGTTGGCTTTAGGAACCATGCGTGTAATGGGATCACGGATCATTACCTCTAACGTGAGCCGTACTAGTGCGGGGGAAGAAGAGTTGGGAAGTGTGTCCTCAATCAACTTCATCGGGCTCCGTCTAATCGTCGGTAGCGAAGTCGATGTATCCTTGTGATCTTCATGAGAAGATCAGCACTGTAGTAGTTGTGGTGCCTCTACACTATCCACACGTACAAGGATAGAATATCCTCACGTCGGTATGCTAGTACCACACATGAGACTATGAGAGAAACGACCACAGTCTGTGTAGCCAGGAGGAGGTGACGGTTAGGGTTAGAGTGAAGCAATAACTTTTTTGTCCTAACTCCTCTCATTATGTAGTGCCCTCTCATGGACCTTTAACCAGTATTAAAGTCCAATAGATCTAATCTATTCGTTCAGGCTAGAAGTTCTGATCTAGGCCTAGAACTTCCAAAAACAACATTCTGTATAAATTTAATTGTATCCAGATCTTTCGGTCCAACCAGAATTTCTAAAAATAACATTATGTATCGAATTTATTTCAACCATGAAGTTTCGGTTTGTCTAGAATTCACCTTTCAGGCGGGCCCGAAACTTTCGGTCCAACCGAAACTTCCGGTTCTTCCAAAAACCAAAATTGGGACTAGTTCGGAACTTCCAATCTAACCAGAATTTCCGAAAACAACATTTCCTATCGAATTTATTTTGACCCAAAAATTCTGATTCCACCCAGAACTTCCAGTTTGTCTAGAATTCACCTTTCAGGCAAACCCGAAACTTTCGGTCTAACTAAACTTTCGTTTCCTGCAAAAACCAAAACTACTAGGACTGGTCCAGAACTTCCGGTTACACAATAACCCGAGACTATTGGCCTTAGGACAAAACTTCTAATTCCCCAAAATTCTCTTGGACATATTTCTATTGGATCAAACTTTAAAAGTGATAATCAATACTACTCTTGTTTGAAGGCTATTATCCAATCATAGGCCTCAATTACGATTTAAACCCTAGTGAATGCTTTGAATCTTTATAAGTTCTAAACACTACAACATGTTACGATAGTTCTAAATTACATCGACAATATTATTTTACATTTCATAAATTTTCCATTTTGCATTGTCTGGATCTTTCCTCAATTTATATGAATTTATTATATCTATTGTTAATTAGGCTATGAAATTGTTGTTTCGTATTATTAAGCATCGATCTACCGTAAATTTGTAACTTCTCGAACTAAACCTATATCAACGTTTTTATACTCCGTATCTCACGACAGTTTTATTAAATCTACATTTTAACTACGTGCCTAAAATCTTGCAGAAAACCGGTTATAATAAATGTGCAAGTGCAACAAAGGCAACTAGAACTAGACAAGTGATGCGATGTGTCAAGGGGCTACTAGCTAGCTAGTGGCGTACGCTTTTGTTCGTGCTGGCTGCAGTTACAAGTGAAGTGAAACCGTGTAGCAAACTCCGCACTGGGGGGACATGGACATGAACTGAACCATTGTAGAGAGAGAGAGAGAGAGAGAGAGAGAGAGAGAGAGAGAGAGAGAGAGAGAGAGAGAGAGAGAGAGAGAGAGAGAGAGAGAGAGAGAGAGAGAGAGAGAGAGAGAGAGAATCATTGAGGCCTTTTTTGCTTCACCTACGTGGATGGCAGCTGCAGGGAAAGTCGATCGCTGGTGGGTTGTGCATCTGTGCAAGTGCATCCATATGTGTCTGACTACGGGGACTGACTAGTGCACATCTGCTGCGGGAAGCCACGTGAACTTCCGCGTTCATGTGCCCTGGTGCGTGGTGGTACGCAGGCAGAGGCGGTGCGTGACCTCGGCACTTCGGCAGTGGCCTCCATGGTGGATCGGATGGTGGATGGCAGCTGGTCGCCTCTTTTTATCGGTACATTTTAGTGATAAATTTAGAATTAAAAACTAGCTCAAAAAATAAAAGATTCTTACAATTATTTTTTTCGCTTTTTATTTTTATGGAGCATACTCAAGATTAAAATATATTTAAAGTGATTTATATCGCATAAATAAATCCCAAAACACACAATATATGGAATCAATTTTTAAAACCATTTTCGGTGATGCTCTTAACCCATGCAGTTAATGTCACGTACTCTCAGAGACGTGGAGCATCGGCTTGAAAAACAATGTTACCCACCGTGATTTTGTTAAAAGCATATCGGACCCAAAAACCACTATTACCCAAAGTTGCACCGCGTAGAGTGCCTGAAAACCGTTATTACTCAAACGTGTTTAGCCTAACTTTAGATTTAAATTTTAAAGCTAATCAAAATTAACTATAAAAAATCCTAAGGGTGAGTTTGGTTGAGCTATGGCTGTGAAAAAAACTATTGTGGGCTGTAGAAAAACTACTATGAGATATCTTTAAGAAAACTAAGTCGTTTGGCTGAAACGACGGTGGAGAAGCTGCTTTGAACTGTGAGTTGTGTAAAAATTCAATTTATGAAATTTTGTATGGTTGTACGAAATTTTAAATGTCAATTTATGAAATTTTGTATGGTTGTAAAACCACAAGCCACAAAAAATAGGTCTAAAGGAACTTTTACAGTTTCACTACACCAAAAATTGTTTTTACTAAAAACTACTAGTCTGAAATAGACCATTTTGGTTTGGCTTTTGGCTTGCATGAAACAAAGCTACTCCAAAAGCCAAACCAAAGGACCCGTTTTGAATAAATTATGATTATTTAATTGTTTAATCTGATTAAAAAGCATTGTTACCCTCCACATTTTTGTTAAAAGCATACAGGGTTCAAAATAATCCCAATCACAGCTGAACTGCTATACTGCTATAGGGCTATGTTTCCGCAGCAAACATAAAAACAAACGAGCAAAGCCTAGGAAAAACATCACCTGAAGGCAATATATAGCACAAAATGTTCCTGCAATGTATAAATTAAAAGCTAATATCACAAAACTTAGTCTTACGAACAACACGACGGGCTCAAGTCATACAGTCGACCAAAAGTCCGAAACGGCTAGGCTCCTGCTTCAACAATGGTATCAGCAGCGGGGTTTTCCAAGGGTACAAGAATGCTTGTGAAGAAAATCTTATAGCTTTCGAAGAGTCATAATACAAGCGCCTGCAAAAACATACCGAGCCCCCTACCATTTCCAGGGAATTGGAACTAAATACGTGCTCACGCGTTATTGGCGTAAGGGGACTCCTCACGGTTGGCCGGCTGTGCTGGTGATCTGCTATAGCTTCGTGCACGAGGAGGTGGAGCCGGCGGTGACCTGCTGTAGCTTCGTTCACGAGGAGGAGGAGCCGGAGGTGACCTGCTGTAGCTTCGTGCGCGAGGAGCTGGAGGTGACCTGCTGTAGCTGCGCCTCTTTGGAGAACGGTCCCGTGGGCTGTAGCTCCTGAAACAAAAAAGGCTAGACTTGTAAAAAAAATGAACAAAGTTGTGGTGATCCCCAGGCAATAGTTGCTAAACTGCCGTGTAGGAGGCAACACACTAACACCAGTGTGAGAATTCATTTTAGGTAAAAATATGAGACGTTTTCAGCTTTCAAGTTTGAAAAAAACCCTTCAATCAAATTCTTGTCACGCTTTCCTTCATTAACTATTTAACTTACAAAAATGGCGTCTTAGCCAACAAAGCAGTAACAACTAACAAACTAAACAAAAGTAACAATATATCTTAATAGTTATGACCGATACATGAGTAACACTGTATGCTTTTAGGTAACATAGCCTAAATTAGAAGATGAACCCAAATGGTGAGGATGAAGCTGAATAGTATTAAGAGAATATTTTATCAAAGGCAAAGTTACAAGTTTATTGGAATATTATCCATTGAGATATATCTTCTGTTGTAGTTCAAGTTTCTTATTTATGCATGCCTCTTAATTTCTCCATTTCATAATATTTGAATATCAGCAGGTATGTGAGGTGGCTTAGCTAATTAAATGGATTAGTAAAACTGCAAATGTAGCTCTGATTTATTGGCCACCACAAAGGAATTTAGGGATGCCCAGATCCCCTTCCGTGGTATCTACAGAGCCCATTTAAAGACAGCACTTATATTACCTTCTACCATAGCTTGGGCTCCTCCGGTATCTTGGGCTGCGGCTACGACTGCGGTACCTTGGACTTCGGCTACGGCTGCGGCTGCGGCGCCTTCCGCTGCCAAGGCCTCCAGAACCAATACGCAAGCGACATTCACGTGCAAAGTGACCAGCTTCTCCACACTCATAGCACTTCATATCAGAACCACTAGAACGCTCTCGGCCACGGCCACTGCCAGATTTAGTTGAGAGCTCAACCCTCCATCCATTCTTACCTATAAGCACAAGCACATATCAACAGGATGATCGTGAGTGGAATTCATAGACTGTTTGAATTTGTGGAGGACTATAATAATCTAATTGCTGAAGCACATAAGCAGGTCGAATTGCGGACATGAATGGAAAGGGGGTAAATCCTGGTCAAGTAACAAACCATATGACAATATGACAGTTTGAAGTCGCAGTACAAAAAGTAGTCGTGTACTGAACTACCGATGTCATTCAAGTTTCTTTCCTAGTTTCCTTTGAAAGACATGGGACGTGATAGCAGTTGCAGCAATATATATCACAATATCAGACCTAATATTACAAAATGTGTCCCACTTTAACAATGCCACCACATACAGTCCATACTGAAACAAAACAATTAGGCCGAATTAGGCTAAATGATCCATTGTAAGTTGCAACCATACAAAGGTAGAGTCTAGAATACTGAACTGGAGCAAGGTCTACAGTTGATGAAACAATGCAATTTGCCACCATCTATATTTAGTTATTTACACAACTTAAACATCTAAAATCTACCAGTTTATAGGAGACGTGAAATGCAATCATGGTGATAATAAGATATGACCATATGTTTAGACAAAAGATACCATGTATGAATTTCCTGATTCTTGTTTATCCAAATCAAATTTAAGTTGCATGCATCATGATTCCGATGCAGTTTCATTTATAATATAAAGTTTATAAACAAAAAATAAGAAAGAAGTTAATGAAAAATCACTGGAACAAAGAAAACAATGCAATAGACATTTTAATGACAAGACTATCTAATGTCAGAAGTTTAAATAAATCAATTATTAGACAAATATGAACTATGAACTATGAAGACAAATATATATGTCTGTTATTACCATCTATTTCACGAATTGCATCTTGTGCATCCCTGCGGTCATCAAAGTCAATAAAGGCAAAGCCTGGTGGCTTTCTAGCAACCCATACACTGCATATGAAAAAATAACTTAGTCAAAGTGGATGCACAGTTGCACACAAACATAGTTAAGAAATCATTACTATTGCATATGAAGTACTAAGATCAGTATCATTCTTAATATTGGGTAACAATCAAAGCATCTCTTCCATGGTTATTGATTCAAAATCACCTTGATTCTTAATCAACAGAAGTCAGCAACAAAAGAAACAAAACTCACTTTGACATGCAAATCACGACTACTACATACAAAGGTCAATACCCAATTACCCATCAACACAACCCTTTGACATGCAGATAAAAGAAAAAGGATACAATCAGAAACATGCCATTGAGTAGTTCAATGAATGAGATAAGTACAACTTTTTAAGAAATTCAGAATAGCGAGATAGTGCTGATCCACTAGAAAAAAAATACTTCAGGCATACACTGAGACCAACAGATAACGACTTTATCTCATAGGCTTCAGAACTACCGCTACTGTGCTACATCACATTGTTTGCACAACCATAACTTAACAATTAACATGAATCTGCCTCTTCGTATCTTATTATTTATTCCTTACTCACTCTTCAAGTTCACCTAGCACTTTGTCACCGACCGGGATAACACACCGGTTGGTAGGGACTAATCATCTCAAACTATATTTAAAAGAAGTAGCTGGTCGAGGGCCTAGATCTCTCCGTCACAGCGGCGCCATTGCGGCGATGCGGCGAAGAGGTAGGGATACAAGAAGGCAATAGCCAAACTGAACTACTCGACGTCTAGACCCCTATTGAGATCCTGTTTATATAGACACAAGACCTGACTGACCCTTTGATCTAATCTGCTAATACCAACTTGATCTAATCTTCTTATTTGATCTAATCTGCTAAAACAGAAATATAACTAATCTGATTTGGCAGAAGCCCTGGCCGGCAGGGGCCTGCTGAGCCTTCTGCTCCTACCCATGACACTTCTCCCCCCCTAAAAACACACCTCGTCCTCAAGCTACCGAGTCATCGTCTCCGCTATCGCCCACCACTTCGATGACGAAGATTTGCTTGCACTGTGACTTGTGGCCACTTGTAAACAGCTCATCGCAATGGAAACACTTGCCCTCCTTCCGACTTTGATCAATTTCTGCCAGCGAGAGGCACATGGTGCTAGATGGCGGCCTGTTGACCGAAGCCGACGAGGATGCAGCGAGCCACGATGAGGCTGGTTCTGATGTCGGTGGTGTTGCCGGTTGGACGGAGGAGCGGCTTGGGGTGCAGGGTGGTGGCGATTGTCCAGTGTCCTGGAACGTGTTGCGCTGCTTGTAGGCCCTGGCGAAGACGATGGCATCGTCCAACGATGAGGGCTGCTGGAGAGCAATGTCGGTGCAGAGGGGGTCGCCCAGCCCAGTGATAAAAATTTGGATCTGCTGAGCCTCCGTCAGTGAAACATCACGGCAGGATAGGGCGATGAAGCGTCTGCAGAAATCGTCGACAATTCCCATTCATTGCAGCATTGCTAACTCTCCAAGGGGACTGTTTGTGAGGGGTGGCCCAAAGCGGGCATTCACCAATTGGACAAACTGTTGCCATGTTGGACGCCCACCATTGAGCTCCATGCGGTGGAACCACAATTGGGCATCGTCGAGGAGGTAGAACGCTGCAAACGCCACCTGTTGATGCTCCGGTGTTCGACGAACGTGGAAGTACCGCTCACACCGGTTGAGCCAAGGAAGTAGGTCGCCAGTGCCATCGAACTTGGGAAACTCAAGTTTGTGGGCGATTGGCAGCAATTCGCCTTCTTGGTCAGCGTTGTCGTCTTCGCTCGTGCGGCGACATTGTTGATACCCTCCTCCCTGGATGCATGAGGGCAGGTCAACATCGTCGTCATCTCGTGTGCGGCACCGATGGTGGCGGCCCTCTCCTTGGCCGTGCGGTGGTGGGTCGGCGTCATCATCATCCGGACAGGCGGCGACTCCGTGCCAACCACTCACGACACCATTGACGCGATTGGCGATGCGGGAGCCAGTAGCATGGATCTTGGAGGCGGATAGGGCCGCCCCGGCAACGGTGCAGGCGACCTCGACAGGGCCAGGTTGCAGAGGAGGGGCGTGCACCCCAGCATGTCCTGATGGCATCCTCACGCGCACAGACGATGACCTGGTCGGCGGTTGGCGGCCTAGCTTGAGGACGAGCTGGTTTTCAAGAGGGGAAGAGATGTCATGTGCCACACAATAAGGGGCCTTCAGGCCAACCCGCAGGCTGCAGCCCAATCAGGTGAACAGTACCGCGTGGTACTGTAGCAAATTAATAATTAGAGATTAGATTAGGTTAAGAGTCCAATGATGTTAAGATTCCAATTCAGTTAGGATTGAGTTGTTAGATTAAATGAGTCCTAGTAGATTAAGGTTGTTAGAATCAGATTAAGGTTGTTAGATTAGATCAGCCCTGTGCCTATATAAATAGGACTGATGCCCTAGAGGAAATCATCAAGTGTTTAGAAAAGGCTTAGCCCCTCTATTGTATCCCTGCCTCGGCGATGCGACGTGGAGCGTGGCTCGGTCGCACCGACGAAGGTTAGAGCCTCGCTCAATTCTTCAGTTATCAATTCAGTCACAATGTTTTGCTATCCTCCCCGTCCATGGATCTCGACCCATGACACACTTTCTAGCAGATTTCTCTCATAGTATGTGGCAGAACATTAGACTATAGCAAACCTTCCCATAAAATGGTAAAAGGAAAAAACTCTAATGTCGAAATATATTCCCACCAGTAGAGCATGGAAGGCCCCGAGTATATACAAATAAGTCAAATATAAATCTATAAGTGATCAACCAAGGCAGGTTATTTATATAAAAGGCACTAATTTCATGCAACAGACTTACATTACACCCATCTCACAACCTCACATATGTGAACGAACTAAAATTAGCCCAATAAAAATTTCTGGGCACAGCCACACACACAATACAAAACAAATAAATAATCATCACCTGCTAGACTTACTGATCTCATAACTTCTACCCACCACATAAACGCAAAGTGTAAACCTAGAGCATACCAATTTTAAAAGCACAAGTTTGATTACCACTCATACAAGCGGCTAAACAAGCAAATGAACAAGCGCATACATTGAGTCATATAAGTACTTACAACTCAGGAAAAAAACAAAGTGTTTCTAAGCTTAGCGTTAAATCTCACCTCCTCAGAACCCCAAACACGCGGAATTCATCCTCGATCTCGCGCGCCGTCACACGCGGATCCAGGTTACCGACGTACACGCGAGCCATGGGCGCGGCGACCCTGCAAAGGATTGGAAGCTGAAAACTATTGGGAACAGAAATCCGAACAGATCGCTTAAAAACAGAACACAAAAAATTGAAAAAAAAAAACAGACTACAATCCCTCGCGTCTCGGCCTGAAAAAAGAGCGCGGAAGCGAGACGCGCTCGTCTAAGAACCAAAAGCAGCGGGGGATCTGGAGAATACCTTGCCTTGCGGGCGCGTCGGCCTCGGGAGATTTGGGCAAGGAGCGGCTCTAGGGTTTTAAGTTTGAGCCGCGAGCGGAAGAGGGGATTGGAAGGGCAGGGGCAGTGTTGTTAATATTAGGCGGAATGGTTGACGGATTGGGGCAGGGGCATTTACGGAAGTCGAGTTCAATTTCATCTGCTCTTTTCGCCGTTGGATTCGCCTCGTGATTTTGTACGGTCTCTGACAACAGGTTAAGTACCGTTTGGTTATGTAGTATAAAAATTTAGTTCATCCCATGATTTGATAATATGGTACTCCAATAAATATTTGTTAATCATGAATTAATTAGATTTAATAAATTCGTCTCTCTAAAAATTATTTTTATAATTAATTGATATTTAATTTTTCAAATTAATGTTTAAACATATTGTGATATAGACTAAACTTTAGTACACGAAACCAAACGACCCCTAATATACACTCTCTTGGCAGCGGTCCGGTTACCGCATGCATGTTGGTATAAGGTTCACATGTCTTGTTTTTATTAATAATTATGATATATAAAAAATTTTACATTGAATATAGGTATAATATAGAAGAAAGAAAAATGTATTTAGCTAAAATTCCATACTCGCAATCTTACTAGATTTCTTAAAGGCATAAGAGACCATACCTTCTGCATATATAGCCTCGAAAAAATCTTAATCCAAATTCAATTTAATTCTAATAGATCTTTACAAGATAATTGAGAGTTTAAGTTCAACTAGCCACCTCCAATCACACCATTTTAATAGAATTTGACACATATATACGCTTTTTTATAGTATAGTAAGAACACATCCAAACAGTACATAGGGTTCTTTTTTATATAAATCTTTTTATAAGTTATGTGTCTTACTTATTTTCTAATCTCGTCGGTTACCCCTCATATCTACATAGGGACTGGATTGGAAACCCACAATTCTTATCCATTCCCTGAGAATAGGTTAGGTTTTTAATTTAAAATCCCGGCTCATTCTCAAAAAACGAGCCGAGATTGTAGGTTCCCAAACTTACCTTAACTAGTCTCGGAAGCAACCACCAGGCTATGATCGTTTGAACTATTATTCGGCTGCTTTATGGTATCATCATAAGTCAAGTTGTTGAGTACATGGAAAAGAATATGAATACAATGTTTTGAGTTGATACACCGTGTATGAATTCTCAGGCCAGAGTGCCAGACCAATACAATTGATTGGATCACTAGGCCTGCAAATCTGCATGTTATTGTAAATCCAGAAAGGTTTAACTATGGATCGGACAAATTGGTTGGATTCAGCAAAATGTATGCAGGTAGGAGCTCTCCTGGTTGTGGAAGTCAAGAAAAAAGAACTTCGTGATGATCTTTTATTGCCCGAATAAACTAGATAAAGCCGCCAGATATCCAGCTAGCTGCAGGAATTAGCAAACAACAATATCAGATTTTACAAGTGCACACGATTATTGATGTGCTCGACTTCTGGTAGATAGGTAATTGTGACACTTTATTCACCCCATGACCACAGTCATCAGAACTATTAAATTGTGGGTTCTGATTACTAAGATGTCTTCCTGTTTTGTGTTCAGATTAAGTACCTGTGCCAAGATACCCTTTCCTGTCTGACCTTCAATGACCAATCCTGCAGTCAGTCCTATCATTGCCAATGCGCCATTAATGGCTTCTGCTTGACGACGTCTCTGCATAGCAGACAACTATGATATGGCATAATGTTGAAAGATTTTAAGAAAGTATTTAGCATGCCAATATAGGATATTTATTCTAATCACAGTGAAACATGACAGATGAGTTCTCCGGTAGGAACATGGACTATCCATGGTAATTACTAATGAACGGGGAAACTGTGATTTGTTCAAGGACAAAATAACTGCTGCACCTAAAAAACCCATATATGGGAACTAGCAACAGTGTAGGACATAAGGATTTTTTGGATTATCCCTTGATAGATTTTGTGCATGAATTTTGTATCTATGCAGCACTGAAGAATTGCAGATTGCAAAAACAATTTTGGTCCCCATGAGCATCGGTGCCGTTGATGCTTTCCTAATAATTACTTTAGGTTTCACAGTTTTGCAATATAGAACATACCACCACATTTTGGTCAACAAGCAGTAGTTAAGATCTAGGCCTGCCAAAAAATAGATAAGAAACTGACTAACTACACAAGTCAGCAATATGCTAAGTGACTTATATGACTAGGGAAAATGCCTATTTCCAGCTCTAAGAAAGAACTTTGCTGAGTGTAAAAAATGGGGTCCTTGTCACTAATTTTGCTTCTAAAAAGTATCATTATCAAGAAAATTTTGTCCTTTAGAGGAGAGTCTAGTAGAAACTAGAAACTGTGGAAACACGTGACAGAACAGCAATACTGCACCTTCAGCTTTTCTCTGGCTCGAATTTCTTGCATTTGTTGAGCTGCCAATCTCTTAGCTTCCACTGGATCAACCATTACCACATTATCACCCGAACTTCTTTTGCCTCCTGATACCTGGTTGATTTAGAATCAGTGTCTGAGCTACCAAACAATAGTGACAAAGTTTTGACTATAGCAAAAGAATATTGAGTCTTATTTGTGAGGAAGAAAAATAATGAATCTACAACTAAAGAATTGTCAATCTCTGCAGAAATTCTAGAGGGCTATAGCATTCTGCCAGGGATCTGCGACTAAAGCATTACGCTGAATCCTACAGAAAAAAACTTGAAGTTGCCGACAGCATATTCAAACTCAAAAGCATAACATGTTGCATTCAGTAAAGAGTGTCTACATTAGTTATTTTACACTGCACAGACCTACCAAATCAAGAGTACATTCAAAACCCATAAAATACATGACCTGCATAGAAAACCTGAATCATACATTTGCGCTAGCAAAAGCCATGAAGCTTTGCATATGGATCCTTCGATATAATACATGTCCTGGTTGCTTCTGTTGGACAGTCCATCTATGCAAAGGAAAACCATATAATTCAGACATTAGCTAACTTGGTGGAAATACTACTGATGATGAACTGAAGCAAAGAAATTGACGTTGGCACACAACAGTTAGTTAATAGTAATCTGATCAGTGACCACTTGGCAGACCAAAAGGTTAAGGTGGCAAAAGTTTAACATTATACAGAACTGAGAAATCCTCTGCTACTAGTAGTTCTGGGCCAGTGACTGATCCAGTGCAGTGATGATAGCCTCCAAACTCATCACAATGTGAAGTTGTAAAGTAGCCTTACGAAGCATTCGTCAAGACGAGCAACAGTTGATGCTAAATTCATGGGAAATGCAGGACAGTTGGAACAAACCAAGAACTAATTGAAAGTGATTTTCTTGTGGGCTAACCACCACAACCACCTCGCCCAACTTACTGGACTAACGAGGTGACATCACGGAGCACCCTACTTTGGGCTTTGGAGAAGAATGAATTGTGCATCGAAAACCCGAAATGGGTGGCCAAGAACACTAGCACGAACAGCAATAATAAATCAATGGGAAGTTGGGAACCCCATCGCACCAAGAAAAGAGTGGCTTGCGGCTTGCCTGGACGTGGACGGAGCCGAGTACACATGCCCGGTGAAGAGGAATGGGGAGGAAGAAGAAACGGAAGCTGGAGGCGGAGCAACCGACGGCCAGAGGAACAGACGGAGAGAGCACGCCATTCTTGCTTCCCACCACGGCCTCTCCTCCCCCTCTTTCTATGGACTCGAGAAGCCGTCGTCTTCCACCCGCTCGTTTTTCTCTCTTTCTTTTCTCCTCGGTGGCTCGGTGTCGTGGTTATCCATGTCGACGCGGTGGCCTGGGCCTACGTGGGCTCGGTGGCTCGGTGTCGTGGTTATCCATGTCGACGCGGTGGCCTGGGCCTACGTGGGCTTAGGCCGGCCCACAAAAATGTTGGGAGAAAAGATCCCACCCATCTCGCGTGAGATGAAGTCGCGAGCCCGCGACACCACCCACGAACGTTAGCTTCTGCGTGTGGCCGTGGGCGCGCGCTGCCGCCCTCATGACGACCGCCACCGCCATCGTCGCCGGCCACGGCCTCGCGCTGCGCCGGAGCCTACTCCTGTCCAACCCACAGGGGAAGCCCAGCGGCACAACGTTCTCCGCGCGGGCCCTACATCCCGCCGCCCGCTCCCTCTTAGCCGTTGCTACGCCGTCGCGGACAAGCCGGTGCCGGTCCGTCTCCTCGGAGAGCTCCACCGCCGCCGCCGCAGAAACCGCCGACGAGGAGGAGCCCAAGAGCGCGGAGGAGAATGAGGAGGCGGAGGAGGAGGTCGACCCGTTGGTGGAGGTGTGCTACCTGGACCCGGAGGCGGACCCGGAGGGGATCCGGGAGTGGGAGCTGGACTTCTGCTCGCGGCCCATCCTTGACGCCCGCGGCAAGAAGCTGTGGGAGCTGGTGGTGTGCGACCCGACGCTGTCGCTCCAGTTCACCCGCTTCTTCCCCAACACGTCCATCAACAGCGTTACCCTCCGCGACTCGCTCGCCTCCGTCGCCACCACCCTCGGCGTGCCGCTCCCGGACCGCGCCCGCTTCTTCCGGTCGCAGATGCAGACCATCATTTCCCGCGCCTGCAACGAGCTCGGCGTCAAGGCCGTGCCCAGCCGCCGCTGCGTGTCGCTGCTGCTGTGGCTGGAGGAGCGCTACGAGACGGTGTACAGCCGCCACCCGGGGTTCCAGGCTGGCACCAAGCCGCTGCTCACGCTCGACAACCCATTCGCCACCAGCTTGCCGGAGAATCTCTTCGGCGACAAGTGGGCGTTCGTGCAGCTCCCATTCTCCGGTCGGTCCAGTGTCCTGTGCCTAAATACTCATCAGTCATCCCAATGAACTTACATGCTACCAGTGATTAACCGTTCTTGTTACAATGAGCTGATTCTTTCAGATTAACCGTGTGATTCTTCAGCTGTGAGAGAGGAGGTCGAATCGCTTGAGAGGAGGTATGCATTCGGCGCGGGGCTCGATTTGGACCTCCTGGGATTCGAGCTTGATGAAGACACCTTAGTCCCTGGAGTTGCTGTTGAATCTTCGCGAGCCAAGCCTCTAGCTGGTAAGTTAATTTCTTCCATGACCAATGCTATGCGTGTCGGAGCTTAATTGAATAGCATTTGCGAGCTACATCGATCTTTTCTGAAACCATAATTCGGCTAGAGAAGCTCAGTCTTGCAAGTTTGCAACACGTTCAGAACACTGACCATGTGATTCTCATGAAATTCTCATCGCCATTGCCGGGTCAGGCAACTCATAGTTAATGAGAATATTTGCTTTGATGTTTGCTCCTTTGTCACACTAGGTATGTATGACAACTAGATTTAGGGAGAACGTGTCAATATGTCATACACATAGATTAGGATATGATAAAAGATTAAATGCCACTTAATTATGGTACGAGAGCAAATCTCCCTAGTTAATTATCTCCTACACAAAAAAAATGAGAATGCACGAGATATCTTCTAAGTTAAAAATGTTTGTACAGACCTAGTTGTCTACTCGTGTGTCGAAAAATGACATGTGGGTGAGAAGCGTGTTTTAAATCTTTTGAAAGATCATGGCATCTTAGAAGAACCAAATGAATCAAGAATGAATGGCTTATGCACTTGTTTTTTTGGTATATCTTGCTAGCATATATTGGTATTATACTTTATCAGTTTTGATTACTCCACGTTGTTGTTCTGTTTTCTTCATGATAGCATGAACGTTAGCAGATTGCAGCAATTACGGGAACGGGATGTATCCCCAATTGTCTGCGGCTAGCTGATATGTAATTTGAGTCCACCTTAATACCTTCTCGTGACAATACAATCTACCTTAGCCCAGCTTAAGCAAGAACATCGTTGCAGATCAGATCTAGTGTGCAGATTATAGTAATCTAATAAACTGGTTCCGTTCAACTTATTTATATAAGCTGGATTACTATAACCCAACTTGTTTCTGTTCTTCAGCCTGGATGAACGGGTTGGAGATATGCGCGGTGGAGGTGGACACGGGCAGAGCGAACCTGATCTTGTCGGCCGGCGTCTCGACCAGGTACGTATACGCCGGGTACCAGAAGAGCGGCGCGACGACGCAGGAGGCCGAAGCCTGGGAGGCGGCGAAGAAGGCCTGCGGCGGCCTTCACTTCTTGGCCATCCAAGAGAACCTCAACTCCGACGGCTGCGTCGGTTTCTGGCTCCTGCTGGACCTCCCCCCGCCGCCGGTGTGATCATGTTTTGGTAGGAGCATCTAGGCCGCGTGTGTTTGCCGTGGAGATCGATCGGATCACCGTGTAGTTTATCAGCAACAAAATTTTCGATCCAAGATCCTTCCATCTTTTCTACACTCTTGTATTTACTTGTATGGAAGAAAAAAGGGAAAAGCAAAAGGAGGAGATGCGAATTTTATGGTTCAAGTGCCTATCAGTTTGGAACAGATGATAGCACAGGATTATCGGAATAGCCAATTAATTAATGGAATACTATATAATATATAAAGCTAATAGATATATTTGTAACTTTTAACTAATAATTAAGCTAAAAAATTAGTTTTGTGTTACACGTGTTATATACATGTTATATAGTTAGATTGATATTTAAAAATATTTTTATATATTGTTATCTTAATAGTTATTATAATATATGGTGAATGTAACTAATGATCAACGTTGGGTGCATTTGGTATAGCTCCATATTCTGATTCACAATTAGAATCACTAAAATTGTTTGGCTATATGATTAGATTCAAATTCATGTAAAAGAGTACGTTGGTATGAAATGACTAGTTATCCTTAATTCAAAAATTATTGAATTATGTCATTTCAAACATAGAAATAACTAATTAATTATATGAATTATATCTAAGCGTGCATTGCAAATATTGGTATCAAATGTGTGACGCTAAATCATCACGAAACCTATGCATATTTATATCATTTGCATGTGATGTAGATGCATCTGATGCATTTGAAGAAGGTGCATATCTCTTGTATCTGCTAGGGATACTTGGCACATAATCTAGGCCCTCATCACACCTACAGAAATGCATATCAGATGCATTATTTTGACGAATGAAGTTATGGAGACATATGGTTGCAGACACAACCATTTTTTTCTTGTCCAACGGATATGTCGGCATCTTATTAAGAATTCTCCACTTTATCTTCCACACTCCAAAGGTGCGCTCAATGACATTACGTAGACTTGAGTGTAAATAATTAAATAGTTCTTTTTCACCTGTAGGAGGGTCACCTCTCCTCCAGTCAGGGACGATATCTTTGTCCTTTGTATGGTGCTAAATAACCCGGTCTATTAAGATAACCAACATCGACAACATAATATTTTCCTACAACATGCAAGCACATAGTTAATTTTAAATATTCTAAGTTTCAAATTAAAAAACAAAAAATGGTACAAATGCATGGTTACTTGATGGTGGGTGTGGAAAGGTCCTTATATCTGCCTCCAAAGCATGGTACAATATCGTAGTGTCATGCATAGACCCTGATTGTCTAATTGATGCATATGTAAAATGCATATTAAAATCGACAACCATCATCACATTTTGGATAGGATTTCTAGATCTGCCAATATATCTAACATAATCTTTAAGAGGTGGTGTTGCTAAAATGTGTGTACCATCAATAGCTCCAATACAGTTCTTAAAATGTGGCCACATCCTTGTGTCACCACTGATCCTAGTGTGCATAGTAGAGAAGTTCCTATCCTTAGGACGTATATAGTTCTTGACCATCTTGACTAGACATTTCAAAACTTCATCGAACTTCCTACTAATTGTTTCTCCTGAATGCTTGAACGTGTTTTGAATTGAAGAATTTGATATGTTTTGACCACAAATAGAAAGAAAGATACCTAGTGATTCCATAAAGTTCATATGGTTTGATGATTTCAACCTGTACTCACTTACAAGTAAGTCATGCAACATATAAAAAAGTCTTTCATTTATTCTTAACATTATGTGGCTCTCTCTTGGTGTATTCAAAGTTTCTTTCAACCAAGCAAATCTTGTAAGTTGTGATGTCCTTAGTTGATTCTTGTCAAGACAAGTAGAGTAGTACATAGCAGCAATACAAGATGCAACAACTATGTTATCCGATATTTTCTTCTCAACTCGCATAATCTTTAAATAAAACACACCGTCATCATCATCTATATCATTGTCAGAATTACCATCTCTTTCGTCTTCACTAGAGGTCATCTGAACGACATGTGACAACAACCCTTAGCACTAGATAACATAGAACAAATTGAATTTAAAACTAAACATTATTGAATTGCATATCAAGTTCGAAACAAAATACAGTATTGAGTTGCATACAATGCATACGAAAATTTTAAAGAGTACAATCACTACAACAATCTAGAAAACATCCGTCGGCCAAAGCCGACGGAAGTTAGCCCTTTCCCGACGGAAGAAGCTAACTTCCGTCGGCAAAAGGCTAACTTCCGTCGGCATTTGACCGACGGAAGTGGGTAGACGGAAGTTAGCTAACTTTCGTCGGCGGTCAACGGAAGTTAGCTAAGTTCCGTCGGCCAAACCTAGCCGACGGAAGTTACCCGGAAATTGGTAACTTCCGTCGGCCAAATCTTAGCTGGCGAAAATTACTTTTTTTGTTTTTTGTTTTTTGTTTTTTCTGTCTACGGGCCAATAACTTCCGTCGGCTAATGTTGGCCGACGGAAGTTAACTAAAAAATCCGAAAAAAAAGAAAATTTGCAACTTTGCTGCATAGAAAAAAGGAAACAGGAAAACTGCTATATACATTCTACAATACATCTGTCCAAGTACTAAACTGAATCAGAATACACTAGCCTAGAGTTCAGTAAATCAAACAATCAAAACTGGATGTAATATAAAGCAGTACTAAGCCAGATACAGATTGAATTTCACTAGGTATCAAACAACACACAAAGTTAACCAGATCTGAATTTATATAGCAGTATTAAAAAAAACTTTGCACAACCAGATTGCAGAAATTCACACAGAGTTCAATCATATGCAGAACTGATTCAGAGTAATTTTGTAGACAGAACAGATTACACTTGAATCACTTGAGTAATCTGAATACTAGAAGCTGTTGAAACATCAAATGACAATCAACAGTGGATTTCTTTAGCACAGAACAACCAGAACATGAGAATGGTTTAAACTTTCAGAGGTCTGCACCCTTTGCACATAATCAACTCTAACTTCTCAAGACTCAAAAGCTATCATATGAAACTACTCTGAAAATATTCAGAAAACAGAAAACAACACAGCTCATATTTTCAGACTTTTATAGATTGAGTAAACTAAATGCAATTCAGATATTAGATTCTATTTAAACAACAAATCTGTGAAGTGTATACTGCAAAGCAAACAATTGCTCACTATTTAACTCATAGCAGCACATATAATTTTAGATCAGAACTCAAACTATTCATATAAGTAAAGTAATAACAGCAGTTTGAAAATTAAACCATACAAGAATTTCAGACCATCCTTTTAGACCTTCTTCACATCCACAAATCACAGAATCACTGAGAACCAGAACTAACATCATGGATCAGATGAACTGAAAACATTCAGCACAAAATCTAAAACATGGTATCTTCAAGAAAGCTAACTAAATTCACGGATCCATCATGATCAACACAGAAAATACATATTCCTCAATGAATTCTCACAGAAAACACCAATCAAATCATCACAAAATTTTCAGAGAAAACGGTTGAAGAACTCAGTGGAGGCGCGCGGAGGCGGCGGGAAGGTGCGGAGGCAGCACGCGGCAGCCGGCGACGGGGAGGAGCAGAGATCCGGCGTGCGAGGTGGCGGGAGGCGGCGAGGTGGTCAACATGCGGTCGTCGAGGTTGCACAAGCCGACGCAGATGGGCCGCTTCCCCAGCGAGGGCCTCATCCCCTCCACCGGCCTCCGCCTCGTCGCCGACCACCTGTCGTGCTACGACGTCATCGGCGGCCAAGGCGGCGACTGGGGGAAATCGGCGGCCGAGAAGCGCCGAGCCGTGCGGCCACCGGGAGGCGGGCGGAGGGCGAGGTGGGGAGGCATGGGGAGGCGTGGAGTCGGCGACGACCAGGAGGCGGCGAAGGGGCGAGAGGCGGCGGGCTGGGGAAAAACCTAGGCGGCGGGCTGGGGAGGGAGAGAGGTAGGCGACCGGGTGTGGGGAAAAACCTAGGCGACGGGCTGGGGAAAAATAGGGCGCACGTACGCTTGTGATATTCATCTTCCGTCGGTTGAGGATTGAACCGACGAAAGTTAAGTTAACTTTCGTCGGCTCCTTCAGGCCGACGGAAGTTAATTAATTTTCGTCGGTTTTTGGAAAAGCCGACGAAAATTAAAAAGACCGACGAAAATTTCTGTTTTTCTTGTAGTGAATCTAACGATAATATTTTTTTTGCTTCATGGTAAGCCATTGAAACCTTTCTTCTGGTGTCTCCAAAGTCATAAACATCTCTCTTCCAGACCTCTTGGTCAAAATTTCAGAAGCAACAAATAATTTTTTTATTCGAGGTATAGCACCATATTCTCTTACTAATGTCACAACTGTTTTGATTGAACATTCTAAGTTATCCTCATTTCTTGCTAATGCATCACAAGAAGCATTTGTTTTCTTATTTATGTCAATAATATTGTCTAAATATTTCTTGAACCATTCCTTCCCACTTAACTTAGACCTTTTTCCCTTCTCTCTTTCAACAGAACGTGCTTTTTTCCTTTCACACTTGGAGGTAGTACTTCTTCACAATTTGAATCTTCATAATCTCCTTCACCGTCACCTTCGCCACCTTCATCGGGATGAATATTGTTGGTAGGTACAATTCCAGATGATGCATCCCAATGGTCATTGTCACTATTCCTAAGGTCTTCAAACATGATCTTCAAACAATCTTCATTTTGAAGTCCCCGATTTTCAAACTTAGAACACCCAGGTATGTCCTAAAATAGAATAATTTAAACGTTAAGACAACAAAATATACAAGAATAGGTAATACAGTGTAAAAATTTACGACAATTAACTTTTTTAATTTCTTCCATCTTTCATTATCACAAGTAACAGTGCCCTTCGCTTTATCCCATCCTAATCCCGTTTGCTTTAACAAAGCCTTCCATGCAATATATTCTCGCTTCAATTTATCCCATCTATTCTTGAACTGTAATCTTGTATAACGTATACTTGTCTTCTCTTTAAATTTAGCAATCACATTGACGTACCATATTTTGTTCAAATGGGTACTTAAACGGTTTCCAATTGTCACTCGTTCAGCAAAAAACTCACAAACAATCCTAGTCCTCTCATCTGGCAATTCAGCACCACTAGACATCTGCATTACTCTATATCAACTCCGACATCTAGAACAACCAAACACATTTAGAAGTTGTTTGATTGGATCATTTTTAGCCTGTAACATATCACATCGTTAAGAAAAAAATTATCTGTGTTTGTTTGGGCTAGGCTGTAATCAGTGTAAAGGAAATCGATACTAGGCCTAAAGAAACGGAATTACAACCCAAATCAGAAGTAAACCCTTACCGTTACCAGCCTCAGCCTGCTTTCTCTTTCCCCTCTCGAGCCGAGCGCCGCGTGCCCGAGGGCTCCCGCCCCGGTCTCCGGCGCGCCGCCGCACGAGACTCCCACGCCGCGTGCCCGAGGGCCAGTTCTCCCGCGCGCTCCCGCCCAGTCTCCCACGCGGCGCTGCATGAGGACTTCCGCGCGCGTCCATGCTCTTCTTTGCTTTATAGCCTTGGCCTCTTAGCTTCCCTCATGGATCCACGCTTTATGCATTTCAAGCTTGCAAATTGGCAGTATTTTTTCCAGTTCCATCTGTTGCAACATCTGAATACGAGCTCGCAGACATTCTGTTGTCTGAGAAAGTGAAGCCTTTTTGGGTCCAAGAAATGGAGGAGAGCTTCGTGCCTCCCCGGGGCATCAAGCATGACATCAATGGGAGGCTCGTGTGCTACCGGCAAGATTGGATCAGAGGATTCCGCGTCGGTATCAGGTATGAACAAAGTTCTGGAGCAGCATAAATTTTATCCAGCAATGACGAAGATAATCTTTCTTGTTGTTTAAGCGATCTGTTCTTGCCCAAGATTTTGAAGTGGATTGTGATGCTTTGTTTCAGGATCCTAGCGCCGACGACTTACATGCGAATGTAAACAGATTATCGACCAAACCCTGTGATGTAAACAAAATGCATTACATTTATCAATCAAACACGGTAATATAAATAGATTATGTTACACTTGTTAATCAAACAAATTCAGTAATCTGTTATATTGTTATCCCCAAACACTGTAATTGATTACATTAACATTTATGTTACCTTAAACCAACCAAACACCACCTTAACGTGAACTACCGTGATTTGTTAGATAATTGTCCATGATTGCAATTTTCATTAATTATATAGTACGATTGATGTTTCAGATTTTTCTATGAAAAGATATTTTGGACCTGTTTGATTTGATAGAGCTCCGAATCATGAAATTCACATTGAACCTGGAGTAGAGTACTTAAAACTGGTTAGACTCTTTTCCACCACTTCAATTCATTTTTTCTGAAGTATTCTCAGCAAAATCCACTCATAAAAAAAACGTTTGATTTAGCTCCAACTTTGCCGGGATTTCAGTCTGATATCGATCGAGATCTCAGTGTACTAAACTAACATGAAACATGGTTTATACCTTAATAAACGAGTGGACGGCATCTCTCCAAAATTGTATAAGTTTTAAGTTTAAAGATTTGTATTAATGAAATAATAAACAGGAAGAATATATCATATAGATTAGTATAGATTTAAAAAATATTTAAGCAGAGTAACGAGCTAGTGGTAGGAAGTGAAAAAATATTTTTACATATATTAATTATTATATTTAGAACAAATTTTAAATTATAAGACCGATAAAAAAAGAAAGATGACTCGTCAGAAGGCAACGGAGCAGCACAAAAAAAGATACGGACGTCGGATAAGCACGCCATCCTCCATCCGCGGAACTCTTTCGTGTGGTCCCACCTCTGCCACGCGTCACGGCGTAGGCGGGGGACCCACCTGTCATAGTCACAGGGGTCGTCCAGAAACAGCCAGCCTGGAAGGGAGCAGAAAAACAGAAAGAGAGAAAAGCTCCGTGCACGCCGTCCACCCGTTTCCCGGGCCCCCGCCGCGAGAATCCGCACTGGTGGTGGGCCCCGCATCTCCGTGGTCCAGTGGACCGCGTCCTCCCGTCGCGAGACCCGCGCCTCCTCTATAAATAGAAGGCAAAGGCGAGGCTTTCCTCTTCCACCCGCACCCGCCTCATCTTTTGCTTAGGGATTTCTTTTCCCATCGATTGGGCGACCCCGTCGACCCTAGATTGAAGCGCCGATTTCCCGTTAGGAGATTCTTCTTCTTCCTGGAGGTTAGAGATCTGCGAGGAGGAGCGGATTTCGTCGCGTGCGCCCGGAATCGCATCGTTGATCCGAACTGTAAGATCTCGCGACCTGTTCATGGCGTTCTATGTTATACTGCCTGTTCTGTGGGAAATCGGTGACTCATGTGATGTGTATGTTGTATTTTCGTAGCGTGGGTAACTGGATGACATGAATTATTGTTATTTGTTGTCTGTGGCAGATTCAAGTCGTAGAAAATCCTTTGTTGTCGGTGGTAGAATCAATAGTTGTAGTAAATCTGTAATCACTTTATCTTCTGATGAATGGTAGATCCGAATTCATATTTTTTTTCTGATTTAGCTTGTGATTACGTTCAATGTTTAGATCTCATGCACGTCTTATTGTGCCATATCTTAATTAATCATGTGTATCCATGTGACTTGAATTGTGGATTCCATCTCGTTTGTTATGCACCCGATTGAAATAATAGTACAAAAGAATTAGTGAAATATCTGTCCAGTTTATATGTCTGTTGGAACATGAATTAATTCAAACTGTTGAAGATTTCGAAGATCAAAGAATCTTTTGTATAGTATGTTGTGTGATTCACACCAATACTCTTTATTTGTTCTCTGCAGTGAACAATTTGATGCACTAATGGAGTCCAAGGGTGGCAAAAAGAAGTCTAGTAGTAGTAGTTCCTCCCTGATGTATGAAGCTCCCCTCGGCTACAGCATTGAGGACCTCCGACCTGCTGGTGGCATCAAGAAGTTCCGCACTGCTGCTTACTCCAACGTATGTATCGGTTCAATAATTATTTTCTCTAATTCTTGTGTGTGATTGGTTTCTCATGATGTCAATTGTTTCATCTCTTGCAGTGCGCGAGGAAGCCATCTTGATATCTCCTCTGGCTGCCTTGTTCTAGTACTTTAGTTATTCCCCTGCATTTTCGTTTTGAGCTTTCTTAAATCTCTCTGGCTAGCTGCTTTCTGGTAACAAGGAAGATTACTGGTTTTGCTTCATTCCCTCATCGTGTGTTGAAACAATGGCAGTCCTTTCTGTTGCTGATCCTCCACCGGTCTCAGCGATCGGGTTTGAGGGATATGAGAAACGCCTCGAGATCACATTCTCGGAGGCGCCTGTCTTTTCTGACCCCAATGGAAGTGGTCTGCGCTTGCTATCGCGTGCTCAAATCGACTCTGTTCTTGATCTGGCAAAGTGCACCATTGTGTCTGAGCTCTCCAATGAGGTCTTTGACTCATATGTCCTTTCTGAATCAAGCCTCTTCGTGTACCCATACAAGATTGTGATCAAGACTTGTGGGACTACCAAGCTCCTGCTTGCCATTCCGAGGATTCTTGAGCTTGCTGAAGAGCTATCGCTGCCACTTGCAGCTGTCAAGTACTCTCGCGGGACATTCATATTCCCTGAAGCACAGCCCTCCCCACACAAGAACTTCTCTAAGGAGGTTGCCTTCCTGAACCGCTACTTTGGCGGCCTCAAGTCTGGTGGAAAAGCTTATGTGATTGGAGATCCTGCAAAGCCTGGACAGAAGTGGCATGTCTACCATGCCACCCAGCACCTGGAGCAGCCTGTGGTCGCTCTTGAGATGTGCATGACTGGGCTGGACAAGAACAAAGCTTCTGTGTTCTTCAAGAACTCTGCTGGTGGCCGCACGACATGTGCTGAGGAAATGACCAAGCTCTCTGGTATCTGTGACATAATCCCAGAGATGGAAATCTGCGACTTTGATTTCGAGCCCTGTGGTTACTCCATGAACGCCATTCATGGCCCTGCTTTCTCAACCATTCATGTAACCCCTGAGGACGGCTTTAGCTATGCCAGCTATGAGGTCATGGGCTTCAACCCTGCTTCCGTTCCTTATGGTGACCTCGTCAAGAGGGTGCTGAGATGCTTTGGCCCGTCAGAATTCTCTGTTGCGATTACCATCTTTGGTGGCAGCAGCCATGCGGGGACCTGGGGAAAAGAACTGAATGTTGGGGCCTATTCTTGCAGCAACATGGTTGAGCAGGAGCTGCCTTCTGGGGGTTTGCTCATTTACCAGAGCTTCACTGCTACTTCTGAAGACGTCACCGGGTCGCCTCGATCTGTTCTGCGTTGCTTCGGTGATGAAAATGTGGGTAATGCCACCAAGGATGGTAAAATGGATGCTCTATACTGGGAAGACGATGCTGTTGAGGAGATAGATGTCGCTGAGGGCAAGAAGATGAGTTTCTGATGCTCGACGAATACTGATGATTAAAGATGACTAAAAGCTCTATGCTGATCTCTCTTGGTTACTTTGTGAAGCAGCCAGCCAGGTTTTTCATATGCTATTATTCATGTTTGCGTATATTCTGAATAAAAGGCTCTAGGTGGCCTGCTTTGTCTGCCACAGTGAGCAAAATGTATCGCTCCTTTTGTTTTTTTCGCACCCGAATAATTGGAAGATGCACATTGTTATCTCATCTTTCTACCGTGTTGTTTGCATCTTGGAATTGATGGCTGGGAGAGGAAAACGCATCTTAAAGGTCTTGTTTGTATCCAAAGAATAATACAAAATTATAAAGTGGGAGATTATAATCAGAATTATAAAATAAAAAGTACTCTAACACGTAACTTAAGTTAGTCGTCGCTAACAAAAAAGACACCAACACACAAGACTTTAAGATAACGTCTCTAATAGTCTCTAAGAAGATTATGACGCAAATGTCATTGACGTCGACTCAACAATATTGAGTTAGGGGTGTTGCTCAATGATGTTGAGCTAGATTTTAACCTAGCTCAACAACCAAAACAATCCGTTGTAAAAACAGAACCTTATACCCCTACTACTTGATAAATTCAAGAAGAGGGAAGAGATAAGAAAAGAAAAGCAACCGCTACTGCTATGACAAAGCCAGCTAGGCCAAGCCTTGACGTGGCAACACAATGTCTCCGGCCACAAGCAAACACACCCACCACCAACGGACCCTCGCACGCCATTCCATGACACCTAGAACCAACCAACAAGATCTGAGTATCTAACATTTCATCGTTACCAAAAAAGGAATGATGCTCTAGACAATAACCCCATTTACTCGCCTCAACTGAAGGCAGAGCTCAATACTGATTACATGAGAGTCGGCGAACATAACTATAAATCAAACAAGCTGACTATTTAATCAAAATGAATGGCGTAACAAATTACAACAGCGGTTTCTTTGAGGGGTGGGGGTTGGGAGATGAGCAATGCGAAAGAATCGTTCAAAAATCAATGCCATGTGATACTGTATCATCCTATATTATACAGATGAGAAGCGACTTCAGGCCAAAGGTCTATGGCAAGGATGCAGCGGCTTTGGTAACTGGCGTTGGTGTGCTTGTTGGAGACGGAAGTGCAAGGGAAGATCTTTTCCTTTTGCATCCCCAACATATCCGGTTTATTTTCCTTTTGCTTCTCAAGTTAAAAGGTACCTCTATACAGTTGGTCCAGGGTAACAAATGTGTCATCGGTTTGTGTCTTGAAGTAGAACTGTCCTGTTGTGTTGGCAAAGATCCAAGCAACTGATCCTCCAATGCTGCAATCGCAAGAGCATTCTGCGTAGGATTCTTTAGTTGGCTGCCCAGGTAACCTTGACAATTGCGTGCCCCGCAATAGCACTTAACCTTCTCCCCGAAATGCACAAACCTGAAAAAATGGAAGCTGAGTTATTGCTACTCATTAATTATTCACAACAGATTTGGGGAAGAATCTTCTTTTGGGGAGGGGTTGGGGGTATAGTCAGTAAGTCACTATTTAATACCCTCTCCTAATTAGCGTATCTTAGGCCGTGTTTGAGGAGTTTATAGCAAATTAGCAACTACAGCTACTTCTACTTCCAGAATCTGTAGCCCCTCCAAATGATCTAGATTCTTGTTTCAGATTGTGAAACTAGCTCCAGAATCTGAAATGAAAATGAGCTAGTACCCAGAAGCTAGAGAACTTTCAGAATCTTAAACTCCCCAAAACAGGGTCTTAGACCTTACACAAATGCTGATTAGCTCCATCAAATAACAACAACAATAATATATTATATCATGAGGCCTGTGCTACCTAAGTATAACCTGGAATATTCACCATCCAAAAGGGGAAGAAAAATGGGAGGCAAGAACTTGGATGCAAAAGTTATTGGCCACACAATGATAACAAAAGGTTCTAGTTCCCTCATTAGAATTGACATGATTATATATTACTCGACTACATATACACATATCTCAAAACTCAAATCATGGTTAACTATAGCCAATTGCAGGATGGTAATTTCACAATGCAAGATATCATCTCTCCAAATCATGGTTAACTGTAGCATTTTCAGTTAAGAATATAATTATCGTATGCACATACCTGTAGTCATAAGTTAATGGTTCTCCAACTTTGATGGATCGAGAGGCGAAAACACCAACTCTTGTCTCACCATCAACTTGCCTAGAAAAGCCATATAGACAATTAGGAACATGAAACATAATATGTTCACAAACACTGCTGTTCCAAGATGGCATTACCATTTTTCTAATTTACAGTTCGGATCACAACTGTGATTTAGAAAACGTGATGTGTTTCCTTTAAATGTTGCGTCTATTGTGAAATCTTTGCTGATTTCACACATGTAGAAATTTTTATCACAACGCCGTTTCATGTCCCAGAGCCTTTGTTCACATGTTGCGTCATTGATGACTGGAATGATGTTTTCAAATACATCAGGAATACATTTTAAAAGAACACATGAGGACAACATTAAAACATTGAGATTAGTAGCAAAGAAAAAACATAAAAAATAGTCTGCTCGTTTCTTATTGATACAATAAGATGCTATAACTAAGTGAGAGCTCAATTACAATTTACAAACAGAGATATGCTAATTTATATTAGAGAAATTAAATGGCAGAATGACTTGTACCTTCACCAACGTACTCAATTATGAAATCACCTTTCTCCAATGGCTCCAATGAAACCGCACCCCATCCACAGTGTTTTGTCTGTACAGAAAAGTTGTTGCTACAATTATAGGCTTATTCTCCCTAACAAATGAAGGTGTCCGGAGGTGTCAACAGAAGGTGGAAGTAAGCTACACTACACCACGCCAGCTTCAAACAGCACCTTATCATAGCCATATGACATTTTACATCAAAGGATAAAACAAAGAGGATTTGTGGATTTCAATACTTTGGCAGTCATATAGGAAATGTTGCAGAGAAAATTAGTTATCATCAATGTCTTATGCTCAGGTCCAAGTTTAAGATAAAACTCAAATAATGTAATCAGTAAGTTAGTTATTTTGTGATGGTACCATGGTACAACTCTTAAGTAAAGCACAAGCTCTTAGTCAAATGAGAAACTTGACAATATTGATAGCACATGCAACTTCATATATACGACAAAAGAGTTAGACAGGTAGGGAAGCATGCAACTGTAATCAATGTTCTTGATGAAATCATGAAACCAAGAACAACATTTGCAGGGCAGCTACCTTGACAAGTTTTATTTTTTTATCCTTGCGGAATGGCTTGTTCATACACATATCGGAGCAGTGACAATTCTTGGAACAGCTCATGTAAAGGCCCCTGACATAACGCGGTAAAAAAGTTAGTACTCGTGTAAGAGAGAAGTCAAATATATATGGCAGAAAAGCTATTCTCCATTTTGAATATTTTTTATTATTCAATCTGACTTGTTCAATAAATAATTTAGCATGCACATATACCTGATTACCTGCAATCAGCATTACAGTTCATGTAACCAATAAACAAAAATGGTGAGTGTGTGACTCAAGATGTAATTAGAGGTAGGATGTTGTAAGGAACTATATCCTGTTTTTATCTTCTTAATATATTACTACGCAGTTCTCCTGCGTATTTGAAAAAAAGTGGCAATCCATTTGCTATAGTAGACGTTGCACTGTTGCAGAAAGAAATATTATAGAAACCATAGATGTTCGAATGTTGAACTTTTCAACTTCAGGAGCACAAACAGATGAACTGAAGAACATTTTAGAACAATCAATAATTCGTTTGACTACTTCCAATGCCTATATCTCTTAAGCGACGCTAAGGTGTTTTCTCAAAAGAAGATACAAATTTTATATAGAAAAATAGCAAATGTGTAATCTCAGCTCATAAGCAATGTAAAGATATTTTCAAATAATGGCAGACTATATCTTTGATTAAATTAATAAAAAATAGTATCCCATCTTGTCATCCTAGAATGCATGAGGTCAATATTTTAAAACTTTTGCCACTAATATATTTATATAAATTCTAGTTTGTTACATGAAATTAATATTGATAGAGATGGCATAGAAATGTACTTGAATACTATTATACTTTTGAAATTTCCCAACATACAATAATAAAAAGCAATGATTAATTCATAACACATCTATATTAGAGATTGTGTTAATGCACATCTGCTGCCATCTTTAGAACATAACGAAGCATTTGTGCATAAAATAAGGAGTTTCATGGAAACTTCTACGTCTGTGAAATGTACTGACAAAGAATTATTACCGGCATTCGCAATCATCTTTGCAAGTAGAATCGGCACTGCAGTTTGTGCACCCAGCCTCCGCACGAGAATCAGGACGTTTTTTCTTGATTAAATATACATCTTTTAAAAATTAAGAAAACAGAAGGAATATGTAGAGATGAAAAGCAGACAAAGAGGAAACTCATTTTAGAATGAAAAGGTAAACAGTATATAGCTCCAAAAGGCTTCATTCCATAGCTATTGTTTTTAGGATACTGCGCCTGATAAATGTGTAGGGCGGTGGTTTGCAGACAGTTGCAGTGAAATCCCTAATGGTTGAATCAATCTTGAAGTCTTCATTAACATATGGTAGAGGAAGCCGGCAAAATACTTCCTACGAAATAAGCATGTCAGTGTGGCCATGCAGAAACATTTCACAGGCAACATGCTCCATCTTCTCAAGAAAAAATACTTTGTTGTTGGAATGAGATTTCATTGAAATATTTTTTTTCCTAAGGCTTTGAAGCAGTAGTAAAATAAATATGTTCCTCGCCAATCTTCATGAGTTTCATGCAGATGTTCTTTAGACGCAGTAAAAGCCAAGTTTCATAATAAGAATAACTCTCCAGTTCTAAATAACTAATGTTTTCGACTTTTCAGTCTCCAAGGTACATATTTGCTAGTTAAAATTTTCTAATATAATGTTTCTAAAAATTACAAATGGCGCATATATAGTTGCACACATCTTAGGACAAAGGGGGAGCACTGCTTTAGCATAATTCCCAAAACACCAAAGAAAAAAGCCCTGAAGCTTAAAATTAGTCATACAGGGATAACTATGAAAGTGTGCACAATGGCTTATCTAAAAACATGATGAAACAGATATAGAAAGAAATATATCAAGAATTCAGTTATGTCATATATAACACTAACCTCTATGCTGTTCGTCGGGTCAGCATTCTGCCACCATTAAACAAGGTAATCAGTAATCCTGTTAGCCACCTCAACCATTACAAATATTACAAGAAGGGCATAGGGAATGACTCTGTGAAGATATTCTCCAAAATAGAATAAAATTGATGAATGTAGAGGAGACATCATCGCATCAACAAATGGGCTTGAAACCATGAAACAAGCTCATTCATCTCTGGTTGAAAGTAAAACAATAGAAAAATGATGCTCCACATGGCAGACTTCTTGGTTTATGAAAAATGGATTTGGAAGCACAAATGTTAATAATTTTATTAGATGGCATGACTTCATTAATAAGAACAGAGCGACAATCATTTCAATATTTCATGTAATTGAACAGACAACAGACTGAACAAAATGCAGAGGAAATGCAATTTGATTGAGCTCTGGAATTGTATCAGTACAAGAAAAATAAAGGTCGGTCATATATTATCATAATAGTTCAGTATCACAGCTACATCAAAAGGACATTTGAGGTATATTGGAGATATCTATTTTAGCATAGGTTTTCCTGGAAACTTCTACCACATACAGAAAGTGCATCCTAGGAATTGTATGGCACATACATCCATGTGAAGTGACTGCTAGCTTGCTAGAAGCCTAGAAACCCAATGAGCACCAGCAACTAGTAATGTTATGAAAAGATGGAAGAAAAGAAGAAGACTCTTTGTCTATCAACAAAAATGAACATTTCTAGAAAAAATACTTAAATAACTTCAAGTTAAAACAGTAGAGAGGTTAAAACCACAGGAAAGAAACTTGGAATACATGTTTTACATTCAATGATTCCAATTGAGGAAATGTTTATATACAATGGCAATTTGATATCCATTCAAAGCAGTAAGCCAGTAACCATTGAAAAATATTAAAGAAATACAATATATAGTAAAGCAAAATCAGCTTTATTGCACAAAAAAAATGAAAACGCATGTCAGCCAAGTGAAGAAAAAAATATGTTGCTACAAATTTGTTATAGCAATCTCATGTTTGAAATATTTCTTTCTTGAATCCCGAGTATCACATTGTACTGGACAAAGTATAATTAATTTTTTGTGTCTGGCAACATAAAGTAATCAATCTAAAGGGTAAAAAGATAGACCTCGTTTTGAAGGAGCCAATCAGAGGGATGCCTCCAGCAAATAGCACTTCCTTGGTCATCTTTTAGATGAATCAATGGCCATGGTGCACATTT
Source organism: Zizania palustris (assembly GCA_019279435.1). Lineage (NCBI taxonomy): Eukaryota > Viridiplantae > Streptophyta > Magnoliopsida > Poales > Poaceae > Zizania > Zizania palustris. The sequence goes on from JAAALK010000283.1 coordinate 34,801,788, forward strand.
TGTATGTGCTGCAACTGTACAGCGTCCACAACGCCAAAAAAACATCTTTTGCTTACAGACCATACAGCCCTGATTGGAGATAAGTTAAATTAATGCAAGTTCAAGTAAAACTAGCATTATTAATCCTAGGGTAAGAAGTGAAACATTACACAAAAAAACACATTTATGCCTGCACTATTGACTGATGCAAATCTTTCTCCCTATATTATTGGATAAAGACAACCTTCTGGTGAAGCCACATTATCAACAAAAGAGTAGCCTTAAGATTTATGCTTCATGATCAGCAAATATATCCAATTCACAAAAGCAGTGCTATCCTACCTGGCGAATATAAAGCAATCAAATATTTTGCTCATGTAACTATTGTAGGCTTGTAGATTTGTGATGGATCTAGAAACATAATTAACTGGTTTCGAGAAAAATAAACATGTCAACTGCCCATATCTGATCATTGCATCCCTTCGAGTCAATATAAAGGCCGCAGCCAGACTCCTCTCAACCCAAGAGATGTTCAGGGTCAATGAGACAACTGATGGTCCAATGCAACATGGTCTTAATTCTCTGGTCATCCTGGGTGCTTGGACACTTTGGAAGCATCGAACCGACGTGTTTTTGATAGAGCTTCCCCAAATTTAAGCAGTGCTCTCCTTGCCGAAGAAAAGGGGTTGTTTTGGTGTTTGGCTAGAGCTAGAGGGTTGTCCTACACTCCTACTTAACTTCTTTTGAGCATGTTGATTAGTTCCAGTTTGAGGTTGCGGTCATCCAGTCTAGTAGGAACTTGGTGTGGCCTATGGGATGGGGTGTGTGTGGTTATACCCAGGGTTCTTTACCCTTTCTTTTTCTTAATATAATGATATGTAGATCTCCTGCATGTTCGAGAAAAAGAAATGTTCATAACTTCATACCAACCGCTACTACAGATGAGGAAGGAGATGTTAGTTTGGAAGGTCAGGTAGTGCCCAAGGATACCTTTCGATATTTGGGATCAATGATTCAACAAGATGGGGATATTGCTGAAGATGTTAGCCATAGAATCAAAGATGGGTGGATGAATACATGAAGTGGAAACAAGCATTTGGCATTCTCTGTGACAAGAGGGTGCCACAGAAGCTAAAAGGCAAATTCTATAGAACAATAATTAGACTTGCAATGTTGTATGGTGCAAAATGTTGGCCTAAAAAAACATCTTCAATAGTTGAGTGTTGCATAAATGTGTATGTTGCTTTGGATTCAATAGAAGTAGCACCAATTGAAGAAAAGCTTGTCCAACATCGGTTGAGATGGTTTGGACATATCCAATGTCATGGGCTAGGGTTTTGGGCCTAGCCTAACCAGCTGTGAACAGTACCGTGGTACTGTTCACGTGACCACTGAACAGTACTGCCGGGTACTGTAGCAGATCATGACTCTATTAGGTTTAGAGTTAGATTCCTAGTCCTATTTCATTAAGAGTCCTAGAATAAGGGGACCTCTACCCTATATAAAGAGGTCCATAGTTTGTAATTGGGAAAAAAACAAGAAAGATTAGATCAAAGAAGATCGGGTTGGAGCCCTACCTCGCCGGCACGGAAGCTGCCGCGCCGACAAGGCTAGGGGCCAATTCGGCCATGTTTTCTAGCAATTATCCTACACATGACAATTTGGTATAAGAGCCCACTTTCCTTGGGCGCTCTTGCTGCCCAATCAACCGTGCAGCCGTCACAGTGTCGGGGAACAAGGGTCAGCGCACCCTCGCCCTCCCGTCAGCCATGATTCGCCGGTGATGGCTATCGACGGTTCGGCTACCAGGCCGTTGTTGGTAGAGGACCTTCTCCAGGAGGTTCTCCAAGGGATACGGGACCGCCGTCGGGAACTTTAGGAAGAACGAGAGATGACCTTGGCACAAATTCGCCGAGAGATGAGGGATTTCCGTCGTGACTTGAATGCACTTCGGGAGTCATTCGATCAACAGTTTGATGAAATCCATCACCAATTTGATTGGGACTCACGCGAGGTGCTACTGTCCAGGACCCCACGCAATGGTAGTCGGCCCTACCGCCAGATGCCACCTCTTCCTGCCGACCAACACCAGTACTGGCTGCCTCCTCTTACTAGCCCGCCTCTGTCTAGTCGTGCCAATGATTTTGCCTCACCTGTTGTCGATTCATCGAAACCACTATCACAAATTTCAAATTGCTCAGGCTTGTCCCCGTCAATGGTGTCACCATCTTCTACACCAAATAAGGGCGTCAAGGTGTTGAACGATCCATCAAATAAGGTACATGTGTTGCAAGTCCCTAATTTTCAAAAGGTCCAAGAGGATTGCACGTTGAACCAGACACAGCAAGGCAGAGTAGATCAAGGTGTGTCGCCCACATCATGGGTCCCCCATGATGAGTTCAAGTGGCGATATCCTACTATCCAGCTCGAGGACGAGCTGCTTTTCAACGGTGGGGGAGATGTCAGGTAATGGTGGGCAATGCTACAGTGTGGAGTTGTCCTATCTCTATGAGGGATGGGATGGGGTCCACCTCAAACCGAGATGTAAAAGGCTTGAGTCGTATTCATGTTAGGTATCGAGTTAGGTTTAATGTCGTGTTAGGTTTAATGTTGTCCGGCAGCTCGAGGGCGAGCTACTCAAAAAGAGGGGTGTAATGTCAATGGCTAGGGCTTTGGGCCTAGCCCAACCAGCCCATGAACAGTACCACCAGGTACTGTAGCAGATCATGACTCTATTAGGTTTAGAGTTAGAGTCCTATTAGGTTTAGGATTTGGAATCCTATTTCCTTAAGAGTCCTAGAATAAGGGGACCTCTGCCCTATATAAAAGGTCCATAGTTTGTAATTGGAGAAAAAGACAAGAAGGATTAGATCAAAGAAGATCGGGTTGGAGCCCTACCTCGCCGGCGCGGAAGCTACCGCGCCGACGAGGCTAGGGGCCAATTCGGCCATGTTTTTCTAGCAATTATCCTGCACGTGACATCCAACAAAGAACTCTAGAGGAACCAATGCATAGTGGAATCTTAAGGCATGACAATAGTGAGAGGAGAGACAGGAGAAGACCGAAATTGACTTGGGAGGAGACAATAAAAAGGTATTTGAAAGGATAAAATATTCCCAAAGATTTCGCCTTGAATAGGAGTGCATGAAGATAAGCTATTCATGTGCTTGAACCTTGATTAATGGCTCTTGTAGGGTTTCAACTCTAGCCTACCCCAACTTGTTTGAGAATTGAGATTGAAAGGTTTTGTTGTTGTTCAAACCAACCACTAGATTTCATCAATCTTTGCTGGCTTTTAGGCTACAGTTTGATAAGGAAAGATGAAAAGAGGCTCTATTATTTTTTCTCAATGTATAGTTCAAATTTATATATGAAATTGCAATGCATGGTAGATTTTTGGTTTGTCTTAATTGTTCACATTTTCACAAGAATAAATGATGACCATTAGCAAAAATGCAAGTACTTTGAGAGGGAGGATGCATGTGTCACGTGCAGGATTACTGTTAACGGTGAACAGTGCCCATGTGGTGGTGTAGCAACATGTTAGGTTTACTAGTTTAGAGATAACATATTAACACTAGATTGATGATCTTAAGGTTAAGTCATCCCATCTATAGAAGGATGGGATTGTACATCTTTTCATTAAGCAGACAAAGTTGATATACAAGTCCTTAGGCCGTAAACTCCAGCTCTGGTCTCTCCTATGCCTGGCTATTCTAGATCTATTCCTCCCTAATCGGTGACCTCCTTCACCTAGTGCCTTTCCACTCATGTTGTCACCCTCCGATGGATGTTTATACCCCACAGCCCACGATGATATAATGATCATTATGCAAGGGAGAATTAAAAGGAGTTGGTACACTTCATATACAGACCATCATTGTGTTACATCATATACAATGTTAAGAGCAATACCCTGTCAGATCTGCAGCAAACTAACAAAGCATGCATAGTTTGCCTAGTAACATCATAACAAAGGAACCTTTCTAGCAGAGCAGTTGATAAATGTCTAATAGTCTAGTTTTGACTTCGGAAAGAACTTATATTTGGACAGCTATGTGTGGGCTCTGGTTTGTTATAGGACATAAACTTTTCAAAAGTATTATCCACTAACTTAAATTACAACCTTATTTGAAAAAGTAACTTTCCATACCCTTAGTTGAAAAAATGACCTTCCATTCCATGGCATGCTGTGCGAGCACAGGCAATGCATGTTCAGTGTTGCTGAACTCATTGGTAAAAGGACAAAATGGAGCAAAACTGAATGTTCAGGGCTAAAATAGGACATTCAAAAAATATTTGGTCCTGGAAACAAGACCAGTGCTCAAAGACCCATTTCATAAGATCAGATGAACTTACATGTTGAGGGCACTTGAAGCTTTCAGCAATGAAATTTGCAGTATCTTCTGCTGCACAAGCCCGATGGAACATTTCTCCACAACGGCTAACTGAACATCTTATTTCTTCCCCAGGATAAATAATCTTAGAGCATATTCGGCATTCAACCTGTGCACAGATGAACATGGCATGAGATGCTAAGCAAACAAAAAATAACAATAAACACTAGTATGGATGTTGATGCAAGCCCTAATTGTGTTGCAGGATTTACACAAGAATATCATTGGAAACAGTTCAATTCATGTCCAAACAACAGGTAGGAAGATGCTATGATGCACGTATAAGTTTGATAAGTATTATGTTGGGATGTAATCATCAAGCCGTAATACAAAACTGGCTACTTATAACCATGCACGACTCATACAATGTTTTTAGAGTTCCAACCAGGTATTTGGTAGACATTCAGAATTTGGAACATATCTCAGACCCTACCAATGGCACAAATTCGCTGGGTGGATACATTTGCATCAAACATGGTTAGCAGTACAAATGAGGGAAACAAGATGATTTGGGAGACACCACCCAAAAAAAGGACTCTTGAAAAAAACGATCGATTAGCTGATTAACTTGTACTCAACAACATGGCAATTAATTTACAGCATAATCGACACATTAATCAGTTGACTGATTAATGGGATAGTCAACCTAATTAATTGTCGATTAATGGCCAAATCACCGATTATCGAATCTGCTCTCGTTGCTGGATCTGCTGCCCAATCGTCGGATCTGCGCCCCCGTCACTGGATCCGCTGCCCCGTCGCTGGATCTGTGCCCCCGTTGCCGGATCTGTGTCATCGCCCCAAATTGGTGCCTCATTGTCGCTAGCTCTACGCAGCAGCCGCACCCTCCTATCTGCGCCGCGCATCGAATGGCTGTGCCGTGTGGCGCGGGGCGACGGCAGTGCTAAGGGCCGACCGACGCAAGGTGCTAGCGGTGTGAAGGGCTGACTAGCACGAGGTGTTGGGAGGAGAGGGCAGTCAACACGCGCAAGGTTGAGGAGGGTAGAGCAGCCGCGTGAGGAAGAGAGAACTCAATCTTAGAGTGAGGGGAGACTGAAGAGCTCAGTGAAAGGGCTAGCGGCAGGGAGGTTTCAGAGTTGGAGGAGAGGAGAGGAGAAAGCTAGGGTTGGAGGGAGTTTATATACTCAAGGCTAGGGTTTGACTAAAATAGTATATTAAATATAACTATAATATTTAATATTCCACATTTCCACCAATTAATTGATCGACCGATTAATTCAGTCAATCCCCCGATTAACCGATTAATCCCTACTCGGTGGTTGGCCGATCAACTACCGACCACCGATTTTTCTAACACTGAAAAAAGAAAAGAAAATCTTAAGGATTGGATCATTTTAGACAACAGTAAGTCTTAAACAAGAGTGGAACTACAAATGATCATTTCAAATAAATGGTAAGGATGGCATTTCAAAAAAAGCAGAACCTAAAACTTGTGAATTCACATAAAAGCCTATTCATTTAAAGCCAATTAAAAGATGATATATAATATAGTATAGTATGATCTACAATTAAAACTTAAAAATGTTGTGAGATAGCAAAAGCAATTACTTGCTGATAATTATAGATCTTAAAGTATTCAAGCCTGTTGTGATGCTTGATGTTGTTAGATTACTATGTTTAGGGTTCGGTTAGGGCCCAATCCAGCCAGCCATGTCTTAATTGGTTAGGAGTCTAGAGTCCTACTTGATTAGATAGATATGAGGAGAGATATCTTAATTGGCTAGGAGTCTAGAGTCCTACTTGATTAGAGAGTTGTGAGGAGATCCTGATTGGTACTGTATATATGTAGCATGTTTTCTCCTCTAATCAATCAATCTATTCTCCACAAATAAGACTCTTACATAGTATCAAAAGTTTAGGTTTCTTTTTCCGCACCTAGCATGTCTTGCCTTCCGACGCTGCTCCATGGCCACCTCACCGCAAACCGGCGAACTCGCCACCTCTCCCAACGCCGATGCTCCCTTCCTCCAGCGCGATGAGGTTACTCGCGCCGCACAGGAGGATCGCGAGCGTGCAGCCAAGGCTGACCGTGACGCCGCTCTCGCCCACATGGTGGAAGCAGAACGCGCAGCCATCCTCGCCCAATCTAAGTGTGATGCGTCTGACGCTCTTCTCTGCACCGCCCTCGAATGCGCTGCTCGTGAGCGCGCGTCCGTGGAACTCCCCGGCAACGACGACTCCACCACCAACGATCTGCCCGCCTTCAACACCACCCTCCTTCAACACGAGGCTGTAGCTCTTCTGAATTTGCATGCCTAGGCCGTTGCCGTGCAGAATATTTGCTCCCTCGTGTCGGTCCTCGACGTCACATCTACGTTTTACACACGGTGGGGCGAGGCATTCCTTCTCACCATCGGGAAATTCTCCTTGGAGCGCCATGTCCTCTCCGACGGCGTCACGCCCAACTCTCCGGATTGGGTGCACATGGATTGTGTCGTCCACACCTAGCTCATCGGCTCTATCTCCAACGACCTCGTCGACATCATCTCCCAACATGGTGTCATTGCCCGGGTTACCTAGCTCGCCATCGAGTCCTAGTTCCTCAGGAATCGCACCACACACGCTCTTTACGTTGACCAAGAGTTTAGGGCCTTCCAGCAGGGAGAGGGAGACCTCTCAGTCACCGAGTACTACTGTCGCTGTAAACGGATGGTTGAGGATCTCCGTGACCTTGGCGAACTGATCTCCGACTGCACCCTCGTCCTCAACATCATACGAGGCCTCAACGAGCACTTCACCGCCATCGGTCTCCATCTCTGCCACAGCAATCCTCTCCCCTCCTTCTTGCAGGTCTATGATGAATGATGATCTACGCTTGGAGGAGCTCACTATGGCCAAGGCCACCCCACTGCCCCAATCAGGCCACCCCACACCTTTCTTGTTGGACCTCACGGGTAGTGGGCTGGCCAGTGGGGGTCCTGCCCCCAGTCATGTCGTACGACCCACCTGTGCCAGGGTGGGATCAACAGGCCCTAGCGGCCAACTTTCAGACCATGACTCTTCAGCAACCACCACAACAAGAGTGGTATTTTGACTCTGGGGCCACTAATCATATGACCTCCAATGTCGGTATCCTCTCACACTATAACTCCCTCTTATCATTCTCCTTCCAACATTATTGTCGATGACGGGAATCTCATTCCAGTTACTTCCACAGGCCATACACACCTTCCACATAAACTTCATCTTAATAATGTTCTTGTCTCCTCGAACCTTATTAAAGATCTCATTTTTGTTCACCAGTTTACCTCTGACAATAATTGTTTTGTGGAGTTTGACCCTTTTGGTTGCTCTATGAAGGATCTTCCTACTCGGAGGGAAATTGTCAGATATGACAGCTCCGACCCTCTCTACCCTTTGCGGCTCCCGGACTCCGCTCTTCATACAACCACCTCCTCGTTGTGGCACCGTCTTGGACATCCAGGGCATGAAGTTCTGTCAAAACTAGCACAATCCTCATCCATCTCTTGTAACAAAAGTGCTAGCAATAATCTCTGTCATGCTTGTCAGCTAGGTCGCCACACTCGTCTACCGTTTTTGCATCATCTTCATGTGCTACGCACAAATTTCAATTAATACATTGTGATCTTTGGACATCTCCTGTCTGTCACTAGTATCTCTAGTCATAAATATTATCTTGTTATTCTCGATGATTTCTCTCACTACCTTTAGACTTTCCCTTTGCGACTAAAGTCTGACACCTTCACCACCCTCACGAACTTCTTTGCCTATGTTCGTACACAGTTTGGGGTCTCTATCTAGGGAGTCCAGTGCAAAAATGGCCGCGAGTTCGACAACACCACAGCCTGCACCTTCTTCCTATCTCATGGCATTCATCTCCAGATGTCATGCCCATACACTTCAGCCCAGAACGGTAAATTTGAACGCATCATTCATACTACCAACAATGTCGTTCGCTCTCTGCTGTTTCAGGCTAACATCCCCCCAGGCTAACATCCCCCCACCTTTTGGGCCGTAGCTCTCAGCACTGCCACATATCTCCTAAACATTCTTCCCACCAAAACCCTCAACCTCTCCACCCCTCAACCCTAAACATTCTTCCCATCCAACATCTAAATGTAGCACCACTACTTCATATCTACATTATGTTGTACTACTACCACTTGACAGAAAACGAGATTGTGGGGAAATTGAAATTATCAAGTGAGAGAGTTCTGAATGATATTTAATGGACATGTACACTAAAAGTATGAGAAGACACTAAGTCTTTTCTAAAAATGTAAAATTTGTGTGGTCCCATCGCATACTAGACCTTCATGCCTACTACAGTGCTAATCCATTCAGTCAAAGAATCCTTATGAGGTTTTTAGGGTATAATAATATGAACGCATGTCAATTTAATGTGATAATATAAATCATTAAAATGCACTATTGTTCAGATTTCAGATCATCATATGTACAAAAGTTTTGGGTGTATGTGGTCCAAAGTTCCTATGAATTCATAACTAAAGTAAAATCTGCGAAACAGAAGGACACCGCCAATGCACTCAAGGCTTCACATGTTCAGATATTCTTTTCAAACAGCTGCTCTACCCGTTAATCATATACATAAAAATGCATTGCCAGTCTAAGCATCTGGATTACACTGCTTTCTAACATCAACATGATATATTATTATGAGTGTTCATATTTTCTCATCATCTCATGTAAAACCCTAGGTCCCTTCCAGAGTCATAATTTCGCTCGGTCCGCCCACATGGAGACAGCTCGTTTGGTTCAAACGGAGGTTCTGAGTAAGGTCAAGTATTTGTTACTGCATCAAAGCGGATCATTAGGAGCAAAAATGCGTACCGCCTTAGGCGCGCCGGTGAGAAAAGGCAGCTCGCAATGGCGAGCCGGCACGCCCTGCGCCACCTTCTTAGCTTCCCACTCCCTAACGTACTCCTCGAGTGGCCGACCCGATGCCTGCGCCGGCGTGGGCGCCGCCGTGGACGACGGAGACAGCGCAGAGGACGGTTTTTTTTCCGCCTCCCCGGCGCGCGGCGGGGCAGGCGGAGACAGCGCCCGCGCCCGCTACGGAGAAGGTGCGCACGCGGCCGTTCCATCGGCATTGCACCGGTGCAACAGGACCGCCGTCTCCACCTCCGCCGCCAGCGCTATCGCCGCCCGAAGCGGATTCCGGTGCCGCCGCCGCATCGGCGGCGGTGGCGGCCGCGTCTCCTGCCTGGTCGCCGACTGGGTCCCGGGCGGCCTCGTCCGGGAGCTCCGGTGGGAGGGGAAGGCAGACGGTGCTCAGATCTGGCATGTCAGCGAGGTGGGAGGGGCTATGGGCTAGGGTTCGGAGAGCATTGGAGTTGGGTGGAGTCGTGGAGAGTGCAAATGGAGGTGGGAATTGGCCAATTGGGGAAGAAGGGGGAACCCCGCGCGGCCGCGCCTTGCAAGATTTCGGGGGTTATTTTGGAGTGAAATTTTCCCTTCTCGAGCCTAGTTGCTAATTCGGAAAACCGGATCAAGTGGAGCTAAAGCTGACTACTCTATCACTTAAGTTCATTTTTCTGAAGTGTATTCAGCGGAATCCACTCATTAAGAAAAACTAGTCAGAGGCTTGTGCTTTGCAATAAAAAGTTATTTTGCAATAGAGTATTTGCGTAAAATTAATGTTTGTGTATGATTTTTTAGAAATCTACGTGTTTTTACACAAAATTTGTACATCCGCGTAAAAATAAAGGAATTAAAAAACTGAATTGCAAAAGTATATTTTTTATTTTTTTCTTCTTTCTCATTCTTTTCAGTTGCTGCATGCATGGGCGCCCGTTTTTTTTCGGTTGCTGCATGCGTTGTGCGGCCAGGCGGTCGTGGGCAGGGCGGTCTGGGGCGTGCGGTCGAGGGGTTTTCACAGGATATAAGTTGTGGCCGGTTTTTTTATGGAATGTGGGAAGACACGTATGGGGGGTGCGGACGAAGGATACGGAAATCTGGACACTTTATAATAGTAGAGATGTTTGGCTTAACATTAGCTCCACACGACAAAAAAAGCTGGAGCCTCCAAACCACACCCTAACCTAACACTACTATTTGATTTTAAAAAATCTTAATATTTAATCAGTTCTATAAAAAATATTCTAACAATTACAACATCAAAGTGTTATTAAACTGATTAATGGTGCATTTATTTTATATTATAAATATCAATATATTTCTATTTAAATTTAGTGAAAAATAAATATAAAAAAACAAGCGACCTCGTGTGGCTGTATTACGAAGAGATAAAATCGAATTGTGTGCTTTTCAAGATGGACTGATATGAACTTTTACAAATTTATGTATCCATTCTCTAATGGGAAAATGCTTTCAAATTTACCATAATTTTTTGCATGTGCATCCAACAAGTTGGTTTAGAAGTGTTATACAAACATGAAACGTTTGATGGGATGGTTTAGTGGTTTTATATAGAACCATTAAAACAATCAGGCAACACTTAATACATTTGGTTTTTGGGTTCATAGAAATGTTGTAGCTTGAGAATAAGTGTCAACCTACAACATTAGGATCGGCGAGTAACAATCATATATAATTTGATAGATTGTTGTTTTACATTATGCATAATATTCTAAGTGCTTTAGTTGGATATTTGTTAGCACACCTACCACTATATATGCTTCTTGGGCTTAGCAATCGTATGTGGAACGGGTTGGATATAAAGATGGCAATGGTACTTGAAACTCAAAATCTGATGGATTTTTATTTTATAAGAATAAAATATATGGGTAAAAGTGTTCACCCGCGGGTCTATTAATGGGAAAAATAGTACCCAATGGGTACGTGGGTATGTGTATAGTTTCCTAATATCTATACCCGTTACTCGATGGGTACCCATCATCTAATAAGCTATATTTTGGGAGTTTAAATCATCGTTGCTATTGTTGTAGGTTAAATCATTGATGTATTATGTTTGAAAGTTTATTTATATATATAATTTTGATCTTATAGCTGAATGAGTGATCAATCTATTTAGGTGAAACACTGTTTTTATGAAGATAGATATACAATTGTTATTTGTTAGCCTATTTTGTGTGTGGTGTCTATTGATGGGTATGGATACCCGATGAGTATATATTTTACCCGTATGGGTATGGGTTTGGGAAAGAAACAGTACCCGCGTGTATATATGGGTTATCTGATAAAACGATTTTCAACGGGTATGTGTTTGAGATAGTCAAACCTGATGGGTATAGACCCATTGCCATCTTTAGATGCATAGGGTAAGCAACATATAAGACTGTTGTGAATGAACTACTCTTTGAACACGTTCAATGCCGAAGTTTTTATGAAATTCGGTACCAAATTTTTACGATTATTTAGCTCGACATTCGACTAGAAATGTAATTATGCATCATCTCTCGTTAACGTTGAAAATCAAATATCTTTCATTTTAACCAAGCAAATATATAACACCTTTCGTACCAAATAAATACGGTATTAACACACGTAGTATTTGGTAACAAATTCAATGAAACTAACATGATTTCATATTTTTAGTATATATATATTTTTAAAAAACTATTAAAGTTAGAGAAGTTAACTTATAAAGAAGTTAAACGTCTTATGATATACAGTACTCCCTATCAAAGTTTGATAGGCGTTTAAGCAAATATAAATCATTGTATCCTTATATGTTATTATGCGCGTGCTGACATGTTGCAGCTATAAATTTTAAAAAGTTTGAAATAATAATTAATTATGGAATAATAATTTTCTCTCGGTCTCTACATCACAATCTCGATCAAACTTGAATTTATTTGGATAACATTTGAATAGAATACGAATACTGAGATGTGCATTTGTTTCACTAAATCCTAATGATATAAAACTGTTTACTTACACCGGTCATAAAAAATAAACCTCCACATTTGTCAGAATATCACAAAATTTTAAGATTTTTTGTAAGCCCGAATCCTAAACCTGTCAAACAAGTCCAAAAATACTCCAAAAATCCCGGTCGATTTCAGATTGTCATCGCGGACCGCCTGAAATTGATCGCAAGCAAGCTGCACGAACAAGCAGCCGTTGGATCTGAGATATCCACGGCGCAGATCGACCGCGCCCTCCCCCCCGCCTCTTCTCCCCCTCCTGTGGTAGGGTTTTTCGCCTCACCGCGTCCTCCGCCAGCCGCCGCGGCGGCCGTCACAATGAGAGCCCTCATCTCACTCTCCAAGCTCACCCGCCGGATCCTCCCGTCCATCGCCGCCGCACGTGCCACACCGTCCCTCCACCTCCGTTACGTACACGCCGAATCCCCGCCGCCTCCGCCTCCGCCTCCGCCTCCGCCTCCTCCTCGTCCTCAAGCGCCGGCCCCCATTGCCTCCCGGATCCTCCAATCCGAGCTGAGCCCGAGCGCGGACACGGAGCAGGAGCAGGAGCAGGAGCCGGAACAGCTTGCCTCCTACCCCGAGCTCGATGAGTTCCTCGCGCGCTTCGTCGCCTCCCTCCGACCGCTCCTCGCCGCCGCCTTCCCAACCCATGGCCGCCCCGTGCTCGACGAAATGCTCCGCCTCGTAGCTGAGGCCGTCATGTGCCGCCTCACCGGCGTCGATCCGGGGGATGCCGTCGTCGAGCTTAGTGACGACCTCTGGGCGGCGGTGTGGGAGGTCAGTGCCTCCGTGCGCGGTGCAATGCACCGCGACCAGGTCCGCGCCGACCTCCGTAACTACCTACATTGCGACGAGGTTAAGGAGATGACGCGGTTCGCGTCGGACGTTGGCATCCGCGGCGCCATGCTCCGCGAGCTCCGCTTCAAGTGGGCCCGTCAGAAGCTTGAGGAGGTCGAGTTCTACCGGGACCTCGACGACATGCACGCTAAGGCGGAGGCGGCTTCTGTCCCTGTCGCACTCCCGCCGCCCAAGCTGGCAGCGTTGCCGCAGAGGAAGGGGGAAGTCAAGTACAAGATCCATGGGTTAGACCTGTCGGACCCAACGTGGGCTGAGGTTGTGGAGCGGGCAGAGGAGGCTCAGTCGCACTTTGTGCCGGAGGAGCCCAAAGCTGTACAAGGAAAGGCAAAGAAGGCTGAGCAGCAGCTGCTGGCAGTTGATCCAAGGAAAGGAGACCTGGTGCCTGCCATGGAGGAGTGGAAGGAGGAGCTCCGGCCGATGCGTGCTGACTGGATGGCGCTGCTTGAGCGCGTCAAGGCCCGCAATGTTGAGTTGTACCTCAAGGTGAGTTCTTTACTTGAAGCCATTGTGCATTTATGCCTTATGATGTGATGTTAGACGAGCAGGTTTCTTTCAGGTTGTTCAATCATATGTTCTTTCATAGTGCATTTTGCAGTCAGGTGATTTTGGTACCACACTAAAATAATGTGATTATGTGCTTTCTTAATTCAGTCAATATGAAGTGTGCCATTTGCATCACATGACTTTTTCAGTCATAGTATTCGACAATGAAGTTTCTATCAATATTAGTTACATCTCTTTCTGTGCCAGTCTATCAGATATAACTCACTGTCACAGATCTCCAAAATACAACATCTAACCACTAATTTTGGTCAACATCTTGTTTAGAACTTGTAACATGTATTATCTTGAATTTTTGTTTATGATTACCCCATTTAGGAATAGGGGGGAATGTTGCATTTGTTTTCCACTAATACCTTAAAGCTTTAGCTCTTTCATAATCAGATTGACTTCTGTTGCATGTTCAACTTTCCTATGATTGAGAAAGATGTTCTGCATCAACTTGTGTCTGGTATAACCTATGACTATCTCAGCTTTCTTTGATCATATCAGTACTTGCTGACTTCATATGGAAATAAATCAATTTGTTGACAATTTGCATTTACGTACATGATTGCATCAAACTCCCTCTATTTCAGTGTTTTTCCCATTGTGTTGGAATAGGAATATGTTTATCATAATGTCTGTCCATCAAAGAACTCAATTGCACGAGAGAGAAAGAGCAAACTCAACTAATGAAATGCAGTGCCTGTTCTATCGGAGCTAATCATGCAAAGCGTAGATATTGTAATGTTTCCGTCAACTGCACCTAATTTAATGCTTTTGAAGAGGTTGAATAGTTTATGATTGTAACTAGCATGCATGACCACTTATCTTTTACTTTTATTCACATTTAATGTTTTTTTTGGTCTGTACATATGATGATCTTGGAGAAATTTTGTGAAACGGAGGAAGTACTCTGCATTGGCCAATTGTTGTCCCATTTAAAAATCCTGTACCAATCCACTCACACTGAAATCTCTGCTGTGTTTTAATTTACAGGTTGCTGAAACTCTGTTGGCTGAAGAATCCTTTGGTGCAACCAACCGTGATTACTTTAAGTTAATCAATCTTCACTCTAAAGCAAATCATGTGGAAGATGCAGAAAGGATACTTGGTAAAATGAAAGAGCAGGGTATTGCACCTGATATTGTCACATCCATCACTTTAGTCCACATGTATAGCAAGGTGGGAAATCTTGAGCAAGCCAACCAGGCTTTCCAATTTCTTAATGGGGAAGGCTTCCCACCAGATAGGAAGCTCTTCACTTCAATGATCAATGCTCATCTTAAGGCTGGAGATCTAAAACGAGCAGAAAATTTGTTACATGAGATGGAGAAATCAGTCAAACCCACCAAGGAATTATACATGGATGTGCTCCAGGCATTTGCTGAACATGGCATGACAGATGGAGCTGATAGGGTGAAAACAGCGATGTTGCTTGCTGGATTCCAGCTCACACAGGAGTCATTCACATCACTTATAGAAGCATATGGACGGATTGGTCACATTGATCATGCATATCCCCTGTTTGACCAGATGAGGAGGTCTGGGCATGAACCAGATGATCGATGCCTTGCTGGTATGATGGTTGCCTACATGACGAAGAACCAACTGGACCAGGCTTTGAACTTCCTGTTGAATTTGGAGAAGGAAGGACTTAAACCCGGTGTCAAGACAAATCTTGTCTTGTTGGATTGGCTGTCTAGGTTGCAGCTAGTGCAGGAGGCTGAACAACTTGTGCAGAAGATAAAAAAGGCAGGAGTGGAGCCTGTGGAGATGCATGTTTTTCTCGCTGATATGTATGCAAAGTCACGACAGGAAGAGAAAGCCCGCAAATCGCTCAAGATTTTAGAAGAGAAGAAGAAATTATTGAAGGCTGATCAGTTTGAGAGGATTATAAGAGGCCTTCTCGATGGTGGCTTCTTGGAAGAAGCAAATAAATATTTCAAAATGATGAAAGCATGTGGCTTCGTTCCATCCGCAACACTTGAGATTGGAGTCAAGGCTAGCTTTGGTGTCAGGGGTGGTGTTCATTCGACTGGTAAGCGTCGGGGTTAAGGCCTCTACTCTGGCGGTGATCAGCTGTCATTCAGGCACTGAATCTGGTATGAAAACCTGAAGATACCACTGACGATGGCCCAGACAATTCAGCCGAAGTGAAGTGACAAAAGACCCCAATACCAGTTGGTTTTGTTTGATTCGATGTTAGATGTCTGAAGATGCCTACATGAACAATGATTCATACAACTTGATGGGCATGTACCCTGTTGTTGGTGCCATGGATTTTTTCCTCATCAATTGGGACTTGCATGCTCATTTAATAAGTCTTTTAGTCATTGTAACTCCTGGATCTCTAGATTGCACCAGGCAAACATATTTATCTTTGTGCAAATAGCAGTTATTACTTATTACGTATGATTTACTTTTCATAAGCAATGCAACGGGTGGATGTGAACTTACCGCTGATTTGTGAGCATGCCGTGTTGCGCTAGCCTGTTAATGCCTTCTTGCTTATGGGGATGCCTTGGAGCAAAGGTGTACTATTCTTTAATCACCTGGACAATTTTGAAAGACTAAAATTGCACCATCGTTCTTCTGAAATGTACTGATACTTAGATGAAATGTTTGAAAGGCAGCAACAAGTCAGGCAAAGCACAGATAAAAGCCATCGATAGCCAAATTCTTCTTTCATTCACAAACACCAAGACAAAGTAGATGAGTTCTATCTTATACGTTTTGGATGCCAGAGGTAAACCGTTGACATACAAGTATTGTCAGAGTATAAGCACACAATGTGAAATTCTCATAATTTTACAGGAAACACCTCTGGCAACCATGACCATATGTCTGCTTGTTGGTGAAAAGATATCAAAGCAAAACCAGTCACACTACCGCTGAGCCAGCTTCTTCAAGTGTTGAAACAACTTTTGCTTTATCCACTGTCGATCATATGGCAGAAATGCCTGAACTGAGTGATCATAACTGCAAACGGAGATAAAATCAGCCAGAGTTTTTAACTTTGAACTCAAAACACATGAATTAACGTTGTACAATTCTGATCTAATGCTTTGTAGATCTTAAAAGCTATTTACTCACACTAGTGCACTGATGTCAGCTAGGCCATCAATAAAGTTATACAGGTCGGTGATATCATAGGTTATGTCTGGGACCATTGGGTTTATGTCCCTAATTTTCCTTTCATAAAGACCACATATTCCTGTCATTTTAGTGTAGAGCTGTGGTGAGTAATTTACGAAAAACAAAAGCAAAATGAATCAGAAGTACCTAAATGAAGAAATGAAACAGTTCATATTTTAATAGAGCAGAATGGAACCAATGGATCCATGTCAAACCAGCACGCTGATAATGGGGCAAATGGGTGGAGTTGATAATAAGGAAAACAATGTTGTAAACAGAATACCACAAATTTGATACATTGTGCAGTCGAAGAACCTCCCTCTCCTTTCTGAAACAACCTCCAACAAATTATATGTAAAAGGAGAGGCTAGTGCCAAAAATCTTGATAATGCCTCTTTTTTTTATGGACGGGGGAGACACTCCACCACATTTTTAATAAGAAAGGTGTGCCACCCAGATTCGGACCCAGGTGGGTGAGACCACAGCAGGCGCTCCAACCACCGAAATACAGCTCGGTTCACATTGATAATGCCTCTAAGGAGGCAACTTTGGTCATTTGCAGTTTCTATGGTGTTGAAAATTCACCAGCTAGTCTTTCTGAACAAATCAACCACGACGGAAAGGACAAATTCATAATATTGCAAGATCACATGGTAATCATTAGGACCAACAAATAATATTAACCAAGATATTATCTGAGCATCACATCACTAGTTAAGTTTTCAAAGCCGTACATACCATCCAATGCATGGTTAATTGAATTATAATCCATAAATGTTCTAGACGCCCTGTTTGGGGATGGTTGCATCAGAATAATTGTGTGCCTCCCAGCCTGCACAATGCTCAAAAAAGTCAGATTGAATGCATGCTTCAGGAATCAGGAGTCAAGAAGTTGTGAAATTAAATATGGACACTTAGGCTAATCACAGTAGGAGTTTCATGGTATTAATTATCATAACATATCAGATTTTTTGCTAACATGACATTAAATTAATGAGGAAAGAGAAGGAAGCAATGTCATCTCCATAACATGGTGCTAACCGGTTTCCAAGACGGATGAAACGAAATGAAACGCCCACTGTGAACCAAATCATTTCATCGTAGAGAGGATATTTAATTCAGTTACAAAGTATTTAATTACACTGGTTAGCCTAGGAAATAGTGAAATGAAACTCTCCATTGAGAGAAAGTATTTCATTCAGTTGCAATATGTGGCCTTCTAGGAAACAGTGTTATGAAACCCACCACTATGAATTTTTTGCGGGGATTAAGGAGAGCTGAAATTAAATGAGGGATGATTATAATTGGTTGAGATGAGGAACTCCTACTCGTAGTTCATATGATTGGTTCACTTCATAGTTCATATTGATGGATTGAGAGTATTCTAGAAGCCCACTATAACATGTTAATTACACTACTGCAGTTTCAGCATGGAACAAAGTTATAGTAGCATAAGACCATAAGTTCATCTTAGAACATCCTAAGTTCACAGGATCCTTTCCAATAGAAAACGTAAGGAAAGACTGCCGGGAAGATACATATAAACTGCTGGAACGAGAAGTTCATACCATACTAAATGGATTATCGCAAACATTCTCCACCACAATCCAAACAAATCATCCAAAAAACTAAAGGCATGCCAACCTACCAACCAACCCATCCAAGTAAATGCAAGCGAATACACCAATACACCACAGCACTGAAGCTTAACGCACCATCCGACTGCCCGCACCCCAGCGAACCGAAAGAAAGGGTAAGAACAACATCCCAGCCAGCTTTACATTGCGTCGCCATCCACCGCCGGAGGCCGCATCTAGACTCCCGGCGATAATCAGGTCCACACGTGCGAAGTAGCGTACCGGAACAGAAACTCCCCTCCCAACCCATCGCCAGTCGCAGAGAAACGCTACGAACAATTGAACAGAATCCCACCAGATTCCCCAACCCAGCCCGTTAGGTCAGCAGCAGCAGCAGCAGAGACACGTTCCCCAATTGACAAGGAAACCTTAAGGGCAGGAGGATGGAGCAAGGGGAGAGCTCACCATGGTGCGGAGCGGTGGCCGACGGGAGGAGCCGCTGCCGATGAGAGGAGGGTGCGGTGATTGAGGGGACAAGGAGTAGGAGTAGGAGTAGGAGTAGTGGTTTGTGAGTGTGGGCGAGAAGAACACGAGGAGAAACCGTCAGAATTTTGATTCCGTTTACAAAGACAAGAAAGAAAAAAAAAGGGTTAATAGCTTCTGTGCCACCGTTATTTCCTGAAACGCCAAAAATACCATTACTATTCGTCTATTAGCCTACATGCCATTACAATTCCCCGATCAATACCCATATGTCATTAGGCCCACCTGCAGGGTGTCTGATTTTTCGTTTTACCCAAACTGCCCTTCTTCCCTCAGCTATCGCCTGTGAGCAGCCATGAACGGGCTGGTGAGGACGAGCGCCATCATGTCGAACGGCCCCTTCATCCTCAACCTCGACTGCGACCACTACGTGCACAACTCGGCGGCGCTCCGGGAGGGGATGTGCTTCATGCTCGACCGCGGCGGCGACCGCATCTGCTTCGTCCAGTTCCCGCAGCGATTCAAGGGGATCGACCCCAACGACCGCTACGCCAACCACAACCTCGTCTTCTTCGACGTGTCCATGCGCGCCATGGACGGGCTCCAGGGCCCCATGTATGTCGGCACCGGCTGCGTCTTCCGGCGCACGGGGTTGTACAGCTTCAGTCCGCCGCGCGCCACCGAGCACCATGGGTGGCTCGGTCGCAAGAAGATCAAGCTCTTTCTGACCAAGAAGAAGCGAGCATGGGGAAGAAGACGGACATGACGGAGAGGCCGCTCGAATTTCTCACCCTACTGCTGCCACCGTCAGGCGCCTTCAATGCGCTCACGGAGCTTAAACTCGAGCAAATCCGGTTCGACGGCCAATTCATCCTCGGCGACTCCATGTTTCCGTCCTTGCAGAGACTCCTCATCGACAATACCCTTGGGTTGGTCGACCTAGCGCTCAACTCAAGTTCTTTGGTGTGGCTGAAACTGAGCCACCTCCGTGGGTTGCAGCGCATCAATGTCGAGGCACACAGCCACGAGTTGTTGTGCGTGGTTCACTGCCTCCGTGCCCCGGGAGCCGCTCGACGCTGCCACCGTCGCCGAGGCCATCACAGTGATCTCCTGCTTCTACGAGGAGAAGACGGAGTGGGGGCGGCGCATCGTGTGGATCTACGGGTCGGTTACGGAGGACGTGGTCACCGGCTACCGGATGCACAACCGCGGGAAGAAAAGGGCAGTTTAGACAAAACGAAAAATTAAACACCCTGCAGGTGGGCCTAATGGCATATGGGTATCGATCGGAAAATTGTAATGGCATGTAGGCTAATAGACGAATAGTAATGGTATTTTTGGCGTTTCAGGAAATAACGGTGACACAAAAGCTATTAACCCAAAAAAAAAACGGAAGAAAGAACGAAAGAAAGAGCCGCCCTGTCGGCGTGGCGGCGGTTATACACACCGTCCGATCAAAAACTGACGGTTGCCAGATCGTTCAACTACAATCTGTCCCAACAAGGGTAGGATTGTCTTATGTTTAGGTAGCTAGATACCTAGCCTATTTCGTTTTAAACTTCTTAATTTTTTAAATATAAGTTATTTTATAATTTCTAGATAGTTTTTATTATTTCTAAAGCAGTCTTACCATACTTGAGGAAAGATATTGTGAGATAGATGGTACTAGCAATACCAAAAAAATTTAACCGTTAATTTGGTAGGGACATAATTAGAACAACGAGCATCACTTCACTAGTTAGAGATGGAGCAATTCACTGGCGAGCTCTCATCACTGCATCACCACCTATGACCCGCCGCCGCCCTGTACCTCACTGTCACCGCCCAAGGTTGCACCACCACTCTAGCCTACTCCGTTGCTCCCTAGTTTGCCCCACAGTGCCGCCACTCCAGGCCACCCCATCGCCGCCTCACAACTCCCTAGGTCATGTCGCCATGATGCTGCTCTAGACCGCCTCACCACTGAGGCCCAACATCTCAGCCTTGTCATCTCATTAGCAAAGCCACCTTAGGTCGCTCTATGCGCTGATGTGTTGACGTGAAATTATAAGAACACTTTTCCACCTTGCACCAATAGTAAAGATATTATTATTTGTGCACGTAGATACTAATTAATAGGTACTGCTATAATCTCAGTCGTTAGATAAGTGTGATCAGACTTAAATTTGATACCTCCTCACACTCAAATATGATAAAATTCCTCTTGTTTCTCGTATGTTTATTTTTGTTAAATAAATACTATATCTGATATAAATAAATAAACCCATCTTTTACCAAACATAACAAATACTAAGATATAACAAATACAAAACGAATCTGAGAGAGAGTTCTAGATGTTGTTGCACACTTTGCCCTCTCTTGGTTGGTTCAAATGGATTGTATACTGTCGTACTGACAATGTAGGAGTACTCTGGCACTGGCAATAAGATTTCCTATTCAGCATTACACGATGAAACACACAACATGCTTTTATTTTGCAAGAGATCGATAAGTTCGCTTGATTACAAAAAAAAAAGCTGACACTGTTGAGTTAAGATTATATTTAGTTCAGCTTGTTAAGCTGAACCAAACAAGTTCGGTGTCAATCATTTTTGTCAACGAGCAAGACTGATGACTTCTTTAACAACTTCTTGGTCGTAGTAATCAGGACTCTTCAGCTAGCTCCTCAATATATGCACTGTTGTTGATTCATCTGGAATACATATGTGGAAATACTCCTCAAGAACAAGAAGAGATATGGTTCTCTTCTTAAGTCCTGCAGAGGTTGACTTTGTTTGCGGTCGACCCTGGACGCAATCCAAGATTTTTTTTCTGCCTCTCTATGAATTTCACTGAGTTTCTTAGCTTTCATCCGAGAAAGTACTAACAAAATCTCAGCAATTCAATAGTAGTAAAATAATCAGATCACTTGTACAGAAATCATAAACAGAACAAGATCTAAATGTTTATTATGCTAGTGTCAGTGACCACTAGAATCATGTGAAATATTGTCAGGTTGATGCTGGCAGCATATTAAGCTTCGGGTTAATTTTTTTCTATGTCATTATAATTTTCACAGTTTATCAATATGTCATTGTAATTTTCACGGTTTGTCAATCTCTACTATTATAAAGCGGTTAGTTTTCCGTTCTTCCGCCCGCAAGCCCCGTACGTGTCTTCCCACTTCCCATAAAAAACAATCAAAACTTATACCCTAGAAAAACCGGTGCCATACCCCGCGTCGCATGCAACCAACTGCCCGGCCGCACACATAGCGACCCTGTGCAACCGTCATGTGCAGCGCAGGGCTTGGCTACGTGAGAAAGAAAAAAGAAAAGAGGAAAAAGAAAAAAGAATAAAAAGAAAATAAAAAACAAAAAAAATAAAAGACAACTGTATTTATATTTTAGTATTTTAATTTATGTATTTTGCGCGGAAATAAAAAATCTTAGATTTTTGAAAAATCATGTAGAAACATGGATTTTACGCAAAAAAATCCTATTATAAAATAAGATTTTGTTGCAAAGCACAAGCCTCTCACTAGTATATCATTGATATATCAATAATAAACATAGACCATCACAGTTACTGACAATTACACGTAGATAATTCTTAAAAATTATAATAATTCTTAAAAATTATAATAACTCTTAAGTTAGCAGTAACAGTAGCGCGAGTACGAGGTTGGGCCGTTGGGCTTAAACCCCACATGGATCTCATCATGGGCTTGTCTCCTTATTCAAAGCCCAAATGCAAGAGCGCCAGTGGGTAAGTCAAGGCACGCGGGTTTAGAGCAGGGTTCTTTCTTTTCGCTCGAAATTTATCAAGTTTTAATATACACCAAACTAATGAGAATTATTTATTTTAATGTTGGGTCCCTATGGGAAAACTGTATACATATATATATACATATATATACACATGCGGCAACACTATTCTACGTTACGGGTGTAGAATGATATTCTACACCGATCAATTCAACCATGTCCATCTTATCCAGCATGCCCCCACGTCCCACTCAATCCCGATCCCCATTCCACGTTGGTGTAAGATTACATTCTACACCCGTGATATATAATAACATATATATATATATATATTTACAAGACTATTAGAGTCTGCTCTCGTACTATCCAAAAAAATCAACAGCCTCTGTTGTTATGACAGATTTTTTTTTTGGGGTGGGGGGTTAGGGTTATTCTTTGTTTTAACAGAATACTGCCCAAAGTTCAAATTTAGTTTAAAATTTTCGTCCGAAATCAAACGTTCGAAACTCCGGTAATCTCTGCAAATTCGGACCCTGTGAAAATTTTCCCATCGGAGAAAAAAACGGTCTGCACCCACTACCTTTAGTCGAGTCCACCGCGCCAGACATTTTTGGAAGAGGCTTGTGCTTTGCAACAAAAACTTATTTTGCAATAGGGTATTTGCGTAAAATTAATGTTTTTATATGTTTTTTTAGAAATTTAAGTGTTTTTACATAAAATTCGTACATCCGCGTAAAAATAAAGAAATTAAAAAACTGAATTGCAAAAGTATATATTTTTTTATTTTTTTCTTCTTTCTCATTCTTTTCGGTTGCTGCATGCATGCGCGTCCATTTTTTTTGGTTGCTGCATGCTTTGTGCGGCCGGGAGATCGTGCGCAGGGCGGTCCGTGGTGTGCGGTCCAGGGCGTGCGGGGCGATTTTCACAGGGTATAAGTTTTGGTCGATTTTTTATGGGATGTGGGAAGACACCAACGGTGGGTTGCGGACGAAGGATACGGAAGTCTGGACGCTTTATAATAGTAGAGATTTAAGTATTTAACGCTAGAAAAAGTGAAGTTATCTGAATCAATGATATTAACTAAAAATGATAAATAATTGTTGACACTAATATTTAATAAAGCTTAGGGCTCATTAAGGATGTCGTATAGTCAACGAAAGTCAAGAAGAGTCCAGTCAAAGATAATCAAAGAAGCTCGTCCGTTACAACGCTGACCGGATATGGAGGAGCCGATGAAGAGAAGATAAAAATTATTTAGAATAGATTAGATAGATTACATGGATGGCAAATCTCTGGACTATAAATATGTACCCCTTAGTTAGATTAAAACACACATCTCTATCAAATAACTACTCGGCGCATCACCACCCTTGGCTTCCCAAGGTTAATCCTAGCAGGATTCGGCACTCGGAGCCAGGCGGCATCATTTCGATCTTCGATGAAGAGTTGAGTCCCACCACCCCCGATGACTGTATCGACTAGGTCAGTATCCTCACGGCTACATCAGATTGATATGTGAACGTCGAAACAATACGGTCGTCGATTTCACGGTGTATTGGTTAAGTCTAACGCTGCATCAAATTGATCTATTAGATGATGTGATCTAGGTGTGATAGTTTGAGGCTTCATCGGTTGAGTCCGACATCTCTTGCTATTGTATCTGTTCATGTTGTATATCGTTCATCTAAATAAAGCATGTCCGATGCTTTGATATATTATTAAGATTATCGTGTGTAGCTATTATCTTGGTTATATCCGATCTAGTTATTGTGATGATTTCCATGATATAGACATGTTATCTGGCACGTTTTATTTATTTCTGTCGGAGTACAAGACGATAGGTTATCTTCAATTCAACGCCACATCTTATTCGTCATCGAAAAGCGCTCATCGTCCTATATCTATAGACTGCTCATCTCATCAGTTGATGGCACGTTTGCTCGATTGCTTCACCCATGGTCATCAACCCTCAGCATGATATTCCACAATTATTTCATCTTCATTGCGGTTATCGGCTCGATAGTCGATAGGCTATATTATTGATCATCTTTTCCTGTTTTCTCATCAGTTGCAAAGTCAAACTGATTGGCACGCCCTGAACCATTTTCCCTAAGAATCCCAACTCTCGGATCAAAGATGCTAACGGGACAAGAATCGAAGTGGGGGACCTCTCTACCGCACCCGTCTCCCCAAACATAGACTACATACAGGGTAGTATTCTTGGAAAGATAGAAGATCACCGTGTGAATAAATGCACTAGAGTTAAGCAAATCTTTCAAGTCACGTATGTATCAAAGTGTGATAAAAAAACACACCAACAATAATCAAATTTGTTTTACAGAGTAACAAATCATCAAACATTTTTAGGATCTGTTTGAAAAACTTCTGGTAGCTAGAAATTATCAGTAGTTAGCTAGTCTAGGTATGAGAATTTGAATTCTAATTTATTTTTAGATTTTCTACAACTATTCTCACGGTCCGAGCCTTCAATTTTAAATTATAAAGTAGTTGTAGTTGCTCCTAAATAAACGGGCCGCTATGATTCGTCCGTTCGCCTCCCGCGCCCGCCTCACGTGACGTGACGTGACCTCATCGTGACTCGGATCCTACATACGTAGTACGTGAGATCAAACCCAATACCAGGCGAGGGAGGCCGTTGCGGCTGCTACACCAACCCAATACCAGGTAAACCGCTCTTATCGGTTTAGACCTTTAGTTAGTGTTAATCGCTAGCAGATTTTAGTTAGTGTTAATGTTAGACTCCATTTGCTCCCTACTTTTTGACTCTCTACTTTTAAAAGGCATACATAAAAGACTCAAATTTAGAGCATCTCTAACAAAAACTCTAAAAAATTTTCTTTACTAAATTGTAGAGATTATAATTACAAATTGTCTCTAATAGATACTCTAATATTCCTAAAATAATGTATTTTCTAAATCTTCGTCCATCCTCTCTACTTGTAGGGAGTGACACTCACACCCTATTTGCTTTGATCAAACCTACCGGTGATACACGAAATACAAATAAAAAGACATATGCAATATTTAATAAGTATCATCTTCATGTTAATAATACAAAAGTAAAATATACGGAATATGATATCCAAAGCTTATTGAAGAATAATAAGATTTAGAGATTAAATTTTATTAGAAATACATTTAAAATGATTCAAATCTAAAAAATCCTAAAAACACTATATATGAGTCAAATTTTAGAGCTACTATAAGCTTTGTTCGGTTAAATCGTGCCCACTACTACAACCTATAGAATGCTAAATCACTCCATCAAACGAGAAGATAATATTACAAAGGGATATGTAACATATATTAAAAGAATTAATACTTCTTTCAAAAATGTGAATTTTACAGAATTTTGATAGAAATTAAATTAAATCCTAAAAAATTCCTATCAAAACACTATGTTTACATAAAATTTCCTTATTTACGAACCGAGATGTGCAGAGAGATATAAATAAATACATTTTAGAATAAAGTTAAAATGGCTAAAATAGATACTCTTGGAACTGGAGCGGAGCAGCTTTTACTTACAACAAGCACACGACGTTGCAGACTCGCATCTACCGCTTTCCCTTCTCCACCAAAAGGAAGTTCCACCGGATGTGTAGAACCCTACCCAAGGCACTTGCTTTATCGGACTGCGCCTACGGCTACGTGCGGTTTCAGACTCCGGTTGCGGTCTCGTTTTACGTGCGCCGGCGTGTGCCATTTGGTCCACGGCCACGGCCTGCAAAGCACATTTTCTGTTAGCTGCTGCTGCGGCACCGTCGCACAGGCGCACAGCACATTCCCGTTAGCTAAGGGATGACAACGGGTTTGAAATCTAAGGTTGGATGAAAAACTGTCGGCGATGCAAACTCGTGAAATCTATGTAAACTCGAATCCACAAAATTTATAGATTCAAAACTAAACCCAAGCCCGATGGGTAACCCGCGAATTTAATTTACACTCTATATGAATTACATTATAACATAAATATAATTAAAAATCCACAATAAATAGAAGATTATCACATTACTAATACATAATTTGAAATGATGAAACCACTCAACATATCTTAACGTAACATTGTCATGGAAAATGAAAAGAGAATGAGATGAACTCCAAATAATTCTAAGTAATCGGATAAACACACGAAACTCGAGGGTTTAAATTTAACCAGAATCTGATCTGACAATAAATGGGTATCCGAACCCACGGGCATAAAATTGAACCCAAACCCATACCCATCGGATCGGGTACCTACAGATACCCACACCCACGAATAAAACTGTCGTCCCTATTGTGGCGTCGTGTCGATCCATGTTTGAATTTAACCCGTTCAAGTTCATGTTTATTTACGACGTCAATTAGTTAAGGGATATTTGTTTAGATTATAATAATGTAGTTTATTTTTATAAGTTAAAACAAACAGAACAATGTATTATAGAGTGTAGGTTATATCAATTCAATAAGTTAGTTTAACTCGATTTTTTATAAATTGAATCGTTATAATTTTAAACTAAAACAAAGTCCGTTTGTCAAAGAATTTTCCATCCGTTTGTTAAAGAATTTTCCATTGCGTTCTGAATCGGTCTTTGAGTTGCATTGACAAAGGATGCCAGCGTTATCTCGACTTATCGAGTGATGGTTTGAACATGATACAAAGTATCAATCGCATTAATTATATTTCAACCATATATAAATGCTTTCCTATTTTTAACTTAATTCTCACGACGAGGATTTCGCACCCGTCGACCTAACAAACCGACATCGCGTCGGCGGACACGGGCCGGAGCGACTTTTGAGGCGCCGTTCACGGCCGGCTGATCCGCAAGCGCTCCGCGTAGTCTGTCCTCATTAATCTTCTGAAATGGCCCGCGAGCGACCGAGGACGGGGAGGCATAGGCGAAGATTTTCCAAGTCCAAGATGGGATGCGCATGCATGATGCATCACCTCATCAGTTCTGCTATTAAACTACTCGCGTCGCGCGTCGGGCGACCCAGTCACGACGGATGTAGTCGGGTACGGTTCCAGGCGATTTTTTTCAAACTTTACTAAAAAATTTAAAATATTAATATGCACCAAATATATAAATGCACATTACGATATATTTTACCATAGATGTATAACAATACTAATTTAACATTAATGTTATTTGTATATTTTTTCTGCTGATACAGTGTGCTAGTTTAATGTGAGTACATGGCTCTGCATGTCCGTATTTCTACGATATGCATATGCACACGGATGCAAAATCTGATACACGGTTGCTATCCTGTACATCGCTCAGAATGTTGTCGGTCGCACGCACGATCTGCCGGCGTGAGCTATCTTAGCGGTGCAGCCGACCGAGTATATCTCGTCGATCGTCATCCGAGTCCGACGCGGATCGATCCACGTACCGGTCAGAGCTACGGCTACAGTTAGCCGTCTTCGACAAGGATTCCGCAACCTAAACTCGCCGTCGGAGCGGATGAACACATGAAGCACGACTTCGACAACGATCTCGCAGCGGCTAGCAACCCGGTCAACAAGGTCTTGTTTGGGACAGCTTCAAGATTTTTTGGAGCGGATTTAGGCTAGCTCTAAGGAATTTTAGAGCGGAGCTGTGGATAATTTAGTTTTTATTTTATATTAAAAATAAAAATAAAAATTATTTTTATTATATTACGTAAACTTTAGATTCGACTTGAATCTTGGTGTTAGAACTATACCAAATAGGCTCTAAGTGTTGTTACCTAAGAATAATGATATCTTGTCGGGGTAACCATAGATGATTTAGATAGGTATAGGGGATGATGGTGGTTGAAACTCAATAGTTGTCTCTAAGAATACGAGACAGAGAAATTTTAGATAGATTCATACCTTTCGAATGATAATAACCCTAATCATGTGTATAAAGCATGAGCTCAAAGACTTAAAATGATCTTAAACGTATGAATACGTGTGTAACAATGTCTATAAGAAGTTTTCTAAATACTGTAGGGATCGAGGATTACCGTTTAAGATTTATGTGTCCTATTAATGTACTTTAACTACAGTGAAAATAATATGGATGTGGACAATTAACCCATGTGATATCTTCTATATTGATTGGACAGTTACATGTATGGGCTTTATTATCATCTATGATACGGCTTTACTATTGACTTCGATCGTCCTAGTGTCTACAGTCCGATCATCTTCCGTGAGTGGGACTAGAGAATTTTCAGACTATCGACTGTTTCTTTGACCGTTGAATAATCCGACCTCTTTTGAATAGTTTTATCTTGCGATCTGTTTTTTCACTCGGTTAGCTCGAAAATAAGTGGGGTCATATCCCGATAGCCTAATGGGTCTGAGCAATTTGGGGTGAAGCGGTGAAAAAAAAGACGTACCTATAAGGCTGTAAATTCTACGGAAGGAAAAACCGAAATTAGTTTTAAAATTAAGACCTGAAGTTTAAAAATAATTGAGCCTCATATACCACAAGTACAAACGCATAGTCAAACAAAAAGTTTGTACTCTGTAGAACCACGTACGGATCTAGCATTGGTTGCATTGCCCGTCTGGGCTTTTAGAATAACTAATAAACAACGGGTTAGATTATCTAATTAGTCGTTCCATTAATTTATATATTGTTTATTTTATTTTTGGAAGGAGGCTATATGATCCAATTCATGTCATTTTTTGTTTTTTTTGTGAGGAAAGGGCACATAGTCCTTTTAATTGAAAGTCATGTATTGAGACGTGCGAAAAGATTTTATGAGATCTGATGTTAACTTACTCACATTTACATTTTTTTAGTGTTAAAAAACAATACATGTATTGCTGATGAATTTTTTAAGCGGGACGCTGTTACAGTGTCATGGAGACTCGGCCTGTGATGCATTCGCTGCAGGGATATGGGCTTAGGAATAAGAAAAACCTAAAAATAAATTAGGAATATATATAGAAAACAAAGAATTTGTAAATATAGGAAAAATTAGAGATGTGTCATTTAAAATACAGGAATTAAGTAAACACGTGATTTTTTAAAACATTCATATTAAAGCCATTTATGTTTTCTCATTTAAAGTTTTATGTATTAATTTGCTTTGGATTTAGTAAAAGAATGGATAAAAGAGGTTAGAACGGTTGTTTAAATTCCTATGTATTTTCTATAAAATCTAAGAAAAAATATTTTTTTTCATATCCACCAAACCTCTATTCAAAATGAATAAATAGTATCAATTCATATATGAATTTGAATCCTATATTATTCCTTAAAAATTCTTCAAACTAAAGAAGCCCCGAACGATCTGAAACCGTCGTGCAGGAAATCTTAAACATCAGTTTAGAGCGAACATACACAATTTTCACAGAATTTATATAAATCTTAGTTAAATTCTTTAAATCTATTTCAAAATTACTTTTCCCGAATAATGCCCTCAGCGTGGATCACCGACCGCGTCCACTGTCCGGTAGGATGGACCGCGTCCACGGAACCTTCAAACTAGCCCCGAAAATCCAATTCACCCCCCACCACCTCCGGGCTCCGGCCTCCGCTTTCTCGCAGGTCATCCATCCCACCAACTCCTCTGCTCCCGCTAAGCAATCGACCCGTTAATTAATAATAAAAATACTTGCAAACTCCAAAGAAAATAAAATCGAATGGAGATTATTTTTCCAAGAAAAAGGAGGCAGCTAATTACTAGCTAATAGCAATGGTGTCTCCTGCGCCGCCTATAAAAGGCGATTCACCCCTCGCTAGCTCACCAGCTCTCCACCAAGAGCTGCTTACCTAACGATTACTTTTACAATTCTCGCCGTTTCCCTCCCACCCACGTCCAGATCTGCCCGGCAACCGGCACCGGCAGAGGTTGGTTTCGTCTCCGTTCTGTTCTAGTGTAGCTTCTCGTGCATGGAATTTTAATCTCTGTTTCGGTTTCCGGTGAGGTGTTTGTTTGATTGACTGATCGATTTGATGGGTGGCGTGCGGTTGATGAGCAGATGAAGATCAACGTGCGGGGGTCGACGATGGTGCGGCCGGCGGCGGAGACGCCGCGGCTGCGGCTGTGGAACTCCAACCTGGACCTCGTGGTGCCGCGGTTCCACACGCCCAGCGTGTACTTCTACCGGCGCGGCGAGGCGGAGGCGGGTGGAGAGGGCGGGGGGAGCTACTTCGACGGGGATAGGATGCGGAAGGCGCTGGCGGAGGCGCTGGTGCCGTTCTATCCGATGGCGGGGCGGCTGGCGCACGACGAGGACGGGCGCGTGGAGATCGACTGCAACGCGGAGGGGGTGCTCTTCGTCGAGGCCGACGCGCCCGGCGCCACCGTCGACGACTTCGGCGACTTCGCTCCCACCATGGACCTGAAGCGTCTCATCCCCACAGTCGACTACACCGACGGCATCTCTTCCTTCCCGATCCTCGTGCTCCAGGTAATCAAGCCTGCCGTCTCACACCCTCAAATCGCCCTCCATTTTTGTGGCTCACGCTTAATCGCTAGGACCTAGGATCTAGCGGCTAGCGCCATGGTTGCGTGAGACGACAGCCGACAGGTCTGTCCGGTTGTCAGCCGCCGTCAAAGCCGATGACCCTCGAGCGTCGTTCTCGTGAACTTGTTTAGTTGTTTACTGGGTCGCCGACGAAGCGGTCGGTGCTCATGTGCGTCATGACGAGCTGGACCACGGCATCTCGCTCTTATTTTCGACACTTCTCATTCCGAGAAACTACACCATGTTTAAAATACGTGCGCATGATAATCTGGACAGATTAATTATAGAAAAAATCTGTCAGTATTGGACTCAGTATAACAGCATTCTTTTGTGGCATGATCAAAATTATGATCTCTTGCCCTTTTTCTCTAGAGGATGAAATGTCCCGGAGAGGGCCATGCCAACAATTAATCGAGTATGATAATACTTAGCCTGCACATCCCTATTATCAGGCGCCATTTGGAACATACTGTTATGAATTTAAGAGAATTTTGCACGACGCGAAAATACCTTAGCGATGTATACCTAATGGCATCAACAAATTGTTTGGTTATAACTATTCTGTCAGTCAATTGCCTTCGGAAAGAAAACTATCAAGTCTGTCATGAGAAGTGAGAACATTATTTTACCTGCTTGAGTCATGGTTCTGTTTTTATTTAGAGAAGGTTATGCTTCTTTAATAGGAGTATTAGGTATTAATCATTTTTCAACCTATGGATAATTTCCTTTGATCCAAAACTATATTGATTCTACACACACACATATATATATATGACGGTTTCTTGTCAAACATGAAAGTGAACCAATTGTTTGATTAGGTTGCCAGATCATATTCGTGCACACACGCTCACAACTGCACATTATGGTAGCACTCACATGGGTGAGGTTGAGTGAGCTTCTCCACCAAACAGCGAAACGTGGTTGTTTGCTGAATATTCTGTGCTTCGGATGCACGATACACGTTAGTTGGACGAAAATGAAGTACCAGCTAGAACACTGGGAAAACATGTTTTGGTATCTTCTCCTTTCCTAGTGTTAGCAAGCAACCTTTGATTGATTGTTCCATGTAGTCTGCATTTGCATTTCTATTATAGCAGGTACTACTGTCCATTTATTAATCTTGGACCAGATTTATCTGTAGATTTATGATCGCTTGGCTGAGTCCAGTCATTGTGAACGCACGTCATGTAAGGTGGCGTGGACTGTTGAACATCCAAATTGATTGCGATGACTGATAGACCTTAGATACTATTCTAAGCGATCGATCGATACATGCCACAACAGTACGTCCACGACCGAGCAAGGACATTATTGGAGATGCAAGAGGACAAATTACTTTCTTCTAGATTTCTGGGTATTTGAGATGGTAGATGTAGATTAGTGTGTTAGTACGGTTGCTGTCAGTCAACACGACCCTTTTCCGCGATGAAAATGTCGCCGTAATCTCGCTTTTTTTTTATATAATTTGATGGTTGCGAAATAGATTGTCTTGGTTGACTTTTGTATTTTTTCCTTACTCTGTTCGGCGTCTCGAATAGCTAAAGAACAGAGTGGCTAAACTTCGCGCGCTTTTTGCTCCAGGTGACCCACTTCAAGTGTGGAGGCGTCGCCCTTGGCGTCGGCATGCAGCACCACGTCGCCGACGGCTTCTCCGGCCTGCACTTCATCAACTCATGGGCTGACCTCTGCCGCGATGTCCCGATCGCCGTCATGCCGTTCATCGACCGCACCCTCGTCCGCGCGCGCGACCCGCCGACCCCGTCCCACCCGCACGTCGAGTACCAGCCCGCGCCGGCCATGTTGGCCTCGGAGCCTCAGGCACTGACCGCCAAGCCGGCGACGCCGCCCGCCGCCGTGGACATCTTCAAGCTCTCCCGCTCCGACCTCGGCCGCCTCCGGTCCCAGCTCCTCAAGGGCGAGGGCGTGCCACGGTTCAGCACGTACGCGGTGCTCGCGGCGCACGTGTGGCGGTGCGCGTCGCTGGCTCGCGGCCTGTCGGCGGAGCAGCCCACCAAGCTGTACTGTGCCACGGACGGGCGCCAGCGGCTGCAGCCGTCGCTCCCGAACGGCTACTTCGGCAACGTCATCTTCACGGCCACGCCCCTCACCGAGGCTGGGAAGGTGACCGGCTCGCTAGCGGACGGCGCGGCCACGATCCAGTCATCGCTGGACAGGATGGACACCGAATACTGCCGCTCGGCGCTGGACTACCTTGAGCTGCAGCCGGACCTGTCGGCGCTGGTCCGCGGCGCGCACACGTTCCGGTGCCCCAACCTCGGGCTCACCAGCTGGGTGCGCCTGCCGATCCACGACGCCGACTTCGGCTGGGGGCGACCGGTGTTCATGGGCCCCGGCGGCATCGCGTACGAGGGGCTCGCCTTCGTCATCCCCAGCGCCAACGGCGACGGCAGCCTGTCCGTAGCCATCTCGCTGCAGGCCGAGCACATGGAGAAGTTCCGGAAGATGATCTTCGACTTCTGAAACGAACACCACGCAGTCAACGCAGACGGAGAAGAGCGCTATAGCTAAAGGCAGGGTGGTCATTAACAACCTGTTAGGTTGCAGCAATGATTATTTGATTCCACACGTAGTTCCTGCACTTTTTCCCTTCCTGCCTGCCCCTCTCTGTGCAGGACACATTCGTGCCATCTTATCAACCTACTCGAACAACTGTATTTGTATTACGAACAGTTAATCCATACAAATTATGACAACGACATAGTTAATAAGACTACTGCGGTTTTCTTTTGGCCTCGGCAAGGAAATTATAGGAATCACATATGGCTTACAAACTGAATTGGTTTTCCTATAAAATTGCTGCATTCCGAACATGATTTAGTATTAAAAAGAAAGAAAAGAAAGGAAATATCGACGACAGAAATGAACGCATGAGCAAACATGGTTGCTATTCATTCTTAATTTCCAAAGAAAATCCTGCCTATCTTCCAACGTAAGTCAAAACTGCACAAAGCACTCCTTCAAATCCACAAAGGCCCAGATTTTTCCTAGCCTCTCTGGTCGCCAGGCACAAGTTCAATGAACCAAATGCGATTGACCACTAGCTCACTCTGTTGCGACTTTCTTTCAGCCAACGTGGCGGCAAGGGACCGGAGTTAGGCCGAATCCCAGCGACCAACTCGCTTGGGGAGTTGGTGGCGCGCAGATACCACCTAACTATTTATATCCTTTTATAAACTGATTTTTATGTTAATAATTAGGCTTAGAATTATATATATATATATATATGGTTTTTTAAAAACCGAAACTTTAAGACACCATGTCTTGCGGTTCCGCCCATGCACGGTGACATGTGGAGGCTGGCACGCTGACTAGATAGGCAGTCTTCCGTGAGGGAGTAGCTTAGGTTGAGAAGATCAGAAGCAACTCCAGGTTGGAGTTCGGTAGCCAAGCCAGCACCAGTAGCTGAGCATGGGACCTTACTGCCGACCAGCTGCGATTTTATGGTATGAAACGTGGATTCGGATCTCGTCCGTAGCAACCAGCTACAATAGAGGACTACAATATATATATGCCATCTGCACCAACTATATCCAACTATACGCCACAGACCACTGTACAAAAGGTCGCGTACCGCAAATTTAAGTACTATATTGCTATAGACTATAGTAAACGGATGCTGTGCAATGTGGAAGCAACCCAGATTTTAGCTGGACAAGGAGGGTAGCACTAATCATCGCTTGCTTCGTTTGGGCTGGAGAAATCGAATGCGTCTAGCTCAGGAATCTTAGCACGTACAGCTCCTGCTTTCAAACAGAGCCAATTTGGTCCACGATCCATTTCATATCATAATTCATTTATTTTTAAATTGTTTTTTCTACCTTACCAGGTTTAAAAATAAACATATAACCATCTATAATATATAATGAATATTCTATTAGGATACATTTTATGGTGTGTTTAATGCCACTAATTTGATATTATCATTCTTGATATATTTGTTTAATAAAATTAATCAGAGCTATATAAAGTTAACTTATAAAAAAAGCAAACGAGATGATTTATAACATATAGGGAATGGCGTATAAAAGGTACGAGGTGAGCTGTAAGGTAGAACTGTTTTTAGTTAACGTGCGTCTAGACTCTAGCGTGTACCGGGAAGATGATGTGTTTTTGTTCAGTGAAAGCTTCTTTTCCCTGCTGCTTACTTGGCCCTCTCAATTAGGGACTAATAATCGCTGCATCGATCTTTTGTTCGAGCGGGCGAAATCATATCGACGGTGACTCACATTCTTAGCCTACAAATACGATGCTTATCAAGTCATCATTAGTAAAATAAAAACAACGAGAGAGCAATTTCGTCTTTAATTTGGGGGTAATAAGGCGGGACAATAGGACGCAACGCGTTGCAGTAAATATAATATAGAGGGCACTGTACGTGTATGTACTATACATACATTTCTCTACATTTTCACGTTTTGTTTTGAACGTATTGACTTTACATAACTTTAACACGAACTAAACTAAACTATTCAAAATCCTTTTAAAAACGCTACATTCCAAAGAAGCTTGATGCCTAAATGCTATATTGCACATATTTAAATTGTCATCTTTGTCATTTAAATTGTGCCATAGAAGACTGTAACCAGAGAAATAAATTTCATAAGATGAGCTTCAAAGCATTTCTTACAAAGCTTTTATCTGAATCCACGTCACGTGGAGCTGGAAGCATAAACATAAGCATAAGCTAATTCGATGACAAATGAGACATGCAATAACATTTTTAGATGGTTTTAAAGTATTCCTGTAAAGACTCCGTTTAGATTGACTTCACATAAAAACTAAAATAATTCAACGATGAAAAACTAATTGCCACGAGATACATGCATAAATAAATATTTTAAAACCCACCTGTACGAAATTTATTTACATTAACCAGTGATACTGGAGCCATCGCCGTCTCCGGAGTCCGCACCAGCCAACCAGCCGCACCTTCTAGAAAACGCGAGCGTTCATCCATCCATCCATCCATCCATCCATCCATCCATCCATCCTGTCCGTCCGTTCGTCCGTCCGAGCCGCGAGCACGAGTTATCCCGTGCCGCGCTGCTCGCTTCTCCGGCCCGCATCCGACTCTCATCGAGCAAACGCCAAAAACCCCAGCAACTGCTCCAATCCTCTCCCTCCCTCCCTCCCCCACCCAACCCATGGCCGCCCTCCTCCGCACGGCCGCCGCGCTCGCGCCGCCGCCGCTCGCCCGGGATCCGCGCCGGCCGAGCGCCGGCGCGTCGCTAGCCTGCCCCCGGCGCGCGCCGGCGCGGCCGCTCCGGGCGCAGCTGCTGCCGGCGGCGGTTCGCCGCGTCCCCGGCCGCGCGGCGAGCAGGACGCGGAGGTTGGGGGCCACCGAGGCAGACGAGGCTGCGCAGACGGCGACGCAGGTGAGGACTCACTCGCACCACCCTATTTCCCATGCCCGGGGTGTGATTTTCCTGTAGCTTCTAGAAAATACAGTATGTTGCAACCACATTGTTCGATGGATAAGCAGTTAGGTTCGGAGAGGAGGTTTCCTATTTCTAATTTTGTAGCTTGTCATATGAAAGCTAGATGGCAAGGTTGGGTTTGAAACAGCAAATTGCTCATCCATAGCACATGTTAGTGCCTGCTAAGTCATGATATGGTGTTTGATCCCTTTGTATTAGAATTTTTTGCACGAATTGTTTGCCATTAAGTAGCTGTTTGTACCATATTTTATTCAAGTTTACATATCCACGAGTCTAGGAGAATTGACTTTAGATGAATGAATACTGTGAGTTGTTTTATGTTAACTAACATGGAAACATTTTTAGAGTCACATTTGGCATAGCCCGTTTTTTACGATCTTGTACACCAGTCCTCATATTGATTTGCAATATTGGTCGTGTAACTCAAGTACTATGAATGCATTTTAGCTGTGCCCTGCACACTCCTGTGTGCTTACACATTTGACGATGATAGTATATTTTCTTGATGTTTCCTATCCTTGGTCAATTGGTCCTTGACAGCTTGATTCCTTGTTTATTATGCATTCTACTTACTTGATAATATTGAATTATTGCATAGTAACAGCTAGCATCCCTGGTTTATTTCCTTAGATTCTGTAGATCAAGGGATAGATTCTATATGTATGTCAGATTGTCAGTAATGTGACTCGACTTGCAGATTATGTAGTAGTACAAGGGTTCATTTCCCTATTTTTAGCTCGAGGGTCTGTGCAGATTATATTATAGCACATGGGCATAATGGATCTTTATCAATATATTTGAGGTAGGAAACTGCAGTTTGCTAAAGAGCTGTGTAAACATATGTAATACTGACACCTGCAAACTGACATTGATGTAGCAGCATTTTGTTATTTCACTTTGACTGCTTCTGTAAAAGCTAAAGAAGATGACCCTGCATCATTTGAATCTATACCCATTAAGAGTTTGTCAATAGAAACATTTCACTTCTTATTTAGATTACTTTTTTTTATGTCACAGGAGGATTCTGAAACTGAAGTAACGGGAGACGTTGGTGCAGATGATGGTGCTGCAGGCGCAGAAGAGACTCCCTCTGTCATTGTCACAGCATTGCAATCATACAAAGAAGCTTTGATTAATGATGATGAAACCAAAGTGACTGAGATAGAGGCCTTTTTACTCTCTATTGAGGATGAGAGGAATACTCTTATGAGCAAAATTTCTATTTTAGGTGCAGAATTGGCAACAGAGCGGGATCGTATCTTGAGAATAAGTGCCGACTTTGACAACTACAGGAAAAGGACGGAAAGAGAGAAGCTCTCTTTGATGACCAATGTGCAAGGGGAGGTTATAGAGAACTTGCTGCCTGTCCTCGACAACTTTGAAAGAGCAAAAACACAAATTAAGGTGGAAACTGAGCGAGAAGCAAAAATAAACGACAGCTATCAAAGCATTTATAAGCAGTTCATTGAGATTCTGAATTCACTGGGTGTTGAAGATGTGGAGACTGTTGGCAAACCATTTGATCCTATGGTAAGCATTGTTAGTAACATGAGATATATAATACACTTTTTTTTTGAAATTGAACACTTTTTACTCAAATATTAAATTGACAATGCCCCTTCTTAATTTTGCGCCTTCCATGGTTTGGTGATATCTATTATAAAGTGCTGGATCTGTGTACGCATCTATTTTGTTTCAAAAGAAGCTGGGGTTTAAGAATGGTACTACTCCACTTTCTTTTACTAAGAGTTGTTTGTGCACCTTTTGTTTCAGCTTCATGAGGCTATTATGAGAGAAGAATCAGCCGAGTACGAAGAAGGGGTCATCATTCAGGAATTTCGTAAGGGTTTTAAACTTGGGGAGAGACTACTGCGCCCAGCTATGGTCAAGGTGTCTGCAGGACCAGGCCCTGAAAAGTCTGGCGATGATGATCCTACAATGGTTGAAGATAATGTATCACCTCAAAAGGTCGAGGATATTGAAGACGATGGTTTTGATGATGCTGATGCTGAGTGATGGGGCTTAAATTTTTGATTTCACAGGAACAAAATCCAGAAATTTTGATTATTTTCTGGAATGTGTCAAGCAGGTAATAGGATATAGTTAGATATTTAACTCAAGTGTATCTATCACTCTCCCTTCTTGCTGTTGACATGGAGTATTGATATTGTCTCAAAATTTATGTTTCCCCCGGGTGTGGTCGTTATTATGGATATGAATTTTATCGGTTCATTCTAGCAACAGCTATGATAAGATGAGGTAAATTGGTCTTGATCAGTTTGAGATCATATCAAAAGCTAGAGAAGTAGATATGTTTTGCTTGCTTTCAATCTTTACAAAAATCTTTTGTGAAACCGGCCATCAAAAATGGAAAAAAATTTCACTGATCTATACAACCGTGCACGATTGGACCCAGATTTTCGATGGAACGGAGCAGAATATGTGCATCATGAAAAGGGCACCGAAAATGGCCGCACACGCTACAGTGCTATACTGGTTTCAGGACAACGGAGCCCAGAATCTCGTCACCTCCACACGAGCCCCTCGAGGCAGATCGTCGAGCGCTATGCCTTCACACACGGAGATGGCGGCCGTGGCGGCGGGCGTCGGCGTGCTGCTGCCGTTCCCGTTCTACTGGGCGCTGTGGAACCACCCGCAGCGGTGGGTGGACCTGTGCGGCACCGGAGACGACCCGTGCCGCCGGATGGCGCAGGTCTCTCACGTCCTCAAGGTGCTGCAGCTCCTCGCCCTCGC
This sequence comes from Zizania palustris, assembly GCA_019279435.1. NCBI lineage: Eukaryota > Viridiplantae > Streptophyta > Magnoliopsida > Poales > Poaceae > Zizania > Zizania palustris. Next base: position 34,841,036 of record JAAALK010000283.1, read on the forward strand.
CTCCGCCGCCTCCTTCTCCTGGCCGCCGCCTGTCTACTCCGTCGTCGTCCTCGCCTTCGGCCAGTACCTCAACTTCAAGTAAGTGACCTAGCCAGGCCTCCTCCTCTGCCGGACATGATGACCTCGCGTTCAGATTAGCCGCTTGTTGCTAGGTATTCCTTTTTTTGGTGGGAATAATGCTGCCGCTTATTCGGTGTAATGGATTTGTATGATCTCTCCGTTCTTTTGGTGATTTAGTTCTGCAGAGATGTTGTAGGCATGTTAACACTTTGGTCTCGGGTATATGCGTCTGGTCGACAGGCCAAGGAAGAGTTACGGAGGGCGAGAGGCAAAATGTTCATAGTAGTTTATAAGGAGGACCGATGATCATCTGCTCAATTTACTTGTAATAAATTTTGAATTTAACAATTTGCTTGGTTAATGGCCCGTTTGAAACAGGCTGTGGAACTGGAAGATAAAAGATGGATGATTACGTCTGAGGTTTATAACAATTATTCAAGGGTTTAAACGAATGAATTTAATGCTAAAAAGCTGAACTTCAGAATTTGCTTGGGTAAATGTTCTCCAGAATTCCTAGAATGGCATCAGCAAAACACAAAAGAACTTATAGCTGAATGTGCTCTATAATGAAATGATAGTATGATACATCAACCAGAGTTGTCCTGTTAATGTTCTCAGTAATTGGTTTTCATTTTAGTGTTACTACTATTCATGCTCTGGCTTTTGTCATAAAACTGTCCTTTTAAAATGATTACAGAACCTTGAAAAGATGATAGTTGACACATCAATATTAAGGAGAAGATACTGAGAACTCTTTGTTATTGTTAGTGATTCAAAAGAAAGTTAAGTCTTTGCATGGTCATGGATAACCAAGGTTACCAAGCTATAGCCTATGTCTTTTATTAAGAGGTCAATAGCCATCTTCTTGCACTGACGCAGACACAATCATGTTTAACCATGACTCAGTGACTTTGGTGTTTGTGGAAACCACACATTCTAAATTATAGTTGCTGCCACCTTATGTTTTCGCTAAAGCCTATGCATTCTATGTTGTTTTTTTTTGGGAGCGCTTCACACCAGTAGGAACTCAAGCTCCAAACTTTGTTTATATTCTGAATTTTGACGTCTTGGCTTGGTCTAGCAATCTGTGTCCACTGTTCTCAGAATGGCCACTTTCCTATATTCTTGCATGGACCACTTTTGTAATGCATATTGTCTGAACATTTGGTGATTTGGTCAAATCTCACGCACAACCAAGTACTAATACACAATGGTTTGGTAGACCAAATTCTGTGTCTATCAACAGAAATTGCTAATTTGATTCAGTTAGCTTGTGGTTGAATATATCTGTATTTTCTTCAGGGTGTACCAGCTGCTTGGTGAATCAGGCACCTACTATGGCGTTCGATTCGGGAAGAAAATCCCGTGGGTCACCGAATTTCCCTTCGGTTACATCAAAGACCCACAGTATGTTGGTAGCATGCTCAGCCTTGTAGCTCTTCTTTGCTGGGTTCCCTTCCAACATGTTCTGCTCTGGTGCCTTGGCTATGTTTTCATGATGTGGGTGGAGAGCAAGGAAGATCCTGCCACTCGTGCCAACCTACTGTCCTGATTACTTAGTTTGTTGGAAGTATCAATTCAAGAATTCTTTACTCTGATCCTAGAAAGCTGTTGCTCCTAGTTTTCTTCATATTGACATGCATGCAAAGCTTGCTTGTTCCTGAAAAAAAAAGGAGCTGCTGTTGCTGTTCCTAGATGCATCCCTGACAGTAAACTGAACTAGTTTAATCGATTGATTTAATAAATAGGCGTGGCATGCTTTTTTGTTTGAACGTGATGGGCTGCCATTGTGGCGTACCATAAACTGGCTAGCACTAATCTCAAAGCGGTGCATCCTTTTCTCTTTCCCACAATCATCTTCTCCGTACAAAACAGTATGAAAAATCCTCGAAATATTTGACTTCTCGTTCATCCATCGGTAATTTGTTCACTCGCTCTTCTCCTTCCTCCCCCCCTCTCTCTCTTTGCCTAGGCAAATGATTAGTTGATAAGAGAGATAGATCATCTAATTGTAATATGAGTTGAAGATGAATCTCCACTTCCTACTTCTTGTAGTTGTGGTTTTTTTTACCGTATTGTGTTTAAAGAACAAAGAAAAACGAAAATTAGAACTTCAAAAGTTATTAAAAAAGTAGTAATGGCAAGATGAGACATAAATTATTTCAGGCATTATATTTACATGGTAATAAAAAATAATCGTCTGCAATCTTCTTTTTAGATCCAATGCTAAAATCATCAAAAATAGAAGTAGTAGCAATGGGTTAGGCACCAACCAACTATTTCACGGTATGAAGATGAAGACAAGGAGACAAAGAAAAGCAAGAAAAAAAGCAATTTTATCCTACATGACATGCCAGCAAAGCAAAACCACCTTAAGCGTTAAATAAACAACATTTAAAAGGTTAGGAGGTTAAATGTCGAGTTTATTAGGTCAAGTGGTTAATTAACCAACAATACGTAAGAGGTTATATAGTTATATATATATTTATTTCTTTAACAATATTTATATTATGTACACATGCTCTACAAAATGTTAGCTTTAAAGTCAACTCACATATTAAAAACAAAAAATTACAAATCCAGACCATTAATAATATTTGCACTGTTCACCACTGAATTTGTTTTTTCCTCATTTTGTAGATTGAGTTAGACTTGTAAATTTTTATATAGTGGTAGATGCCAATATAATTTACATCGTCGCATTTTTTTAAAAAAAATCATGGCTATTTGAATTGCGTCTTATTAGTAAAATTACACCAAAAGGATTCATCTTGAGAATGAAAATCCATCTCCGGCATGCTTGCCATCCACCGCTACGAGATGAACTCGCAAATCCATATCTTCTTGCTGCTTGATTGATTTGCACTTTTCGAGCGACTGCTTTGTTTCTGATTAGACTCTGAATCGGAGATGTGTCTGCCGCTATATAAGTCAGCCCCTCCTACTTCTACAGTGCAATCCAACCCTACGAGATACCAAGTTTTTGACGCATAGAAATAGCTCAATCGATTATGACTACGTGCTAGAGATCTAGGATTCAGATCGAATGGTATGAAATTCGCCCATTTCGGTGAGGTCTGAATTAGTATAAATCGGTCAAAAAATTTTAATATAATTTGAATTTTTAGCCTAGTCTAATATCCACACGAGTCCACCAATACATCCCTTACATATAAAATTCTAGAAAACCTAGTAGGTTCATGTTTTCTCCTCCTGTTTATTGTGTTTGTTGATGACTGCACTGTTTCTAATGGCTAGATAACTCCACTTCTTTCAGATTATTATCATTAATACTCTAATTCTCTTTGTTATCCCTAATGGTTGATAAGATGTTTATTTTCATTTATTTTTTTTGCTAGTTTGTAAGTCACACATAAACATAAGGTTTCTTACCTACTATGTTAATAATCTTTCTGTCTACTATAACTTACAAGAAAAAACTACTTATTAATAAAATAAATATTACACAAAAGATTAGGTGACTATTTTTATTTCTTTTACTCTCACACTATTCAATTGGCAACGAGGGGAGGGTGACTTTATTTATTGATTTAGAAGATCGTCGGATTTTTGACATGTGACAACATATGAGCTATTGATTTAATTTCCACACTCATTTCAAAAAATATCTTATCTTTAGATTCTTCTCAAGTTGCTATAACACTAAAGATTCTGCACATTTTTACCTAAATATTTGTAGTCATTAATATATGATAAACTTCTATAAATCTTGCTCTTCTCAACAGATTTAATTCGAGTTCATATGCAACCTGAAAAATACAAGAAAAAATAAATATCTGAATTAACATTCGGTTCATGCTGTGGATATAGGACAAGAGACTAGCTGACGGCACACGACGCCTAGCATCCCTGTTGTCGTATCCACACCTGCTCATCATGCCTATGTCTCGCCGCATGCGTGCCACGCAGAACGCCACTGCCATAAACCTCACGCATATGCGACACGCTGCTCAGGATGAACGGGTACTCGAGTCGATAAGGGTCCAAAGTCTTCGACTATGTCCAAGATTACTCCTGTATTATTTCTCGTGGAGTGTAATATTCTTTACGTAAATCTTGGTTTTGATGTAACAAAATTTACAGTTTACACTATAATTATCGTGCATCCTAGGAAGTATATAAAATTATTTTTTTGAAAGCTAGCGAGAGAGTCGTTGCGTTTTCATTAAGGAGAAGAAGGATCATAGTTTAATACATACAACTATAAGAGAAAAACAAAAAATAAAGAAGATACACCACTTAATTAAACACAGCCAAAATAATTAAAGACAGCCAAGAACCTCCCAGGAAAGACCGCTACACCAGCTATCTAGGCGCCACTAGCCCGCCCTCATAGCAAAATTAAAGGAATCGAAGTCCACGGATGCTCTCTGAGCTATAACAGAGATAGCCTCGAAGGAGTCAGTGAAAATACATTGATTCCGCTCTTTCCACACGTTCCACCATGTGTAGATGAGCAGCCCGCTAAAGCTCCTGTGATGAACTTTATCTAGGCTTTTGTAAGAAGATTCTCACTATTCTTTGTACCCTCTAGCCAGAATCAAGCTGTAGATCCCGGATAACTGCTTTAGCCTCAGAAGTGGCACCCAAACTTCTCTAGTAAAAGAGCAACCACACGCGAGATGGTCAGAGGACTCTAGCTCTGTTATGCAAAGAGCACAGAACGGATTGCACGGGAAACCTCTTCGGAGCAAAAGATCTGCTGTGAGCACTCTTCTCTTAAGCATGATCCAAGCGAAAATTTTGCACTTCATCTCAGCCCTTCCCTGCCACAACTCCGAGTTAATGAGTGGAACTGTGCAACCGGTGAATTGGTTCTTGTAAGCGGACTTTACAGAAAAGGCTCCATCAACTGTCCAACGCCAAATAAAGGAGTCTTGTCTATCTCGCCTTAGATTAACCTCCTGCATAATTCCTACAATGGCAATAAACTGCTCTAGCCACTGTTCATAGGGAGGCGCCCTTATACCTTGAATCCAATTGTCATTTTCTAATGCCTTACTGACGGAAAAATCTTTGGTGGAACTAACCTTAAATAGGATAGGGGCCAGCAACTTGAAAGGCACATCACCGATCCATTTGTCATGCCAGAAGCTAATGCGCTCGCCATTCCCTAGAATTATGCTAGAAGAAGCATTGAACAGGTCCACATCTTTTGAAGAAACAGAGATAGGCAGATTTGCCCAAGGCCTGTGCAGCTCATTTCGGCTCAACCATAGCTACCTTAATCTTAGGGCTCTGCACATTGCCGCCAACTCCAAAATACCTAACCCTCCAAAATTTCTTGGCAAACATGTGGTATTCCAATTAACTAAGCAAGAGTTGTTCCCAGCATGGTGTGCATCACCTCGGGCCCAAAGAAAATCCCAACGAATTTTATCTAGCTGCTTGAACAACCACTTGTGTTCTGGAAAAATCGCCAGATGAAAGAGTGGAACCGCAGAGAGACAAGCCTGGATTAAGGTCAGACGACCTCTCTTTGTTAGGAAGGCTTTTTTCCATCCAGCCAATTTATTAGATGTTTTTCAATCAACGACTGGAAATGCACTTTGCGGATTCTACTAGTGTGCAGAGGTAATCCCAAATATTTGCAAGGGAAGGACGCTTGATTGGCCGGGAAGATGTGAAGGAAGGATTGCAGGTCAACGTCTGCACAACAAATTGGGAAAATCTGAGTCTTTGAAAAGTTGATTCTCAGCCCTGAAGCTTTGTCGAATAGGTCTAGTATCTCCTTTACGCATTTCAGCTCGTTTGGGCAGGCGTTAATGAAAAAAACCAACATCATCAGCATAAAGGATGCTCTTATCCTAATACCGCTCGAGCCCAACAGTAGTAGGCAACCCAAACTTTCGGCTTGAGCAAAAAACTTTTGAAGGGGATCTAAAGCCAGAATGAAGAGCATTGGAGATAAGGGGTCGCCTTGGCGAACACCTCTACCATGCTTGAAAAAGACCCCTGGTATACCATTCAAAATTACCGCAGATGAGGAGGATGCTAATAGCTGACAGACCCAACGTCGCCATCTCTCGTTGAACCCTCTATGTTGTAGCATCTCTAAAAGATATGACCAATTGATCGAGTCAAAAGATTTGGAAATATCCAGCTTAATAAATAGGGATGGGACCTTCTTACGCTTAAGCTGCCAGATCCTGCTTTCAACTAATAGAAAGTTTTCATGAAGACTTCTTCTCTTAATGAACGTCGATTGGTTAATAGCAACCAATGATGACAACCGAGGTGATAATCTAGATGCCAAGAGCTTTGTAATTATCTTTGCAAAGCTATGCATGAGGCTGATGGGTCTGAAATCATTTGGCTTATCTGCCGCTGCCAATTTAGGAAGAAGCACAATGTGGGCTGAATTCAACTTTTCTAAGCAAGAAGATCTGAGCCTGATTCTAAAAAATGATTAGTGGCAGCTAGCAGGTCTTCTTTGATCGTATCCCAACAACATTTTTAGAAATTGTTGTTGAAGCCATCTGGCCCCGACGCTTTATCGTTTGGAAGCGAGGTTATGACATCTTTGAGTTCTTCCATCGAAACTGGGAGGTCGATGTTAAGCAATTCCATCTGTTCTGGGTATAAATCATCCCAGTTCAACGCTGCCAATCTATGTTCCGAAGAGCCCAAGCTTGCCAAGAAATAATCCAAAAGGATATTAGCCTTCTTCTTATGTTCAAACCACTTTAACCCATTCGAGTCCAAAAATGTAATGTAATTTGCAGCTCTACGCTTGACCATTTTCAAATGAAAAAACTTAGTGTTAGTATCCCCTAACTTCAACCACGATAGCCGAGATCTCTGGCGAAAGATGATTTTTTGGATTGCTGCCGGACCGAGCAATTGTTGTTTGAGGCTAGAGTATAGATCCTTTTCCAAGACTGTGATGCTTCTCTGCTCCGTAGCCCAGTCAAAAAGGAAAATCACCTCCGACGCTATTTGAAACCGAATTTTGACGCTCCTAATTTTTCAAGAACTCCACTTCTTGAGGTGCTTTGCAAGGCTCTTCAGTTTTATGTCTAGCTTTCTGATCGGGTCTGAGCAGTGCTCAATCTGCAGGTGCCAACTTTGGTTAACGGTATCCTGGAAGTCGTCGAATGCCATCCAAAAATTTTCAAACCGGAATCGCCTAGCAGGCACTATCTGAGGGAGTTGCGTAAGAAGCAAAGGAGCATGGTCCGAAGCCGCCGTAGACGTGCATGAAAGGTAACTATCTGGGTGCCCTGCGCTCCAGGGAGCAGAAGCAAAAAAATGGGATGTAAAATATACTAACAATAATAATATCTAATTAGTTTTATTAATTTAGTATAAAATATATTTTAATAATTTATTTATTTGATATTACATGTGTTTATATATTTTCTCTTTAAATGTAACCAAAGTTTTAAAAACTTTGGTTTAATAAAAAATTAAATAACAAATAATATCTGAATTACTATAAAAGTTAAATGTATATAAAATTAACCAAATTTACTATAAAAGTTTTCTATTTGTTTTAAATTTTGTTACAATTTCGATCAAATTTTATTCAAAATTTTCGAAATTTCTGAATTTCATCTATTTTTGGTGACAACCGAATATTTTGCTCCGTCGTTGAATGCGAGAACCCTACTACGTACTTGCCATGCTCGCCGCCCCGAGTTCGTCCGTCCCTTGCACTACGAATACGGCGAAGACCGCAACGGGCGCACCATCACCACCGAAATAACGGGCTTCGCCACCGTCCCCAGCAGCGGCGTGAACCTCCGGCCGCTTCAACGCGGTCGTCGACTGCAGAGTAGTCGGCGAGGAGCGCATGCCGCCTGTGACGATCGCCGGAGGTGGCCGGGCGGTTCACGTCTGACTGTCACCGCGTCCGCGTCTACTTCATCCGGCTCTCCAGGTCGCAGGTCGAGGAGATGGTCGAGGACGCCGGCTTCCCGGCGGAGTGCGCGGCCGTCGTGGAGGACTTTATCAAGCAATCCACCTCCAAGGCCTCGAACTCGATCTGGGCGGGCGTCGTGATCACCGTGGAGTTGGCGCCGACGGGAACCATTGTCCACTACGACGGCGGCGACTCTGACAACGAGGAAGCCGGCGTGATCAGAGATGACTGCTCCTGGATAAGTGGTTATCCGTGAACCGGACGTGTCCGATGTGCCGCTCGCCGGTGCCGGAAGGGATCAACTTGTTGTAATTGTATGACTACATACGCCGACGACTACCTCGAGCACCATATATCAGGAGTCGACGACTAGCTATACAACCTCGAGCACCACCACCACCACCACCACTACGTCGACTATCACCTCCAGTCTCCAGAACGATTGGGACGATACTCCGGCGAGCAGTAACTGCAGTATAGCTCGCATCAGGAGAAGTGGTTGCACTGTATTATGTACGGAAATACAGAATTAGTTGTTATGGAAACCTTGTTTTTTGGGGTCCTTTTCACTTTATTAGATTGTTGTTGCAACAAGTTTCATTCAGTATGAACGTAGCTAGGATGGTTCCATTCTTCTAAGTACGCCCGTGCGGGTCTTCGATTTTTTTCCTGAAATAATATTTTTTTAAAAAAAAATTGGATCTGTAGGGTGATTTTGAAGAATTTAAAAAATGAGTATCGGTTGGTATTTGAAGTGTTGACTAGTGCCACGTCAGCTCCAATCGATACTTCAAGTGCCGACTGGATGCTACCCCTATCAGATTCTTTCTGCCACATCAGCTCTAGTCGGCTGACGTGGCACCGGTCGACACTTCAAGTGCCAACTAGAGTTGACGTGGCATCCAGTCGGTACTTCAAGTGCCGACCGATACATATATCAGTAATTTTTCAAAATCGTCATACAAATTTGAAATTTTTCTTTTAAAAAATATTATTTTTTTAAAAAAATTAATGGGTCTTCACTTAGGGTCAACCATTATAACTCGTGTCATTTTCAGAGATCAGTGAGAGAGAGTAACAATATTATTAGAGCGGGCGATAGCCTAATTGTAAAGCTAGCTAATGGGAATGTATGTACTCTACTCCTTCAAAAAACTAGGACGTGTATTCAGATGAAAAAGGTATTTTTTTCGTTTGACTAATAATTAAGAACACTATGATAAATTCCTATATATTTTTTCATGTTAATTTTATAACGGTTAACAGTATATTATAAAAAATTCCGATCAAATATCTAATTATAATACCGTGCAAAAATATTATACGTCTCGTATTGCACAATCATTTACATGGCTGTTCAACAATAACCCTATGGGGCTGGATTTTTTTAAAAATAATATTTTTTTAAAAAAAATCAAATCTGTATGCCCATTTGAAAATTTTGTAAAACTAACATGCGGTCGGTACTTAAATTGCCGACTGGATGTCACGTCAGCTCCAGTCAGGCAAAATCTGATAGGGGTCAGCATCCAGTGAGTGCCGACTGGAGCTGATGTGACCCTTGTCGGCAAGTGCCGACTGGAGATCGAGTCAATACTTCAAGTGTCGACCGCATGCTACTTTCTACAATTTTTAAAAATGGGCATACAGATTTGATTTTTTTAAAAAAAAAAAAATCACAGGGCTGTAACTACTAGAAGAAATATTTTGCCTGCTACGAGTCTACAGGACGAATCTGCTCAAAAACAGTTCGTTTTCCAGTCTTCAGTTAACGGCAAAACGCCCCACAAAAGTTCTTCATGATTCTTCCGTAATCTGTAGTGCAGATTGTTAATTGAATTGTTTTTATAAATAACATTTTTTTTGAAATTACAAATCCTGATAGCACTATTAAGACATTGTCACAGACTTTCAAATATTGATAGAGATCTATTCTTATAATTTATTTATTGAACTATTCAAATTTATAGTTTTTTTAAAAAATATTGTTTACAACAAAATGCGTCGGTAAACAGTGACACTGTGATACCAACTAACCCTCTCAACCTCCCTCTGATGACCGTGGGACTGAACAAACTAGAGCAAACAGAGACAAGCACTACAACAAAACAGAACATTTTCGTCGGCCAATTTAACTTCTGTCGTCTTTTGGGAAAACCGACGAAAGTTAAATAACTCTCGTCGGCTCTGGAGGCCGACGGAAGTTAGCGGGGAATTTTTCCGCGGCCGATCGGATCCCATAACTTCCGTCGGCCAGCATTAAAGCCGACAGAAGCTAGACTGGATGGCCGGCGATCATCGGAGTACCAACGCCGGCAAGGAGCTCGGCCTGGTATCCAGGTAATCTCGCTCTCAAATCAGGGAAGACTTTATTCATGGATGTCTGCTACAAACTTTAGATGGTGCCTTTATAGAATAGGATAATAGAAACAGATATGCTACTTTTATGGAAATCAATTAATCTAATCTCTTATTCAAGCAAAGCAATCTAATCTTAATTAAAGTAACAAAACTCCCCTGATGTTTATCTATCTATGGTGCTACTCCCTTAGCATCACTACAGAGAGGAATCTGTGCCTCATGCCAAATTCTTGCATTTTTCCAATATAGGTTACTATTGCTAAATTTGTATGTTTCAATATAGGAGAATATTCGATGTATAGAACAAAAAATATAAGTGAAAGTGTTGATCCAGATCGTTATATCGTAAGCCAAATAAATTATACTATATTCACTTTTCATAATTTATTTATATACATTTAGTTTTTATAAATAAATTCATATTCTATGATAAATGATATTGACTATGGTAGTAATGGTGTTAACAACACAATATCTAACTTTGTTAATGATGTGTATAATTTCGTCGTGGATGCTTCAAGGAGGATACAAAGTTTATTGCTTAGAGTTACTCAACGTGACACATTGCTACTGGCTATTAGGCCATCTCCAAAGCAGCTCTTAGATAAGTGCTTAAGCGGAAAAATCGGTTTTTTTGCAAAACCGGGTGCTCCATGCAAGAGGCGATGCTAAATGTGGCATCAATGCTTTGCCGATGCTTTAAAAAAAATAAATCGGACATAGCTTGCAAAGGTGCTAGGTCCAGCCAACCAACAAAACCATGCATGCAGGAAAACTAATTCACTCCGTAGCATGCGGTAACAGCACATCAATTCTGAAACCAATTTGCTATGCATCAATTCTGAAATTCACATGGCAAATCACACGCATAATTGCATGTGCAGCCAACTAATCCTGAATGTTCGGCTAGCAACGCTGCAAACCAACAACAACAATTCACACGGGAAATAAATTCTGAAATTTAGCAATACAAAAAATACAAGATGTGGGGAAAAGCAGCAGCGGTAGGCAAAGCTGCTACTCCTACCGCGGAGGAAGAAGAGGGGAGGGGCGGAGGGCGATGCAGTCGGAGGGGCAGAGGACACTGTGTGCGAGAGCCGGGTGAGACAAAGCACAAAGTAATGTACAATTAACTGATTTAACTGTTGTAGCACTACAAATAAGAGATTAGCATTGGACAATGAGATGCTTAATAAGATGTTATGATTTAAAAAAATAAGTTTAAGCACCTTTCTTTAGCATCTTTCATTGAAAATTGAGGCTCTTAAACAAAATGCTTAGCATATTTTATTGCTTTAGCATCTCTTTAAGCATTCATGCATTGGAAGTGGCCTTAGGAAACCGACGGAGAACTAGTACTATGTTCGTTGTGGCCATGAATTTTGATAGAGTTGAAGGCTTGCGAGGAAATAACAATTATGGTCAAAAAATATATTTATTGTACTTATTACTTGACTTGTTATTCTAGGGGTTCTCTATTCTTCTCTCCCCATTTGCTACATCTAGCAAGCCAATCAAATTTTCTATTTCGTTGAGTGTTAAGCTTGTTTAACCATTTTCATTTTCTTTGCATGTATATAAATTAAAAAAATATAACCACATTCAAATAAAAAGTCATATATAACAAGTACATTAAAGTGAATAGCAAAATAACAAATATAACGGAGATATTTTAAGGGACTGAAAAAGAAAGGAAACCGCTAGCCAGGCGGAATCACGAGATGGAAAACGGATCTGCACCGCCGTTGTGCTGTGCATACCGGATCTACGCGATTTTCTTTCCCAATAAGATAGTGTTGCCTTGCTTATCTCAACTGCCCAAGAACGGAGGGAGAGGAAGGGAGGGCACTGAGCGAACATGAAGAAAGACTAAATTTGGAATTAAAAAGTTTGTCATTTTTCAGTTTTTTTAATATTCCACGTGACAACTTTTTCAAATGCTTTTAATTTTTTATCATAGCATATATATAACATATAATAATATCACGACGACTCTCGTGTTTTTCATATTTTTCATAATATTTTTAAAATTAAAAAAAAAATATTAAGCAGCATGTTACTAATTGCGTGTCACAACTGAGTTTTTTCAAAATTTCTTTCCATTTAGTGGGTACGGCCTAAAAATTGACTCAAAAATATATGAATATTATTTTTATACAAATTTTGATTCATTGTTTCATGCACTTGTGGTTCAAAACTGACACATTTCAATATAAATCTAAGAAACATAATTAATGAATTAAAAATATTAACTGATAAAGAAATATATCAATTTTTTATAGGAGATAATCTACGTTGAATTTTAATTGTAGAAAAAAATTCAAGTGAAAAAGAAGATTTAACTATTAATTTGCTTTTAAACCCTACCTATTTCTTTTTTAAATCCAAATGCTTCCTTGTGAAATCTCATATTTTCTTAACATTGTACACAATAACTTTCTCAAAATATTTTTAAATTTTTATCACAGTATCTGTGTATCAACAAGATAAATTTCATATTTTTTATACGTCATATAAATTTGTTTGAATTAAAAAAACCATTAAGCTCAATGTTGCCCATCGAGTGTCGTAACCTAGATTTTTCAAAATTCTATAAATTTAGTGGATAAAAACTAAAAATGTTTATTCATATATAAAAATTATATAAATTCTAGAAACACACTGAATTAAAAATAGTAAAATAATCCAGCAAAATATAAAAATTTTACATTAGATAATATATATTGCATTTTTATCATAGAAAAAATTTTAAGTTCAAAATAATATTTAACTATTAATTTGCTTTTAAACCCAACACATTTCTTCTTTAAATATTAATTCATCCTTGTGGAATCTCATACTTTCTTAACAATGTACGTGATAACTTTCTCGTTTTTTTAAATTTTATAACATCTATATATCATATCATGACATAATAGAAAGTATCGTATTTTTTAGATTTCATTTGATTTTTTTAGAATTAAAAATCATTAAGCTCCACATTGCCCATCAAGTGTCATAGCCCACTTTTTCAAAATTTATTTTAATTTGGTGGATAAGAAATAAAAATGGACTCAAAATATGAATATGATTTTTCTATATATTTTGGTTCATTATTTCAAGCATTTGCGGTTCAAATTTCGCATATTTCAATTTAAATCCTAGAAACATACTTAACGAATTAAAAATAGTAACTAATACAAAAAAAATTCCAAAAGTGTAGATGATATAATTTATGTTGCATCTTGATCATAGAAAAAGTTAGTTCAAACAAAAAATTAATTATTGATTTTCTTTTAAATCCAACAAATTCCTTCTTTAAATTCTAAGTTGGTCTCGTGGAATATTTGACTTTCTTAGTATTATATGTGACAACTTACTCGAAATATTTATATGATTTAAACTATTATTTATTTGTCACTTGTGTATTGTGATTGTGAATTAAAAAATATATTACTCATGATATTTGATAAATATTCGTAATTGTATTCATATCCAATCTGCATCTGTATTTGTATCCTAGGATATCCTCATATCCAATCTGCATCTGTATTTGTATCCTACGATATCTGATTGTGTATCCCTATCTGTAGTATTCGAATCTGATATTACCGTCCCTATCGGATCCGTTTTTATCCCTCCCTGCATGCATACATCTGGTCAGTTTGGAACTAGAGTCCGAATCGGAGATGCCTGCCTCTATATAAGCCAGACCCTTATACGTGCTTGCCATGGCTCGCCGCCCCGAGTTCGTTCGTCCCTTGGACTACGTCTATGGCGACGACAGCGACGGGCTCACCACCATCAAAATAAAGGGCGTCGCCGCCGTCCCCTGCAGCGGCGTGGACCTCCGCTTCAACGCGGTCGTCGACTGCAGAGACGGCAAAGAGTGCACGCCGCCTGTGACGATCGCCTTCGTCAAGCACGGCGGCGACGACCCGGAGGTGGCCGGGCGGTTCACGTATGACTGCGGCTACTTCGTCCTTCTCTCCAGGAGTCAGCACGTCGAGAAGATGGTCGAGGCCGCCGGCTTCCCGGCGGAGTGCGCGGCCGTCGTGGAGGACTTCATCACGCAATCCACCTCCAAGGCCTCGAACTCGTTCTGGGCGGGTGTCGCGATCACCATAGGGATGGCGCCGACGGGGACCTTTGTCCACTACGACGGCGGCGACTCTGACAGCAAGGAGGACAAGGAAGCCGTCGTGATCAGAGAGGACTGCGCCATCTGCTTCAGTACGTACGAGGTCGGCAGCGCGGCGGCCGTGAAGCTCTCGTGCTCCCACTCTTACCACCGGACGTGCCTGGATAAGTGGTTCTCCGTGAAGCGGACGTGCCCGTTGTGCCGCTTGCCGGTGACGGAAGGGATCGACTCGTTGTCTGATTACGACGATGACTATTTCAATCACCAACACGACGACTATTTCGATCTCGACGACGACGATGACGATTACTCCGGCGAGCAGTAGCATCAAGACAAGTTCGAGTCCGCGTCGGCGTCTCGCGGAATTAGCATCGAGATTTAGCCCTGGGAATCTGGGATTGAATACGGAATTGTGGAACTAGTTATGGAAACCCTGTTTTTGGGTATTTTTCATTGTATTTGATCGTGGCTTGTATTTTTTATAACAAAATTTAACTGAGTCGCAACAAGTTTCATTCGGTATGAACGAGGATGGTTTCATGGCGAGGAAACTCAATCTTCTAATAAGTACACCTATAGGCCCTGTTTGGGAATTCTCCCTGTTTGGGAATTCTACCTCGGGAGGGATTGAGGGATCCCTCTCTCATGTCACTCAATCCGTTCGTCCCTAGATTGATTTCTCTTGAGATTAAATCTCTTTCTTGAATTTATGTGTTTTTTTGGTTGGGATTAAATTCTTTTGGAGGTTTACATGATGTGGTGCAAACATTGATCAAAACTGAATTAAAATAACAATGAAAAGCAAACAAGAAAAGAATACCCCAATACCAAATATCTCAGCGGATCGGCAGATGAATGGGGTTAATTTTTTCCGTGCCATTACAATTTTTCCGTGCCTTGTACTGATTGCTTGAAACTTGGCAACAGTTAACTATGCACAAAAGAAGGCAAGCTACAACAAATGAATAAACGCAGCAATTTTCCTCTTCTTACCTCAGCTCAATGGTTGTACAGATTTGCAAGACAATATATGGAGAGAGAGATCCATATGTAATGGAGAAGTTCAGAGTAGATGGTTCAAAGAAACAAAAGAATCAGTTTCAGTTTGGTAATATGCAAACAAAAGAAGAATCTGGTGAATTATGTATAGTATGTAATTTACACTCCAAATACACTCATAGATCATCACAGTAGCAGGTGATGGTAAAGTGGATACTCATATACATATGCCAACCAAATATAATCAAAACTATTGTATTACAGAGTGTATAGATCCATATTATTGTATCACAGTAGAAACAAGCAAACCACACACTAGCTTTTCCTTGGATTTTGCTCTGATACAAAACACCAAAGGAACGAACTGCTCGGAGCCTCTCATACTAATACTGCTGTAGTGCTGTGTTACATGGCTACGCAACTATATGCCAATCAAATATAATCAAAATTAAATCCTAAAATTCAAGAAGAACAAATCGAATGAAGGTGTGGAGGTAGGTGGAGGGTAGTAATCAACGGTGTGACACACACCAAGAAGATGAGGAGGAGGAAGAAGAAGGAGAGGAAAAGAAGTAAAGAACAACTCGGTTCATCTCAGGCCGTGGCGCTGGGAGGTAGAAGAGGAACAAGAGCATCACAAGTCGTAGACGGTGCGGGAGCACTTTTCCTTGATCCAATTGAAGCTGCGGCAGACTGAGTCCTTCATCTTCCCCTCGACGTTCTACGCCTTGTAAGCCACAAGCCACTTCCGCTGCTAGAGCTTCGCGTCGTCGAAGACATCGCCGGAATCAGCAGGCGGAGGTGCTTTCTTTGCTAGGATCGGGGGACCGTCGGCAGTGTCGTCCAATGCAGAGAACGGGGTGTAGCCCTTGAGGTTGACGGAGCGGTGGTTGGCGGCGGACCAGGTGGCGGCGGCTTTTCCAACAGCGTTGGTGCTGGGGGCAGTCGTGCAGCGGGCGACGAAGGATTCATACCTGGCGTTGTGGGAGCTCGTGGAGTTGCGGGTCGCCTCCAAGTCGTGCCCCCGCCGCGGTCACCTGGCGCCGCCGCCGCGGTCTCCTTGCGTCGCAGCCACCCCCGTCGCAGCCATGCCGGGGTGCTCCCGGGCTAAGCGAACAGGCCAATAAGGAGATTCACTTTATCCATTTCACTGAGGGTTAAGGGTGCAGACTAATGTATAATCGGGTTGAGAATTGTTTTGGCATGAAAGAACACACTGATTAAGATAAATCAGAGCAATCACCGACAGCTTGTTCAGAGAGAAAAGTTGTAATCTTGCTAACAAAGATCATCACCATTTTGCATTGCAGATTGTTGATAACCAAACGTTTTTCCTGTCAATAGTTAGGCCATTCCCCATTTCCCCAGGCTATTAATACATTGCAGGAATCCATCATCTGAACACATCGTGGCTACTAGTTTCATTTTTGAAGTTGAAGGTAAAGTTAATTATCATTGACCAATATAACAGTTAGTTGCCAATCTAATAAGTAATCATCAGCAAGCTACCAGTTGAATCCGAAACCTATGCATATATGCTGATGAACCGATGGTAACGTGCAGCATCAGAAGGAACTTACGATAAAGTGTAACAAAAGAAATATCGTCATATGGTATACCACAGGATAAGACACACAAGCTTTGACGCGTTACTACTCCAGTCACTGGGCATTTGCATGTGTCGGCATTTGTTTCTTCAGTTCAGCGCCTGCGTTTCTTGTCGTAATCGTCATCTTCCTCATCAGAATCACCTTTCTCACGAAACCTGGGATTCTTTTCCTGGAAACAAAACCATGATATGTTTTTTTTACTGACTCGTTTATTTGAAGGGGCAGTGCAGAAAAGCCACATGATATCGTGTGCAAGCTCTAATACCGATTCATTTGCATCTCTCTTGGAATCAGAGTCAGTTCCTCTTTGTGCAGATCGTTCATCGTTCCGGTAACGTTTCCTTTGGTCTGGCAGCACATCAGATTGTGTTATCTACAAGTTTTGGGGAAAGGCACAAACAAGAATATATGAGCTGTGCTACCTCTATCGTTCCGGTAAGAATCCCCATATCCTCTCTTCCTGTCACCTCTGTCAACTGCATATTGAAATGAAAAATGTCACTATTTGTCCAAATGAACATAGTCCGTAACATGATTGGTCGAAAGATGACCAGTAAATTGGTAGCAAGACATGCTACAAAGGATCGAATCATCATATGCGCGCCCTTCATTGTGAAATCAAATAAAGCAGTGCATGGATATATCAAGCCACATTACACTCTAAGGACATAAGTAAATTGTTTCTTCAGCACTATGGTACTTTTGGTAGCAAGCAACAAATAAGGCTGACAAGTGAGATGTGAGTCAAGAGTGGAAAGACACTGAATTGGTTACCATGGTTGCCTGGAAAAAAAGTGGCATCGGACCATCCAATGATGCTTTCTTTGTACAAATAAGATGCAGTACTAGAATTAAAAATTAACTAAGTCGGTCCTATCAGCAAGTCACGATTTACATGTGAAAGTAAATTTCATGAACCATCCATCATACGAAATGCACAATTAATGTTGAAATGATTGTTTCATCTCATTAACTTCAAAGTAATTGTTTCAGTTAGTACAAACATTATCCAACTTAAAAATCTATCAATTGGCTATTGCATACACACACAAATCCCAAACAGTGCAACTTCGGTAGTGATACCCATAACTCCATAAGTGCATCTTTTAATAAGGTGCACAAATTTGAAAAATATGTAAGACATGTCATAGCAAGTTTACATGCAAGGGTGTAATTAAAAGCACATATTCCCAATAACTTTCAACACTTACATTGGGGTGGTGCATTAGGTTGAAAAGCACCTCCACCATAGTCGACTAATTCACGCTGTGCCTCTAGCTCTTTCTGAACCATCTTACCATAGCCACCTCTTCGTAAGATTCATTAAGGAAGTGGCGAAATCAACAGAAAAATTACAGCAACAAGTAAAGGCCATGCTAAATTTGGAAGAACACTATCACAGAAAAAACAATCAGAAGACAGTTGCTATTTAGGGATAATCAATAGGTGGATCTACAAGTAATGTTATTGTTTATCAATGTGAACTAACACAGTGGTGTTTCTGAGTTTTATAGCAGCATAAACCTGCATTAAATGCCTTAAATGATAATTCTATAGTTGCAAAGGATATCAGGATCATAGTCTGTCCGGTATTCATCCCTTACCTATGAATGAAGAAAGAACTATCAGTAAAGATCAAGTCAAATGCCATAAATATTTGTTATTCGTGGTTATTCATGCAGAATAAGATCAGAGTAATACTTGTCCACCACTCCGTCCACGGCCCCATTGTCTGCCTTCTTCAAAGCCCCAATCGAAATCAACACGAATTGGGCGATCATCAAGCATTGTTCCACTAATATATTTCACTGCATCTTCAGCATCCTCCCTGGAGTAGTACCTAACAGGAAGGAAGGCATTATAATCATAGATAGGACAACAAGGCAAAGACCGTTGGCTCAAACTAGATTGATGCCATTTTTGCATCACCCAAGAAGTTCAGTACTCTAAGAACAAATCAAATGCACAACACAACCAAGAAAAATATGCCTATGAGCCTATCAGGAAAAAAAATCTTTCATAACCATATAAAGTTAAAAGGATTGAAAATTGGGGGGGTGCCTTACTGCCATGAACCCAAGACATGTAGTCATCTACACTAAGTTATCTCAGAACAAGGCATACTTAAGTTGTGCTCTCAACAGAACACATTTTCACCCCTACTCCAATACATCACCAATTATTTACATCCTTTAAAATATAGAAATGTCTATTCATGAGCTACACAGACAAAAGAAGATAGGAATTGTGTTATCCATCTTTTCAAACAACAAAACATGGTGGAGGTAGTTCTGTGGTGGGAGACTTAGCAGATGGGCAAGAGGATAACTGGGTTACAAAGAAAAGAAAGGGGACAAAAGGAGGGAAGAAAAAATTGCCTACAGTAGCAGTGCGCCAGAGTACCAGAATCAAAAGAGATGGTATCCCTATTCCTCTTAAGGCCCAAAAGAGGGTTGATATGAAAAATGATATTTCAGGTGTGTCCCAGTTTACTGTTTTGAATTTAGTTTCTAATGATGATCTAAAAAATATTGCTTTTGATTCTGGGGTGGTATTGGGGGCTACTGAAAATGAAATTGATGATAGTATTTCCTTTATTAGAGCTAAGGAACTGGCTCAGGCTCAATTGTGTTTAGCTCAAAAAAAGAAAGATGAAAAGGTGGCTGAGTTAACTGAAATGGGGGTTAACCATATGGGAGGTAAAGTAGAGGATGAGGTTAGGAGAGAGGGTTTGAATGTGAAGGAGGGTGTTAATCAAATTAGTGATCATGAAAATCCTGTTTTGGAATGTTAGAGGGTTAGGGAATGCTGGTAGAAGGAAGCAGCTGGGGGAGTTAATTTGTAAGTTTGGTTTTGATTTTGTGTGCTTACAAGAGACTTTGAGGGAGTGCTTTAATGCCAGAGAGCTTGATGGTTTTTGTGCTAAAAGGAACTTCTTCTGGCTGACTAAACCTGCTGTGGGGCATTCTGGGGGTTTATTGATAGGGGTGAATCTGGATCTGGTTGATATAGTAAATGTGGATCAGGGGGAGTTCTATATTAGTTTGGGTCTGAAAATGAAGCTTAATGGGCAAGTGTGGGAATTAGTTAATGTGTATGGCCCTGTTGTTCAAGATCTCAAGCCTAAGTTCATCTTGGAGCTTGGAGACAAGGTAGGTAGTGTTGGGGTTCCAGTTGTTTTAGGGGGTGACTTTAATCTTATTAGATCTGCTACTGAAAAGTCTAAGGGGAGTATTAATTGGAAGTGGGTGTCGGCCTTTAATGATCTTATTAATGATAATCTGTTGATTGATCTCCCCAGATCTGGGAGGAAGTACACTTGGTCTAATAACCAAATTAATCCAACTAGAGAGGTGTTAGACAGGGTGTTGGCTTCTGACTCTTGGGTGAACATCTTCCCTATTGCTATGGTCTCTGTTTTATCTAATGTAGGGTCTGATCATTGTCCTCTGAGTGTGGATTTGGATAAAAAGAATATTTTTAAAAAGTCTTCTTTCAAATTTGATAATTCCTGGTTGGGGGTTGATGGTTTTACTGAATGGTTGATTAATAAATGGCCGGTGAGGAGGCATGCGAACATTCTTGATTACTGGAAATTTCAGGGGAATCAGTTGAGGAAAATGTTGAGGGGTTGGGGGGGTAATCTGAAAAGGGAGCAACTCATTTATAAAGAGGAGCTGCTGCAAGGGATAAAAAATATTGATGATAAAGCCGATGGGGGGATTGTGTGTGATACTGATTGGGAAGAAAGAGGTCGTTTGGAGAGGAAGTTAGTAGACATTTTTCAGAAAGAAGCGGATTTGTGGAGTAAAAGAAGTGGGCAAAGATGGCTTCTAGAAGGGGATGCAAATACTGGGTTTTTTCATCGAGTTGCTTCCAGTAGGAAGAAAAAAGCTTGTATTGTCTTTTTAGAAAATGATGGGGTAGTGATTAATGAGCCAAATGAGCTGAAGGTTCATATTTATGATTTCTATAAAAAACTCTTTGGGGCTGAAGAGTGGGGCAGATTTCATTTGGCCTCTAATTTTTGGGACATTGGGAGGAAGGTGTCTGTTCAGGATAATGCGTATCTTGTTAGTCCTTTTTCTCTGTCTGAGTTGGATATTGCTTTTAAGGGTATGAGAGTAAACACTGCTCCTGGCCCAGATGGTTTTTCACCTAATTTTTTCAGAGCCTTTTGGCACGTTTTCAAATATCAATTTAAAGAAATGTTGGATGATCTTTATATGGGGGTCTTAGATGTGGGGAGGCTGAATTTTGGAGAGATTATTCTTCTTCCTAAGGTTCATGAAGCTTGCATTATTTCTCAGTTTAGGCCAATTTGTCTTCTGAATGTGGGCTTCAAAATTATTACTAGGGTGCTTGCTGTTAGATTGAGTTCGGTGGTGGATCGTTATATTGATATTAGTCAAACTGCTTTTATTCCCGGTAGAAACATCTTGGAGGGGGTTGTGAGCTTGCATGAGATTCTTCATGAGGTCAAAGTGCAGAAGCAAAAGGGGGTGGTCTTGAAATTAGATTTTGAGAAAGCTTACGATAGGGTTTAGTGGGGGTTCCTTTTGGAAGTTCTTCATAGGAAAGGTTTCCATGATAGATGGGTGGAGTGGATTAGTAGGGTGGTGAAGGGGGGTAGAGTTGCTATTAATGTTAATGGTGAGGTTGGGGGCTTCTTTAGAACTTTTAAAGGTGTGAGGCAAGGTGATCCTCTGTCCCCCATCCTTTTCAATTTGGTGGTAGATGCTCTTGCTGAAATCTTGTCCAAAGCCAAAGATGCGGGTCATCTTACTGGGTTGGTTTCTCAGCTGATTCCAGGGGGTGTGACTCATTTACAATATGCTGATGATACAGTGTTGCTTTGTGAGTGGAACAAGCAAAATTTCGTTACGATTAAGTTTTTGCTTTACTGCTTTGAAATTTTATCTGGCATGAAGGTGAATTATCATAAAAGTGAAATTTTTTTTTTTTTTTTTGAGGCAAATCAGTAGGAGAGGCTCCTACCTAGATTCGATTAAACAATAAATGAGGTACAACAGAGAGCCGAGCAAGGGGAGGGGAAGAGAGACAGATTACATGGGGAAGTTACAAGAACCCAGCCAAATCCTCGCCGCCTCTTTTAACCTAGGCGGGAACCGCTGAGATTGGGCAGAAAAAACTACGAGAAAAAGACCTAACCAACCACCGACCGTCGAGGGGGTCGATCTAAAAATAAGATTATTCCTAGTTAGCCAAATGGCCCAGGCTGAAATCATTACAATCTCCATGAAGAAAGGTTTGCCAAACCGCCGCCTTGCCGCTGATAGATTATCCTGGATGATGATCGAGGGCAGCCACTGAATACCCAGCGTATACCAGCATTGAAGGCTGAAGGGACACTCGAAGAAGAGATGAGTTTCTGTTTCCTCCACCCCAGAGTGGCAGAGACAGCAGGAGAAGTCCGCGTCCCAGGGCAGCACGTGCTTGCGACGGAGGATGTTCTTAGTGTTAAGGCGACCAACCAGGAGGAGCCAAAAGAAAACTTTGATTTTGCTGGAGCACTTGGACTTCCAGAGCCATTTGAAGGCCGAGTGGGAGTGCATGAACTTGAATTGATAGCCGTAGAGGTCCTTAGGATAGTAAGTAGAAGAGTCCCAAATGAAGGTCCATTTGTCGGGGACGTTATCCTGCAAGTTGATCGTAGGCAAAGTCTGATGAAGGGTGTTGAACTCAAGGAGGGCTTCCAAGGATAGAGGAAGGAAGAAGTTGTCAGCCGGAGCCGAAGAGGAGAAGAAGAAGTGGACGGAACAGCGGGGGACCCTGGCGAAGGAGAACAGGTGAGGGAAAACAAGGCGAAAGGGAGTCCCGCACCAGCCGTCCTCCCAGAAGGAAATCGACCGGCCATCGGAAACCAAGGGAGAGGCGACGGCCCGAAGCAGGGGAGCAAGGCTAGTGATATCCCGCCACCAGAAGGACGCTCTGGGGTAAGGAAGATGGGGCGGGAGGGGAGAGGAGGCAAGATCCATATGGATCAGGTTGACCCAAGGGGTGTCCTGGTGCGATAAGAACTTCCAGTAGTGCTTGAGAAGCAAGGCATAATTCTGGGCTCGGAGGTCAATCACCCGAGACCACCTTTGAGCTTAGGCCTACAGACTAAGTGCCAAGCAACTCTCGAGGAAGAACCAGTGCTCGCAGAATTACCTTGCCAAAGAAAATTGCGGCGAGCCTGGTCAATCCGATGTATGACCTTGACGGGGATTTTGAGGGAGCACATGGTGTAGGTAGGGAGGGCCGAGAGAACAGAGTTGACAATTTGAAGTCTCCCAGCCATATTAAGCCACGGGGAAAGGGAAGCGAGGCGATTGGAGATATTGAGAAGGAGGAAGCTGAAGGCAGAGGCTTTAGGCTTGGAGGCCCCAAGGGGAAGGCCCAGATACTGAAAGGGAAGAGAACCCACCGGACAGCCGAAGGTGGCGGCAAGGAGCTCTGTGCGGTGCACGGAAAGGTTGATAGGGATGAGGGAGGATTTAGATAAGTTAACCGAAAGACCCGTGGACTGAGAGAAGGAATGCAGGAGGGCCCGGAGGAAGAAAAGGTTGCGCTGGTCAGCCTGGAGAAAAATAATAGTGTCATCAGCATACTGGGCAATCGGGAAGTCCAGGTGATCAGGGTGACAAGGGGGTCCATGGATGATCCCCAGGTGGGCGGCCTTGTTAATGATGTGCTGGAGGAGGTCAGCGACCAGAACAAACAGCAGGGGGGAAAGAGGATCCCCCTGGCGCACTCCGCGCTGGCAATGGAAGAACTTCCCAGGGCAACCGTTCAGCAGTACCGAAGAAAAGCCGGAGGAAAGAAAAAGCTTAACCCAAGAGATCCAGGAGCTGGGGAAACCGAGGTGCGTCATCATGAGGAGGATGGCCGAATGTTCCACGGTGTCAAAAGCTTTTTCAAAATCAAGCTTCAGAATGATAGCCTCCTGTCTGGAATTTTTGCACCTATTGGTGAGTTCTAAGGCCCAGGCGATGCAGTCCTGAATAGAACGACCCTTGATGAACCCAAACTGATTTTTGTGGATAAGGGAAGGGAAAATTCCTTGGAGACGATTGGCAAGGACTTTGGTGAAGATCTTCGCGCTGAAGTTCATGAGGGAGATGGGTCGATAGTCACGAACAGAGGAAGCCGAAGCGGTCTTGGGGATAAGAGCGATGAAGGAGCCGTTGATGGGGTGGACCTGGGCAGAATGATTGGAGATGGCGGAAGCTAAGTCCAAGTAATCCTGACGCACAATGTGCCAGCAGGCTTTAAAAAAGGCCCCATTGAAACCGTCCGGGCCAGGGGCCTTGTCAGGGAGAGCGGCGGAGACCACTGTATCCAATTCAGAGGCCTCAAAACCGGCCCCCAGGAAATCAAGGCCAGGAGTCCTTGGGATAAGGTTGGCCAGGTCGAAGAGCATAGGAGGGGCTGAAGAGAAACCCATTTTGGAGAGAAAGAAGTCGAGGAAGGCCTCAGCCTTGTCTTGGGCGGAGGTGGCCCAAGAGCCGTCATCGAGCTGGATGGCAGGAATCGTGTTGCGGCGGAGCCTGATGGTGGCCGCAGAGTGGAAGAACTTGGTATTAGCGTCGCCAAGCTTGGTCCAGCGAAGGGTGAAGCGCTGCTTCCAGTACTTGTGGCGCAGGGAGAAAAGGAACTCCAAGTGATTACGCAGGATGGTTCTGAACGTAGACTCCGGCCCAGAGAGACGACGGAGCTCCTCACATTTGTCCAAATAAGCAAGAATGGTAGAGGAGTTGTGAATCCAACGCTCGAAACAGCCCCAGCGCCGATGCCAACGGGAGAGAGCCTTCTGAAGGGACCTTAACTTGGTGGCAATACGAAGAGCAGGGTCGGGGGGGGAGGGACCAGAATTCCAGCAAGATTGCACAAGGTCCAGGAAGCCAGGGAGCTTAAGCCAGAAGTTTTCAAAACGGAAGATAGGGGAGCGAGTGATGGAGGAGCTGATTCTGACAAGGCAGGGGCAATGATCAGAGCTGGAATTGGGGAGAGCGGAGAACGAAGTATTGGGGTAGGTATTGGTCCAGTGAGGGGATGAGAGACACCAGTCAAGGAGGACAAGGAGGGGGTTGTTCTGCCTGTTGCTCTAGGTGAACTTTCTGTTCTGCAGGTGGATGTCCTGAAGACCATGGGTACTGATGATGTTGTTGAAGGAGTCCATGATGTTGTTGTTAAGACGCCCCCCATTCTTGTTATGAGGGAACCGATAGAGGTTGAAGTCACCAACAAACAGCCAGTTGGAGGTTTGGGGGATAACCAAGGAGAGAAACCAAGAGAAGAAAGGGGCACGATCCGCGTTCCGACACGGGCCGTAGATGTTAGAGAGGGACCAGGAGGCGCCATTAAACACAGAGGTAAGGGACACGGTAAGCTGGAAGGGAGAGGAGGAGAGGGTGAGCCCAGAAAAGACAGCGCTATTCCAACCAATGAAAAGACCCCCAGCCGAGCCTTTGCGTTGGGGGTTGAGGAGAGGGAGGCTCAGGAGGTAGCTGATTGGTTTAATTGTAAACTTGGGTCTTTGCCGATGACGTATTTGGGTTTGCCTGTTCATCATTCAAAACCTAGGGTCTCGGATTTTGGTAATATTATTCACAAGGTTGAAAAAAAGCTGGCCTCTTGGAAGTGTGGGCATTTATCTTTTGGGGGGAGAATGGTGTTAATTAATTCCTGTTTGTCGAGCATTCCTTTATATTGCATGAGTGTGTTTAGGCTGCCTGATTCTGTGCATGTGCAGCTTGATAGGATTAGAAGTAGATTTTTTTGGGGTGGGACCCAAAATGATAAGAAGTTCCATATGGCTAATTGGAAGAGTTTGTGTAGACCTAAAAACGATGGAGGAATGGGCTTTTTAGATACTAGGGCGATGAATTGTGCCTTATTGGGTAAATGGGTTTTTAACATTTTAAGTGGTAAGCAAGGGCTTTGTTATGACCTTATGAGGAGGAAATATAATTTGAGAGAGAATGCTTTGGGTATGAATTATACTAAAGGTTCCTGTTTTTGGAATAATATTCAGAACGTTAAGTCCTTGGTTATGGGTAATTGTAAGTTTGAGGTGGGGAGGGGTGACAGTATCAGGTTCTGGGAAGATGCTTGGCTGGATGATTTGCCTTTGAAAATCAAGTGTTTTGGGTTATATAAAGTCTGCAGTGTTCAGGGGGCTTCGGTTTGTTCGATTAAGCAGGATGGATGGTTCTGCCTGTTTAGACGTTCTTTAAATAACTTTGAGATTTTGCAGTGGGAGGATGTGGTGGGAAAGTGCTTGGAGGTGTCCATGAAGGAAGAGAGTGATAAAGTAGTTTGGATGTTAAACAGAAATGGGTTCTCGTCTAAATCCCTCTACCATTGGTTGGTGTTTGGAGGGATAGTGGATGATAGATGTAGGCTGGTTTGGAGAGTGGCTGCTCCGCTCAAGGTCAAGATTTTCTTGTGGTTGGTTATGCATGGTAAAATTCAAGCAGGGGAACAATTGAAGAACAGAGGTTGGTGGGGGGATCCGTTTTGTAAATGGTGTGGTGAAATGGAGTCGGTGAATCATCTGATGTTTCAGTGTTCGCTTTCTCGCCTTTTGTGGTGCTTTGTTCGGGATGCTATGGGTTGGCAGAGGAGCTTGACTGATTATCGTCAGATTGGGGGGATTCAGCTCGGATCTATGAGTGCAAAAAAAAGACTTGTGTCCCTGGGAATGGTGGCAGCGGGGGCGTGGACGATTTGGGTTACTCGTAACGATTTTGTGTTTAATAACAAAATTCCTAGTAATGTACATGTGATTTTATATAGACTAACGAATTTTGTGGCTCAGTGGATGCATCTGGTGAAGGGGAGTCGAAGGAAGGCCATGATGGAAGGCTTCGCATTGCTCCGTGCTCGAACCGATCAACTGGCAAGGGCAAGAAGCGGGTGAAAATGCAGTGAAGGTCGGCGCTGGTCGTTTCGTTCGGGTGGAAAAGCTGATGGGTGTCGAGTGAAAGTCAGACGGTTCAATTTGTATTGCTGGTTATGTGCTGGTAGTTTCTTTTTGGGTGTCTGTTGCGGTAAAACTTGTGCTGGTGTGGGGTTTGAATTGAGACTTGTTTTGTTTGTTGGGGGAGGTCCAGATGTCTGGGGGGCTTTGGGGGTAGCAGTGACTTCATGTTCAATACTTTGGCTCTATGTGTTTCGGTTTCTTGCTTTCTAATAAAGCAGGGCGCATCCATGGGGGTGTGTCTATTCTCAAAAAAAAAAACAACAAAACATGGTGGGTGTGCTGTTGGTCATCGATGTCGTGCAGCAAGGCCTCCATGGTGATCAGCTTCTGCAGAATGATGTGAAGGATGGCCTGGAAGCCCTGGATGCCAGGGGTATCTTCATCGCCTGATTCGGACATGGTGGAAGCTGCAGGAACATTGGAATATGATACCAAGATATTAGGTATCTGGGATATCGACCATAATAGGTAGCTGTGGGAGGCAGCCATCCTCTCCTTAGCCGGTTTCCTCATTCCTGCCCATGATGGATAAGACTCCAGGGGCATCGGTAGCAGCAGCAGGGAATGAGAGAATAGAGAATAATAGATGAGAATAAAGTTGCTTTATTGCTTGACTCTAAAAGGCCTACTGCTCTTTATATAGAGAGCTGCAGCCAATTAGAAATCAAAGTCTAAACTGGCTCCAAAACCTAATAGAGGTAGATTTCCTTGTCCTAATAGAATCCAAACCTTATAAACTTATATTTTCTAGCCAAATTACAAAATATACTTTATCTAGTACTTCATAATATATAAAATTCCAAATAAGGATATCAACTACTTTGATTCACTGCCATTATAGGCTTTGTCCTAATATAAACCTTGACGAACATAACATACTCCAACCTTGACACATCAGAGATTCAAATGATGCCACATTCCTCATTAGAGGCACACAATCTATAGCTACCTACCAGCATCCAATATCTCACATTCTAAGGCAAAACCCTACAATAAGCACCAAAGTTCATGTAAAGGATTCCAATTTACTGACAAAAATAATCAGTTGGCCAACACATATCTAAAATCCCAGCTCCTTCAATCAAAACACATCTGGACTATAGTGCAGTAATCAACACAACATCAGATTTCGTAACCAAGTCAAACAAATAAAGGATAAACAACAAGAAACTTGGTGACCTGGTTATCAGCTCATATTAGCATGTACATAATATGGACTAATAGCCAGCTCTACAAGGACCCTCAAGCAAGATAACTATCAGTCTATTACACAATTACTCGAGAAAAACAACAACATCTGAGCTCCGCCAAACCTACTGCAACATTTAACTGCTCAAGCCACACAATATTGATACTGAGATAACACGCTTTCTGATCTGTGTTATAGAACATTTCACAAATTCCTGCCAATTCAAAGAATAACATCTGAGTCCTAAAACTCACCTATCATAGATTATATCTAACAACTACAGTTCACTATTGAATCTAAATCAATGTATAAAGCAGGGAAACATCTTAAGAGGGAGCAAACTACATCAGAGCGCCAGCTTCCTAAAATAAGTCAGGGCCAGGGCGAGAAGCGCATACAGTACGAAGCAGAAGCCACAGGGGGTCTTGGAGTTCTTGTCGAGGCCCATGATGATCTTCTTAATCTCGCCGGCGCGGGAGAAGATCTCGTAGGCCTGCTCCTCCGTGGTGTAGAAGGACATGTTCCCCACGTACACCGTCGTCGAAGCCTGCAGCGTCGCCTCGTACTCCTCCTGCGTCCCGGAGAACCGCCGGTCCCGGTACGCGGACAGCTTGTTCGGGTCCTGGAACAGCGAGTCCGCAAGCCGCCTGAGGCGAAGGGCGAGGCTGGGAATCGGCACACTCGCCTAGGGTTTCGGAGGGGACCCGTACCTTGAAGAGGGACGCCATTGCTACGGCCGCCGCGCGAGGCCGAGCTCTTGCCCAGGGGGGTTGGGGGATTCGTGGGGTCCCGAGTGTTCAACCCTAATCGCCGGGGAACCGCAACGGAGGAACGACGAAAGATGAAGCAGATGGATTCATTTCTCAAATTTCACGAGATTCACCCAAAGTTTGCAAATTCGGTAAGAAATTCATCGTCACAATGGGATTTTATGGTGTGCTTGATGATATTAATTATCATGTCACATCAGATTTTTTTGCTGACACGACATTCAATTAATAAGGAAAGAAAATGAAGTAGTATCTGATGTTAACTCGTTTTCAAGATGAATGAACAAATCGTTTTATTAGAGAGAGTGTATATCATAAAAGCTAGTTGGATTTAATTATACTGATTAATCTAAGAAATAAATAGTGAAATGAAACTATCTACTGAAAGAGAATATTTCATTTAGTTATAAAGCTGATGTGACCTCCTAAGAAACAGTGTTATGAAACTCATCATTGTGAATAGTCAGCACCACGTTTCACTGGTTTTGAAAATTCAGCAACGTTTTTTTTACTCGGTTGTGTTACAAAGATTTCGTACATGTTGGACGCCTTCCAGTTTTAGAAATTTGTGTAAAACCACAATTATGATTATAGAGTTTTGAACTTAAATTTCAGATACAAAAAATTTCTTGTGTCATGTGTTTCATGATGAGTTTTATAATGGGCCAATCCAGGCCTTAGTCTAGCCCAATAATTTTCCCAAGCCAGCCTAAAATAAATTTTATTGACAGAATCGTGAGCTGCTTAGCCCAAAGAGAAATTAACCCCAGTTATCATGGCCTCTCCATTATCTAGGGAGAAATTATCGTATGGCGCAATTAATCTCAGAGCTGCTGCAGTCACATGCCCTGTAACGTTCGTAGTTACCTCTCCGTGAAGAATAGAGCAAAACGGAAAATTTGCTTCGTGATACAGTAGAGCATTTTTCACGAGGAAAATACAACACATATCCTCTCCATATATATATTCAGATCGACTTTAACTATGTAGCGGCGTTCAGCCGGTACCATACGTGCCGTCACTGGAAGGGCTAGTAGTTCGAATTGCTTTTCTTCTTGAGAGACCAATTGCATTAACTTCCATTAATCTTCAGAATTACCATTAATCATTACAGCAACACGCTAAGCATTCAGAATGGCGTCTGCTACTGCTACAATCAGGCGAAGGAAGCATGCATGCGCGAAGCCAAGTTCAATTCGCCTGCCAATTTACATGAACGAACTGGACCAGATGAAGATCAAAACAGATCAGCCTCACTAATAGTCACTATTAGTCATCTAGTAGTGACGAGCTGAGCTAATATCAATCTCTGTCCCTATTAGTTAACCATTAGTGATGAGCCTCACTAATAAACACCATTAATTGATGGAGTCACAATTTTCACATCCATTATCAAGCTAATTAGCTGCCTGAAGAATTTACAGCTAGCGCAGGTTCATGGATTCAATAATATTTCTTTGCAGACCAGGAACAACAGGCCATTAGCTGGTTTATTCATAGGTGAAGTAGGCAAGTACTTCCCCTGCTGATGAATACTGGGTTTAATTAATTCGATTCATAGGTATATATTCTCTGATTGCTAGTTAATTAGCTGCAGTTTAGAGTCGGTTGGTATGTGAATCTCACACATTGATATCATCCATAATCACTATTGGTTTAGCCATCTCTATTTTTTTGAGAAAAAGCATCTCTAGAGAGATAGCTATGCTTTATTAGAAAGCAGATCAGAAAACATAAACTATCGGGGTTACCGACTATCAGTACCACGTAGAACCCAACGAGAAGACACTAGGTGAGAAAAATAATTAGCTTGCGAACAACCTGAAAAACATCAGTATACATCTTGTTTTGAAACACAAATTCGTTCTATAAAAGCCAAATCACCCATGACCCAGCCCCTCATATTTGAACAACAGTTACCACTTTTTTCGCATCCCTCATTTTTCACAACATCTCAAGGAAGCCTTTCCTGGAAAGAGCATCTAAATCCCAGCCCAGATAAAAACCCATAAAAATTGTGATACATGACATCTAAAAATCAAATGGTCCACAGATTCCATTTGCCCACACATTTTACAAGAGGGGTCACCCCCAATTCATGTTTTTCAATTGTTCCCCCACCTGGATCCTACCTTTCACCATGAGCCACATAAAAATTTTCACCTTAAGAAGTAAGCCACATTTCTAAATCCTCATACTATCATAATCCACAACCCCCTGTTGATAATCAACTCATAAATCGATTAATGAGACAGATTATCTCATCCAAACCATTTCCACCCTCAATCTCATGGAACACAGAACAAAACTCATGCCACTCCCTCATATCATATCTTCCAATCTCAAGGACCTTCTCAACAACTCATTCCTCTGAAAAATACCAATAGTCTGAGTAACTGTCGCCTCACTATAACGACACATATCAAAAATTTTATGAAATTTGATTTTCAAAGGAACTTCCCCAAACCACACATCATGCCAAAACGTCACTCTGGTGCTAGATCTAACTTTAAACCCACACCCCAAATGACACCAATTTTTAACCTTATTTAAGCCTTTCCAGAAACAAGATCTTCCATTCGCATCAACTTGCAGTACACCTCTTTCTAAATTATATTTTCTCCTCAGCAACTCATAACATGTGCCCTGGTGGCCATTCTCCAAATTGTAAATCCACTTACACAATATGGCTTTATTTCTAGCTCTAATATCTATAAAACCCATGCCACCCATCTCTTTCGACGCACAAAGAGCTTACCAATTCACCATGTGATACTTCTTTTTGTTCGCCAAACCATCCCAAAAGAAATGTGATCTAATCCTATCAATTTTCTGGCAAGGTTTTTTCAGGCAACAGAAAAATCTCCATTGTATACATGGGAATACTACTAAGGCATGCATTAATCATGACCATCCTCCCACCATAAGAAAGTTGTCAATTTTTTCATGAGTCTAATTTCTTTTCTATCTTAGAAATAACCCCCTCAAAATCAGAATTCTTTGGTTTAGACACATTAATAGGCATTCCAAGGTTTTTCATAGGCCATTCCCCACAATTACAATTAAAGTCATCTGTCACTCCTAAAATTTCTTCTTGAGAAAGTCCAATACCAAAGATCTCACTTTTTTGGTAATTTATCTTTAACCCAAACACTATTTCATAACAATACATCAGAAATAAATGGATTTTAGAGTAAATTTGTGAAAATTAAACCAGCTAGTTTCTGTAAAAAACTTGTAAAATTCATGCAATGGACTATTTTTCAATGGAATTAGTTCAATTCCTGTGAAAATTCATGCAATGGACTAATATCCAACAAGTGGTTTGCATAAATTTCCAGTTACGTACAGATGTGGCTTTTCCGGATCAAACTAACTAGGCTATCCTAGGTGCGATTATTTGCGTATAATCAAATATATATCTAGCTAGATATAGGCCTTCCATTTCACTAATTAATTAAGGCTGATCAAAATGTGTTGGTTTGTACGCATGCAGGATTAATTTAAAACTTTTAACCAGAGCAGAATGACACAGTTAGGTCATTTGAGAGCTGATGTGTCACATAATTCAAGAGGAGATAGAGGCAGGAGAAAGAAGTACTGAAATGCGTATGACACATTTGTTGAAGTGCATGCATGCATACACAAAAAAAGGTAGACATTGCTATGATATGCACTGTGAAGAAGCAAGGAGGATTAATGTCTTTAACACAATTTTCAACAAATGAATCTTGAGCAGGAAAAGTATGTGAGCTAGAGGGAGATAATATTTATTTAGTTACTGTAAAACAAGGCAGGCTATATGTTAAAATAAAAATGATCACAAGCAGCATTGTTACAATGTACATATAAAATTAAACCTGCCAACACGTGGAAAAAAAGCTCCACGTGTTAGAACGCCGAAAGGGATGTGATCTGAGCACACACATATATATATATATATATACAAATGCTATTCTACACCACGGGTGTAGAATGCTATTCTACACCGACGTGGAATGGAGGGGTTGAGATTGAGTGGGGGGTGGGCACGATTGGGATGATCGGTGTAGAATAGCATTCACACTCATAGTGTAGAATAGCGTTCCCGTATATATATATATATATATATATATATATATATATATATATATATATATAGATATAGATATACAATGCAAGAACACTCACAATATTTGAACCAACTTAGAGACATGCAAAAGTATATAAATTAAACAAGCATCAGCCACCTTCTTCATTCAACTCGCGCGTTTTCCCGTTAATTAGATTACAAACAGTAATACGCTAGCTCCACTGAAATTAATTAGCAACACGATCGAAGATAGCCGCGGTGAGTTTGCCACCACCATCACTCCTTCTCACAGCAAACTTAAACCCTCCACAAGCACTCAGCTTATATATATACACACATATATATACACATACACACACACATATATATATAACATCCACATATATATATATAACATCGGCAACCCAAAACAATAATTTATATATCATATATATCAGGAGCACACTAAACGCAACCTTAGATCGCACGACAGGAATAATCAGATTATATTGCACCAAGCACACGGACAATTAATCAATCATGATTCCATGATAGCACGGACAAATATATAGATTCATAATTGATTGATTGATTACTCGATATATATCAGATCTACGAGCTATCCTTGTGTCTCTGACACTGCACAAAGGTTGGTTTATCTATTATCAAATACTAAGAGATATATATCTGATATGATAAATGCGTTAATCTGTAAGATAAGAACAAGTCAGTGGTGATAATCTCAATAGGTCCAATATAATATAATCAAATCAGAGACAATTAGAACATAGCTTTTGAGATGAAGCAAACGAATTTATTGAATAAGTAACTGATGACATATGAGCTAGAATTCATAATTTTTTCTATTAAATTGTTGCAAGGTTACAAGTGTGGATCAACTCATTTGCAGTTAACTAATTCCTTATATTACTCTTTTTCAATCCTATGTTTCAATTAGGCATAATATTAAATTCTAGTGAACTCAAGTGGAACTCATAATATTGAACACTGTAGTTCATATAGTTGGACTTTTGATTTTTTTAATAACAAGAGTGTACTGATTCAACAATCAAATTGTATTTGCAAAATTAGTCAAAGTTAAAGGGTCAGCTATGTTGTTTTGCTCCATGGATTTTAGTAGATATAATACTTGCACATGCACATCCAATTTGACAGGGTCATCTATGTTTTTGTTCCATGGATTTTAGTGTTCCAAGTATGGACACAAATTATTTTAGAATTATAGTTTTGTCCGAATTTGCAAAAAAAATCGTTTGATTTTCTTTTCTGATAAATAACATAAAAAAATTCCTCAAAGAATCTATGAATGAAGAATGATGAGCACGAAGAAGAATTGAAAATCACTGATAAGAACTTTTTTGGACAAGGTAAGTGCAATCGAAAAGAGCTGGAAAATGCACAAAAAAAACATGTGCAGACATAAAACTAATAATTGGTATAGACAAAATTTTGTTTCTATGCTAAGAAATCATGCACAATTCAATAATTATCTGGTTGTGCATGGGACCTAGGCATGCAGAATGTACCAATATAATCTTGGGAAATTTTGCTGCAGAACACCGCAAAAACATCAAATTGGCCGGCTCAACTATTTCCCTATAATTTCCCTGTAATCTTTTGAGGGGAAGGGCACCATGAGGCATAAATTACATCTTTTTCCCTCGATCTAGCTACCTCTAAAATTCCTCAAACCATATAACCAAATTTGGTCGAACAATAAGAAATTATAATGTTGCACTCAACATAAAATAATTATTTCGACACCAAAGTACAACTTGGGACAATTTTGATAACCTCAAAGAAATGCAAACAGAAGCTATGCTAAACTCATGAATTAACAGTCGTAAAATTAATGTTGCTTGCAACTTGGGACAGATGTATTCCTAATAAGTAATTACATGGAGATAATGCCATATATATACTACTGTTGTCAGTTCCGGTGTATGATGATATGATGAATTCTTTGATCTATCAAAAGGGGTGAATATATATCTGAAGTTTGGACGATGGATGCATGAACCTTCAAAACATACACAATAAAAGCAGCTCTAAAAAATCAAAAAAAAAACTGACAGCACTGACAAAAGAAACACAACTTTACAACTAGATTTGATCGATCTAGTACACAATATATGGGAAAGAGTACAAGGATGAAATAAAAATGTAGCTACTATACCTGGAGTGGTACATTATACGTACTGCAGAGTGATTCCAGGTGAGTTAATTCCTAGTAGATGTGCTTGAGGATAATTATTTGCATGATCCAACGACCAGAAATTTATATGATATTAAAAAAGAGACGCAGGGAGCTAGTGCGATGCACCCATGGAAGGATATGATGCATTGGATCTGAGCTTTACAACCTCTGAGGTAGGTAGTGAAGGTCACAATCCTAGAAAATTAGCTCTAAAAGAAGTAATTAAACCGAAGATAAAATGTGCGTGAAGTCACTGCAAAACAT
Source organism: Zizania palustris (assembly GCA_019279435.1). Lineage (NCBI taxonomy): Eukaryota > Viridiplantae > Streptophyta > Magnoliopsida > Poales > Poaceae > Zizania > Zizania palustris. Next base: position 34,876,554 of record JAAALK010000283.1, read on the forward strand.
TCCAAGGATCAATATAATATTAATCAAATCACGACGACGTACATATGTGACTGGATTGAATTGAAGTGAAGTTTGGATTTCACACGGCCAGTAAAAAAACTCAAAATTTGCCAAAGAATCATGTTATATAGCTAAGCTAGTTACAGCCTGCCCTGACATATCTTTCAAAAGAAAGCATAGCACGGTCAGATCAAACTGTGTTAACATATACATGCAAGCACGTTTAAAAGAATATGAAGGACACATACATATTGTGCTAGCTAAGCTAGCTACATCTCTGCTCATGAGTTATATACCTGAATTGAACTGAAGAAAATAGGGCGTTCGTTCAAGCTGATGAAATAAGATCTACTTGTGTAAGGAACTTAATTTAGGACCAAACCCCGAATGAACTATATCTGGTTATTAATCAGAAAAAGTGCCTGGTTATTAAACCAGCGAGTTCATCATCTACATATCTCCTAACCCAATCGGTAAAGCGCGCTAAGGCACGTAGTTGCAAGTCTCTGCAAAAAAATGTTCGAACTGAGAACGAAGTTTCTTCAGAAAGATCAGGAGGGAAACAGTAGAAGTGGAGATAAGTACGGCGGCTTTCGTTGTAGGGATAAGTACGAGACGTCACCAATGGAACAGTAAGCGGACAGTGACCTAGTCCCTACCATCTCTGGAGCTATCAGGATTCAGGAGACAAAGGTTCTATCACGCAATTACCTCAAGCAGCAGCAACACGTGTAAATTAAAACTGAAGAAGTAAAAGACGGACATCGCGCAAGAAATCTGCAGCTATGGCTATGGTTATTACTGACCTCTGATCTGAGTAAGATGGAAGGAGTAATTAGCAGATCTGAGAGAGGTTTCACGTTTCTTTACTCATATCCTTCCTAGCTCATCCATCCCCTCCCTCTCCGGCCTCGATCTCCTAGCTGCTGCGACGAACAAGGAATTTAACAAGATGGCGCAGATCTGGTAAGAAAACCATAGATCCGTGCAAATTTCATGCGAACTCGGTCGATTTCCAAGATCCATTTCTTCGAAACGATAAAGATTCAGTCAATGTCGCGGTTTTAATATTTGGTAATCCCAAGGAAACAGCAGCAGGAAATGGCAGTTGGGATCCCTCGGAAAAGATGAACAAATTAAAGGGGTTCTTCGTACCAAGAGAAAGGGAGGGAATCCGTGCGGGAAGTACGCGTGAGCGCCACAGTGGTAGATCCAGCCGTGCGGCCGGACGAACGCCGCCGCCGCCCAAAAAAAGAAACTCGCAGAATCACAGGGATAGGGTCAGTACCTTCGTTGGCGAGGGGGCATACGATGATAGGAGATTCCAGCGCGGCACGCCGGCGGCCGGCCGGCCGGGCGGTGCGGTGTCCGCGGCGGGCGGACGGACGGGCGAGGCGGGAGAGGGCGCGGCCCGAGCTGGAGGTGGGGGGAGCTAGAGGAGTGGATGACAGATAGAGCAGTGAGCACGCGGCCGCGACGGCACATCCGCTGGTGCCGTTCCGCCCGGCCGTGTGCTCACTCTCTTCTGTCACCGCCCGGCGCCCGCCTGTACCGACCACCGGCCAGGCCCGCCCCCGCCTGCGCCGCGACCAGCTTTAGCCCTCGCTAGGCTAGCTTAGCTGCCGCCCGCCGCGACCACCGCACGCGCGGGGCACCGACGACGACGACGGACCACACGCTCTGAGATGCGACTTGTGGTGCTGTGGGTGGAGGGCGACTGGGCAAAGGGGGGCGGGGCGCCGGTTATATAGGCGGAGACGGCCGGCGGGCCCCACGGCGGCAGGCGCTAGCTAGCTGCTAGCGTCGATCGGGGAAGACCGCCCGGTGGAACATTCCCCGCTGGCAGCTGAATGAGGCCGCCTCTCGCCTGCCTGGCCGGCTAGGGTTTCCCTATCGAACCCTCCGCCGCGATGATGCGATCGATCGATCGGCCGGCATGGCGCTGCGTTGTCGCTGTACACATGTATGGATGGATGGATCGGGGCGAGCCGGGCCGGTAGGAGGCGCGCGCGACGCGCAGCCGGGCGTGCGCGTGCGCGTCCGCGTGTCTACTCCCCGATCGCGATCGGCGCGGCCGGGTTGCTTGCGCTTGCTGGCCTACAAGAGATAAGCCGCGGCGCGCTCGCGCACATTAAATCCGCACCGCGCCGCGCCGCGCCGCGCCGCGCCAGGCCGCGCCGGGGCCCCGTACGTGGCCCCCTCGACACGACACGAGGAGGGAGGAAACCGTCCCGGCGCGCACACAAGATAGTAATCAAGATTTTGCCAAATCCTGCAAGTGCCTCCTTTCCTTTTACCCGACTTTGACAATACGTACAAAGTCGCCGAACCGCAACTCCGCAGCTTTGAGCTGCCTGGCTAGCTCCAGCCAGATCGACAAGGCTAGCTAGTGTCGTGTCAGTTATGTCGCCTACTCGGCTACTAGCCTCCTCTACTCCTGTCAACAAGTTGACCACAATTCAGGAAAAAAACAATATCTCCAGATTTCATAGGAGAAGAAAAAGAGATCAAATTGCTCTCAGTCTCTCACCAACACAATTAGCCATATCCTCTGAGCAAATTAATCGCCCAGCTGCATGCCAGATGATTCTGACTGCATGCACAGTTTTAATTTCTTTGCGTGATAGGATGCTTGCACCATAACCTATGTGCAGTCTCTGCATGGACACCTGCGTGCCTAGCTCTAGGCTCTAGCTGGGTAGCTACTCCTGTGTGTGGCAGGCACGGCTCGTACAAATGTCCATCTTCCAAACTGGTCCAATGCCAAGTGGAGTGGTATCTTATCAGGTCATGCATGATGCATGTGACTGGTACTGGTACTGGATGGGCATGGACACATGACACACCTCCCCAACAGATCAACGGCTCGACAGTCTTTAAAGCTCGCCACGCGAGCTTCAAGGTACAGACGCCAGAGGGCCTTAATTTGCAGCATGCTCAAGATACGAAACCAAACATATGGACCAAAAAAGATCATAATGTCCACGAAATTAATATGTCAGGCTAACTCCAATGGTGCACTATCTCTTTTTTAGGTTATGGAATAGCACCTTAGTAGTACCTAACGGTCTCCAACATATGCGCCCATACCTGGTACATATTTTGGAGATCCTGCACGCGATTACCTAATTTTAGCTCACCTCCCGCATCGAACCCATACTGCACTATTTTTAGGTTCTCCCGTTGGAAACAATTGTAGATGTGTCTCATCACTTGACAGGCTGAGATACTTATTTTAGCTTTTGGGTGTCCACATATGCATACCATGGTTGGAGTTAGGCTTAGAAGTGAGGACATCGTCAACCCAAGGAACTCTATAAATAAGTTGTTTTAGATATAATTCCAGATACAAATAAATTATTAATTAATGTGTATTTTTTCTACAAACCTAAAATGTTTTGTTTTTTATGTGAGAAGGAGTCGGAGTATATATTATTAGGTATAGCTTCGGTTTGAGATTTATATTCGGTGTGGAGTTTATATGTTAAAATAAAGTGATTAAAATTGTTATTTTTATTGTAAAATAAAAAACATATTGCTTACTTAAATAAAGGGATAGAAGTATAGAACCGTTCCGTTATATCATATTCCATAACGAAATAAAAAACAGAACAGCTCCGTTCTTACTTCTAAACGTGGAATGGAGTCATTTCATTCTTAAAATCTAGAACAGAACCATTCCGTTCTATCAGACTCTTGAACCAAACGTCACCTTAGATCTAGCATTTTTAAGGTAGGTAGCTTAGGTTTTATAATAAGTTCTAAAAAAATCTTGGATCTACGGTTGAATCAAATGGGACCTAAGGCTATTCACAGTGGTGGGTTTTATTACACTATTTTTTGGAATGCCACATCAACTTTACAACTGAATGAAATATCCTCTCTCAGTGGAGAGTTTTATTTTACTATTTCCTAGGCTAACCACTGTAATTAAAATGCAACTAGTTCTCATGAAATATCCTCTCTCTGATGAAATGATTTGGTTCTCAATGGGTGTTTCATTTCGTTTCATCCATCTTGGAAACAGGTTAGCACCATGTCATGGTGATGACATTACTTCATTCTCTTTCCTCATTAATTGAATACCATGTCAGCAAAAAATCTGATGTGGCATGGTAATTAATATCATGAAACACCTCATGAAACCCCCGTTGTGATCTTCGAGAGACGTAAACATTCTGCCATGCATGTTTGTCTTGATAGATTGTGTGGGTAGTTTAGAACTGAGGCGTTCACAATGGTGTAGTCGTGTAACTTGATTGTAGTAGTTCCCCCTATTTCCCATGGTCCATTCTGCATGCACATCCTATTGATGTAAACACATCTGTGACCTTGAGTGCAATATAATTATTCTGGCAGGCTAATGCCTTCAATTCCATCGATTGATTGATCCAGGAAAATAACATATGCACGAATGGAACTAGGCTAGCTCCTACGTACAATTTGGTTGGGATCTGAACTTAACTTTCCAATCAACCCATACCGTACAAAAGCTTTATGTCAAAATAGTCAACGCAGTAAACTTCACAGAATCACAGCATGATTTGGCTACGACCTCAGCTCCCTCCGACCCCTATCGAATAGGCTAGCTAGCTAGGGGTGGGTATGTACCTCTATTATGCATGATTATATTACTCCCGTTCCAATTATCTCCATATGTTTTTTAGTTTTTCCACAGTCTATATCGTCTAATAGTTGAGTCATTAAAGCAGCACATTGTATTACGTGTGAATTGATTTAGAGTCCACATGCATGGTTTTTTAGCTTCCGTTTTTGTTTCTTCTTTTACTAGTAGTACTCCATATGGCCACATGCACATGCAGGTTGAGTGTGGGGAAAAACGAAGCAACAGACACGACATGCGAAGGGAATTTAAGCTCCACATCTTTCACCTTGATCATCACGTCGAGTTGTTAGATGATGAAGATGATGGGAAGGAGGAAGTATCTTGCAAAAGTCGTAGCTAAATTTGAATTTTTGAAGAACATGTTAGATTTTTTAAAGTTTTTTTGTCAGTTTAGCTTTAGTACTGCTTTAGTACCGTGAATAATATAAATATAAAAGTTGTACTATGAAATTATTTTTATTGAAAATTAAGTGGTCAGAGGTTTCTTAGAAAATATTGTACTTCCTCTGATTTTTTATATAAATTTATTTAAAGTATTATACAAGGATTAATAAAATAATAAAAATAATGTTATTGTCACTCGCTTATTAATTATGATTTAACAAATATTAGATGTTTATTTGTGAGAGGGGTAACATTTACTTGACAAGGATAAATATGAAATAAATTAAAAAGGTAGAAGTTGTAAGACGACTTGTATTTAGAAAAGGGCTTATAAATCTCAAACGACTTATGGGCCCTCTTCTAGACAACTTATATATGGCTCTAAAAAATAAGTTGTCTAGAAGGATAAATTTATTGTACAAATAAGCCACAAGCTCATGCTAGATTCTGTTGGTGGAAAAAACTCCTCTTTTGAGTCTTTTTAAGCTTGTTTGGATATTCACCTCACCTAATATCAAAAAATATCTCAAAAAATATTATTATCAATAAAAAAGTCTAGAGATACCCCATTACTTCGTGATACAATATAAACAACTTATTTAGAGTATTAAGTTCAAGCAAACTTATGAAAAAAGAGTCAAAACCATTTCGAAGTGAAATAATAGCGACCAAGAAATTAAGGCTATTCACAGTGGGGTTTCACGGGGGTTTCATGGTATTAATTACCATGACACATCAGATTTTTTGCTGACATGTCATTAAATTAATGAGGGAAGAGAAGGAAGCAGTGTCATCTCCATGATATGGTGCTAACCCCTTTCCAAGACGGATGAAACAAAATGAAACGCCCACTGTGAGGCAAATCGTTTTATCGTAGAGAGGGTATTTAATTCAATTGCAAAATATTTAATTACACTGGTTAGCTTAGGAAATAGTGAAATGAAACTTTCTACTGAGGCCCCGTTTGGTTCCACCTTGCTAAACTTTAGGGACTAAAGTTTAGTTTCTTTTAGTCCCTAAAATGACAAACATGGTGACTAAAAGGGACTAAACTTTAATTCCTAAACTTTAGCCCTTTAGTCACCATAAGGTTGCTAAAAGAGACTAAAAAGTACTAATGACAAGAAATACCCCTCATTAATGTCTCTCGGGATTGGACAAAAGGTATTTGTAGTCATTTATTAGGGGCAGTTTGGTGTTTATTCAACTCATTTAATAACTTTTAGTCACTAGAACCAAACAGATAGTGACTAAAGTTTAGTCAAGTAAAAAATAAAGATTAAAGTTTAGTTTAGTCCCTAAAGAAACTAAATAGAGTCCGAGAGAAGATGTTTCATTTAATTATAAAACTGATATAACTTTTTAGAAAACAATGCCACCAATAACCTAACAATCAGTTTGGCAGGCTATATTATTATTCTTGGTACGGTTCTCGATGTGTAACCTAAACGCGCGTAGCTGTAGAATACGTTTCTCCAGAGCACAGTTCTCGAGTTCCTTGATAGGAAATGATAGCTAGCCTTACCCTGTCTTCTTCCTCTAGGCTTTCCTCTTTTGGTTCGTTCCTAATGGCGATTAAGGTTCACATGGAGCCGCGCTGCCCAACGCAGTGCGCAGCCCAGCACAGCTCGCCGCGCCGCGGCCGCGCGCGCGATGCCCCAGGCCAGAAGATTCGACGAAACGAACACACGACGGCGACAACTACGACGAAGACGGCGACAACGACGACGACGCGAGCTCGCGCTGTCGACTAGGGATTGGCCGCGCCAGCTCTAATAATCCACCGTCTCGATGATTTAGTCTCTTGTTTAAGCTCTTGGTTAATCAATTGCAGCAGTGCGATCGCGAAAAAAAAACTGAAAAAAAGGCAGCGCGCTAGCTGCTTTCTCGGCGTGACAGGGAGTGGAGTGGAGTACGTGGCTGCAGAACATCATTGGAGCTAGAGAGAGTAGAGAGCAAGTTCATCATGAAAGTTAGTTAACTAACGTGGGTTAATTAACTAATCAGATATATAACGCGTCGAACGAATTGAAGCTTTTTGTGCCATGGGAGCAGGCACACAGGAGCCGCTGAGCTTTGCATGCACGCGCGCGCGCACTGTGCACGATCGATCTTACGGAGATTCTGCTTTTCTTTAGGTAGATCCAGCGTGTCTCGCTAGCTAACACTAGGCCGGTGCTAGGTGTATGGGATGAATCTAAGATTTTTTGTCCAATAATATTTATAAAAAATTATTAACTAACGGTTATGATTTTACAGTAAGATATTAATGTTATTTGCTCTATTCTCCGTTCGCATATACCGTGTTATTCGTGGGGATTTTTTCCAACAGGTCGGTACCCACGGATAAGGAATAAACCTAATAGAGGACGGGAACAGAGACCTTCTCCCCCTCATGGAAAAAAAGAATATTGTCGCTGTCATCTCTAGTCTATGAACAAAACAGATATATAGCTATTATTATAATGAAATTAAAAATTAATACTTAAATCAACCAATAAGATATTATTGTCTATAACAACAATTCCTTCCTATGGACCTGCCACTGCATATATGTACGCTAGCTAGCTGCAAAGAGAATCATTGTTTGGTGGCCGGCCTGCTGGTCTTGGAACATCCGTTTTTTCTTTCGTACAACAACGTCAGGGTAGGATGATTGGAGCAGCACGAATTAGGCTCATGTTCCTCCCTTCTCTCTCATACTTTACAATTATTAATCACTCCTCTTGTACGTACTCTAAAACAGCAGGAACAACAACAATCGATCGTCTTGTACTTTAAAACAGTCTATCCAAAATCACGTACTGCTCCTCTGTACTTTAAAACAGTGGTAATAATCACTCCGGTTGTACTTTAAAAATCAACAATTTGCATACATATATTGGCGCGTATGTGTACTATACGTACGTCATCCGTGTGCTTTCGATCATATGCTCCTAGCCCTAATTAATCCGGTCCCCTGCAAACAATTTTCTCTAGTTGTAATCTCTTTCAATAATAGTAGCACATGGATGTTAGTCTCACTACGGGCCCTGTTTGCCGAGTGCCTAGGGCACTCGGCGAAGCCAAAAATGCACTCGGCAAAGGCTTCGCCGAGTGCCACACTCGGCGAACCCCACTCGGCACTAGCCGTGTCGGCGATGTGAAGGTTCACCGAGTGCATTATAGACATCGCCGAGTGCCACGTATAGCACTCGGCAAACTTAGCCGGTTGATGGCCGGGGTGGCCGTTAACGGGCTTCGCCGAGTGCCCCACGTGCCACTCGGCGAAGGGGGTGTGCCGAGTGCCACGGGGGGCACTCGGCGAAGGGGGCTCGGGGGGGGGGGGCACGTGGCACGTGGGGCTTCGCTAAGTGCCCCACGTGGCACTCGGCGAAGGGCACAGGGTGGCTTTGCCGAGTGACCCCGTGGCACTCGGCATACCCTCTTCGCCGAGTCACACGAATGATTTTACCACGGACATAAATAAAATAAAGTTTCCACTAAATAGATATAAATGGTTTACATGTCGATAAAGAATTGGTCGGATCTAAACTAAACCTTCAATTGACACGGACCGCTTCACCCTCAAAAACATATCATATAGGAGTATATATGCCTAGCTACGTTTTGGATTCATTGCATGATCGACGACATTATCGTGGGTGGTCCTTTGCATTGTTGTCGTGCTCTCTTTCGAGCAAATAAAAACGATCAGCTCTGTATAGCGTGGTCCATCTCCCTGCTTTTTGAACGGCGGTTCGAGAGAGATAGATAGATAGATAGATAGATAGATAGATAGATAGATGGATGGATATATAGCTCAGCGATGGATTCGATTCGATCTGTTTTGAATACCAAGTGGACGAGTGATCACTGATGGGCCTAATGGCTACCTAGCCTAGCCACAGAGACGCAAACGTGGAGCCATGTAGGAGTATGTATGTATACTCGTACTCCTAGCTATAGCCTATAGGCATACTTCCTCCGGTGTAAAAATAATAGTTGTTTTGGTTTTTATTGAGAATATATAAATATTAGTCATCCCGTCAATCGAAGCATTGCTACCAAATGGGATGTGATCATCGGGAGTTAAACTTGGTGACACTACTAAAATCTAAGCTCCATAACTAATTGAAACAACTCTTATAACTTTATTTAATATCACCTTGGTATGTGTAATTTTATCTAAACGACTAATATTTGTACACCGGAGGGAGTACTCCTACTACGACAGAGGCAAGAAAGGTAGCTAGTACCTCTACTCTTCGACAGGTGTATTGCCCAATACCCAGGCATCTTTTGTTTGAACGACCACAATGTTGCAGAGTAAATAGTCTATAGAGAATAAATAAATAATTTCAGTTATCCATAAATATTGGGAAACTAATTTATAGCAAGGAAATAGTTTTAGCTACCCATAGTTGTATAGACTATCCATATGAAATAAAAAATTGTTTTCTCTCTTCTCTCACATGTATTTTGGCTAGTTTATTTGCTTATGAATCTCACCTATTTAGTTCACTAGCTATCAACATTGTCTAGATTTTAACAACTAAAAACTAGTTATTTTTAATTACTAGTTTATATACGTCGAGGTTCTCTTTATAGGTAGTGTCTAGTAGAGTAGAGTCTTTATTTTTGGCAGCTGCAGGGTATACTTTAATTGTGCGCGTGATTGGTCGGTCAGTAGCTATAGATAGCTGCTAGTGTGGGCACCATGCTTCTGCAGACCCCTGCAGCTACAGCTTGCCAGCTACTCCCCGCCAGAAAAACAGAGATTACGGGCATGTTTGGTTTGCAGCCAACCAAACAGACCTACTTCATTTGTTATTAAGAGGGTGTTTGGTTTTATGTACTAAAATTTAGTCTGTGTCATATCAGATGTTTGGACATCAATTTAAAGTACTAAATGTGAACTAATTATAAAAATAATTGTAGAATCAGAGGATAATTCACGAGATGAATTTATTAAGCCTAATTAATCCATAATTAGCAAATGTTTATTGTAGCACTACATTGTCAAATCATGGTGTAATTAGACTCCTTAGATTCGTCTCGTGAATAATCCACCGATTATAGATGGGTTTTATAAATAGTCTATATTTATGCTCTAAAATAATATCAAAACATTCGATGTGACAGAGACTAAAATTTAAGTACTTCTATCCTGGTATCCGAACACCCTCTAAAAAGCATTTTATTTATAGCGCATCATTTGGCCGCGTGGGCAGATCGATTGGTTAATTCAGCGGCCAAAATCGACCACCGTACGTACGCGGTACGTGCTGGGCTCACCAACGTATAATTCCTTCGGTTTCGAAGGACAAATCTTTTTGGACAATTATTTTGAGGGTTATTTTACAGTCCTTAAAAGGTACTAGTAAAAGGTACTAGGTGGTACCATATTTTTCAATGTTAATTTTGACACCTCTTGTACATGAGGTACATACGAATAATTAATTAGTACGTATTTTAAATACGGTGTATGAGATGAAGGTGAAGAGGAATCAATACATTATCGAAGATATAAACGTCTAAAATAAACGATAAAAATAAAATTATTTATTTTAAATAATTCTAAATACAAGTATAAAAAGACGGATCTAATTCGCTATATATCGTGGTGGCTGTTGCCCGTTGGGCGCAAGCGTGCAAACCGATCTGAAATTGAGACGTGACGAGGTAGAGTAGAGGGAGACAAGACCGGGGCGCGCGAGTCGTCGTGACGCGATCGATCAGACCGTACCTACGATGATTTGTCATCGAATGGCGACCTGTCTAAATAATCAGTCGACAATCTCTGTGTTGCCGTTGTTGTCACTCCTTGTTTATAGCTGATTTTTTCGTGCAATTATGTGATGCTACGCTAGATCGATGTTACACCTTAACTAAGGATGTGTTTGGATATAGGGGCTAAATTTTAGCCCGTGTCACATCGGATGTTTCGACATTAATTTGAATGACTAAACGTGAACTAATTATAAAAATAATTACAGAATCGGAGACTAAATCGCGAGATGAATTTTTTAAGCCTAATTAATCTATAATTAGCAAATGTTTACTGTAGAATCACATTGTCAAATCATGGTGTAATTAGACTCATTAAATTCGTCTCGTGGATAATCCTCCGATTATGAATGTGTTTTGTAAATAGTCTACATTTAATACTCCAAAACAGTATTTAAACATTGGATGTGACAGAGGCTAAAAAATTTTAGCCCCATCCAAACACCCCCTAAAAAACTATAGTTACATTTGTGTTTTTTAAAACCATTTTTGCCTCGCAAATCACCGCGATATGCATGTACAGTTAAAATATCAATGTTACAGTCTCTATACGTATCATCTAATTAGCGGTACAGATTTTTCGATGAGGAATGGAACGAGATGGTTCGGAACTATTTCGTTCGTCAAAAAAATCAGTACCACACGGTTCAACATCTACAGAGAATATTCTGTTTCTAGGAACGGTTCGGTTTCATTTGATTCCACCTCATCCCTCGAACCAAACAATAGTATCACCTCATATTGATAAATCATTTCGTTTCGTTCCTCCTCATGCATAGAACCAAACGCTACCTAAAGCTCACATGGCGGCTTTATCTTTTTTTTCTACCTAATAGTATATCATATCAGAATATATATCATATTCGACCTTGGGAAATCGCACCCCTTCTTTCAAAAAGAAAATAGTGGGACATCTTCTCCTCCATCTTCAAAAAAAATGTTGCTAAATATGTAGTGTACCAAATACAGGATTATACACGAAAAATTCTTTTTTGGCTCTCTCTTTAGCCCTATGTCTCTTATCCCTAGGAGGCCTTCCTCCACTAGCATGTTTCTTTGTAAAACCAATGTCTCATGTGAGAAACAACGATATCCAAAGAAACAAAAAAGGAGATTGACAGAGAAAATATATCGAAGATATGTGATTGAGTATAAATTTATTTTGAAGAAATCATATATTTAGGAGGTAGCGTCTATAAATGTTCTCTGAATAATACAACAATATTCGAATTAATTTAAACAACCGAAATTTTCTCTTGGACCAATTGAAGGAATGGAATAATGCTGGCTGCGGATAAAAATTGACTCCCTCAAAACCGTTCGGTCTCGATACGATGACACGGATGGGAAACCTTCGTAATGGCGGGATGCGATACACAAATAAGCTTCAGAGAGAGCGAATAAAGTTTCGTGCTATCCGATTGAGATCAAACGGTTGAGCCACACGACTGTCCTCCGTCGTCAGAGGGTTAGGCCGACTATGCAGAGTAGAGAGGAGTCGGTTCCCGATTGAAGTCACGCTGCACGCATGCCATTAGTGCAGGTAGGCCCCTTCAACCTGATGTAGTATGGTGTACGTACAATGATTAAAAGGTAGGCCCGTTATAAATTCCTGTGTCAGTACTGGAGTGAGCCAGATGTGTGTTTGGTGCACCCACCAAAATGTTTCCTGATCTGGTAGCTGTCGTGTGGCTTTGGCGCGCGAGCCGTGCAGTTAAGTACGTGTCTCCAATAGTAGTGTGTTCAAGCCCTAAATCACCTCATCAACTTACGGTCCAAACACTTCAGCAATACATACACACATGCGTTTAACTAATTGTTTGGTTTAGAGACAAGCTATATGATTATCTACAAATTTAGGGATGATATATTCTATTTGGTTGGGTGTATAGGATAAAATAAATTATTACTTGGTTGATTTCATATAATTTAGATGGAATATGTCTAAATTTTGTGGGCCCATTTATCATATATATATATTAAAATATAATAATTTGAGGTCTTGTTTGTAAATTTGTAATAAATACAATGGTATAATTGGATCACGAATTGGGTAAATAGTTTTACAAGGAAAAAAAATTTAAATCCGTGCAAACAAAAATTAAATTAATCCCAATCAACAAGAAGATATATCATCTCATTCAAATAACTTCGATATTCTCATGCAATATTTTTTTATCTCCTATTCAACATATTCAAGAAATATTCTCCTAGATAACCATCTCATCCTACCTGCGCCACATATAAGTGAGGGGTTGGTTGCCTAGACATCTCGTCCAAAAGACACACCAATGTTTATCTCCTATTAATCATATGCGTACTTTTAAATTTAACATGTAGCATAAAAACAGTTTACAAAGTCTAATATATGTATCTCTACTTTGAAATTTTTAATAATAATTTTTTTTGAAAAAAATTCAATTCTGCGTAGCCATTTCAAAAATTTAAAGAAATAGGCACCTGTCGGCCGACCATCGGCCGAACCAACCGTGGCCCACCCATGCTCGCCCGCCGCGCTCGTGCCCGTGCGCGCCTACTGCATCGACTCAATCAGCTCCTGCGCCCCACCCCCGCTGCCTTGCCTTGCCCTGCCTCATGCCTTATGGCCCGCACTCCACCGCCTCGCCTCCCAAGCTGCCTCCTGCGCCCGCCGCACACCTCTCGCCACGTGGTGCCACCACCTACAGCCCCCTGCCTCGCCTCCCAAGACCCTAGTCGCCGCACACATTAAATGGAGTGGGCAGTGCGGGGCACGAGGGACGAGGCGGCCGAGCGGGAGGCGAGGCAAGAGAGCGTGGGCCGCGGGGCGTGCGACGTGGCGCGGTAGCCTGTTTCGCTGATGGTTGGCCGACAGGTACCTAATTTTAAAATTTTTTGAATCGGAAATCCATAGTTGAAATCTTTGATATCCAGAGTTGATTTTTTTTTCAAAAAAAATATCATTTAAAAAATCCTCTATTTTTTTGCTAGCTTCTTCTTATCTCATAGTACATATATATATATATATATATATATATATATATATATATATATATACGGGAACGCTATTCTACACTATGGGTGTAAATGTTATTCTACACCGATCATCCCAATCGTGCCCACCCCCACCCAATCCCAACCCCTCCATTCCACGTCGGTGTAGAATAGCATTCTACACCCGTGGTGTAGAATAGCATGGGAACGCTATTCTACACTATGGGTGTAAATGCTATTCTACACCGATCATCCCAATCGTGCCCACCCCCCACCCAATCCCAACCCCTCCATTCCAAGTCGGTGTAGAATAGCGTTCCCGTATATATATATATATATATATATATATATATATATATATATATATACAAATGCTATTCTACACCATGGGTGTAGAATGCTATTCTACACCGACGTGGAATGGAGGGGTTGAGATTGGGTAGGGGTGGGCACGATTGGGATGATCGGTGTAGAATAGCATTTACACCCATAGTGTAGAATAGTGTTCCCGTATATATATATATATATATATATATATATACAAATGCTATTCTACACCACAGGTGTAGAATGCTATTCTACACCGACAAATATCATTAAGATATTATTAGAAGATGATGATATAAGGTGGTTTTGATTTTTTTTCATAGTAACCCATATGTAATTAATTTAGCTAATCTCATGTGTTATTATCACGACTTGACAACATAATCAATAGGTCGTCTTGAGTAGATTTAATAATTCGTTACCGCTAAAAAAATAGCTTCGTATATTATTAAATTAAATAGTTCTATGTATCATTGTTACATAGGGACAAGCAACTAAGGATATCATCTATTCAATATTCATCTTGGAGATTGCATAATATCCGACAAATCATTAAATTTTATGACATGCGTGGGCTCTGTCACGCTGGAATTCTTGGGGGACACCCAACAAGCTGGTGATCTGGAAAAGGCCCATATCTGATGGTTTGGGTGTGCTAAGTTGTGCTGGGTTGTTGGATATATATATATATATATATATATATATATATATACGGGAACGCTATTCTACACCACGGGTGTAGAATGCTATTCTACACCGACGTGAAATGGAGGGGGTTGGGATTGGGTGGGGTGTGGGAGCACGGGATGATCGGTGTAGAATAGCATTCTACACCCGTGGTGTAGAATAGTGTTCCCGTATATATATATATATATATATATATATATATATATATATATATATATATATATATCCAACAACCCAGCACAACTTAGCACACCCAAACCATCAGATATGGGCCTTTTCCAGATCACCAGCTTGTTGGGTGTCCCCCAAGAATTCCAGCGTGACAGAGCCCACGCATGTCATAAAATTTAATGATTTGTCGGATATTATGCAATCTCCAAGATGAATATTGAATAGATGATATCCTTAGTTGCTTGTCCCTATGTAACAATGATACATAGAACTATTTAATTTAATAATATACGAAGCTATTTTTTTAGCGGTAACGAATTATTAAATCTACTCAAGACGACCTATTGATTATGTTGTCAAGTCGTGATAATAACACATGAGATTAGCTAAATTAATTACATATGGGTTACTATGAAAAAAAATCAAAACCACCTTATATCATCATCTTCTAATAATATCTTAATGATATTTGATTATTCCGTAGAAAATTACTATATATAAAATACTGGCTCCGTTTTTTAAATAACACCGTTGACTTTTATCACAACATTTGGTCATTCATCTTATTCAAAACTTTTGTGTAAATATGCAAAAAAGTAAGTTACGATCAAAATAAATTATAGCAAAATAAATGATATTTCAAGTAGAGTTCTTATCTCTTAAAACAAAATATTGATTATACTATTGTGCTAAAACAATAACACTTGAAATTATAATGTTAATGATATACGGGCAAAGATAAGAAAACGGAACACCATTCTTAATTAGTAGCGGCAAATTAACAATTTTTCCATGCCACCTGGTCGCGCCGCCGTAGAGTCAGCCGCCGTCGCGGTCGCCGCGCGCTCGGAATAATCACCGGCAAGCTAGCCGCGAGCCGAGGAGAGCTCCATCGAGATGCGTGCACGCGGCGGTGGCGACGCTAAGCTTGTCCCGTCAGGAACACCGCCGGCGGTGGCGCGCACCGCACGTACGTCGTACGATCGATCGGAAGCGTGTGCGCTGTGCAGGTAGTTGCCGTCGACTACAGAAGAGAAAGCACCCATTTCATCATCACTTGAGTAGTGCTTCTTGTTCATTAAGGATTTGCACCTGCTCATCAACGCTCTCATTTGGTATCGGAATCTAGCAATCGTGCTCCGGATTTAGAGTTCGCCCTAGCTACTCGCGGGCTTTACGTACGCTACTTTACTGAAGCAATCATGCATTCAGACCCAAATACCCAATCATACGTTGCCTCCACCAAATTACTAATTGTATAATATAATACAATACATAGATCGTATGCAAATAAAAGCAAGATTCAGTTCTTGAAAATCCTGTTCCAAGGGAGCTCTGATTTTTTCACAACCTAACTGCATGCATGCTTCTCGTTCTGAATTCCAAACCACTTGTGTAGATTCACTGGCCTTATTTGAATTGGTAGTCCATTTGGTACTGCATACGTTACTGCGTAGTGCTTACTTGCAAGGTTCCCTTGCTCTTCAGCTCGCTAGCTCTTGCTCTTGTGCAGTGCAGTTACCCGACGCATGGCCGCAGGCAGAAAGTGGTTAGTCTTGCGTACGAAACAACAGAGATTGATATGTGCAAACAACTTCCGCACCGACACACACACACACATACACACACATTTCTTGTGATCTTTATGATAGATTGTTGCTTAGGTTGATCTCTAGGTCTAGGTCTAGCAGGGTGCTTAGGGGTTACCTCTTAGGTTGCTTGATGAAGAGGAGGACGCCATGGCCATGCTGTGGCGTCGGATTCCGGCGAGCGGCGGCGGAGGTTAGGGGAACCTTCCCGTTGCTTCGACACTATTCCTTTGGATCGGTTTTGGGCTTAGTTTCTTTGGGAGAGGCAGAGGAGATGAGGTCGAATGCAGCCACCGTCTCATCTACAAAGTCTCTCCCTATTTGTAGTGCCGCGCAACAGGGGCCCCCTAACAGAATCTGTTGGGGCGCCCCCGATCAGGGCGCAAGTGGACTTGGGCGCATGTGCATGGCCTATGCGCATGCGGGGAGGAGAGGGACTTAGTCCCCCTCTCCTCCTAGGAGATCTGTAGCTAACATTCTCCCCCCAGATCTCTACTTAGTTCTTAACCTACACTTAACATAATATCTATTTCATTATAGATAAATGCATCGAGCATGCTGCATCACATTAGTCAGTTACGTACTACGTGATTCAACAACTACCATACATCTCTCCATTCTGAAACAGAATCTCAACTTATTTTGGGCCCCTAATAAATCCATAGATCATAGGCTTTCCTTAAAACCACGTCGACTAAGTGTTCTTTGAACACAGTGGGAGGTAAGCCTTTTATGAGCGGATCCGCAAGCGTTCGCTTGGTACTTATATGCTCTACCTATCATTTGATCTTGGATTCTCTCCTCAACAATATAACACTTAGCTTAGATGTGTTTGGCAGCAACACACTTCTTTTGTTATAGGAGAATTATACTGTTGACTCATTACTACAGTATAACTTAAGTGGTTTAAAAATGCTGTCGACCACTCTTAAAACCGGAATAAATTTCTTAGAAACATAGTGCCTGTCCGACGGCCTCACAACTTACTACAAACTTGGCATACATCGTGGTAGATGCCATCATAGTTTGTTTGGAGCTTTTCCACGACACAACTCCCTTTGTGAGTGTGAATACACAACTTAACGTGGACTACTTAGCATTCACTCATCTCGCAAGGTCTTAATTTGTATAACCCGCAATCGCTAGGTTATTTAATTTTTCATACATTAGCATGAGGTCGTTGTGCCTTATATAAATCTCAAGACTTTCTTAATTTAATCCAGTGATCTATTTCTGGATTTTCTGATATCTGCCAAGCATTCCGGCGGTATAAACTTAGTCAGGGCGAGTACATAATTGAGCATACATTGGCTCCCGACAGTAGAAGCATATGGAAACAATCTAATTTGATCGATCTCATATTGGTTCCTAGGATACTAAAAGTTCCCAACTTATCACCCTTGACTATCGGATCAGGCGATAGCTCATACGCATGCATACTATATACTTTCTCAGTATATCTTCTAGTATGCCATATGCGACAATCTCAATACCCCCTTAATGACATCTTAGAGAAACTCCAATCCTAACACATAGGAAAATCTCCAAGATACTTAATGCCAAAATGAGAGGACAATATTTCTTAGTTTCTAATAGTAAACGGACATTACCACTTGAGAGCGGAATGTCATCCATATACTAAACTGGGAAAATAAATCCCCATTCTTAAACTTAGCACAAACACAATTGTCCTCTTCATTACTCTTAAAAACCCAAAATTTTCTAATAGTCTAATTAAATTTTAGATACTCTCACTTAAGACTTATTTAAGTTCATTGGACTTAGATAAAACGGTATCATAAAATTCCCTTTCATTTCTATGACAAAACATCTAGTTGTGTCATATAGACATTCTCATTTAAAACTTATTGAAAATGTCGTCTTTATAATAATCTGATGCAGTTCTAAGTCATAATATGCCTTAATGATTCTTAAAGAATCCTTAAATAAGACATACAAAAATGTCTCATTTAATCTGCTTCTTATCTGATTTGGCACATTATTTTCTAAGTTAGAGAGTTGTTCCTTTACATCTTCATTAACATCATCTAGAAACGCAGATTCCTGAATAACATGAGTCTCATGTACAATAGATGTCGCTAATGAAGGTCCAAACTCAAGTGTTGGACAAAAGACACTACCACAGGTACATGGAAAAAAATTGCTCTTGAATCATAGGAGTGGATTCACTAACCCACTTCTCTTCAAGATTAATTTCTCTAAGTACTGTGCTCCCCCTGATTAAAGCATCTTCTAAAAAAGCATGTCTCGTTTCTACAAACTTAACATGTCTGTTAGGACATTAAAAAACGAGATCACTTAGACTTATCTTTACAGTCAATAAAATTGACATCTTACTATCTTAGGACTTTAACTTATTAATATTTGGGTTAAAAAAATAGCCTTAGCAGGACGACATACCCTTATTCTAAAATAATTTAGAAAATGGTTATCGTCTTGTCCATAATTATTATGGTGCTTTTAGGCACAGACTTATTAAGGATCCAATTAAAATTATGAATGGTGGTTTAAATGCCTCCATCCACAAATTAATCGGTAGAGTGGAATAACTTACCATACTACTTATTATGTCCACTGAAGTGCGAGTGCACCTTATAGCCACTCTATTTTGCTAAGGTACACCCGGTATAAGATACCGGGCTATTTTGCCATTTTCTATAGAACCTTGCAAAGGAGTTAAAGAAAACGGCCATACGGGGTATATTGACCGTAACACGGTCAGATCTTACTCTTTTAAACTTTAGATCATGCTGATATAAGAATCAACCTTAAAACATCTTAAATTTATCCAAAGCAACTGATGATCTGATCGCTATGATCTGATCGCTCTTAGATTGGATAAAAGTTAATCAATTAATTCTAAATCATCGTTGGGCAGAATTAGAATCAATTGAGCTTAAATATAATAACATTATCACCAACGTTGGTCAGGAGATAAAAATTACTACAATCATTAAACTTAATTTCGCGTCATTCTTAATTTATTTGATGTATTTATCTTAATGCAATATATGCATGAAACTTAGTCTAAAGAAACTAAAGCGAAAGAATTGACTAAACGTTCAATCCTCCCCCTCGAAATATGGCCCATTAGATAGTGCCATAATTTCGAAAATACGTCATCGATTCTTTTGCTCTTATCATTATTCTCAGATGATAAAATCATCTTGAGAAAATAAATAAAGTTTGTCATGCTCAAAAGCAAGACTAAAGACTTTATTTCTAAGTGCGAAAATTCGTCTATTACAATTCTTGTTCATCCATTTTGGGAACACTACATATTACTTCATGTGGTGTTCATCCTTACATGTCTGTACATGCCCTTCAGGACATCATGTTCCTTTATATGAGCTTATAAGAGGAGTCCTTAGCATTAGAACAGGTCTTATAATGCTTCTTCCCCTTTATTCATGTTGCACATTATGACCTAAATCATTGTGTGTTTTCTTAATTCTTATACATAGTTTGAAATCAGCATCTACAAACTCCAACACTCTCGCTGTAAGTTGTAGTTGATCACAAAATGATCAAAAAAACTTAGTGTGACGTCATAACAAATTTTGGACGATAATATCGTCCTCGAGCTCTTTATTCATGGGTTTCAGCTTTGAAAACCATGTCGCAAAAACTTACTAAGCTTTTCTTAATAAGCGTGCTAGCATACGCCTTAGAAAAGTCATGATGTGGGATAGAACCCCTTAATCGGCTCCATAATGGAGCTCTTAATCATAATACATTTTGTGTTTCCACTAATTTCATTTAGTACGATATATCTTATTTTATTCTTATTTCGGCGAAGTCACGTAACCTTATGACAAAAGCCTCTTGGCTTTCATCCTCTCAGATCACGGGCTTCGCACGCTTAGTTAGACAATCAAGCATTAAGACAAGATCTTTGTCCTATAGCACAATTGCTATCTTAATATCTCATCTCCGGGAACCGTAGTTCTTACCATTGAGAGACTCAATGTCGGAGATATGACTTAGCAAATTTCTAATAAGGAACATTATCAAGGTATATTATAACAGACATAATATGACACATGAAAATTTAACGTTGGTCAAAATTGATAGGATGAACATGGTACTAATCTTAAAACAGTGTATTCACAGCGGAAGACTTAAAACTAATTAATACACTGCTTGATCAGTAATAAAATTCTGAATTTACAGCATGATACTAATTTTAAACAGTGTACGCACAATGAAAGACTTAATCTAAACATGCACAGCGGAAGCCTTAATTTGAATTAATACATTGTTGGACCGGAAACGGCGACCAGAGGGGGGGTGAATGGGAGCTTTTAAAATTTCGGGCTAAAAACTAGCCTTCGGTTAGGTTCTGTCTTCTGCGGAATAGGCTTCGAACACTACCTTCGAAGGTCTGGTTCGGAGGTACTTCGATACCTTCGAACACAGGCTTCGGAGGAGCAAAAGTTCGAAGCCAAGAAGACTTTGCTCCACTCACTACCCTCGAAAATCTACTCTGCTAAGTCAGTGCAGGCTCCGCACACAGGGTGCTTCGAGCAGACTTCGCACTTCACTCTTCGCAAGAGTAGACAGCCCTCTGAGGACTTCGACCGAATTCTTGGCAGCAGCAACTGGTGTTGTGCTTCGAACACAAAGGTCTACACGCACACAAACGGACTACGCTAAGGGCTTCGAAACAAGAAGCAAAACGGGCCTCGATCAGGGCTACGCTAGTAAGCAGCGAGGTCACGCCTCCTGTTACACAGAGCGAACGCACATTGACAAAACACACTTCGCTAGAAAAACAACCTTCGTCTCAACAGGCTTCGGTGCACTACTACAGGCGAGGTATGCAATGCGAGCTCAAGCAAAAGCACAAGAAAAACAGGGCTTCGCCGCTTGAACAAGGAACACAGAAAATGAACTCTCTGGATGTATTAAAATCGAAGTGTGTGGCTACAGGAGCTCAACAGTAAATGCTCAAAGTGTTAAATGTTACCTACCGAGCCCCATATTTATAGCCCACAGTTCACCCAAAGGAAGTGACTACTTTACCCCTAGGGTTTACAAAAGATTTGACTCTACAGAACTAAGGGGTACAAAAGGTAGTCCACCTTTATTCTGGAGGCTTCTCTGTCAGCTTTGCAGAGGGGACAGTGTCAGCCTTTTACAGAACAGACAGTGTCAGCCTTTGCAGTCCTTGACTTTCTGCAGCCTCCCATCGCACGCGAGGGTGCGGTAGCTTCGGTGAGAAGCCTTGAGCCTGGTGGCCTTCGCTTCGCCGAAGATGTCCTCCGATACAGTGACGGTTTTGAGCCGAAGCCGTCAAAGCCCTTGGGCCTTCGCACCAACACCTCCGGAGTGGACCACCACGGCTTCGCAGCTTCACCCAGCTCGAACTCCGTCAGTCCGTGTACCGAAGCCATGCAGGCCGAAGCACCACAAGACAACCTCACTCCGGAGCTACCCTCGCTCCGAAGCCTTTCACACTCCGAAGCCCCACCTTCGGAGTACCACCCTTCGAAGTCCCTCCTTCGTCCAAGGCCTCCGCATGAAGCATTCCATGAGCCCTTCGTCGCAGTGTCTCTCCCCGAGCACACTCCTCGACGAGCCTCACCCGGACCATGCCTTCGATGCACCTCGACTTCTGAGATCTTCGTCGGGTACCTTCGAGTGTCTCCCTCCGGAGCACACTTCGAACCTTTGCCTCCGCAGAGGACTTCTTCCAACCAACTCCGAAGTCACTCCATTCGGAGTACCTTCGAAGTGCCTCACCTCCGAGGACTTTATCTCGGAGTACCTTCAGCCAGAGCCACGCTTTGCACTCTCTGCCTTCACCTGGCACGCCTCGACCCGAGGACCGACCCGGACCACGTTCGCAGTCACCGTGACGGAGCTCCCCGCTCCCCTGGCATCAAGCCTCCCGGCTCCCGCTTGACCCAAGTTCACCTGCTGCGAACCTTGTCCGTCGCCTCCGAAGTCCCTGCGCACCACAGACAAACAGACAAGTGTATCCAGTACTCCGGAGACCTCTCCGGGTTAGCAACCTCCGGCACACACTCCGGTGTACCGCACAAAGTACCGAACCCTTCGGTACGAACCCAGTCATTGCGTACTGTCGGACCCCTCCGACGAGCACACTCCGCTGCACAGCTGCAGCAAGCAAACACCGAACAGCCTCCGGTAAAACCACCTCCGAAACCCTTTCGGAGGTACCACCTCCGAACAACCTTCGGAGGTCTAACCTCCGAACCCCCTTCGGAGGTACCCTTCGAACAGAGGGTAAAAATCTTGTCAATCACTCATCACAAAACACCGAAACCAACCCTTGGTTTCTCATACACTGCTTAAAACAATAATAAAACTTAAATTTAAACTTAAACAAAAGGTTCTAAATTAATATTTCCCAATTAAATATAGTCCTTTGACTAAATTCAATAAGCATGAAAATGCTAAAAAATGCTGAAAAATTCAGAACACAAATTACTGATTCTATACAAAATTGTACAAAATTTTTCCTCGCGGATAACTTACACCGTTTAAAACAGTAATAAAATCTAAATTTAAACTTAATCAAAATCTAAAGGAATATTTCTCAATTAAATATAGTCCTTAGACTAAATTTAATAAAGAAAACATCATAAAAGTACCTAAGAATGCTGCAAAATTCAGAATAAATTTTCAGGGTCTGTACAAACTTATACAAAATTTTCCCCGCAGATAACTTATCTTTTCTTAATTTTGGGCATTTTTCTGAATTTTCAGATAATACTTAATTGGAAAATCAATTTCTTAATTTAAAAAATTCAGAAATCAATTCCGGCCCAAATCACTGATTTAGCCTGGCCCAAAACAAAAAATTGGTCCGGCCTATAGCTTCCCCGCGCGCGCCAGCGCACCCAGGCCGCAACCTGGGCCTGGGCCGCGAATGGGTGTCCCCGCCTGGGCCGCATTTAGTCCACCAAGTCCTAACCGTCGGATCTGATCCGACGGCCAGGCGCTGAAGTCGGCGGGATAAAACCGCAGCTCCCTGCCAGGCGGCGAAAAAAAACCTAACCCTAAAAACATTCCCCCCCCGACCGAGCGCAACGGCGCAGAGCAGCGGCGGCGCGCGGCGGCGCGAGCAGAGCGGGCGACGGCCGGCAGCCGGCGGCCGTGCGAGCAGCGGCGCGAGATGGGTGGCTGAGCGGCGGAGGGTGCCGTCGCAGGCCCGCTCGCCGGTGCGCGCGCTCACCCGAGGGTGAGCGGCACTTCGTCGAGCCGGTTCGCGGCGGTGAGTACCCGGCCGGCGTCGCGCACTCCGGCGAGCGGCGGCGCGGCGAGGGGCATGGTAAGAACCCCGCGCCCTTACTTTCGTCTAAGACTAGGGTTAGGGTTTTCACCCTAACCTTAAGTTTCAGATCTGAGCCCCCCTCCCTTTTTTTCGTCTATTGGTTCTTCCTGTTCTTACCCGAAGCTTAAAACTCCTCTAAAAAAAATTTCTAAAGCTATACTTGTTCTTACAGAGGGCTTATGGGGTTTTGTCTAGGGTTTCGGGTGAAACCGAAGGTCAACAGGGGGTTTCTTAGGGTTACCCGAAGGTTTTACAGGGGGCTTAGGGGGGTTCTTAGTGCGGTGGTGGTGGGCGCCGGGTCAAGGTTACGGCAGCACTCTTAGGGGTTAATCTGAGGGCTTACAGAGATTAGGGTTAGGGTTTCAAATAACCCTAACCCTCTGTTCTTAATTCTGGTGTAGGTGTCGGATCAAGGAGATCCGACACTACTCTTAAAACCCTAACTAGCCTAGAGCACTAGAACCGCTCTGATACCATTGATAGATTGTTGCTTAGGTTGATCTCTAGGTCTAGGTCTAGCAGGGTGCTTAGGGGTTACCTCTTAGGTTGCTTGATGAAGAGGAGGACGCCATTGCCATGCTGTGGCGTCGGATTCCGGCGAGCGGCGGCGGAGGTTAGGGGAACCTTCCCGTTGCTTCGGCACTATTCCTTTGGATCGGTTTTGGGCTTAGTTTCTTTGGGAGAGGCAGAGGAGATGAGGTCGAATGCAGCCACCGTCTCATCTACAAAGCCTCTCCCTATTTGTAGTGCCGCGCAACAGGGGGCCCCTAACAGAATCTGTTGGGGCGCCCCCGATCAGGACGCAAGTGGACTTGGGCGCATGTGCATGGCATATGCGCATGCGGGGAGGAGAGGGACTTAGTCCCCCTCTCCTCCTAGGAGATCTGTAGCTAACACTTTACACTGGGCACGAGCTCTAGCTCTAGCTCTCGTTCAGCATTTCAATCAGTAGGCAGCAGGTAGGTACGTACGTACGACGGAAGACGAAGCTCCTTCTTACCTTGCGTTTCAAGTCAAAGCATGTCGTGAGAACTGTATACGAATGTCTGTTTGTACCAAACCCTGAAGCGAAATGCTCACCGACCGGCTGCTGGCTGCAACGGTGCTGGACTGGCGAGTGGTCATCGTCAGTGGCGACAGAGCTCACAGCTCACAGCTCGATTCATATGTGATATGTTATTCTGCTACTTGATAGAGTATTTAGTTTAAGGGTGCATCAAAAGCAGCAAACTTGAGGCAAAAAATGAAGTTGTTAGTGTGGATCTAGCTTGAATTGTTTGAGAGGAAAGCTAGCTAATTCCGAAAATGAGGAGATAGACCCACCGATCGAATAGGCAGATATGTTAATTTACTAGGACAAAGCAGACAGATCCAAACAAGATATGTTCTTTCTCTCTTTTTCTTCTCTCCCTTTTGTTTCTTTCATAGATTTTACTTGCAGAAATGGATAGAGACAAACATGCTTACAGTTAATAAGAGATAGATTGACACAAGTTCATCACTGTGATGTAATATGATTGTGACATCTTGGGACCTCACAACCAGCACAGAGCAGATCTTTCAAAGCTCACATATTTATTACAAACTGTAGCCCAGAAACATCTGGCAATGATTTTGACATAACCGTTTGAAAAAAAGTAGATGATTTCGACATAACACCACCGAAAACTGACTACACTGATGTATCGATAATCAATCTTTGATTGGTGATCATTAAAATCACAAACAATTGAAGAACTAGAATGACAACAGGTGATATATGGCAAAGGTGTTTGTCGAGAATGACACCACTCCACTGATATCTCTATTCGTTTTAAATATGTTAATTGTCTTGATTATGGAAAGTAGTCTACATGTAGCGTATGCAATAATTAATTTGATAGCATATAAGAAGGAAATTAATTAATGTATATACGTTAATCCACACGTATTAAAAAAATTATATTACTTTGTTATTTACTAGAGGTAATAAATCACTAATTTAAAACCAGAGTCGATGATCCAAATTTTTTGAGTACGCCGTGAAATTCTCCCATTAATAACACAAGTTTAGACTTTAGAGACGCTTAAACATTTCTAGCGTTCACTGATCGTTTCTGTTGATACGGAGACGAATCCAATGGCGGTCAGATGACCGGCGGGGGCGGCGTGTCCCAGACGTCGAACACGTTCTCCTCGTTGTGCAGGGCGAAGAGACGGTCGCCTCCGATCGAGAAGTCGCAGATGGCGCCGGCGTCGCTGCCCCGCAGCGTCGATGTGAGGATGTGGTCGGGGCCACTGAACACCGAGATGGTGTCGTTCGTCGACGCGAAGAGCTGGCCGTCATGCGCGGCGAGCTTCGGGTAGCATGTCTCCTCGTTGTGAGTTTTCTTCCTGGTGGTGAGCTTGCTCCGTGACCTCCACCGCACGCCGACGGCGTTGTTCCGGAGGTCGAGGAAGCCGAGGTCGTCGTACTGGTTTATCACGCAGACGGACCGTCCGTCCTCCATCGCGATGGCGTGGAGCACGTGCTTGTCCTCCAGCGACGCCGGCGTGCCGACGTCGGACCATGACCAAGCGACGTTCTTGTCCCGGAAATCTAGCAGGCTAATGAAGGAGTTGTCCGTCCGTGGGAACATCGTCGTAACCATGAGCGTGTTCGTGCCGTCGAGCCACTGGAGCTTGTCGGCGTCGCCAAGCGCGCAGCCTGGTGGCTCGTAGAAGAAGTCAGCCTGGTCGCCGGTGTTGTAATCCCAGACGCCAATGCCGTACTCGTTGAATCGTCCCTTGCAGCTCGCGAAGATCTTGCACCGGTGGTCGAAGGCGAGCGCCCCTGGGGTGAAGGACCTGATCTGGCGATCGTGCGCGATGCGGAAGCGGTGGTGCAGGTCGCCGGTGAGCGCGGAGAAGGCGGCCACGCCGCCGTCGCGCCTTCCGGGCCTCTCGCGCGCGGCAACGAGGAGCGTGGCCTCATCGAGGTAGGCTGCGTCGTTGACCGGAGCGTGGTCAAGGTACACCGGCCGGCGCTCCTCCAGCATCCAGTTGTAGACGCGAACGACGCCGCCGTGCGCAACGCAGCAGCCGCCGTCGGGCGCCGCGCGGACGGCGGTCCCGTCTCCCGGCGCTCTCCCTGCCACAGACGCGGCGAGGCGCAGCCGGTCGCCTTCGAACTCCCCCCACCGTGCGGCGCGGACGCGGTCGAGTAGCCCGTAGTAGAGCGCCTCGCGACAGAGCGCCCCCTCCGTTATCTGCGGCGGCACGTGGAGCCCGCCCGTGCGGAGCAGGTCCAGCAGCACCGCGAAGCACTCCGGGTCGCGGTCGACGAAGTACTCCGCCACGCCCTCGCCCTCGCCCTCAGCGCCCTGGTTCCAGGCGGCGTCGAGCATGGCGCCCAGCATGGAGTCCCGCCCGGCGCCAGCCAGCGTGGCTGCCGTCGTCTCGAACACCCGCCCTCCCACGTTCAGCCGCACGCGCCCCCGTCCCGCCGCCGGCGTGCACATGGCTCTCTCGCAGCTTCCAGCTCGAGTTGATCGCGCTTAGGCGGGAGATGACTCGGTTGATCGGTTCGCGCATATAACGGCAGTGAGTGTGCGTGCCGGCCTTTTTGGGGCGGAACCGACACGAGTCTCACGTACGTCCGCGGCTGTGGCTTTCACGCGAGAGCGGAGTGGCGTTTGGTTTCGGGGACTTTGGGTGACACCGCAAGCGGATGTGGTGAACGAGTCGTAGGAGTAGCCGTCCTCGTGTAATGTGAAGTGGATTAGAAAGTTTGTGCGTGGTTCGGTTGGACTTAGACCGTCACCTCGCACGCGCCCGGAAAAAGCACCACGACGCCGAACCCTCACACTCTCATCTCCCTCCGGGTGCATTTCGTCAGCATTTTTCACGAAGATTCTCGTTTGCAAATAAATTTGAATGAAACAGCTTAATCCGACAACTTAGATGGTTCAGCCGACCAAACTTTTCAATCACTTCAAGCACCTCCAACCAGGTTTATGGGATTTAATGGAGCAAAAAAATCGGTCATCGCCGACATAGATGAAATTTGTAAATTTCGAATAAAATTTGATCGAAATTGTAACAAAATTTAAAACAGATAAAAACAACCAAGTTTACAAACTAACAAAAAAGTAAATGAAAATACTTATCTTATCAACCAATAGGAATAATAGAAAGAATTGAAATATTAAGGGCAACAAATAGAGAGAAATGAAGACGTCTAGCCATTAGAAGCAGTACAACCGCCAGCAAACACAACGGATACGAGGAGAAAACACGAAACTACTAATTTTTCTAGAGTTTTATATATAAGGGATGCATAGGTGGACTTGTATAGATATTAGGCTAGTCTAAAAATTCAATTTGTATTGAAATTTTTTGACTGGTAGACAGCCGATTCGAACCTTTAGCGAGTTTCAGTGAAATTCAGGCCATTCGGTCCGAATCACAGATCACTGGTTACAATTGTAACAAGTAGTTGCAGAGTTTTTTTGGCGTGTTGGGTTAATGGGTTGAGCTTAAAAGAGTCGAAACGCAACTAGGGTGTGTCGGCACGTAGCTCCATCATGGCCGTCGTCTGTCCGGAGAATCCGGCCTCGCGGTTTTTTGGAGAGAAAGATAACCACGCTACGCTACTAGCTGAATCTTCATCCTTATCAGCGAGCATAAAAAAATAGGCACCCAGATGTACACCTCGCCATCGGATCCTGTCAGTCCAAGTGAGATCTGCAAAGTGGCACGAGCGACGAGAGGAAAGGGAACATTGTTCAGAGAAAACGACGCGTCGTGCAAAAGGGGAGGTGAGCTGCTGACCTAGCATCGCATTTAGGCCCTCTCTTGGCCGACTCCAATCATACGCCGGATAAATGGATAATATCCACCACATCTCGTCTTTGATGAGACATGTTCTTATCGTTCTTCACCAGCGTCGTGTAGGAGTAGGACCAGACCATAGAGCAATGTGCAAACTTGGAGAGAGTCCTTCCACACGCTGCTCTCCTTCTCGTACGTGTTTTATCAAGGGAAAAAAAAACAGAGGTGTTCTTGGCGCCTCCGATCATGACATTGTTGTGCATTCGTTCTGAGTTCAACGTGCATGCGCTAGGTGATAGGGCCCAAGTGTTTGAGACTAGATCAACCAACAATAGAGATGCAGTTCCTTTATGTAAATTGTGTGGTCAGTAGAGACTGTTGATCATATGAGATTCGAGTGCCATTTGTCGCAGTTCCTGTGGCCCTTTGTACGGGAGGCTCTGGATTGGGATTTTGCAGTCCTTCACAGAAAAAGTTTTTCTGATATGCTGATGGGGATCAAAAACTCTAAAAAGGCTTTAGTGATGGTGCAGATTCTTTCGGGCGGGGTCTTGGTCCCTGTGGCTTTTACGAAACAAATTTATTTTTCAGCAACGAATTTATACCGATGCATTGCAGGTTATTCATAATCTTGTTCTTATCTCACTCAGTGGCTTCAATTGGTGTCAGCTCGACTGAGCGAAGAAACGTCAAGATGTTTGGGTTTGCTCTGTGAAAGGCTGAACAAATTGATTCGGCTGGGGGAAACTCCAAAGCTGGATGGGCAAAACTGAAATGATTTCCTGGTGCTACTGGTTGTGTAGTGAATGGCAGTGTTGAATGGTTTCTTTTGTCTGATGATGTATATACTGGTGATGTTGCTAGTTCTCTTTTGGGTCTGTTGGTACCGGTTTTTCATTCTGGAATAGTTGGATTAGGCTGGAACTCAGTGATCTGAAAAACTGGTGTGTGTTGACTTGGTTTGGTTTAGTTTGGGGATATTTGATGTTGGTTAAACCCGTGATGTAAAGTTGGTGTCCCCGACGTGCTCTCTTGTTTGCTTCCAAAGTAAGTAGGGTATCCACAAGTTGGTTTACCTTTTCTCTAAAAAAACAATAGAGATGCAGACGCTGCGAATCTGGTTGAATCTTGTGTTATGAGTTGACTCATCTGTTATGAAATACAGTAGTAGTAGTTTAATTATCAAGTTGAGCAGTTGACCACTAGGAGACTGAAATGCTGGAAAAGTCCGTTGATGATGCTCTTCCCAGAGGACCAACGAAATCACAAGTCGTTTCTGAAAAGTAGTTGGCATATGCCGGGATGGAATCGTTGGCCCGGTCAGTATCTGCCACGGCGTCGGCGTGGGAGGAGACGACCAAGTCGATGTTGGTTGGTCATGCCGTCATGCATGGACTGGGTGAAGCTAGGACTACAATAGGTAGCAGAGTGGCAGTGGCAGTGGCAGTAGTTAGAACTTAGAACTTACTGGCACGTGTCTCTGCAGCCAGAGGACGCAGCCAGCTTCAAGCTTTCAACATGCTTGACCAATGACAAGTGCCAGAGGGAGATCAGTGATCAGTCAATGCTTCCACTGGTACACAGATATAGAAAGTTAAACAGTACGGCATGACGAGCGGTTAAGCTGTTGAACTAAAGCATGCACATATATCCATGTTCAGGTTGCCTATACAGCCGTAGACAGATCATGAAAAATAGTTGGCATAGCCATGAAAAGGGAGAAGAAATCTCAAACCAAGAAACCAATCAGTAGGCATGATCTCCCAAATAGACAGTAAAAACCGATAAGAGATGGTAGAGATTCCTTCATTCTAGCAAGGGAAGAAATAAAATGAATAATCTACTGGAAGATGAGCATGAGGAGCACCCCAAATCATCATTTCTTATGGGTGCCAGACGGGGCAGACAACCCAGAACATTTGCTACAAAACTCAGTGCTCAAATGGCCTAAATAAATAGATTATTCTTTAAACTAGCTACAACATCATCCGACACAACTGCGATGTCATTAGCCTCCTCCTGGCAAGCATGGGTATATTTCACTGGAGGCTTTCCATAATGCAACCGACAACAAAAGTTACGACTAACATAACTACAGCATTGTTTCTGCTAAAACTCCCTGAGTAACTGGTAACTGCTACACGCCCAATCAGCTGGAAATCCAGTAGAAGACCGACCCAAGAGTTGCACCGATACATTGTGCAATGTTCCAACGCCTTTTGAGACTAGAGAGCGAATCTACAAGAGAAGTTAGCAGGTAACTTCAAGCCTTCCTTCTGCGCTTCTTTCCAGTAGAGGTGCTGCCGGCAGATCCCCCGGGCTCTTTTTCAGCTGCCTTGCCTTCTGTCTCCTTCAGCTTCTCTTCATCAGCTGATACGCTGTTGGCCTTAGATCCCTCACCAGATGCAGGAGCAGCAGCAACCTTTGGCTTCCGACCTGACTTGGCCTTTCCTTCAGTGGATTTGGTTTCATCCTTCGAATCATTGCCCCTGCCGCCAGCCTCCTTGTTGCTACCTTCCTTTGGCAGATCAACTTTGGCCTTGTCAGTTGATGGAATGGCCTCATTGTTGCTATCTTCATTTGGCAAATCATCCTTGGCCTTGTCAGTTGATGGAATGGCCTCAGTGTTGCTATCTTCCTTTGGCAAATCATCCTTGGCCTTGTCAGTTGATGGAATGGCCTCAGTGTTGCTATCTTCCTTTGGCAAATCATCCATGGCCTTGTCAGTTGATGGAATGGCCTCCTTTTCAGCTTCAGTTGTAAGGTCAGCGCCAATTATAGGTATCTCTGTGACATTCTTACTTGCAGCTTTCCCCTTTGATTTGCTTGTAGTTGCAGAGATGACACTTTTCGGTGTACCATTGCTGGAACCTTTTGGACGGCCCCTCTTCTTGGGAACATCGCTTCCACCACTGCCAACAATCAGAAACAGTCTCAGAAAGGATGCACTCAATTGTCTACATGGCTTGTTTTGATTAGTTAATTACCTTTTGGGTGTTTCTGCAATTCCTGCCTCCAGTAGCACTGAGTTCCTTCTTCCTTTTCTGCCCCGTGGCCTGGGGGAACTTGAAACCAATAGCACAAATTTAACAAACAATGCATCTTGGATGCAAATGATGAGAAATTAGTAGCATGGTTCACAATTGAGATGACTACGGATGTTTGAGGGTACTCCATTAAAACTTCACATCTGGACCAAACAGCATTCAATTTGGTATATGTGCATTTGAGTTATTAGCATGGAAATGAAATGTGATGCACCAACAGATTACCACTTTCCACAACCTGACCCACAGTCATCCCTAGGGATAGCTTACAATTACCAGGTGTTCACAAGGAGTTTGCTGATTTCCGAATAACGAGAAAGGAACAAATATTTTTCTTGAATTCTTTTCACCATGATCAGATTATGAACAAAAAAATTAATAGAAACTGCATACATTGTTTCCACAATTGAAGATATGGAAACTGGAACCTCATTGTTAGGTTATCAGTTCAGCACTAGCCTAATTGGCAAATCCAATAGAACTGGAAGGATCATAACAAACAAAATATATGTAAGAAACATTGCTTATAACAATAAGGGAAACCATGCATTGCACGATTCAAGAAAAGGGAGACAGATGTATAATTAAAAAATGCAATGGATACTAAAATTGACTACTGATGATTGAATCAGTCCAAATATTGAACAGTATAGTTGCCGATAAATTAAAACTGTTGTTTCAAAGCTGCAGGTACGAAAGTGGTGCAAAGATGGATCACATACATCTCAGATGCCACATCAGGGGTTTTTTCTTGTTCCTGACATAACAATTGGTAATTAGATAAAAAAGGCAAAAGCCAAATCACAATATTATCATGATGGTTTCAATACCTCATTGACGAATTCCCACTTTTCATCCCTAAGCAGTAGTACCTCTACATCTCCATCATCGTATGCAATCTAAACTCCAAAAGTATAAAAGTCAACAATAGAAGAAAACCATAAAATGAATAAACTTTTATTCAACATTACATGTAAGCTATAGAACCTGTGAAGGCAGATGCTATAATGTACAGAAGACATACCTTGTGCCTTTTTGAAAAAGTATCAAATGAGTCAACAACACCCTTGTAAAACCTGCAAATATTTTAAACAAAGCACTTCACAAGTCTGAAAGAGGCTACAGAATAATAAGCCAATAAAATGTAGCAAAGCGCCAAAGCAGAGGACATGCCACATCAATAATGAGCAAATATATCCAATTAAAACAGAAAACGGAACTAGCCTAAATTGAAGTCACAATATTTATATCTAAACGCCACTGGAGAGATGTTGAAGCATCTGCACTGCAGATTTATAAAACAGAACTGCACAAGAATAGAGAGGCATAAAGAAGTTTAAAGGATGAGCTAACAAATGCCATCTGACTATCTGAGATCATGTCTATGTCTACTTAGTTTAGATTATAATGTCAGAAGCAAAAATGTAACAATCACTCCAGGAATTAGCTATCTTAAGGGTGTGACAACTGACAAGAATGTCTATATCACTTACTTCTTATCGTCTGGCCACCATACTCTGATCCTTGAACCAACGAGGCTACCATCAAGGCCTTTATTTTTCCTTGAACGAGGAATCTGCAAAGAGCATATAAACTTAAGAATAAGACCTTTATTTTTCCTTTATTGTTGTCAGGTTCTTGGGAACAACCAAACATCTTCTCACTCAATATTCAATAATAATTAAGCTTCTTAAACATTGTTCTACACTAAGTGATTTTGATCCTAAATCACCTGAATAAAATGGAAATCTTATAAGGTTGTTTCCTAGGGCATGCCCAGAAAATATAATCAAGTGTTCTTATAATATAGAATTTTCAACACTTGAAGTTTTGAAAGTTGAAGTTGTTGCAATTGCAACAGATAAAAATATAAAAAAATAGGTTTCTGTATCTGCACTCTCCACAAGGCAGATTTATTAAACAGGAATTTACTAAGCACATTACTTTTTAGCTACATATAGGAGAGAACATAATACACATTAACTTACATTCCACCTTTATCAGTAAGTAATCAAACGATATGAGCACAAAAAAGGTGCGGCAGACCGGCAACAAAACATGGATATCAACTAATCAAGCATATGTAATCAAGTACAAACCTCTTCATCCTCGTCTGAGCGTTTCCTCTTGGAGCCAGTATTATCCTGGCTTTGGCCCTTGTTTCTACCTGACCCTTTGGACACAGACTTTGGGGAGACCATTTCCTGCATTGTGAACAAAATATGATGTCATATTCAACTCTAATTGTTTTAAATTACCATCAAAGATAGGATCAAACCAGTATATGAACCGCAATAAATAACTCCTGTATACTTGTACTGTAGCAAAGTTTACAGTATAATATCATGATTTAAATTACATATAACTGTATCAGTAAACAAAAGCTCTTCACACCTTGAAACAGTAAACTTATTTTAAAAAGGTTCTCATATACACAAAACAAAAAGGTAGAGAAAATAGTACCAAACGGATAATGCAAGCAAATTGATAATAAAAGCAGTCAGCTTTACTAATTATACAAAAAATATACTAGTGACAAGAAAAACACCTTTAGGCTCAGATCCATAGCAGTATCTTCCTTAGAGATGGTTTCATCCTTCTGCTGTTTCAAACTGGTTTTTTGTTGCTTTTTGGATGATTGTCCTTCACCTGCCTTTCTTGTAGAAGGCTTGGTATCATCCTTAGATGACTGCTTAGTTAACTTCCCTACTGAATCAGTAGTCTCAACCTTTTTAAGACCTGGAGATTGGTTCTTTCTGACAGCATTCTTCTCCGATGACTTTGCTCCAGGAGGTCGACCTCGCCTTGGTTTGGCCATAACTGGTGTACTGTCAGCAGGTGTTTCATCAACGGGTCGACTGACTACCTTTGACAATTTCTTAATGCCAACTTCTGTTTCTGAAGATAACACTCCAGATGCTACAAGAGCTTCTTTGTCAGTGTCAACATTAGAATGTGCTGTTGATTCAGACGTGCTTGATGGTTTGAGCTGAAGATGCTCATCTGAACCATGATTGGATGATCCCTTGGGATTTGCAGCAACAGATTCTGTACCTTCAATTTAAACAGATTTCAACATATCAACATATTTTGTATTTACAGCACAGCAAGGTTGTTCAAGTTTCTCCTTAGGAGAAAATGGTCCTTGATTAAACTCACCATTATCATCTGGAGTTGCATCACCACTAACCGTAGTAGTTTGAGTAACATCCTGGTCAGGATAGTCCAACTTCAAAGATTCCTGGAAACAGAGATGCAAGTGTATTATCAATAGTCGATTCATTTATTTATAAATACAGGAGATGCAGAGCAGCATACATGAGGTAACTCATCAGAAATAGTCCTTTCAGATAGTTTGCCGTCATCCACCTGAACATTAAAAATTCAAAAGTAAGAATAGATTAATCAACATAAAGAGTCCAGACCACCTGGGTCCAATAGATAAGGTGTTGAAATAAACTGCCCACTTAAGTTGTGTGACCAATATTCCCACCATGTCTAAATTCATTCTACAAGCTAAAGCCAATCACAGTTTCATCTTTCAAGTGATCTATTCCAATATAGTATAAGAGAGCATTTAAGAATTGCATCTATTCTAGCACCTATGATTATCACATAGAAGTCCTTAAGATAAAAACATCCCTGGATATTTGTTGCTACATATTAGTAATGTAACTGACCATATCCTTTCCAGAAGGATCAGCATTGGTGTATTCCCTGACACCTGAATCATCTTCACAAACCGATGTGACAATATTGCTGTATTCATTCAGAGGACTGCCTTTAAGTAGCTGCAGAAAGACTGGTTTCAGTTTTTCAGAGCATTCGCCTATCACCTTCTCCGAGAGTTCAAAAGATGCAGTAGAAGTTTCCTGGAAACAAAAACCAAACCAGTTAGATGGTATGTAAATCTATATTGATGATATCAAGAAAGTTGGGAAGAATATACCTTCAATGTGGTTTTAGCATGCTGCAGGAGACATTCTGCAATCGGTATTTGCACTTCTTCACTCTCGTCTATTACCAGTTTCATTATAGTAGTCATACATGTTATTACTGTTTCAGAGTGGTTTGAACTGAAATATGAGATAACAAATAATTTCAGTTTATTACAATTTATATAAAGAATACAATGCAGATATCTGTAATCACAGTTGAGAGGTTTCTTACCTAACAGTTGAGAGGAAGTTGTGAAACATCTGCTGTATCAAATCATCACATTCAAGATCCAACATGACCACACATGACCGGACCTTCGCTACAGTTTCAAGGATTGAAACTATCCTTCCAAACAAGGGACTCTCCATATCATCCAGTTTTTCAAAAGAACCCACCATTATAGAAAATACATCCTGGAATGAAGTCAATAGCACAGGTCAGAAATCAGGATACAAAGTACAAAACAAGATCATCATCAGAAAAGAAAAACAGTACCTTCATCACATCATCATCATATGGAGTATCAGGCGCTGTGATCCTAGTAATCTCAGAAATACAGGATATTACGCCAAGTTTCACATTATAATTAGAATGCCCCAGCAGTTCTTTCTTCACCAGAGCCGCTATTGCTGGACCTGCAGCTCTAGTCATGCTTTCTGGAGGGGCTTGTTCCACTTCCAATAAGTATTTTTCAGTGTCCTGCATATACAAACAATAAAGCCGATCAAATCAAAGAAGTCTAAGCAAGAATATCAGCTGACATGATCAGATACTTGATAAAACTGGAATGCATAGTTATTAAGGCAGTAAGGCAAGCGAGGCGGTGGACTAGGTGACAAGGCGTAAGGCGAGGCAACACCTTACGCCCATATAAAATATAGTATTTAAGAAAAAAATAATAGATAAGTAATAAATTCTAAATAGTAATAGAAATATAGCATTATAAAAATAATAATACAATATCAAATTGCAATATCGTCACTTTAGATAACTTACAAAACTAAAAAATATATATAGTTAAAATTGCAATGACAAATTTAAAATTATGTATAATAATATATTTAAAGCTCAGTTTAGTAGCCCGTTCATATAAGTCTAGTCTAGCCCATTTAAGGCCCAGGTTATAAACCCTAAACTCTCTCTCCCACTCCACTCCTCACTCCTCACTCCTCTCAGCCTCCAAAGTCCCCTCCAGAACTGGATCCTCTGTTGTCGGGGAAGCCAACATCAGAGGGCAGTTGAGATTCTAGCAATCCCGCTGGGATCCAACGGTGCAAAGCATGCCTCAGCCATCGCAAAGCCTCACCATTGGCAGCTACGAAGCGGGCCTCGACAACCGTGAAGCCCTGTTTCGCATTGTTGAATCCCAGCAGGACGGCTGGGATCCCCTGACTGCCCTGTGCTTCCCCGACGTTAGAGGATCACAAATCATCCCCTCCTCCAGCTCCAGCAGTCCAACCACCACCTCTTCACCTCTTCTCTCTTCCCCTTTTCCGCCTCTGCACCCGACCCCGCTATGCCACACGCTCGGCCACACCACGCCACATTTGTGCCGTGCATGACCTCTCTGCACTGGGGGCAATGTTGGAGGGTAAGGCGTCGGGACACCTTACCCTCGCCGAGCACTCTAGCACTAAAGTGATGCCTTGATAACTATGCTGGAATGTTAAATATTATGGTGCATTTCCAGGAAGCTAACACAGTGGTAACTCCATATCAGCAATCCACAACGGAAAATACTAAAAAAACTTACTATCATGTCTGTTATGAAGGAAAACCAAACGGATTCCATACTGTCTATTGTAAAGGAAAATAACAAAATATCAAAAGTGGAATGTTAAATAATATGGTGCATTTCCAGTAAGCTAACACAGTGGTAACTTCATATCAGCAATCCACAATGGAAAATACTAAAAAAAAATACTATCCTGTCTGCTGTGAAGGAAAACAGAACGGATTCCATACTGTCTATTGTAAAGGAAAACAAACAAATTCCAGAATTCCATAGCAGTAAAAATAAAATAAATTCATGCCATAGCTTCAATCAAATCAAAATATCAAAACTGAATGTTAAATAATACAGTGCATTTCCAGGAAGCTAACACCGTGGTAAAACTCTGTATCAGCAATCCACAACGGAAAATACTAAAAAAATATTATCTTGTCTGCTGTGAAGGAAAACAGAATGGATTTCATGCTGTCTGTTGTCAAGGAAATCAAACAAATTCCAGAATTCCATAGCAGGAAAAATAAAATAAATTCATGCCATAGATTTAATCCAATCAAAATATCAAAACTGGAATGTTAAATAATTCGGTGCATTTCCAGGAAGCTAACACTGTGGTAACTCCGTATCAGCAATCCACAACAGAAAATACTAAAAAAAAACTTACTATCATGTCTGCTGTGAACGAAAACCGAACAGATTCCATAATGTCTGTTCTAAAGGAAAATTGATCGAATTCTAGAATTCCATAGCAGTAAAAATAAAATAAATTCATGCCATAGCTTCAATTTAATCAAAATATCAAAACATCAAAACTGAATGTTAAATAATACAGTGCATTTCCAGGAGGCTAACAGTGGTAACTCCATATCAACAATCCACAATGGAAAATACTAAAAAAAACTTACTATCCTGTCTGCTGTGAAGGAAAACCGAACGAATTCCATAATAGCTGTTCTAAAGGAAAATTAATTCAAGACATAGCTTCAATCTAATCAAAATATCAAAACATCAAAACTTGAATGTTAAATAATACAGTGCATTTCCAGGAAGCTAACACAGTGGTAACTCCATATCAACAATCCACGACAGAAAATGCTAGAAAACACTTACAATCCTGTCTGCTGTGAAGGAAAACCAAACGGATTCCATACTGTCAGTTCTAAAGGACAATCGAACGAATTCCATACTGTCTGTTGTAAAGGAAAATTGAACAAATTCCAGAATTCCATAGCAGTAAAAATAAAATAAATCCGAGACATTGCTTCAATCCAATCAAAATATCAAAACTTGAATGTGAAATAATACGGTGCATTTCCAGGAAGCTAACACAGTGATAACACCATATCAACAATCCACAACGGAAAATGCTAAAAAACACTTACTATCCTGTCTGCTGTGAAGGAAAACCGAACGGATTCCATACTGTCTGTTCTAAAGGAAAATCGAACGAATTCCATACTGTCTGTTGTAAAGGAAAATCGAACGAATTCCAGAATTCCATAGCAGTAAAAATAAAATAAATCCGAGACATTGCTTCAATCCAATCAAAATATCAAAACTTGAATGTGAAATAATACGGTGCATTTCCAGGAAGCTAACACAGTGATAACTCCATATCAACAATCCACAACGGAAAATGCTAAAAAAAACACTTACTATCCTGTCTGCTGTGAAGGAAAACCGAACGGATTCCATACTGTCTGTTCTAAAGGAAAATCGAACGAAATCCATACTGTCTGTTGCAAAGGAAAATCGAACGAATTCCAGAATTCCATAGCAGTAAAAATAAAATAAATCCGAGAAATAGCTTCAATCCAATCAAAATATCAAAACTTGAATGTGAAATAATATGGTGCATTTCCAGGAAGCTAACACCGTGGCAAGTCCGTATCAGCATTCCAAAACGGAAAATGCTAAAAAAACATACTATCATGTATTCATGTCTACTGACCTGCTGTGAAGGAAAACCAAACGGATTTATACTGTCTGTTGTAAAGGAGAATCAAACGAATTCCAGAATTCCATAGCAGTAAAAATAAAATAAATCCAAGCCATAGCTTCAATCCAATCAAAACATCAACTCTAATCCAGTCAACCTTCAAAGAGTGGTGATATGTGGTAACAGCCCAAAGATTCTCCGCCGTTCTTCCATCAATACTAAGACAACCATCCCAAAGCAACATGATCGCCGAAGAAAAATCAACCAAACGGAACCCCCGCATATAATCACCGAAAAAATCATACAAACATAACCCTAACGGGCAAAAACCACGCAACGCAGACACACGAAATCAGTAGAGGAGGCTCACTTCGAGGAGCTTGAGCACGGCATCGGTGTCGTCCGGGGGCGACTGCAGCCTCGCCCCGACATCCCTGAGCTTCTCCTCGAGCTCCCCGTTCGCCGCCATTCCGCGGACGCCGGAAGCACCGAATCGGGGCGCCGGCCGCACGGATCCGGCCGCCGCCGGGAGATCTACGGCTGCTAGGGTTTCCCCCGCGGCGCCGCAGGGAGCGGGCTGTCGACGGGCGGTGGCTGTGACGGCGACGAACGTGACGAGACGAGGATGTGTCTAGGCTCCCAACACCCCCGGCCGCTCCCCACCCCGCGCCACCCTTTTTCCCACACCCCCGACGAGACGCGATTTCTGTGCTCTGTGGTGGGGGAAATGTGTTGGAATCGGCGGCCCTTTTATGGGCGGCGACCTGGGGTTCGCACGGCCGCCAAAAAGCAGGCTGCGAGCGGACGCGTCCGGCCGCCCAGGGGTACCCTGGTCATTTTCAGGGTTGCCTCCGCCTCCGACGAGCGCCGCCACGCAGTTGGGCGCCGAGTGGACGGGAGTCCCAGAGCGGTTGGAGCGATCTCGGCCATTCCCTTTGCATCGTGGGGATGGGGGCAGGGGCCGATGGATGATTGGGAACGTGCTCGCGGTGTCGCCGAAATGGTAAATCTAGGGATTTGCGGGCGTGCCAAATAGATCATGGTGTTGTAGATGATGGAAAAAGATAAAAAAATCATGTGAGAAAATGAAATCGATTCACCAGAGAAAGTGAAAAAAAGAGGGAAAATCAGGTGAGAGAACGAAATTGATTCACCAGGGCAGGCGCGACGGACATCGGAGATGGCGATGCGCGACAGACACCGGAAATAGCGACGCGCGACGGACATCGGAGATGGCGAAGCGCGACGGACACCGGAGATGGCGACGCGCGACGGACACCGGAGATGGCGATGTGCGACGGAGACACCTGATATGGCGATGAACGGAAGCACGGCGGCGGGACTATTTAACTTTGGTGAAGAGATGTGTGGTTTAGACAAGAAGAGGGAATATGCGGCGGGGGCGAGTGTCCAGAGGTAGAAGACAACACGAGTCGAAATGTGCATATATAGGGGGTGAATGATAGGCGTTAGATTGTCGTGATCTTACATATAACTTTTTATTTTGTTTGAATTTTGAAACAAGAGTAACGTGTGTAACGGTAGGTTGTTTTAACTTGTAATAAATATTTTGCATATTTTGATGACATGATATATGTCATGACAATCTTGCTATCAAATAATATGAGTAACGTTTTCAAATAACGTTGGACCTAGAAAGATGCAAAACACTAATGTAGCTTGCAAAAAACATGGTCCATCATTGGTGAAGCCCAAACATGTTTTTTATGAAAGATAAATGTTGGTGTAAAAGATTACGCTAACAAGTTCAAATAGCCTCGAAGGGCTAGCTAAAAGAGGGATTTATTGCGGACTAAGTCAGGCCTCCGAATATGATAATAATCTTAGCTCAATTCGCAGTGTGTGTCTATTCCATGATTTTTTGTTTGTATTACAATAAAGGGGATGAGTATTTATAGGCTAAGATACAATAGAAAAATATTATTCTACCCTCTAGTTACAACTATCAATGTGGACTCTATTCACATGACTTTGTAGGGACTAAATGGTAAAAGCACATGTGAACACATCTGTAAAGCAAACATCTTATTTCAGTTTACGACGCTCTTCGGAGTGGAGCGTCTATGGGGACCGCGAGGTAGTCGATGCCAATGCATCCCTCGAAGACCTAATCCTTCCTCCGATGACAACCAGAGCTTGTGCTAAGGTACTTCAAACCCGCCCCTTCGAAGCACTTTCCAAGTCGATAAAAGGCTTCGAACCTCATAGCTCCAAAATGATTTTTAGAGTCATTCATCTAATCCGTACAACTGACAGGATTATTTCCCCCCAACAATAAATATCTAAGAGCACTTATTTGAGGCTTCTATAATATAAAAACCAAAAGGTTAAGCCACCAAGGAATATCCACCATTGTTCAATTACTAATGGTTGGTATGGTTCAAAATCCATTCTCTTTAGACATGCACACCACAAATGACTTAACATTAGTGTTGTAGGTATAATCGTATAAAGGTAGTGAAAGGACACATGTTGGATTAGTGCAAACTAAAGATAAGACCTTGTTGTATCACAATAGCAATGATGTGTGCATAATTGCCCTTGCTAGGGCTATGCAAATGAGGGATGAGATATGAATTTCATATTCTTATTCGGTAAACACTAAAAATATGTATGCAAATGAGAAACGGGATGGAATTTTCACATTCTCAAGAAATAAACCTTAGAAATCAGGTGGCAAATGAGTGACAAGAACGAAATTTTACACTCTCAGTGGG
The DNA here is from genome assembly GCA_019279435.1 of Zizania palustris. Classification (NCBI taxonomy): domain Eukaryota; kingdom Viridiplantae; phylum Streptophyta; class Magnoliopsida; order Poales; family Poaceae; genus Zizania; species Zizania palustris. The sequence goes on from JAAALK010000283.1 coordinate 34,918,588, forward strand.
CAAGCCTTATAAAATAGAGACTAGGGCTTATGCAAACAAGGGATAAATTTGATTTCTCCTTCTAAGTTCTCTCTATATCAATAGGTTAACCCTAAAAAATGGAGAGTTGACTATACATATGATGGCAAGATTGGTGTTTTCTATTACCATAATCATTGTAGATAAAACCTATAAAAGGGAACTAGGGTTATGCATATGAGGGGCATATAACGGTTTTTCTTTTCTTCTAACTTTTTTATATCAATGGGTAGGAAAAAGTAAGAGGTTATCAAGCAAGGGACAAAATAAAAATTTCCCATTGTATCATTAAATAAACCCTAAAAGGCTTCCAAGGCCTTTCAGCCCATCAAAGCCCACCAACAAGTCTATGTAAATAAGGGATAGAAAGGGAATTTCCCTTTTCATAATCTCTACTAGTATAAATAGTATAAATAGATAAACCCTAAAAAGGGTTCTAGAGTCTTCCAATACCAAGGCTTTCGGCCCATCAAAGTCCACCAAAAATTCTATATAAATAAGAGACAAAAAAGAGATTTCTTTTTAAGTATCAACTAGTATAAATAAGCTTTTATTTGCATGGTCTGCGGAGAGAAAAATTGGCCCTTCAAGGCCTAGCCCAAGCCTTTCATTGCCCTTTTTTTAAAAGGAAGCCTAGCACTCCAAGATTGCACATTCTCTTTTTATTTAAAAAGTTGTAGCTAAATTTAAATTTTAGAACTAATTTTATAATTTAAAATTTGGAAGATCATATTCGTACATTTTATCTCTTCAGGCAGTTTTATCTTCAGGATCTTTATTAAATATAAATATAAAATTAGTTTCGTTGAACAGCACCTACATTGGGGCAGAACAATTGGAGATTGAAATTTTGGTCTTGGCCTGGTCGACCGTGGCGCCGCCGGGCAGCAGCGTCCTTAGTTGCTGGTGTGAAACGCAAACAGCACAGGACGCAATTAGAGTAAGCAGCCCCGATGCAACTTCAGTCTCGATTTGTTTCAACACTCAGATACTTCAGGCGATTTGCTACCAAAGCTGCCCTAATCGGCAACGTGTTGGACATTCTACCGAAGGGAAAGAACAACAAATTGTTATTAATTAGAGCCATCGACTGGTAGAGCCATGCAATGGCACAAAACAATCTTCTGATTGAAACAAAGACACTAGATGCAGCACTCTTGACATAAAGTTTAGATAACAATTCTGGGTAAAAGTCCATAGTACAGGTGGCATAGAGAAAGTGGCATCAAAATCTCATTGTCAATGTTTCAGAATGATTGATGTTTATCTCAGGCAGCAGTGAATGCCTTCTTTCCTGCACCACTCATCGACCCTGCTGGTATGACCTTCAAAACATTGAACCTCACAGTCTTGGACAGCGGCCTGCACGGGCATAATCGTAAGTTTCATCTACATTTGTAATAACCAGCATCCAGCAATCTATTGCACATAGCAAATGATTTCATGGTGTGGTCCTCACTGGATCTTTGTGTAAACAATGTGAATTTCGCGCCAAGAGTTAATCTACGGCATACAATATGTGGAAACTAACCACCTGATGGACAAAAAGAATGTTCTGTTTTTGATGCATTTTTTGTTAAGGATAAAAAATGTGGATCCTATATGATATGGTATATTATTATTAAGAACAAATCACTAGCTTACCTGCACTGTCCAATGATAACATGATCACCTTCCCTTACACGGAAGCACGGGGAAATGTGAGCAGGGATGTTGGAGTGTCTCTTCTCATACCTATAGATGGAAATAGTCAAAACAGTGTTACATAATGTGACTAGCTAAGTAAAGCAATTATAAAAACAACAAAGACTGGCTTGCCTCTGATATTTCTTGACAAAGTGGAGATAGTTTCTACGAACGATGATAGTCCTGTTCATTTTAGCACTGTGGCAAGTTCCGGCAATAATGCGGCCTCTAATTGACACGGTACCGGTGAATGGGCATTTCTTGTCAATATAGGTTCCTACAACATGAGCAAAACTTTGACCGCTATGACAATAAAAAAAGATCTTTCCTTAAGGAAGGGGCTTAAGTTGACCCTTAAGGTGTTGTGCGTTGGAAATCTTTTTGAGGACATTTATATGACTTTTTTTCATAAGCGCGGCTTAGTTGACGTTGATAGACTTGTACATGTGAAACTCAAAAGTACAATACACTGTCAAATGTAAAGAACAACAGGATGAGCAGTATTGAACTAGCATATAACAATAAAGAAAACAGATAACAATCATCAGTGCTACCATGAGCATTTCAAAAATATCATGGCAAAAAAACGAAACAACTTGAACAATCTTGTATAGCCAAATTGGTCAATAATAAGACCTTGACACTCACAAATCTTGAATGCAAAAATATAACTTAAGGGCCCATTTGAAACAGGTTGTGGAAGATGGATAAAGCAGATGTTTATGACAATTATTTAATGGGAAAATATCCTGTGCAATCTGCAATCGTGCAATCGTGCGATCTGGTGCATCTAATCAAGATCCAACGGTTACAGTACTTTTTTACTTTTTTCATCTGTAATCGTTGGATCTTGATTGGATGCACCAGATCGCACGATTGCACGATTGCAGATTGCGCAGGATATTTTCCCTTATTTAAGGGTTCTAATGAATGATTTTAATACTAAAAAGTTGATAAACAACTTTAAACACTTTTTTTGACAATTTTCATAGTTTTTAAATGCACTGTTTAAGAGCTTGGGAAGTGTGCCAATGTGTTAGGACTTAAGCCGTAAGCCAAGCCTAAAACGAATTGGGCCTTTAAAAAGTCATTCTTCACAGTGAATCTCTTAATTTTAAAAAGAAGAAAGACATCAAACAATCAGATCAAATGAAGTCAAGAAAGCAGAGGCACAATGAGTCCCAAGAAGGCTAGCATTCTAAATCGCCAGATCTACTGGCATAGAGTAACATATGAATGATGATGTCACTGATGTGAAATAGCTCATACAAAGATTTACAAACAAAATATGCAGGCAGTGAAGAAAGATTGTACAGAGACATAGGGCATCAGACATCCAAGGAATTGGACATAAGCTCAACAAAGAAAATTCCCCTAGTGGGAACAGCAAAGAATCAGGTTAACAAATACCACAATATCACCATCACCATAAAAAGAGGCGAAAAGATGATCTTCAAATCTGTTTACTAGCAATTTCTTTTCAAACTCGTATGGACATTGTAGAAAACAATCAACCAACACATGTAAAGTGTACAGATAGTCAAATTTAAAAAATGTTGACATCAATTTGCATCCATCAAAACAAACAGCATTTTGCTAAGTTGCAGATCCTCTAAAATAAGTTGTGGATAACCAAACAACTGTTGAAAGCTGTAAAACCAAAATAGCTTATGAATACAACTATACAAGCAGGAAAGTACGACACAATATGAAGCAATGGCCAATGGGTAGTCAGTACTCAGTAGTCACAAATTACGATAGTTAGTAAAAGAGAGCTACACAGTACACAATGGAGAAAAGGCTGATCATCTAAGCTGTGGCATTTTTACCTTCAATGGCCTCCCTGGGAGTCTTGAAACCAAGGCCAATGTTCTTCCAGAACCTGTTGCCTCCCTTGCCAGGTTTCTTGCCCTTCGTGGTCTTCTTCGGGCTGCAATTACATATCAAGACATGACCGACAATTCAGCATTCGAAGGATTTAAAACCAGCTCATAACAAAACAGCAACACATAATCTTACCACAGGAAAACCTTAGGCTGCTTCAGAAAAGCCCTCTCAGTCTGCAAAACCAGGAGGAAAAAAAAGCTTAAACCTAACATCAATTGTTCCCATCAGAATGATAGGAAGCTAGTTATCAATTAACTTGCTCAAAATCCGATAACGGAACTAAATTCCCTCGGCGATTAGTGAAGCTACCGAATCAAATCATACAGCTAGTATCAGTACCGCTGGACTCATTACAAGTCCATATCTGAAGCAAAAAAAAAAAATAACAATTCATCACAACGGTAAGCATCTAATCAGACTTATAAGACCGGGCTAGATCTAAAGACACAATTAGACTAATCAGTGAAACGTAAGAGTAATTCAGGTTACCCGAACACCGGCGACAGGACGAATCGCGCCATGTACTATCTAGCAAAACAAAACAAAACCGAACGGAGAGGCCACTAACCTGCTCCGCCATGGCTGAACCTCAACGGTCGTGGAGACGACGGTGTAGAGAGAAGCCCTCGGCGGCGGCGGCGGCGGCGGCGGAAGAAAGGAGATATGTGTTGCCCGAAAACAAAACAAAACAAAACAAAACCCTACTCGTCGCGCCGGTTATATGTATGCAAGATGAGAGGGGGTCATTGTGGGCTTAACTTTTGGGCTTTAATTCCTTTCGTGCGCGCAGTTGGTAGTAATCTGGGCCGTTCATTCTAGCTGGGTCGGTTGAGATTATGAATCTTACTGGGCCCACCGAACTGGAAGCTTCAATCTTCACGACAGTGCAGGTCGTTGTCTACTGTAGCCGCTGTTTGGCACAGCCCAACTTAATATTTTTTTGATATGATTAGTTTTTAGCTCGAATTTTTTTGAATTAAATTATTTATTCGAGCTATCTAGTTTTTTATATTTAACTACAAATTAAAATTTAAATATTTTGTTTTATCGTGTAAATTCTAGATTCACACGTCTCTAATCTAGTGGTGTGGCGGACACACCACATTTTGTAACTTAGGATTGTTTGGATTGAGAGCGAGGATGACTATACATGGATTTATGGATAGAATGATACATGTAAGGTATTTGGTTGAACGGATGGAACGAAATATTTTTTTTGGTTAGATGTATATAACTTGATAAAATAAGCTTAAATTTTGTTAGACCCACTTGTCAAATATATTTTTTTACCAAAAATATAATCATATGAGATCTTATTTTATAGATTAAATTTTAATAAATACAATGATGTGATTAGATCATAAATTGGATAAATGATTTGGGAGTAAAATTCATTTGAATATTTATAAACAAAAAAATTAAATATGTAATAACCAATCAGGAAATGACACGTCATCTCATCTAATATTGGATATGAGCCCATCAAAAAAAATTCCTTAATCCCTCCATCCAACCTATTAGATAAATATTTTTCTCGGTGACCATCTCATTCAGGTTCACTCTCTAACCAAACGGTTAACTGGAGTGGTCGGACCCTAAATGAACAGATCATGCCAAGAGTTTGTTTCTAGTTTGTTTCATCTTTAGCTTATAACTTAAGTCAACACGTAGTTTTTAAGCTTTTAATCTTTTACCCAATGTGTCTTTAGAAAAAAATATATATAAATATTAAAAAAAACTTCGAAATATCAATTAGTTTTTAACATTAAATATTTTTGTTTGATCTCAGCAATCCCGCTGCCCCGGTGATGCATGCATGAGGGCAACTGTGCAACTTATACACCAAGTGTTGTCTGCAAATTTTACCACGTCAAATACGGACAACTAAATATACAACTTATATAATTTATCTATAGAGTATATAAACCATAGGGATCAAATGTACACATGATATTTGTAGCCATTTACATACTTACTCTAACCAAGGCATTATATAAATAGAGAAACATAAATTTAATATATATTTATATCAATAAGTTTTAGAATACATGATATGATTTGATAAAATCATAATATGATTACTCATACATGTTTGTTTTGATTTTGTCCATAACATTATCGTATATGTTCAACTAGATCTTTCCAAGTTGCTTATGTGTAGCGTGAGCACAAATGTTAGAGTTTTTCTAGAGTCAGCACCTCTACGAAGCATGGGGTTGGATTATCACCGGGACTCGCTTCTGGTGGTAGCACAATAATTGCAATTAAATTCTCATTCAAATCTAAAGGAATTTTAACTAACTCGTTTTCATTTTTAACTATCATATTATGAAAGATAATACAAGCTTGTATAATTTTATAATATCATCCTGCTTCGGTCAAAAACAATATCAAAACGAGAATGCAACAAAGCAAATGCATGGTCAACATGTCCCTGTAATTTGTTTTTCTCTATTTGAAGCAATGATATTGTTTTCACAAAAGCCGCCCACTCTAGATAGACTATGTTGACAAGACAGTACCTCGTCATTGACAGTGTATTGTACTCTAGGAGCTTTGCATTTTATCGCATCAATGAATAATGATGACTTATTCAACGCATTGATATCATTATGGGACCTAACGGTTTCAAAAAAGCATGTCACATGAAAAGATTTCATGCGGATGCTACTGCCTTGAGAATCATAGCAGGAATACATTTATCACTTCCTGAAAGATGATGGTGATGAATTAATCATATTGCCTTAGCATAGCCGCATCGCGCGTCTAGTGGTCTGTTGTGGTACCTGCGCCCCCGAGCCCTTTTGCGTTACATGTGCCAACGTAGCCGTAGCTCTCCACTCTCAAGCTACCTACTCGCTAAGGAGCTCACGTGCCACTACAGCCGATAGCTTCTCCTCATATATATTGCATGGTGCTTGAACTACATATGAATAGAGAGTGAGTTCGGTTAAGGAGAAAGAGTAGGAGGCGGACGATGGTTTGATTTGTAGGAGGCAAGAGGCCGGGGGGGTGGTCGATTTAAGGATCCAGATGAATCCAAAGGGCAGCGGGTGGAAAAGATACAAAGGAAACAGACGGAGAATTGAAGATGGTGCGTGCATAAAAAAAATACAGCTCTGATCCCACGCCTCACCGCAAAAACTCCTGTCGACGAACTACGATACATCATACAAGTATACAACGCGCGCCTTACGGAAGCCGGTGCTTTGTGCCCCTCGTTCTTCATGTACTCAGCGCTACGTTGAAGACTTGAAGCGGCCGCCTTGTCGACGACGGCGCAGTCGCCAACCAACCGGCGGTGGCGGCGTGGCGCTGCCGCTGAGCGCCATGGTTGCTGTCTCATTGATTGCTGCGTGAATGAAGAAAACATATTTTGTACGACGCAGGAACACAGCCGGGAGACCCGGGAGAGGTTGCAGCCAATCAGGAAGAAGCACGATAGCAATTTGTCGAGGTGTCCGTAGGCCGTAGCACGGCATGAACAAAATACCTAAGCATCAATCAAACGAGCAGATAAAATGAGCACTCAATCAGGAAGAAGTACGATGTTGACACAATTTGCAGATCGAAGTGCAATTACTCAGGGACCCGTTAGTTTAAAACGGATCAAACAGAATCTGTACAGTAGAGCAAGAACAGACGAATTTAACACTAATAGCGAACAAAAGATTTCAAAATATTATATACATATTTTTTAGATATTATATCTGAAATAACGTATCCAATTTTTTTAAAAAAGCCTATAAAATTGTAGGCTTGGCCCGAAAAATCCAATATCATTAAACATTTAGACATGATCTAGAGTTTGAATACCTAAAATGATTTGAGATTCTCTAATGTTGAAACCTATCGATGCAAAACGAGGTTTCGGGATGGTGGGAATTCATCGTATCATAATGGTCGCCTCGAAGGTGAGGCTCCGTGACGATCCGGCATCATAGGATCTTGACTACATTATTATTGATATTAGAAGAGTCACCACAGTGCTAGAATTTTTTTTTGTGAAATAGGCCACACGAGTCCAATCTAATACTACTCCCGCCACACTTAACTTGAAGATCTGATAAGATTTGGTGTCAGATAACTTACATCCTTTCATGCCGAGGTGCTAGATAACAGCCACAATTATCCATAATATTTGTATTTCCGCAAACCGTTTACCGTTGAAAGTGGCAGTGTCTTGCACGTACGGCTCCAGGCGATCGCGCGACAAATCCGGGAATTCCCTCACCTTACGACCACTAAAAAGGTAATTAATGGCAAGCTTAGCCCCGCGGTAATCGCTCATTCCTTGCGTCTCGTGTTGGGCTTGGGCCACCTCGCCCCACCTCCCCTTCTCCGTGCGCCCGCGCATCGCCGGCTCGCCGCTTCCTCCCGAGACCGTTAGCTGGGCTCCGCCATGGCCGCGTTGGCCCGTTCCTCCGCCGTCCGATCCTCCATCGGACGGCTCGGATCCTCCCGCGCCTCCTCCTCCGCCGCCGCGGACGCCGCGGGCCCCCGTCGCGGCGCCAGCAGTGCGGCCGCTGCCGCTGCCGCGGCGGCGGTGGCTGCCGGGTCAGGGCTTGGGATCTGGCTTCTGCCACCGTCCCCGCAGCCGCGCGCGGACTCCGGCCAGGTTGGAGATGTGTCCGTGGCGGAGGCGGCGGCGCTCGGCGATGTCGGCGCCGCGGAGGAGCGCAAGTTCCTGTTCGGAGGTGAGGGCATTTGGTTTGTTATTGTTCGCGCGTGCTGTTTTGTGTAGTTTTTTTTTTTGTAACGTGAGCAATTTAGCGCGTTTCTGCCCGGGGGGGGGGGGGGGGAGGTTCCATTTCGTCGATGTAGTTTTATACGCGGGGATGATAAACGAATTTGTATGTCCTTTATAGTCGCCTCCGAAATTTGGATCGGCTAGACTTAGCAATCGTCGTAGTTGGACCAACGTTTCAAGCCACTCGTTCTATGCTTGTCCAATTGTTCATATTACCGATTCTTATTCTCAGAAAAATGATTTCCTACAGAGTCATGATGATTTTGGTCACAGACTCACAAGTCACAATCCTTCTTCAACTGTAGATTCGTATCGCAGGAGGGTGTTTTTCAACTACGAGAAGAGGATTCGGACGCGCAGCCCTCCTGAAAAGGTAACCATGCCATGCAGCATTCAGTTGCAGCGTTGTGTATCCATCCATGATATGATAAATTATGTGGTTTCTAATCATAATGGTGGTGTTTTACTGCAAGATCTTTGAATATTTCGCGTCCGTCCGGAACCCACACGGTGAAGTTTACATGTCACCTGCTGACTTGATGAAGGCGGTTGTCCCCGTTTTCCCTCCATCTGAATCGAAAGTTGTCAGGGAAGGGAGACTCAGGGGGGAGCGCAACCCTGGCGAGTTGCAGTGCGCCCCTTCGGAATTTTTCATGCTGTTTGACACGAATGGAGATGGGCTGATCTCCTTTGCTGAGTAAGTAGTGATTTGTGATTTAAGCTGAAATGCCTAACCTGGTCGCCATTTTCTGTGGTATCCAATTCGGTATCAGACAAAATTATTTGCATTCTGTGCAATTAGTGTGATGTTGTTCCACTTTAAAAATTTGAGGACTGAGAGTGTCCCATCCCTATGGTCTATTGGCTAGTAGCACGGTTTGGGTGCTTGTCAGATCAGGTTTGAATCCTCTCATTTAAAATGCATTCCTCCACACAGGCATAGTTACAGAAGTTACCGTAGACATATATAGCCATATAGGTGGTGTTATAACATCATCTGAACTAAAAACTACACAAGCTTAGAGATGATCATTTTGGTCAGTGAGTGTCAATGTGGTATTGACATCTGCATCTTATGTTGCTCTCATCGTTTTATCAATTAAAAGCAGAAATAACTCAACGCATTTGCTGAAGCTGCTTATGTTGCCTTGACAGGTATATTTTTTTTGTGACATTGCTTAGCATCCCCGAATCAAGCTTCAATATAGCTTTCAAGATGTTTGACCTTGATCACAATGGGTAAGCTATCCTCCAGCTACTAGACCTGGTTGTAATAAAATCATATCCTCTTGATATTTATATGCATCTATTATATAATTACACGAGCATTTTAATCATTTTCATTATAAAAATGTCTTTTGCTTACAAATTAGTTTGAACTATATTTCATTAGTTTATACTTACTGATGTATGTTTAATCATGACAGCAGCATGTAGTCTATGATAGCTAATGATAGTTGTGACTTGTGAGAACATCCCTGCATTTTCTTTTCTGTCGAATTGACCTGATCATGTTTGGTGTATAGAACTTCTAGACTTCCAGCGTGCTACTATGATCCATTGGTAAATAACAGCCACCATGGTTTTTCCAGGGATTTCTAGAAACCTCCCAAGCCTCAAGGCCCCAATCATGCTAGAAGGATACAACACATGAGAACCAAAGTATAACATATACATACATTAACCATATATGTGCATCATCATTCTGGTATATCTTTTTGTTCACAGCCTAGGCCATACCTTGAGTCTAGGAGTCCTGCAAATAAATTAATAACATTTGGCACTAGCAGATCCTAAGGCTATTTCAAGCCTATATACTTGTACAGGGACCAAATTGTCAGTTAACATGCTTGCGAGACCACTGGGAAGAAAGGAAGATTTGACACTTTGACAGCCCTAGTCCCCTAGTATTCACTTCTGCACTTCATTTCATTCTGAATTTCATTATTTTATGAAGCCTTTAAAGGTATAAGTATGCTTTTCCTTTTTATCTAGGATTTACATAAGGGTCCATATTTCAATACTGTATTGTTTGTCACAATTGTTGTTTACATGTGACAATTCGTGTGCAGTTAAATTTGTGGTTCAGAAAAGACCTGCTTTTATGAGCATGTTCAATCATCTCACTTGTTAATTGTTGGTAAAGAAGGGTATGGACAAATTTTGGCAAAATTTTCAATTGTTATTTCTTTACTCTCATCTGCTATTTGAACTTCTCAGGGAAATAGATAAAGAAGAGTTTAAGAAAGTAATGACACTGATGCGGTCCTATAATAGACAAGGAGCTGCCCACAGGGATGGTTTACGTTTTGGTCGTAAGGTTGGTCAGTCAGTGGAAAATGGTGGACTGGTTGAGTACTTCTTTGGCAAGGATGGGAGTGAACATTTACACTATGATAAGTTCTCTATTTTTTTGAAGCAGTTGCATGATGAGGTGATTGTTTTATGTTCATCCATTGTTTTGTTAATATAATCATGACTCCAAACTATCTTATTCTTGATACAACACTTGAAAGACTCGAACTAAAAGCTAAATATGCTCGTTTTGTGGATCAAGCTACCTTTCCATGCATGTTTGTATGTTGTGCAGAAGCACACAAACATTTTATCTTGTTATGAATATTGTACAAACAACAAAATCAGTTCCTCTGGTACATTGTTTCCTCCAGGAAGAAAGTTAACAATTGTAAAGATATGATTAACATGCACATACCCTATCTTATTTTAAATTTGAGGTAGACAAACGAGACACACAAAAACCACTTAGCTAGCTAGAAGCCTAGAAATGTAGATTTTACTTGCAAGTCGCAACCCACTTTACTGTTTTCTTCATATTTAAATGGTTTGTTTGTATTGGGAAGAAATTCAAATCACAAAAAGAAGTGAAAAAGGGATAAACTTACACTGTGGTGATAAACACCGCTGAGAGGTTAGTTGGATGGTGACAGCGATTAAGGGTGAGAGGTAGACTTAGGTTGTGGAAAAGAACATTAAAATTAGGAATTGAGAACTGGAGGAGAGATTAGACTAATTCTTTCTTCATTGCTTTATTCAATTATTCCTAATCAATATCACCCTATTTATAGAGCTTACAAGATTTTATCTGTTTAACTAACTCTAATCTAATCTGCTATTTTAAAGGAATTACTAATCTATAAGTGATATAATCTATCTTTAATCCCTAACTATTGCTACAGTACCCACGCGGGTACTGTTCACATGGGGTGGACTGGGCCTAGCGGCCTTGGCCCCACTACCTATGACACGTGGCATTCCACATATACAATTATATAAACACAACATGTAAGTACTTTCCTTGTTTCTGTATTTCGTGATGTGTTGTCTTGGAGGAACTAAACTTTGCCAAGGTCAGGGTTCAGTTCCTCTACTTCATCAATTTCATTATATTCTTATTTGGAGGATCGCCATTTTGTTCCATCTCTGAAGCAACATCTCGGAATCCCCTGAGAATAAAAAATAGGCTCAACAAAGAAACATGAAACTGAGATTATAAATCATATAAGATTATTTAGTGAAAGCATAATTTTCTCTTTGCATCAAAAGTGTAAATTAATGTCTGTAGTAAGCTTGTTTTCCCCTTGTCTGATTTGTCATGACTATACATATCTCGTCATATCTAATTATCTATCCAATTATCTGCAGATTGTCCGTTTGGAGTTCAGTCACTATGATACCAAATCATCTAATACAATACCCGCGAAGGACTTTGCATTATCCATGGTTGCTTCTGCTGACATGAATCACATAACCAGGCTACTTGACAGAGTTGATGATTTTGATGATGATCCTGATCTCAAGGACTTGCGCATTACGTTTGAGGTTTGAAAATTTCGCTATTCAGATATTCCCATCATGGTTCTTGTGGTCACTATGTGTTTCTTTATTGTTATTATTTCCTGAAACTTCAGGAGTTCAAGGCTTTTGCTGATCTGCGGCGAAGATTGGAACCATTTGCAATAGCGATATTCAGTTATGGCAAAGTAAACGGTTTGCTGACCAAGCAAGATCTAAAACGTGCCGCAACACATGTAAGGTTTTTAATAATTATGCTTATTGCTTACTACCTTTTGATATGAGATGTAGTCTGAAACCTGAATTAGCTAATGTCAATGTAAGTCCTATCGCTGGCTTTTTTCATATTTTTGTTGTATAGCACCCCGTGCTAACTGGACAGCTAGGTCTTGGGAGTAGTTCTTTCCCAATATACCCAATTAATTATCGGATGTGTTTCCTGAACAATTTTGCAACATTTTCTATAGGTTTGTGGAGTGGATTTGACTGATAGAGTGGTGGACGTCATTTTCCATTTGTTCGATGCAAACCAGGATGGGAACCTAAGCTCAGAGGAATTCTTGAGGGCATTACAAAGACGAGAAAGCGATATTCGCCAGCCAGCCACCTCAGGTTTTTTGGGGGTTTTTGCCTGCTGGTTGAACTGTACCAAGTGTTCTGTTCAGCAGATGCTGGTCTAGTAAGAGTCTGTTGGTACTCCCAATTTTCTGTTCCCCTTGGTTACACTCTATCTGCTGTACGTATGCTAAACTCACCAAATTTGGAATTTCATTGCATAATTCAGCTTGCTCAATGTTTTTTTTTGCCATGCGCAGGAGCTGGAGAGCGAAAGAGACCGCTACTACGGAGTTCCGCTGACACGATTCTGTTGTAAATATTGCCTTGCTTAAAATGTTGCCCAAATGTGTAGCAGCTGCAAATACCACGCATAGCTTTAGCCCTAGCCCCTAGGGCCCATTGAAAGATATATCTCCTTCACTGATGTAAGCCTGTTTGTTTGAGCTTTTGTTTTAGCTTGATTTCGGAAAGAAAGCTAGCTTTCTAAAAGCTAGAATCTGATTGGCAAGCCAGCTTTTGTGAATATGAGAGTGGGATTTCAGATATGTATACTATAATTATAATAAATTGCGTTCATAAGTATGAGTATAAATGATACTCCCTCTTTCCCATTATCTCCATCATCTAAGCGTTTTTCAGATTTCCCACAATCTACATCATCTAATAGTTGAGTAATTAAAGCAGCACATCGTATTATGTGTGAATTGATTTAGAGTCTATATGCATAGCTTTGACTTTCACTTTTGTTTCTTATTTTACTAGTACTCCATATTGTCATATGCACATGTAGGTTGAGAGTGCGGAAAAACAAAGCAAGAAACACAACATACGAAGAGAATTTAAGCTTCATATCTCTCGTCTTGGTCATCGTGTCAAGTTGTTAGATGATGAAGATAATGGGAAGGAGAGAGTATTACATTACTCCCCAAAAGCTCACGAGAAGCTCTTTTTTGTTACTTTTGAGATTTTCATTCAAACATGGCTTTCCATAGTTTTGAAGGACGGAAATTTAGACTAGAAAGCTAGCTGTTTGTTTTAGTTTTCGGCTTTTTAGGGGTAAGAAATTGGGCTGAAAGCTCAAACAAATAGGCTAAATGAACTCAAGACTTGGAAGTTGGAACCTCGCTGACTGTCTGCGCCGTGATTCATCATTCATATCCTTAACCCTTATGCTTGTATTTGTGTTCCGCAATAAAGCCCCTTGGATTTGGTTATCTGAGAATCTGAGATTAGTTTCCGATCTCGGCACCAAACTAGCAATTACTTCTGTTGCATAAATGAATCATTGTTTTAAAAATTCAGGTTTGTGGAAAGACACTTCGAATTACGGTCATCCATTGGTGATCCTAAGGCAAAGTTTATTTTTTTGGATAATGGAGAATACTAATCCGCTTTCACCTCTTGCGAGGATAGGGTCATGAGTTTTACACAACTAGCAGCACCTACAACTGCAAATGTAGAATGTAGGAGGGACAAACCTCCAAACCGATTAGAAAGAAAACTCCTCCAAACGAAACCAAACACGAAAGCGGAAAAAGAGGTTCAATTACAAAGCAATCCTATTTGTAAACCTCCATTCGTACTGAGTAAAAAAATGCATGGCCACCGTCTCTAACTGTTGACAGGCACCCTTTATTAAATCAGCAGAGTCTTTACTTCTTTGAAGTGAGCCCAAAATCTGAGCCAATATGTTCCTCTAAAAAGTACCTGCAAATAAGTTATCATAGAAGTTTTATCAAACATAAGATCACTCTTGCTTATCCAAATAGCCTAGCAAAGCACTGAGGCGCCTATAATGATAAGAAGCTTAGTTTTTGAGTCCATCCTCGTCAACTAGCTTCCAAAAATGTGTTTCACAGATCTCGGTGACGTCAAACCAAAGCATACTGATAACAACTGCCACATGTTACTAGCAAAATGACAATCGATAAATAAGTGATGTATCGTTTCATCTGTGTTACAGAAAACACATTTTTTATTACCCTGCCAGTTTCATTTTGCTAGATTATCTTTTGTCAAAAACACCCCTTTCACCAAATACCACAGAAAGATTTTTATCTTTTAATTTCCAGATAAGTTTGTAATGAAACACATTTCCGTTGTTTATAAGAATTTTATACATAGATTGTAATGTGAATTGATCTGAAAGAGTTAAATTCCATTTGAACCTATCTTTTTCAGTACACAGAGTAATATGTATAAGTCGTGCCACTAAATTATGCCATAAAGCTAGATCTTGACCTACTAGAGCTCTACGGAAAGAGACATTTAAAAGAGTTCTATCCAAAACAGTAGAAACTATATCACTCTTTTTTCTTACAATCTGGTACAGGATTGGGTATTGTACCATAAACGATTGGTGACCTAACCACTTATCCTCTCAAAACCGAATTTGTTCCCCATTTTTCAGGACGAACGTTCCTAGGTTTAGGAAAGTATCCTTTACCTTCATAAGCCCTGACTAGAAATGTGAATCCTCAGGCTTGTATGTCACTTTAGATAAAGTAGACCTCTTAAGATACTTATTACACAGTATTTGTTCCCATAATTTTATTGTTTAAAATAACTAAAAACAGAGATCACCTGGTGTACGTCTTGTGCATTATTTCTACATGGGAGAGGAAAGTGAAAGCTTGTAAAATGTCTATTTTGCCCTTGCACATGTCCTGTTGATGAGTTGATCCCTTGTGTTCTTTTCATTTCTTCGTATAGTTCATACACAATCTAACAATCGTGCTCAGGCCTCGGGCTAGAGATAAGAGAGCGAGACAGGAGAAGCAGATTCATTCATTCAGGCTAGGTGATTTGGGTGGAGAAAACTTAGGGCGGATGCAGAAATTTTTTAAGAAAATTCTTTTAAAAATACTCTGTTCAAAACGAGTTCTTAGTATGTAGGAGGATTGTTCTCTAGAAAATTGACACGGGAAGTATCCTGTGCACATCGGCTAGCCGTGCACATGGTGCACATGTGAGATCTCCACCTTCAATCTGTAATCCAACGGACAACAGTAGCTGGGGGTTATCGCAAAATGACAGAATGGGGGAGGTGAGAGGTGTTTTCTGCAAAATGATCTGGTGGGTATTGTGCATTGGATTACAGATTAAAGGTGGAGATCTCACATGTGCATCATGTGCACGGCTAGCCGATGTGCACAGGATTCCCACCTTAAAATTCATTCCGCCATGCAATACTCTGACAAAACGCTACTGCCATGAAAGAATCAAGATGCTTGATATCGTGCGAGAAATTTGCCACCGTATCGATCAGTAGGGGAGCCTGACGTTGAGTCTCCGGAGCCAGATGGAGTGCAGCACCATGTGGATCATGTCGAACCGCCGCGCCGGCCGGTGGAGCACGAAATGCCGCTGTGCCTGCAGCACCCTGGCGCGCAGCACCCGGTACCTCCGCTCGGACACCCGGCTCAGGATGGCCTTCAGCTCCGGTATCCTCGCCGTCGGCACGGTGACCGACATCTTACTCCAGTCCAGCACGTCGCTGAACGGCGGCGGGTACCCCTCCGAGATGATCACCGGCACGCAGCCGGAGAAGACGGACTCTACGACCCTCGGGCTGGCCACCTCGAAACCGCTCGGGCAGAGGCAGAAGCGGGCGCTGGCCATGCGCGCGTGGTAGTCCTCGCCGGCGGGGAGGTACTCGTGCACGTGCATGTCCGGGTCCCTCCCGAGCCAGTGCCGCAGGAGGGCCTCGTGGCCGTGCATGCCTCCGGCAAAGAAGGCGAGGGCGGTCCGGTTCTCCGGCGGAAGGCCGGCAGTCGGGCGCCGGAGGAGGCCGTCGGCGAGGTTCACCTCCGGCAGCGTCGCGTCCTTCCGCGGCCAGAATCCCTCCGACGTGTTGGCGTTGCACAATACCCGGATCGCGTTGCCGTACAGCTGCTGGTCCGCCCTGGAGACCATCGGCGCCTGCAGTAGCCAGCCGGCCACCGTACAGAAGATCACCGGCGGCGATCAGTGTCATGTCAGTCGAGATACACTAACGCATTAATTTGTAGTTACTTTCCATTTCGATCGGGAGCACGTCCAATGTCCATACCCAGTCATGGCACGAGACGATGACGTGGTCGGCGCCGCGGGAGCGGTTCCAGTAGGGGTACCGCTCGGCGACGACATGGACGTAGTCGGCGACTAGGCGGCGCAGCGGCGCGAGCCTGGCGGTGGCGTTGAGGCGGTACACGTAGCGGACGAGGTTGCAGACGCTGATGGGGAGGAGGAAGGCGTGCGCCTCGTCGGGGCGGCGCGCGGCGAATTGGCTCCTGGGGTCCTCCATCTCGTACATGAACTGCCCCTCGATGGAGTAGATGTCGGCGCCGGGACCTACGTGCGCCACCGGCGGCTCCCCCTCCCTGTACGTCCAGATCTTGAACCTCCTCTCCATCTCCACGTAGCTCCTGATGATCCATCCATGCATCAACGATTGATCGATTTAGTTTCTCGACGATGTGATATACCTGTGGAATGCACGCGCGTTGCGGTAGATGGCGCCGTGCGGCACGTAATCGCCGGCGGCGACCCTGAAGCCCCGGCGGACGGTCTCGTTCGGCGGCGGCGGCGGCGCCGCCGCGCGAGCGGCTCGACGGATGGCCGCGCGGGACCGGGCTAGGCCTTCCTCGATCGCGCCTTGTGTCACCTGCTATATACAACCTCCTCCTGATCATTTCCCACGTACTAACGCACACGACGCTATCATATCGATATCACGCGCGGAGGCGCGCGCTAATTACCTTTTCGTCGATAGGTCGAGCTTGGCCATGCCCATGCGTCGGCGGCAGCAAGTGCTGCTCGCCGCGGCGGCCGTCTTGGCTGCCGGCTCTGGCGCCACCACCAGGACCGGAGACGGGAGCGAACGGTGGTAGCGCGACGGCGGCGGCGGCGGAGAGGAGGGCCAATGCCGCGAGCGGCACGGCGACGCGGCCGCTACTCGCCATGGATCGAGTTAATGCTGGCGAGCTAGCGAGCTGAAGCCGACTGCCGCCCGCCCCTGACCCTGACTCTTTCCTGGGATCGAGCTTCTCGATTGGCCTCGATCTCGCGCGGTGAAATGTGACACGCGTGTGCCCACGTACGTACCAACTGTCCGGCCGTGCATGAGCAATAACACATGTAGTTACTTCAGTTCGTTACAACAGCCGGTGCGTCCTACTCTCCTAGATGGCCGGATTGACTAAAAGTCCCTTTGAGTCTTTGACAATGTGCAACTGCAGGTGCAGGCTGCAGCTGGCCTATCGAGATGTGCAGCCTCACTGCTTCGTGTCAGCGTGGCAGCACAAGGAGGATTGCGAGGAGCTTGAGCTACCTGTAGACTGTGACGAGCATGGAGTATGTGTGATCCGGTATTCCGGTGGGAGCTTGGAATGTGCTAAACAGAAAGCCTTACTCTGCACCGCGTCAACCATTAGACTCGGACTGTACGACATTATTTGGGTTGGTTAGGCCCAAAAATCAGGAGACGGCAGGCCTGAAGTCTACGTGCACCGAATTTGTTACTAATGGCGATGAAGTTCGTTTAGGACGATGGGTTTGGGTTTAATTTTATGTTCACGGGTTCGTGGGTTCGGGTACCCATTTATTATTGGGTTGGGTTGAGTTTTAGATTTAAACCTATAGGTTTTGCGGATTTATCCGATTACTTAAAATTACATAGAGTCCATCTTATTTGCTATTTATTTTTTTCATGATAATGTTATGTTGAGTGATTTCATCATTTCAAATTATGTATTGATAATATGATAATCTTCTATTTGTTGTGGTTTTAAATTATATTTATGTTGTAATGTAATTCAAGTAAAGTATAAATTGAACTCGCGGATTATTCGTTGGGTTTTGGGTACCCGATGGGTTCATGTTTGGGTTTAGTTTTGAACTCACGGGTTTCACGAGTTCGGATTTACATGGGTTTCACGGGTTTACTTTACGGACGGAATTTCATCAAACCCACAGGTTTGAAACCTGTTGCCATCCCTAAGTTTGTTTATGGCTAAAACCAGCACAAAGGAAAATATGACGACCCAAATGACTAGACACGTTTACGTGCACAAGTATTTTCAAGAGATCCCTAAATCTACACGGCGCGTTACAAAAATACACAACATGTTTTGAGTGTTAAGAACCACGAAGGGTTTGAAATGTATTAAAGGGTTCGAACAATGTCTAATGCCTCCGGATAATAGCTTTTGGATAGGAGTTGTATTGATTAATACTTTTGACGCTCGATCCCCTCCATGTGAACAGGCCGATACTCACATCATATCGGAGGAGCCGAGAAACAGTGGTTTAAACGTCACCTCTGAGCAATTTTTAGCTCTGAAACCTTCTTTAACGAAGGAGGCTTTGGCTCATCGAGGGGCTTAAGATCATCAACTTGCAGGGGATTTTGAATCGACTAAAGGCGAAGTGTGGGCCTACATATTCAAAGAGGACTTTACAAATGTTGTTATTAGGTCTTATTTCCATATATAAAGCCTTCCTAAAAATTAATGCACACTAGAATCATTCTCTCAACGTATTCCTAAATCTCCGCCCCAATCTTCTAAAAGTGAACCAACTGATTAAGGACATGTTTGTTTTAGTTTAGGATTATAGTGATTTTATTTATTTTCATAAGCTAAAATAAACATATCAGTTTATTATACCAGCTTATTATAATTTAGAGCATGTATTATAACAATTTAATAAGTTAATGTTATTCAACTTTTTTATATAAGAAACAAATGGGGCCTAACTACCGTACCCTTTCTCAGAAGTTGTTCCAAGCCTTCATCGTCTTCTCCTTGGGTGTCACTTCCTTTCTCAGAAGTTGAGCAATGCCGCCACAATCTCGTAGTCTCTCGTGATATTTTTAAATAATACATATTTATTCAAAATTTCATTTCTAGTATGAGAATTTTAAAAATTGTAAAATAACCTACTATCGGTATATGGTATGTCGATAACAGCTTTTTTTAGCATTTGTCAGCATACCATCTACCGACAAAGAAGTAAAACTCCATCGCTCGCCTGCCCATGTCATGACCCACCCACTCGCCCGGACCCTGCCATGCCGCAACGAGTGCCTGCGTGCTCAGGCGCCACGCCCGCTCGCTCGACCCACACACTCGCCACACCCAGCCATCGTGCCCATGTCTTGGGACCATGCCACGCCCACTCGACCACCACGCCCCGGCTCGCTGCCTTAGGACAATGCATGCACTCAGCCGTCGCTGCTTGCAGTTAATGTCACCCATGTCCTGAGACATAAGTGTTGTGCCCGAGCAAGACAGGCGTGCTGGTCGAGTGGGCAAGCACGACGACCGAGCGAGCGAGGCGTAGGCGCTGCCGTGATGCGGCACACAGGTGTTCGATACACGGACACATGCACAAGCGTGACACAACATGGCACACGAGCTATTAACTTGGTCTCTATCGGCAAGCCATCTATCGAAAGAGTATCTGTCGAAAAATGGTCTACCGATATAGCTTATTTTTATCACGCTAGTCTCTGTTGATAGACCATTTGCTAACAGAGGCTATATCGGCTGCTGACAAAGGCCAAAAAAAAGCTCTGTCAGCAAATCATATATCGACAATAGGCTATTTGTAAATTTTGAAATCCGTGTACCATAAATGAAATTTTAAATAAAAAATATAATATTTTTTTAGAAAAATCTTCTCTCATTGCTCCTATTGTATCAATGTCCACAACCTCGCACGACAGCATGACTTAGGAGTATTTCACCTACACACTCTATATAATTGGAGAGCCAACCTATTGATTTTAGGAACAATTCATTTTTGAGATCCTTTAGAGCACCTATTGAAGCTACTTTTTTTACATATAATCACAAAAATTAGGAAAGAAAATTATATAGATATCTCAAAAACTAAGGTGTAGTAAACGGACATATTATATATATACCTCTTATCATCTATGTAAACTGGGATAATAATATAAAGTCCTACATACACATAAATAGACCCAGGGACAATGTAATTTGCAGAATTTTTTTGAAGGAATACAACAAAAATCATTTCAAATATATGTTGTTGCTTAACACGATAACAATATATTTCCAATTTATGTCTACTAGATTAACCTGCAGTAAACGCAGGTAAAAAGATCCAGTGCTGATGAGAGAAGAATCCCAAACCGCCGCAAAAAAAAAGAAACCCAAACAAAATGACAGCACAATTACCACGGACAACGCGGTAGCGTACACACAAGCATGAAGCATCCCACAATGGCGAGGAAGCGCAATATTAACAAATTTGTTCCTTCTCTTCGCGCCTTTGGCGGGCACACACAACTTAGGAGAAGTTTTTTCAGTACTTGGAAAGGAAAGGACGAAGCAGCCTAGGTAAATGCTAATATAAACTTATTATTATGTGGCTTCAATCTTGACCTTGCAAGATATCTACATGCATCAGCCTGCTTCAGCCAGATAATTATTTACAGGAGGTCACGGCCTCATGGATGTCCAGCTACTCAGTACTCAGGCCGGATGCTTATGAGATTGGGGAGCACCGTCGCCTGGAGCTTGTTCATCTCAGTTGCCGTGACCCTGCAGGAATCCAGCGACAGGGAGCACAGGTTCTGCAGATCGTTCAGGTGGTGGAGACCGGCATCGGATACACGAGTGTTGGAGAGATTCAGTGAGACTAAAGAAGTCAAGCCTGAAAACCGAGCAATCACGTGATAACATTAACAGCAAAGACAAACAGGTTGCAAGTGCACAAACAACGGTACCGTCTTGACAGATGAATAATACCAGAAATCAGCTCCAGGGTTTTGTCTGTCAGGTTCACGTTCTGAGAAAGATTGAGCGTCATCAGGGCTTTGAGATCCTTGATATTATGCACCCCAGCATCGGTAATCAACCCACCACAGACTTCAAGAGACTGAAGATTCTTAAAAACTGAAATAGCATAGATCATGTCGTACTTATAAATATACCAAATATTAATGCTGAAAGAGTAAATGTCGTACTCAAACAATAAACTGGCATCATGTTCTACCAAAAAGCTTTGGCTTATTAGTATTTTTTTGAAATGAAATTTTTAACTATATCTTACTATTTACTTTTCTCCAAGAGATCATTTTTAAGTGTTATTGTCACCGTGAGTCTTTCTTGTGAAATAGTAGAACTGTGAGAAGCTAAGATGTTCCTGCAAAAAGTTGTTACAATTTGATGCCATTATGCTTAAAGGAATCCTATCTCAAAATATGCCTACTTGACAGGGTTGGGAGGGAGAACTTTGTACTATGCAATTGGATCTAGACTGACAAATGTTGATAAAAAATTGCAAGCTCATTTTACTGTAACTACTAACTAATATTAATAATCCGTTTTGTATTTTGTGCTCATTTCATACAGTTGACTCTGCAAGAAAGACATGCACAGCTATGTAGTCAAAATTGGAATTTCTGAGAAGATTCTAAGCTAATTGAAAATCAGATCATCTTCAAAGAGTAGTCTTGATAAAACGGATGCAATTATGCCGTTTAGCACAATCAATTCTACAATTGAAACTGCTTCAAAGTATGCCCTTACATCTGAAGCAGCTTGTGCCATAGTCAGTTATCCGAGCTCCAAAAAGGTCAAGATTAGTCAACCCAGTGAGACCTGCACTACTTCCAAGGATCAGAACTAATATCAAGTGATAATGAAATTGGGATTTGCGTCTACTCACAGCATAATTATTGAGAAGTTACATATAACCATTATACAAGGCAACCAACAACCTACATCTCTCACAAGATGTAGGGTACCAAACAAAAAAATGAAAACAGAGATATTTCAGAAAATGGATTTTTGCTCTTCTACCCTATAGTTAAGTATTGTTTGCTCTTTTGCCGCACAACGTGCATATGATAACTAGATCTAAGGGCCAAATGTCATACACCTATATGGGGCAAAAGAATAAATGTCATCACTTATATGTGCCATTGAGAGCAAATCTCCCTTCAGAAAACGACACATTCAAAATCTTAACAGACACAACACTACAACAGCATGAAAAAGAAAAGAAAACAGCCACTTCTTTTTTACATTAAACTTACAACTTCACCAAAGGAATCAGCACCAACTGGCAATTAGTACCAACCACTATTGATTACTATGGAGTACTATTTTACAGTAATCAAATTAATCAATACTAAAGAAGTATTATATATCACCACAGTAGTAGCATATAATACGTACTTGTAAGTGCAGCTAAGCCAATATCAGTTATCTGCCGATTGTCAAGATTAACTGACATCAGTGACTTCAACGCAGATATCTTCATCATACCAATGTCAGTAACCAATGTAAATGAGAGATTGATGCTTTGCAAATTACAGAGTCCTGTAAGAACATAATATGTTACAATCAGAATGCTTCAAATGATAGTGCAATAATAAACGAATCCATAGAATAATAAAACAACAGCACATGATTTGTGATGCAACAAGTTCTGGTGATAATTAAAAGCATTCTAATCGGCTTAAGTGAGGAAACTATACATAATCATTTACATAACTGGAGCACATCTTGACAAGTTGTTTGATACAATATTCAGATAAGCAGACATAACGAGTACATGAAGACATCCTATTATTTTTTACTTCTCTGAATTAAAACTCACTGGTTGCAGACTTTTTTTTTGGCCAGCGGGGGAATGACTGCCCCCACAGTTTTTTTTCAAAAAGAAGACCACGAACACTAGCCCATCACACGTGGAGGGTTGCAGACATATCATCCAGTAACCATTGACATGCTAAATGATACAATACATACATATAGTAAACGGTCAAAAAACAAGCCTGCCACAGAAAGTTTACAGAAAAGCAAGCTTGTACTTTGTTCACAATCATCGCTCAAAAACTGTATTCATCAGTATGTTGGTATCAATAATGCATAATCCTGACATGAATGGCATTGCACTTCTAAAAAAGGATTAGAGCTACAAATATTATTGTCATAAGTCACACCAGATAGATGCTGGAGTCCATTGCTTCCAACTTCGGTGTCAGAGAGCTCCAAGCTTTTCAAAAGCACAAGACCTACATATAACAAGGCATATTGTAACAATCAAGAAAGAGCAAAAATGTACCAATGACAATAATCAAGAAACAAAGTAATGCTCTAAAACAGCTGAAGCAAAATACACAAATGAGGCAGTTAACAGGTACAAGCTAACATAGAAGTTTAGTTAAATAAGGAACAAACATCATCTAAAATCTTCATCATACTATTCATGATATTATTCTGGTCGCATGTACAGAAGATGACAAGTAATGAGACATTTACAACTCTCTTGCCTATTGGATTCAATCTATTTTGAGATCAAACACCTCATGAAAGTTGAAAAAAAATGTAGAATGAACATATGGTACTAATAGATGCTGTAAAAGTCTAAAAATGATGAAAAATAGCTCACCTTTCAGATGTAATAAGCCTTCATCTCCAACCTTGCATGAATCCAAATTTAGGGACTCTAAATTAATCAATTCTAGAAGCAATAATTGAAATCATCAGTTAGTTTTACCCAATAATAGTTGTAACTTAAAGTGATATTTTAGTTTATAATGTACACCACACAAATGTGCCACAGAATACCATGCTGTATGCCTGTATCTTCTTCATTTTTTTCTAGTCTATGTTGTGCTATTGAGAATGCACAGAAATTCAGAAAGTACATCAAACAGTACAATGCCTCTTTTCTTCCTATACTTTGGTTATCTGAACTTCCAAAGTGCAATCAGTTTGCCCATTCCCTAAGTTTTGCTACGCCCCTTATATGCCCATGGTGTTTTCACTTGGATCCTTAGTATGTCTATTCTGCTAGTTGACCTCTATCTATTCTCAAAATGATCATATTACTCCCCAACTTATAATGCTAAGTGACAAAGATATTCGCCTAGAGCAAAAACTCGGTACAGTTTTTTTGGAATGAAATGAAATATTCTAGATCACTGAAATTAGAATTAATCGATGGAATTTTAAAAGCAAAATTTAAATTTGAGTATTTCAACTATTTTTTTGTTCAGATTAGGTAAAATATACACATTTTGTTTCAAAATTGAAGGTAATCACCTAAAAGATTCAATGCATCAGTTAATTTTGCTGTTTTGATTTTTCTTATTGGATTGAAATTTACTGAAATAATAAAGTTTTAGTTGTAAAATTTGGGTGAAATTATTTAAAAATAGCTGATTTTGGTACCTCCACTCCTTTCATTCTTTCATAAGAATTTTAAAGTTTTGATTCTTCTAGGAAGGCTTATCACTTATAGTTATGAGAAGGATGATATAGTCATTTGTAAAGATTTAACAGTCAACTCATGGTCAATTAATGGAATGAGTGCATAAGGGATGAAAACAAAAACTCAAGGGCATACAAGGGATGAAGCAAAACTCAGAGATATGGAAGGGATGGGACAAAAACTCAAGGGCACACAGGGAAATTTCTCTTCATGATAAATATCACCAAGTCTGTTTCTGCTTCAAAACATTTACTTGAATTCTTACATGAAACAGACAAACAGGTACTATTGGACAACATAATAAAGCCATGCACTATTGGACAACATAATGAAGCCATAGATATTGATTAAAAAGCAATGAAGAAGTGACTGCCCTACTTACATATCCTGCATAAACATCCAAATTCTTAGGATGGAAATATAAGTTTTAGCAACTTAGTCTTACCTTTCAGTTGAACTAAACAAGCATCTGTAATATTATTAAACCCCAAGTTTAAATCTTTCAAATTTTTAAGACCTGCAAAGCAAAATTATTTTAATGTATAAAACACCTATGAATGATGTTGGCAACACAATATAAATGAAGTGGCTGAGTAAGCAAATGGTATTAGATAACCCTGATAACTATTGTCAACAATTACTTTCAATAGAGTTCATGATACCATTTATCAAAAGTGCCAGTGTATTATGAGGGCACAGCGTTTTATGTGGTAGTATATTTTGAACATACAAGGCACTTAAACATTATTCCAGTTTTAAAGAGAGTATGTCCTGGTTTAATTCAATGTTCCACATTTACCACTCACCTGAAGTTACTTAACATATAAGTTTGCATATGTAAAACTGAAAACTGCACATTTCCAATTTATCAGCAATTGACATTAGGCATACCTCGAAAGTTTTCACAGCCTTCATCATATATGCCGCACCGACTCAAATTCAACAACACCAAAGAAGCCAATCCTACAAAAGGATGGTTCATGTACAATGAACATAATTTATTTTATACAATTTTATGAAGCCATGCTTAAACTGTTTGTTAGATTAGTCTCATAAAGCACAGCGAGAGTAGAATGGTAGCGCCTCATGGCGATTTTTTTGGGGGAGATATTCTGGAAAAAGATAATGAATCCATAACGCAGAAACAGAACCTTTCAAAGACATGAACACTACCACAATTTGTTAGTAGTTTAAGGCAATATTAAGAAAAGTTGCCATACCTGATATAACTTTCAAAGAGACAGCGGTCACTGGACAGCCCTCCAAGCTTAGCTTAGTTAGCTTGGACAAGCCTACAGAAAACAAATGACAAATAGAGATCATGAGAAGCTTTATATCGGGTTCGAGGTAAACAGTTAGATACAGATCATGACCACCCATAAAATGCCAAAGAAAAGGATGAATCTTTTATCTTTGAATTGTTCAACCATAAAAGGGAAAAGAACAACGTTTTAAGACAACCCGATTAAACTTATAGTGCTGTTTACCTCTAATATAAGAAATACCCAGATCAGTGATCCTACAACAAGACAATTGCAATTCTTTCAAATTTGTGAGATCTGCAAAAAGGTAGTGCTTGTCAGCCTTGTAAGGACAAGAAAAGAGTGGTATGTATTCCTTGTAGTTTAGGCTGTTCAAATAACAATAGCTTAGTCTCTATAAAAGAGCCCTAACAAACAAATCAAGAATATCAATGAAATTAAATAGATGTGCTGCTACCTGATAAATATTTGATATCTGAATCTGCAACATTGTTACAGTATTTCATATTCAGTGACTCCAGATTTCTGAGGCCTGAAAAAAAAGATGGATGCAACTGACATATCAAACTAATGAACTATCAATTTCTAGGTAGATGAAGTTGCAACCTGACAGGATTCAGAATTGTGATGTTCAGAGAGAGGAGGGAGAGGGGAAGGGTGAAAAGGACTCCAAAGATCCAATTTAGAATTTTATAGATCCACACCATTAAGCATATAGAATGTGATGTTTAGGAGTAGAGATACCTTTTAAGTGAACAAGGCCACCGTGAGTCTTTAGGCATCGTTCAATGTCGAGATTTATCAAATTAACTAAATTTGCAAATGCTTTCATTCCTTCAGTGGTAACACCATCACTTTTCTTGAAACTTAGAGATGTCAGGTTTGAAAGACCTACATATTTAAAAGGAACGAATATGTAGTACAACAAAATAGTCCGCTTGACCAAAAAGTTCGACAACTATACAAGGAAGAAACTATTTAATAAGCCAAACGAGGGGGTTAAGTCTCTCAACATAAGGAGTTTAACTGTATCTAACAAGCCATTCCAAAACTATCTCAGTTGTAATCAAATGGTCTCGTAGCACTGATCAAAGCTTTAAGCTCATGCTTAAACATCTACAAGATGACACAAAGTCGTTCTATAAGAGCAACTCAGTAAGCAGCATGTTACTGACCTGACAAGATTTCTAAACCATGATCTGAGATCTGATCACAGTAATCACATGCCAAACTTTGCATGTTTGGGCAATCTCTAAGAAGATTTAACCCACTATCAGTTACTTCAGAGCAAGAAACATCAAGGGATAACAATGACTGCCTTTGAGAAGCTACTACTTCCATCCAAGCATCGTTCACTCCAGGATACCTCCCCAAACAAATGTCCTGATTGACAAATGTATGCAGTGTTTGTCATCGCACAGGGAGAAAAATCAGTCTCATTATCATAAGCTAGACTTCCAAATAAGCAAAGAGCAATCAAGAGCCTAAATGTTACATAAATATATAGTTTGATGAAACTGATTCCATTTAATAATTTCTTGCTTAAGAGTTTCCATAACATCACTTTCCTCACGTCTTGTAGGCATATTATAAGACCAAAATGTGTGCCACACGTGTGAACATTACCTGCAGAGCACAATCCCGAAAAGTTTCAAGCAATGCCTCCGTGAGGCAGTCAGACTGGACCAATTCATTGAAAATCTGCTGACTGAGATCCCTTGGCAGCATAGCAAAACTAGAATACTTGTTGATATCCTGCAGGTACTCCAGGACGTCAAACAAAAATAAAAATGGCAACAACCATTAACGTTATCAAAACATGTATAAACAACAAAGCACCTCACAGGCTTTGGCAACACAAAGTTCCATGAGAGATGGGCAAAAACCAAGGTCCTTTGCCTGGCCCTTGAGGGAGACATCCGAATTGCCGCGGGGCAATGAAAGCAGCAACCATTTCAAGCTGCTGGTCTTTGAGAACCTGTCGGATGTCTGAGATGCATCATCTTCATGCACCAATTGGCTTCTCTTCCTTGAGCAGACACCACCCATTATCAGGATAGAAATATTGAACAAAACAAATCGCCGATGTGAACTGGAATCAATCTATGCTTATCCTCGATTTTGATCACGAACCCCATTTCCACTCCATTCTGCAACATGAAGATAGCACACAGTGTTACTGCTCGTAGCCTTTTACAATTACATGAATGCTCTTAGATAAGATCAACTGAGACAACACTAAAACAACTTTATTGATGAAACGATCTTAATCGTGAACCGCACTATATCCTCAGTGACCAAAAAAACCCCATACGAAATAAATCCAACCCATGTACGCAGGAAGATCCTATCAGACGAAACCACACACTGTGTATCAAGCATCGAGCCTATCCAATACTCAATAACTCAAACATCAGAACCCTTGTTAACTAAAACGACCAAAAAAATCCGTGAAATCCAAACAAAATAACCCAATCCAAACGCAACAGAACGGATGAACCGATCAAAGCGACCTCGCAGAACCTCACCGATCACTCCGCCTCAGATGAACACTCCAAAGGCAGATTACCCCCAAAAGGTAGCGGATAAGGTAAGAACACTCCAAAACAACACCATCAACGGCCACGGAATTCTCACCCACCCCACAGGATTACCGGACGGCCGCCACCAACCCCTCCCCCCTGCCCCCTCCCCCCGGGCAAGGGCTACGGCCAAGGCCCAGCTCCGCGGCTCACTCCTCGACAGCTGCGGCCGCGAGGAGATCGACGAGAGAGGGATAGAGATTAGACTCACCTCGCCACTCCACCAGCGCTCTCCGAGGAGTGAATGTGATACTCCTCTCGCGGGGGGAGGAGAGAAAAAGGCAAAGAGATGAGCGCAAGCGGGGGGAGGGAAACTGTTATAGCGAGCTCCACGTGTCCCCACGGCGAGGCGGTGGCGGTGGCGCTGTGCCGCTGGCGCGCGGGGGCCACGGGCGTGGGGCCCACGTGTTGGTCGCGGGGGACGAGGGGGGAGACGGCCGGGTGGGTAGGGGGACGGAGGGGATAAGGCGAACGGAGTGGGGCCCGCACCGCCGCACCCGGTACCGTCCGATTTCAGTTACGGTCTGTGCGGCTGCATGCTCGTAGTTATTATTGTAGCTAACTACCAGGGATAAAGCAGGATAAAATGGAGAGGTAAAAATATATTTTTTGTATTTTTAAGAAAACATAAACACACAGATATTTTTGGAATAAATATAAAATCGAATAGTGTACCAAAAATAAATGAGTCAGATAAGAAGTTAGGGCTGGACAAAAAACTCGTAGCTCGTTAACTCGCTCGGCTCGTGACTAGCTCGACTCGACTCGACTCGGCTCGTTCTATTTCCCTAACGAGCTGAGCTGTTGTTTTAGCTCGTTAGTATAACGAGCGAGTTCGAGCTGGCTCGCGAGCTTAACGAGCTCAGCACAAGTAGTCAAGTCAACCCATTAAAACAATAATAAAACATTATCTTATAATATAAGACTCATTATTTTATAATTTATTTGTTAATATCAAGTTATTACTTGCTAACTTGTTATTATAAATTTATTATTATGGCATATAGAATTTATCATATAAAAGTTATAAAATTTCTCGTATAAAAGTATGAAACAAATAACATGTGTGATTAATTTGATGGAATCATAGAAATAATGATGGAACTATGGATGATTATTTTTTGAAACCTTATGTATTCTATTTATTTCATATTTCATATTTTGATGTTTGATATGTGATTATTTAAATATTTATTATTTAATCATCTTTTAAATAATTGGCTCGCGAGCTAAACGAGCTAGCTCGCGAGCTGGACCGAGCCGAACCGAGCTGGGTTTTCTGCTCGTTATGTTAACGAGCTAGCCGAGCTAGCTCGTTAACATAACGAGCTATAACGAGCCGAGCTTAACGAGCCGAGCTGGCTCGTTATCCAGCCCTATAAGAAATTGACATAAATACGAAAACTAATATCTATCGAAAAAAAACATTGATATTTGAAAAAAGAATGACAAAACAAATAAATAGGTTGAGTTTGCAAGATATCTCTAAATATAGATACGTATTGATGAATGATCGGAAAATTGAGAGCAAAATTCTTTAAGTTGGAAACAGAGAGCATATATGGAAATGATTTTTTTTAAGTTAGCTAAATTGACTAATCGAGGGAGAGTGAAGAATACCATTGTATACCATAAATTATTTTAAATTTAACTATATTGAAATAAAAATACATAGTAATATAAAAAATATCAACTAATTTTAAACTTAAATTTAAATTTCAGGTAGAATTCGTTCAAGGACAGAGGTGGGCCGTAATTGTGCACATTGTGGGCTTCCAGCGTAATGTTTACTGTTTATAAATGGGCCGAACGTTTGGGCTACAATTGAAGAGGAAATTGATTACGGGCTATTTTTTAAGATGTCCACTTTAATTTGATAATTTGTTACCTCAAATTTGTTTTTATTATTTATCACTTTAGACTTTAACTTTAGATGATCATAAATGGCATCCGTACAAGATAAATTATCAAATAGCACAGAATTTTTAGTATAAAATCCTTGAATCTCCTTTGGACAACACGAATACACGATACAAATTTTCGAATCAGATGCAGATACAGACAAGGGAACTTTGATTCATCAATAACTCGCTTTGATTTTTGTCTGCTAATGTATGCATGTTAATACCTGTATTTGGATTTTCTAGTTCGTGAAAAAGCATGTGCTAAATTAAACGGTTTATTAAATCTGTTTTTTCCATAAAAAAATAGATTTTTTTGTACAAATTTAGAAACGGTTAGAATCATGCTTTTTTGTTTTTGTTTTTTTAAGTATAAATTGAATAGCATAAATTAAAAATATCTTGATTGATCTAATATTATTATAGTTTATATTTCATTACACAGTTTCATAAAATAACTATGCAGTTGTCAGTTACCTATAGATTTTTTATTTATCTAATATATTTTCTAATTATTTAGTTACATCAATGTTGACTATTTTCTATTTATATATATGTATGGAATATTATAATGATGAAAATTAACCAAATAATTTAACTTTCAGCTTTCCACACCAGACAACTCATAACAGCTTTTTCACAGCAGCTCACAATATTTTTTTTCGCAACTCACGGTATAACCAAACACATCCTAAGTATCTCCCAACCCAACACACAAATTAAAAAAAAAAGTATTGTCTTAAAAGGCTCGACACAGCATGAGAAGACATGCGAGTAAAAAACAGACAGATGCATGGGAACTGGAAT
Source organism: Zizania palustris (assembly GCA_019279435.1). NCBI lineage: Eukaryota > Viridiplantae > Streptophyta > Magnoliopsida > Poales > Poaceae > Zizania > Zizania palustris. The sequence continues at coordinate 34,950,089 of JAAALK010000283.1, forward strand.
ACTTTTCTCATTTTGCACCTTTTCAATAGTTGGAACAAAAAAATACCAATGCTTTTGGAAATAACCAAGCAATTGGTGATATCAACCATTTCAATAGCTTTCCGCTTGCACCTGAACAGCTGATAGTTCCATCGGATCTCTTGATTATTACAACTTATTTCATGCGGACGCCCTTAACGCTCATGAGACATCAAGCCGATGGCGCTACCGGTTCAAATACAAGGGGAAAAAAGCCAAATTGAGGGGCAAGAACAAAATTGCTATCACGTTGGATTGCTCAGCAGCTGGTAAATACGGCCAGGCAAATGTTGCAAGTCGAATCAATGCACAAAATGGACATCTTCCGATTGCAGTTGCTTCTTCTGAATTAGGTTGGATTGAAGTCACTGAACCAGTTACACATCGAACCGTTCATGTGCCCATTTCCATGGGCTCCTGCACCATTAGGTGCTATGGAGGATGTGGGGATCAATGAGGATGGCAGACCAACTGGTACTGAAGGAGGCAGGGAGTATAAGCCTGGGACATGTGGGAGGGAAGGGGCACTCAAGAGACAGCTGCTACATTTCCTTTGCTGGATTGCATGGATCCGTCTTAAACTATGCTCGTGGATGCTTGCAAGTGTCTCAAGCTCGTCTAGGGATAAAGCTTCCAAGCCAACACCATACAGGGGAGCATGTCGTGCCATCTCTTCCTGGAGTGAGGTTTCTAGGGTGCGAATATATTGCTGCAATAGGAAGAGATGTCAGTAAACAAATACGATGTCGTGCCATTCCAAAATTGTAAGAGCAGTAAAATGAATGCAAATTTGTATTAAATGGGTAAAATCACACGCTTAACCCTAATCAGACCACACTTTATTAGAGTGTTTGCGTTGTTCTACCGATTTTGGACCTAGAACTTCGTAGTCAATAGTTGTGGGCAGCTAGGCTTGAGGTTGTCCCTCTCTCGCTGGAGCATTGGATAGATACCGCAGAGAACTTTTAGTCTTTTACTCTTGCTGATAAAAGAGATAGGAGCAACAGAGAACTTTCCCACTTGCCGATAGAAGAGATAGAAGCGGCAAAGAACTTTCCCTCTTGCTGATAAAAGAGATAAGATCAGCAGAGAACTTTCCCCCTAGCTGGCAGAACAGAAGGTAGAAGAATAAACAACTTTACTACTTTATTACTTTTGTTCCCAGGTTCGAGCGGTTGTATTTATAGTATACTAGTATAGTGCTCCATCCGTTAACTTTTAAATGACACAGTTGACTTTTATATCAATGTTTGACCATTCATCTTATTCTTTTTTTTGCAAATATGCAAAAATATAAGTTATACTTGAAGTACTTTCAGTAAAAAACACATTATAACAAAATAAATGATATTTCAAAAAGTTTTTGAATAAGACAAATGGTCAAACATTGAGATAAAAATCAATTGCGTCATTTAAAAGTTAACGGAGGTAGTACAATGTTATCTGTAATAATAGATCTAATCTATTACTAAATATCCTGTAATCTAGCTAAGATATAAACTAATTAACTGGCTAATATTCTGAGGACTAGTATCCTGTTTAGCTATTTATAGATTAAGAACTCTTATAACAGCTAGAACTCTTCTGAACTCCTTAAAGACTAAATACTCTCCCAGGCACTCTCCTGATGCTTGGACTCTTTAGCCACCTGGACTAATGTCCACAACAGTTTGTTTCAATGATGTAAAGTGTTAGAGTGTGTGTGTTCTGTCGTGTGGGGCCCCCTGTGTGGGGGCCCCTCCTGTAAGGCTCTCCTTCTTCTATCCTCCCAACCCTAGGGAGAGGAATACAGCTAGCACTTCCTACATGGTATCAGAGTCTTAGGCCCCCCCTTCCCCCCTCTTCTCTCCTGCTGCCGGCGCCGCCGCCGCTGCCTCCATGGCCGGCGAGCCTCCTCCGGCGAGCACCACCTTCTCCTTCTCGTCTCCGGCCTCCTCCTCCCCTTTTCGTGGGCTGGGTTCCGCCACCATGGCCGGATCCGCTCCTCTCCCGCCCGGATCCGCCGCCGGGGCGGCCAGATCTGGCGCCGCCGGCCTCCCTCCGCTCGGATCTGTCGCCAGGGCGGCTGGATCTGGCGCCGCCGGCCTCCCCCCGCCGGGTTTTGGCCTCTCCCCGCCCTGCCTCGGCGCCGCCGGCCTCCCCCCCGCCGGGTTTCGGCCTCTCCCCGCCCTGCCTCGACTCCGGCGTGGCCGGCTCTGCCGCCGCCGGCCTCCCCCCGACCATCTTCGCCGCCGCCCCGCCCGCCCTGCCCGGACCCAACGCCGGGGCGGCCGGATCTGGCACCGCCGGCCCTCCCCTGGCCCCTAGGGCGCCGACCCCCTCCCCCCGCCACGACCGTGGACTGGCCGACCATGGGGGGGGCCTCTTGCTGAGCGCATGATTCGTACCACTAATAATGTTATGCGCTCCATGCTCTTTCAGGCTTCGGCTCCCGCTCGCTTCTGGGCTGAGAGCCTCCTTACTGCCACCTATGTGCTCAACCGCCTGCCTTCTAAGGCCACGAGCGCTCCCACCCCTCACCATGCCTTGTTCGGTACCCCACCTTCCTACACTCACCTTCGTGTTTTCGGGTGTGCTTGCTATCCCAACACTTCTGCCACTGCTCCTCATAAGCTTGCGCCCCGCTTGACCCTGTGTGCGTTTCTCGGCTACTCCCCCGATCATAAGGGGTACCGTTGTTTTGACCTCTCCTCTCGTCGTGTTCTTATCTCACGACATGTCATCTTCGTTGAGTCCGTCTTTCCTTTCTCCGTTGACTCCACACCCACCACCAGCCTTGAGTTGGACTCCCTGTTTTATACTGACCCGGTGGTTCAGCCACCTTTGTCTTCTGCGGGTACATCACCGGCTGTTCCGGTGGCTCTCCCACCATCTGACGAGCCGTGTGTGGCAGCGGAGCTGCCCGTCGTGCCGCCCGCAGCCCCCGTGCCCCCGGTTGTGCCACGTGCGGCCACTCCCCACCAGCCGACGTTGCCCTCCGCGCCATGGGCGGCCCCGGCGTCCTCGTCCGTGCAGCACGCGGCCCTTTCCCTATCGCCTCCTGCGCCCGGGGTTGGCCCTCTGTTGCTGTCGGCGCCGTGTTCTGCCCCGGACACGGCCCCGGCCGTGCCACGTGTCCCCGCGACACCTGCCGCGCCACGCGTGGCCCCGACATCTTCCTCCCGCTACACCAACCCTGTTTGGGTCTACCAGCGCCGCACGACGAGTGTTGCACCGGCCCGCTCTCGCGCCGAGCCGCCGGTGTACCACCCGCCCATCCTCCACCGCGATCCCCACCACACTCACCCGATGGTGACTCGACGGGCTGTGTGGGTCCTCCGTCCAGTTGACCGCCTGGTCCTCTCCGCCGCTACGGAGCCGCCAGTCTCTCCCATACCCTCCATTGTTCGTGGCGCCCTGGCGGATCCACATTGGCGCCACGCGATGGAGGAAGAATATGCGGCCCTTCTGGCCAATCAGACCTGAGACCTGGTGCCTCATCCCTCTGGTTGCATTATGGTCACCGGCAAGTGGATCTGGACACATAAACGCAAGGCAGATGGTTCGCTGGATCGCTACAAGGCTCGTTGGGTCCTTCGGGGTTTCACCCAGCGCCCTGGAGTTGACTACGATGAGACCTTTAGCCCAGTGGTGAAGCCTGCTACTGTCCGGACCGTGCTCTCCCTGGCTCTCTCGAGGTCCTGGCCAGTTCACCAGCTCGATGTGAAGAATGCCTTCCTCTATGGCACCCTGACGGAGACTGTGTACTGCAGCCAGCCTGCGGGCTTTGTGGATCCCGCTCACCCTGAGCGTGTTTGCCGGCTCAACAAGTCTCTGTATGGTCTGAAGCAGGCTCCTCGGGCTTGGTACAGTCGGTTCGCCTCCTTCCTGGTGTCTGTGGGGTTCAGCGAAGCCAAGAGTGACACCTCTTTATTTGTCCTCCACCACGGTAATGACTCAGCCTACTTGCTGCTTTATGTGGATGACATTATTCTCACTGCGTCCAGCCAGTCTTTACTTCAGCGGATTGTCTCCTCGTTGCAGCAGGAGTTTGCCATGAAGGACCTTGGCCTGATGGCCGAGTGACAGTGGAACACCGCCCTGATGGCCTCTTCCTTCACCAGCGCCAGTACGCCTTGGATGTACTTCAACGCGCAGGGATGACTGACTGCAAGCCCTGTGCCACTCCAGTCGATGCTCAGTCCAAGATTTCCGGTACCAAGGGCGCACCAGTGGATGATCCCACTGCCTACCGAATCATTGCTGGCGCCCTTCAGTACCTCACTTTCACTCGGCCGGATATATCCTATGTGGTGCAGCAGGTGTGCCTTCACATGCACGATCCCAGGGACCCGCACCTTACCGCTATGAAGCGGATCCTCCGCTATCTTCGCGGCTCCCTCGACTTTGGGCTTCACCTTCGGCGTTCTCCTGTTGCTAAGCTCGTGGTTTACACTGACGCCGACTGGGCGGGCTGCCCGGACACGCGTCGCTCCACCTCCGGCTACGCCGTCTTCCTTGGTGGCAACCTCGTGTCTTGGTCATCCAAGCGGCAGCCGGTTGTCGCCCACTACAGTGCCGAGGCTGAGTACCAGGTGTTGCCAATGGGGTGGCCGAGGCATCCTGGCTCCGGCAGCTCCTCGGGGAGCTCCATAGCCCCCTCGCCAGGAGTACTTTGGTCTACTGCGATAACGTCAGCGTCGTCTACCTCTCCACCAACCCCGTCCAGCACCAACGCACCAAGCATGTGGAAATTGACCTCCACTTCGTTCGTGATCATGTCGCCGTGGGAGATGTCCGTGTTCTACATGTGCCTACCACCTCCCAGTTCGCCGACATCTTCACCAAAGGCTTGCCTTCCTCCACCTTCTCCGAGTTCCGCTCCAGTCTCAACATCCGCTGCGCCGGAGTTTCGACTGCGGGGGGGTGTTAGAGTGTGTGTGTCTGTCGTGTGGGGCCCCCTGTGTGTGGGCCCCTCCTGTAAGGCTCCCCTTCTTCTATCCTCCCAACCCTAGGGAGAGGAATACAGCTAGCACTTCCTACATAAAGTACTAAAGTTTACCATACCAAATTGGTGCCATGGAAATGTGGAGCATACAAATTTGATCCGTAATCAAATCCGAGATGAACTATAATGAAGTGTTAAGGTCATTACTTAGTTGTTCTATACGTGAAAATCAACTCCATAGTACAATAAGTTATGTCATCTTGATACGCTTCAGAAAAAAAATAAAAAAACAATTTACAATCAATATAAAAAATAGCATGGTGGATACCTGACAAACTTGCAGTTTTGATTCCATTCCATTGATGTAAGCTTCACAGCGAACAATTTGATCTTCTTTTTCTTTCTTTTCCCCCTCAGTTTGTCCAACTGTCTGAGTCAGCCTTCTTACTTCATCCTCAAGTGATTTCCGAAACTCTTCCTGAGTATGTGTTTCAGCAACATATCGTTTTAATTCGTCATCAAACCTTTTCCTCAAAGCTTCAGCACCCTTGAGCCTCTCTGCCAAAGCATTCTTCTCCTTAGTTATTTTCTGCAATGTGCAAAAACATCGATTGCATATTAATTGGAAAGCACAGATGTAGATGCCACTAAAATTTTTCAATAGTAACAATGTAACATGTAAGGTAATGGCAAAAAATATTCAAATAGTTAACACGAAATATAAGACAAAATGGCTTGTTCCAAATAGCTTTTGTATTCAGAAACTTGCCTTTGTAATTTGTAATCTATCATGTATGAATATGTCTACAGGCAGTGCACTGTATGGGTTGCTAATCAAGACATGATGTAATCACATTCTTATGATATTAGGCATTATTTCCAAATTTTTACAAGGAATGTGCAGTACTGCAGTGGTCATGAAAGAATTGTTAAAATCAATAGCGTGGGTCATAGTTTGTGGTAACTATGTAGAGTAGGTAGTAAGTGTCATAGGTAGTGGTCTTCCTATTTAATCTTGCATTTTAAAGACTCAATATAATCTTACCTTTAAGGACTCAATCTAATATTATCTTTTAAGGACTCAATCTAATCTAATCAAACCTTACCTTTTAAAATACCAAATCCCTAATTATTGCTACAGTACCCACTGGTACTATTTACACTACAGTTCACGTGGGCTGGGCCTAGCAGCCTGGCCCACTACCTATGACACGTGCCACTAGTAAAGGTGTGGGTTCACAACATCTGAAGTCTGAACAGAGAATGCCAAATTAACCAGAAGCATAAAGTTTATATGTCAAACATAGAAGACCATGGTCTAAGGGCATAAGTTTGTCAAGAATAACAGATAACATATATCCATAATATTGAAGTACAGAACAAAAGATGGGAGTCAACATGGAAGATAATAATTTGCAAAGAATTAGCATCATGTTATCAACTTATCATCATAAGGTATCAGCTGACAGAAAGAAATAGCAGAGATGGACAGTTTATTTTGCCCAACATAAAATCATTTTCAATGAACATGTATTGCATGTTATCTTTATGGCAACTCTAACCTTTAATTCCTCAAGTTTCTGTGCTTTGATCTGGGATAGTTGTGTCTCTGCTTCATGAAGACGATCTTGAAGATTCTTCTTATCAGTAGAGAGTTTTACAATTTGCTCATCCATTTCTGCTCGCACCCATTCCAACTGATTTTCAATCTCCGGCATTTGCTCAGAAAGTTCCTTTTTCTCCCGCACAAAACGATCCCTCTCAGCTTTTAGCTCAGACTACAATAACAAGTAAATTAAAAAGGGCTAAGCTAGAAACAAAAAAGAGGAGTTGGATCATCAGCTGAATCACAAGGAAATACCCTTAGATGTGCAGTCACTGCCTCTGAATCAGTTAGTTGTTGCATTAATGAATCTTTTTCTTTGGTGAATTTTGTTTGTTCCATATCCATGTCTTCTCGCAAGCGCATATTCTCATCTTCAGTAGCACATATTTGGTGCCAAAGATTTGCACGATCAGCTTGAGCAACTTCAGCAACCTCACGCAACATGTTCAAAACAGGTCTAGCAATTCTAAATTCCTCCTTAACAAGGAACACCAAAACATCCATATCTATGTCAACTGCTTGGCAGCTATCTGAAGTATTTGTTGCTCGTTCAACAAGGCCCTTCAGAATTCTATATCTATAATGGTCCTCAGAATATATCTTAAAAATGATAGCATAAAGCATCCGCACAAAGTCTTGCACCCTGGTTTCTGTAGATAGAGATAATACCTCGCCAAGTGCAAGGACTGAGGTGAAATCATCTTCTTGGACAGGCAAAGGTTCAAACTGCCCATCTAACAGAACTCGTTTGTTCTGTGAATCATTCACCATAGTCCCAGTCCCAGACTTTAGACTTAACTTGTGAGAATGCCTTCTTTCCAACACCATGGCTACTAATTGCAGCCCAAAGGCCCCTCCCAATAAAGCCCTCTGCAAAACCTGGGCAACTTGAACAAACAATCTGGGTATTGATAGCATTTCTATCAGTACAAAAACATCTGATAGATGATCCCTTCCATGTACAGCTTGATCTTGCAAAGAATGCATCCCTTCAGCTGAAAACCCATCTATACTACAAGTACTACAGGATGTTGGGAGGCAACTGCTATCAAGCTCACAGTCAGAATTAATATCCTCCAACAAAGCATCAGCTACACCTGACCAGCTACGCACCGTTTTAGACAAGAAATCAAGCACACAAAGTGGAACTTCAGTACCCAGATCTTTTAGTCTCCATCGGACAACTCTAGCCTTTGGAGAACAAGAAAAACACACTTGATAAGAAAAGTGAGAAGATAATTTGAAAAAAGAAAAGGAAAGTAATATGTTCTCGATGGTAAACATACAGCTTGAGCAATATGCTGGCATTGTGATGCTGTCTTGAGAACATATGTAATGGCTTCCACAAGTGGCTCATCATTTGAATCAGCCAACAATTCAAGTGCATGAAAAGATGCTTGTTTCCAGATATCACTATCAAATTCTAACTCAGATAGGGCATTAAAAACCTGTCATGTTAAAAGAATCATATTAGGTACCAGTGTTCATTTGTATGTTTAATTGTCTATTGCCCTGCTATATAAGCTAGCTGGATATATAGATATTTCAACAGATACAAATACATCGGAGTCACAATATAGTGCACACTGCACAAATACAAAAACGTCCAGCCATTCATCAATAAAAACAATGCTAATATTTCTCTTTTTTTCATATAGTGAGATCAGACAAAAATCAAGCAACGATTCAAGCAAGCAACATTACCGGTAACCTCAATGAAGGCTCAGCATCTGGCTTTTGAATATGATCTAACAGTGCACACGCAGCAAGAGAGTGTTCTGAGCTATCAACCAACTTTGGTACAAGGGCAACCAAATCTAGTTGAAGCTTCTTTGGAGCTTTCTCTAGTACAAGTGCAATTTTCTGGACAAACTGAGGCCTTCTTCTTGGTTCAGGGCACCCATGTGGGACAGCACTGTCCAGTGCCCTCAATGAATTAACTATTAGTACTAACAGCTCCTCTGATTGCTCTGGCCATTTCGTCTAAAAAACAGCAGGGTAACTTATAATTGTTGTCAATAAGAAGACATATGAAAAAAGGCTGAAGATAATAGGAAACCCAATTCATACCCTGTAAGGCTGATCAGAACCTTCATCTGCTAGCAAATCAGCACCAGATGTTTCTGGAGGAAAACAGGTCTGTTCTAGACTTCTGGCAGGAATCTCATTTGTACACCTATCTGTGTTTTGTACAGGAAGACTATGCTGGATATCATCACAGACCGGTTCCAGTCTTCCATACTTATTACTGCATGCACATTCTGCTAATTCACCTTCAACATTGAGCTCTGGTGGAGAGCTAGCCCCATTCGAGTCAGGAGAAGTTTTGGAACTTGTTGAGGAGGCACATGCAAATCTTTCTTCTGAAGGTTGGCAGCATTCAACCATTATATCAAGAAGCAAATCTATGATAGCCCGCTTCAAGACACTAACTCCCATCAGCAAACTGATGAGGCTTGTGGAACTTGGGTTGCACTTGGAAGCATCTTTCTTTCCACCACCCTTGGTGGATACTTTGGTAGGAAGTAGCATGCGCTTCACTTTTGCTGGGTTATCCAGGTAAACACGCAGGCCCGTAAGAAATCCAGCAATTGCACTAGCATCTGTTAGAATTTTCTCTCTTAAAGTAACCTGCGGCTGAGCATGGTTGTCACCATATGTAAGAGAAAATCCAGCTCTTGAGAGGAGGTTCTGGAACATATCTTCCTCATCGCCACTCATATCCTCACTGTCCTCAGACTGAAAGTCATCAGGATCTGTTGACAGTTCATCCTGGTCATCATCGGAAGCCAAAACCTGCTAAACAAGTCAATTGTGTGACTACTACATGCAATGCAAAGAGAAGTTTCAATTGTGAGGAATGAGCCACAAGCCCACAACAGGTACTTTTATCCAAGTATATAGGAAAGGGGTAGAAGAACATATGAACAAGAACAACTGTATTAGGCAATAGGAGATTGTATCTTGCATATTTAGGCAGGGCAGTCAATTAGGATCAGACCTGCCATGTTTAGAGATTGTGATCTTGCATATTTGGGCAGGGCAGTCAATTAGGATCAAACCTGCCATGTTTAGAGATTGTGATTTATTTCCTATCCATGTAATTACTGCCATATATAGCAGCAGCAGCTGCACTATAAATATAGGCCCCCTCTCCATTGAGAGCATGGCCAATTGCCTCAACCTCACCTTTCTACATGGTATCAGAGCGATCTGATCTTGGCCCTCCCTCTCCTTCCCCAACCTAGCTGCGCCGCCCAACAGCCGCGCCAGCATGTCCTCAGAGTCCTCCACCACCTCCGCCATGGCTGACGCCATCAACCCAGTCGTTTGCCCATATGCTCTCGTAAACGTGAAGACCCACATTCCCATGACCCTCGAGCTGCGACCCTCTAACTACACCAAGTGGTCGACAGCCTTCCACGCCATGTGTGGCAAATTCGGGCTGCTCCAGCACCTTGCCATCGTCTCCCCTACGCCCACCAATGACGCATGGGTGCAGGCTGACTTTTGCATCCGCAGTTGGATCTTCGGCACCGTCTCCGACTCCGTCCTCAACCTCGCTATGACCGGTGCCCAACAGACCGCCGGCCAGCTCTGGACGGCAATCGCCGCCCTGTACCAAGCCAACAAGGCACCCCGCGCCGTCTTCCTAAGTCACGAGTTCCACTCGATGACCCAGGGCGACTCCTCCATCGACGAGTACTGTGTGCGCATGAAGGAGGCTGCCGACAGTCTTCGCGACGTCGACCAAACCATCACCGAGCCCGACCTCGTCCTCAACCTACTCCGCGGCCTCAATGAGAAGTACCAATCTGTCGCCGACAACATCGCCGCCCAGGAACCTCTCACCTTTGCTGTTGCCAGGAATCAGCTCCTCCTCAAGGAGCTGCGTCTCAAGAACGAGGACAAGGTCCGCGCCGCTTCGGCCCTTCTCGCCACCTTCAACGGCGCCCCTGGTGGTGCCCTGCCGACCGCAGTCCAGCAGCAGCAGCCGCGCCAGCAGCAGCACGGCAACGGTGGCCGACGCGACAACAGGCGCAACAACACCCGGCGCGACAGCAAGCGTCAGCCCTGGGGTTTTGATCCTTGGACTGGCGCACGTGTCAACCCCGGTGAGCGCGTCATACCTCCCTGGGAGCGCGACCAGGGCAGTTCCGGCGCCCCTGGCAGCCACCCATGGCAGCCCCCACGCCAACAGGGGCTGCTCGGTGCCCCTCCTCAGGCGCACACAGCGTTCGCCCCTGTCCAGCCTGGTGGACCGACATGGGACTCGGCTGGCCTAATTGCTGCCTTGCAGCACCTAGCTGTCCAGGGCAGCCCCTCATGGGTTGTTGACTCCGGCGCTTCAACTCACATGGCGACCTCTGATGGTATGCTCCTCCAGCGCCTTCCCCCCTCCACCTCATCTATAACAGTAGGCAATGACACTAGTATTCCGGTCACGTCCAGAGGTCACTCCATCCTACCCACCACCTCAGCAAACTTCTCCCTTAATAACATTCTTGTCGCCCCTTCTCTCATTCATAATCTTTTATCCGTTCGTCAATTCACCCGTGAAAATCGTTGTTCTCTTGAATTTGATGCTCTTGGTTTTTTTGTTAAGGATACCCAGACGGGACGAGTAATTCATCGCTGCAATAGTACCGGCGATCTCTACACCATACCTGCTATCCCTCCGACCGCTGGCGCCTCCTCACATGCTCTCCTGGCTGTTTCGTCGACCCTGTGGCACCAGCGTCTCGGCCATCCAGCACCTGCTGCTTTAGAACATCTAAATAAACTTCATGCTGTTTCCTACAATAAAGTAGACCGCTCCCTCTGCCATTCATGTCAGTTAGGCAAGCACACGCATCTACCCTTCAGTACCTCCCAGTCTTGTACTTATGCACCGTTTGAACTAATTCACTGTGATGTTTGGACCTCTCCCATCCCTAGTATTTCTGGTTTTTCATACTATTTAGTCTGTCTGGATGATTACAGTCACTATTGTTGGGTTTTTCCTCTCCACCGCAAATCCGAGGTCCACCAACACTTAGTTCAGCTCACAGCCCTTGCACAAACCCAATTTAACCTCCCTGTAAAATGCTTCCAAACCGACAATGGCAGAGAATTTGTCAACACAGCCAACACCACCTTCCTCGCTGCTCGGGGAACACTTCTTCGTCTCTCCTGCCCATACACTTCCCCTCAAAATGGCAAGGCAGAACGCACCATTCGCACACTCAACAACTCAATTCGCACCATGCTGCTCCACGCTTCAATGCCACCCACATACTGGGCTGAGGCTCTTGCTGCCGCCTGCTACTTACTCAACAGGCGCCCTTCCTCCTCCATATCCCATGAGGTTCCTTTCACTCGCCTACATGGACAGCCACCCACCTACAGCCACCTTCGCGTCTTTGGGTGCCTCTGCTATCCAAACCTACAGGCCACTTCCCCACATAAGCTTGCACCTCGCTCTGCGGCTTGCATTTTCCTTGGGTATCCTTCCTCTCATAAGGGCTATAGGTGTCTCAACCTGACAACTCAAAGCATCATTATTTCTCGTCATGTTGTGTTCGATGAGACTGATTTTCCCTTTTCCACCACCGGTGTCATCCCATTCCCTCGCTCCCTGGATTTTCTTCTGGACAACGATTCGGTTTCGGTGCCTTGCTCTATTGTTCCTACAGGTGGAGGTTCCTCCTCGACAACCACGGTTGCCCCGTCCACCTTGGACGCTGTGCAACCGCCCCCTGATGATGAGCCAGACCCGGCTTTTCTCCTGCCTGGGGGACGCAACCATGTGCCCCCCAGCCCCAGTTCGGCTTCTCCACCACCGGGCGGGTGTGGTCACGTACCCCCGCCTGGTCTTCCTGTGGTTCCGTTTCCACGAACCTACAGTCGACGACCACAGCCGGTGCCTGCGCCACCAGCTGTGCTTGCCGCACCGACGCCCCAGGCTGCGTCCACAGCTGCAGCTCCATCTCCGCCGCTCACGCGCACCAGGACCGGCGCCCTCCCACGTGTGAGCTACGAGGGGCTCGCCGCCACCTCCTCGCCCTCACCATCGCCTCTACCGACGAACTACCGCAGCGCTCTGGCCGATGCCAACTGGCGGGCTGCGATGATGGATGAGTACCAGGCCCTCGTCGACAACAACACCTGGCGTCTTGTTCCGTGCCCTCCTGGCGCGAATGTTGTGACAGGCAAGTGGATTTTCCGGCACAAATTCCATGCCGATGGGTCCCTTGCTCGTCACAAGGCCCGCTGGGTGGTCCGCGGATTTTCTCAACGAGAAGGCATTGACTACGACGAGACCTTTAGTCCGGTGGTCAAACAGGCCACCATTCGGACCGTTCTCAGCATTGCCGTCTCCCGTGCCTGGCCGATCCATCAGCTGGACGTGAAGAATGCCTTTCTTCACGGCCACCTCAACGAGACAGTCTACTGCCAGCAGCCACCGGGTTTCGTTGACCCCGCCGCTGCAGATCACGTCTGTCTCCTGCAAAAGTCCCTGTACGGACTGAAGCAGGCCCCGAGAGCTTGGTACCAGCGGTTCGCGACCTTCCTTCAACAGCTCGGCTTCGTCGCCTCCACCTCTGACACATCCCTCTTTGTTCTCACTGAGGGGACGAGTCTCGCCTACTTGCTGCTCTACGTCGATGACATCATCCTCACCGCCTCGACTCCAACTCTTCTGCAACAACTCATGGCCCGACTCCAGTCTGAGTTCGCCATGACCGACTTGGGTGCTCTCCACCACTTCCTCGGTGTCGCAGCGACATTACGCCATCGATCTCCTCCAACGGGCAGGCATGGCTGAGTGTCATCCTACGGCAACCCCTGTTGACACTCAGGCCAAACTCTCCGCCCATGAAGGCAACAAACTGTCAGACAAGGACAGCTCAGAATACAGGAGCATAGCAGGGGCTCTTCAGTACCTGACTTTGACACGTCCTGATCTGGCTTATGCAGTTCAACAGGTGTGTCTCTTTATGCACGGCCCACGGGAGCCTCATCGCGCGCTGATCAAGCGAATCCTGCGCTATGTGAAGGGAACACTCTCCTCAGGTCTTCACATTGGGCGCGGCTCCATCCAGACGCTGACTGCCTACTCCGATGCCGACTGGACCGGCTGCCCAGATTCTCGACGCTCCACCTCCGGCTACTGCGTCTACCTCGGCGATAATCTGGTCTCGTGGTCCTCCAAGCGCCAGACCACGGTGTCCCGCTCTAGTGCTGAGGCCGAGTACCGCGTTGTGGCCCACGTTGTGGCTGAGTGCTGTTGGCTTCGTCGGCTACTTCAGGAGCTCCACCTCCAGCTGCCATCTGCCACTGTTGTCTTCTGCGACAACGTCAGCGCCGTATACATGACGGCCAATCCGGTCCACCACAAGCGCACAAAGCACATCGAGATCGACATTCACTTTGTGCGCGACAAGGTGGCCCTTGGCGAGGTTCGGGTGCTTCATGTTCCTTCGTCTCATCAGTTTGCTGACATCATGACGAAGGGCCTCCCAACGCCACTATTTACAGAATTCAGAACCAGCCTGTGCGTCCGCAAGCCTCCTGCTTCGGCTGCGGGCGGGTATTAGGCAATAGGAGATTGTATCTTGCATATTTAGGCAGGGCAGTCAATTAGGATCAGACCTGCCATGTTTAGAGATTGTGATCTTGCATATTTGGGCAGGGCAGTCAATTAGGATCAAACCTGCCATGTTTAGAGATTGTGATTTATTTCCTATCCATGTAATTACTGCCATATATAGCAGCAGCAGCTGCACTATAAATATAGGCCCCCTCTCCATTGAGAGCATGGCCAATTGCCTCAACCTCACCTTTCTACAAACTGCACACAGCACACATCAATGTCATGCGACCACCCATAGGCCATAACTTCCTGAAGTATAATACAGGAAAACACATAGAAAAATGACTGAAAAACTGATACTCATGCTTAAGTCGTTAAATCTACTAAAATATTGACTAATAATGCCCCGGAAATTGGCAGCTTCTTAAAACTTTAAAATTGGCATCCCAGGAATCTCATTAGACTTTGAAATCCAATAGCACGCCGGATATTGTCATGCTTTAGTCCTGTTATATACAATAGATTTAAGGAAATCATTCTTTTGAGTTCCTAGGATTCTTGGATAGTTTACTGAAGAATATACACATAGAAGGGTGAACATGGCAAAGCCATTATTTACCTCCAATTATCTTGGTGAAACTGGTCTCCAAATTCAATCTGACAAGTGTTGAAATTTATTGTCTTTTGTAAAAATGCTTTAAAAATATCAGTTATGCACTTTTGTAAAAAATTATTGGTCCATTTGAAAGAGGTTGTGGAAGATGGATAAGCTGAGGTTTATGATAAATTGACAATTATTTAAGGGTTTAAACTTTAAACAAATGAATTTAATAATAAAAAGTTGATAAACATCTTTAAAAAAGTTTTTTCAACAATTTTCATATAGTTTTTTTTTGAAAAAACTGCACCGTTTAAGAGCTTAGGAGGCATGCCCAGACTTAAGGCATAAGTCAAGCCTGAAAAAACAGGGCTTATCAAATCATAGAGCACTAGTCCTTCACATAAGTTAACAGTATTGCCAACTATATGTGATGACCAAAAAATTAAGCAGTATAGCTGTTGTCACCTTCTATCTTTAATTTCTTATCTTAATTTGCACACTAAATTAAATGTTAGTGTTACTAAGACCAGTGTCACTATACTCCCAAATATTACAATAGTGAACTAATCCAATGTGGCCCAAATCACTATATATATGAGTTCAGTCTATTATTCTTTTAATTTTTGTACTAAATCTTATATAATGTATTAAATTAAAGAAAAATTTGATCATATACCCTCTATTTAGATGGAAATTGAGGGTTTACCCTCCCGGCACACATATCATTGACCTGAAAATCTGAAATGACCCCATATGTCAGTGAGATGTGGAGGGTAAATTCTCAATTTCTCATAAAAAAAGAGGGCATATGATTCAATCTCCCTATATCGAATGCACAGCCACATTCGATATGAACAATTGGGTTTTACTGTATTGCGACTACATTTGGTTAGAAGCATGACTGACATACAACATGAAGGCAATTTGGATGTATTGGGCATTTGGGCGTAACTATATTAGTATCATCAATATTACCTCCATCCCAGAACATGCAAAAAGCCAAAAACAGAGAAGCCACATGAAAAAAAAAGTAATAACCTCACCTCAAGATCAGAGAAATCAAACCATGGGCAACAGTCTATGATTTCACAAACAAAAACAACAGTGTCCCGGACAAGAAAGCCAACATCAGTGTCCAGAAGGTCTGAGACTTTCATAAACTGAAGAACTGAGTTGTTCCATGTTTTTGTGCAGATTGACGATTCCTTACACACAGTTTTTGCAGAATTCTTCTGGTTAACTATAGCCATCTTATAGTGTACCCAAAAGTTCTTGTCAGGATCAAAACTGGATGGCTGGTCACTTTCCAGGTATATGCAGATAGTATCAAACGACTCATATACACCTGTAAATTGTGAAGAGGTAAGCATAAAATGCAAAATAAAAATGTATGGCACAAGGCATAACAAATAATTTCATTTACCTATACGCAGCTCACAACCACCAGCCTGGAAATATTTACTAAAAATCTTTCTTGTCTCCATAATCTCCTTAAAAGACAAGAAATTCTCTACCTTCCATGTAAAAGATGGATATTTTGGAAAAGCTTCAATCTGACGTCCAGAGCTTGAACTGCATACTTCAGAATCTTCTTCATTAAGCTCTTGAATAGTTGCAGTTTCCTTCAGAATGAGAACCTCAGCAGAGAAGACAACAGTGTCTTGTACAAGAAAACCAGCATCCTGGTCGAACAGTACAGTTAATGTCACAAATTCACGCCAGCCCCAATCCTTCGCTGACTTAGAGTAACGGTTCTGAGACTCTTTCATTATTGTCTTCTCCTCTAATTTCTGATTGATGACAGACAGTCTATGGCTCACAAAGCAACTCCATTCACTGGTATTTCGAGGATCTGTCACTTCTAGAAACACTGAGAGGTAGCATGGTGGTTGAGACTGCCCTGATTGCAGCAATGTTAAGAGAACCAACTGATGGAATCAGTACTGATATTCTGAAAGTGCCCAGTTGCATAACTTTAACAAATAACTCAACAGATAGGATTAAAAACTGTGGCAGGTACATTTAAAAAACATCAGTACTTGGAAGATGTAGTTCTTACTTAGTTACTTAACAAAAGTACAAAACAAGTATGCTTGTTATTCACAAGCCCAGATGTTGGGGGCAGTTCATATGAGTCCAAATGGTCATATGTTGTATCTAAGAGAGGAGAATTGGCACAATTTGTGGCTTTGTGCAATCACTTATATACATTTTTTAAAAGAAGACACCCAACTACCCAAGATGCTGAATTTATTGACTGATACTTTAGCTAGTGGAAACTACATACGGAAAACATTTTTTTATTTTTCTGCATTTTCCTCATTTCCATTTCCAAGTTCTAATTACATTAATGACTACTTACCCTTTGATTAAAATTTTTTCCAGCAATTCAAAGCATCAGTGTGTTTAGGTATGTGACAATTCTGATTAAGTCAATCAAGTGTGAAATGTGTATGCCTGGATTTGTTACCAAGTTTTAGACTCTATAAGCAATCTATGTTATCCAAAAATCCATAAAGTTAATTGTAAAGTACCAGATAAATATGGAGAAGGCATTTGTTATACCACTTACCCCGTGGATACACAATAAGACGGCAGTCTCGATTCCCAACCTGAAACCTTCTGCTTTTGATGCACAGACCCGTGATCTTCCGCTTCTTGAGAAGCTCTTTCAATCTTGTGAAGTTTTCGATCCTCCACACAAACTTCCCAAAGTATCCATCTGACTTTCTAGCCCCAGCTCGTCCACTGCCGGCACCACTCATGCCCACCATCATTGGTAAGCTGCGAGTGAATGAGTTTGACTCCTTGATCACATGGACTGAAGCACTAAACACCACAGCACCATCAACCAGGTACCCTCCATCAGCAGCCATAAATTCATCCATTTTGATGTAATCACCCCACCCAAGGCTGGCATTGTCAGCCCCAAATCGTCCATATGAATCCTTGTGGATATGACTCCCACCAGGCCTCTGACTAAGGATTGAAACACGGAAAAGACACCAGCACCCACGGTCACCATCAGGCACACCACTGCCCCCGCTACTGGACAGCAATGCTGCTGATGAGGACCCTGATGTTGCCTGCACCACAGGCTCCTTGCTCTCCAGGCAAACTGACAAATGGTCTGCACCAGATACATTACTCTGGTATACACTAATCCGGAGTCCGCAATCACTGCTACCAGCAGTGACGGTGGGGAAGAATGCAGGACTCATGATCTTCTGCGTGTGGATCATCTCCCGGAAGATGGCAAAATTGAGCACCTTCCAGGTGAAGCGACCATCACCATCGGAAAATGACGCGGTCTCCGAGAGCACTGATATGTCGGCGGCAATGACAAGGGATTCGTGGGGCGGGAAGAGGTAGGCGGCAGCGGAAGAAGGCGCGAAGTCACACCAGCCGTGCGAGCGCTTCTTCGAGGAGAAGCGGTGCCAGGAATCACGCACCAGGGACTTGGAGGGATCGGAGGGGTGGGCGACGGAGAGACGGTAACTGAGAAAACACTCCCATTTGGAGGAGGAGGTGGTAGTGGTGGAGGAGGACGACGACGTTGGGGTTTTGGGGTCGAGGACCTGGAGGTACAGGGAGAGGTAACCGGGGAGCGCCTGCGAATCGCCGCGCGGGTAGAGGAGGAGGCGGCAGTCGAAGCCACCGACCTCGAAGTAGCGGCTGTAGAAGGTGCGGGCGCGGGTGCGGGGGAAGTCCGGGAGCGTCCAGCGGCAGGACGCGGAGGCATCGCCGCGGCGCTCGACGGAGAACGTCGCCGACGCCGGGTCGGAAGGCGACGGCGAAGGGTCGTCTCCCGCCGCCGCCGCCACGGCGGGAGGGGAGGGAGTGGTAGGCTTCATGGTGGATGGGGGGATTTTTCCGACTGTTTTTTCAGATGCTCCTCTCTCTTTTTTATGGGGTGAGTTGTGTGGCAGGCGCCAGTGGGGGATTTAATTATTTGCCACTCTTAACATGTGAGTGGCAACAAAAATGTCACTCTGAGTCGCTGACATGTGGGGTCACCTGAGTCACTGACATGTGGTCCATTAATTGACACATGTTAAGAGTGGCAAATAGTTAAATTATCCGGCGCCAGTGCGCCAGGCAGGTCACCTGAAGAGCATGCTGCTTTTGGACATTTAATTCTGTTTTTTAGTTATGATAAAAGCACGAGAAGCTCTAAAATTTAACTCTGTTTTTGGAACTTTTTGTTAAATCTTTTTATACACGTTTTTTCTTTAATAAATTTCCTAAATTTATATCCTGTTTTAGGTGCTATCCAAAGGTTAAGTAGACTCCTTGAATAATTTTTGATCTTGAAATTAATACTGAAGTTGAAGTGAAACATTTAAAACTGATTAGATCTTATTCCACCATTTCAATTTATTTTTTTCCTGGAGTGATCTCAATAGAATCTACTCCTTGGGGAAAGTGTTTGGCTTGGCTTCAACTTCACAAGAGAAAGAAGTAGAGTTAGAGACCTACCAAACGTACCCTTAGTTTTAGTTTGGATCTCATCAACTAATAGTTAGCAACTAATAATTAATGTTAACTCATCCAAACAATATGTGTACAACTAAATTAACTATTAGCTCATTGGCTAACTAATGGTTAGCTCATTAGTTCACAAAAGTGAACTAATTTAAGTTAATATGGGTCCTTAGATTATTTTATCTCTACACCACCATAGCACGATTATTGTAGTTAGGGTAAAATCGACTTGAATTACTTATTAGTCTAAAGTATTCAAACATGCATGACTAATATTTAGAGTAATCACGGAGTTGCCTAAAAATTACCCACCTATCATTATGAAGCGTATTGATTCGCTATTGATGGAGCAACGACCGACGGGGATAAGGCAACCAATGGGCAATTTGTCTAGGGCGCGCAGCTGCGGCAAGGCCGAAAGGCCATGTCTGGCTATGGCGCAGCATCGGAGGGGGGGCGTTTGGTGCGGCGACGACTACGATAGGGAAAGACATGGCTGGCTAGGCATGTCAACAGTGACTATGGTGGAAAAGGCCATGTCTACCTAGGAGGCGGTGGCAATGGGGTTAGTGCTTGGTTAGGGCACGTGTGCCTAGTTCTTGGAATGGCTCTAATTAGAACTGAAACTTGGGCTAGATTTTTTTGGGCCAACCCAAAGCACGTAGGTTCAGTCCACGCAAAGCACGACCCGATACGACAAATAGATGGGTAGGGCGGGCATGAACCGTACAAGAGTCGGACTTGGGCCTGGAGGTTAGGCTCGGTGGACAGCACGGGTACAGACCATAGAGTGGATCGTGCCTGACCCGTACAAGAGCTGGACTTGGGCCTGGAGGTTAAGCTCGGTGGGCGGCACGGGTACGACCCATAGAGTGGGTCGTGCCTAGGCCGACCCGGTACGAAAAAGCCCATGTGCCAAAAAGACATATATGTCCATAACCAATAGAGAGGAGACCTGTTATTAAATATAAAAAACCTGCAAATTACTGTTTGAATATACCTTGCTCTTGGACAATCCAAAATTTAAGTCATTAAGGACAAATCAAAATGCAAATATATATACTCGAGAGTAAAGAAAATAATATTAATGAACTAGTATCATATGTAAATTATTAATGAAATTCATTTCTCCCTATTTTGGGGGCTTGTTCTATTTTTTTACGTGAACTAGAATTTCCATTATTCAAAGATAAATTAAGAGACAATCTAATAATGTTACAAAGTTAGAACCGTTTATGAGCCGGCCCGGCCATCCAGGCCTGATGTCTGGGTTGTCTGGGCTTAGTAAACATTGCTTCGGGTCAGCTCGACATGACCCATAAATTTATCGGGCAGGAACGACCCGACCCATTTTAGGTCCTGGCCCGAAGGGCAGGCCGGCCCGGCACGTCCAAAATCCCAGCTCTAGCTCCAGCAGTGCGTCGGCAATGGCTCGAGATGAAACAAATCTAGGAGAAAAGTATGAACATGTGTTGTAATAAAAATATTGGTATTTGCTGGTAATGAAAGAAAAATTGTTTTTTAGAAATTGTTCTCATTAGTATGATGTGATGTGTTGTCGAAGATAGCAAGTTCTCGTGATCCCTGAACCTTAACATTTTATTTTACGGATACCTTATTAATTTGAATAATTCAAGTCTTGTTTGTTCTAATTTATCCCGAACGAATGCTAAGAGTTTTCTATTAACGGATGCATGTATTTTTACTGACATTTTGGATAAGATAATTACTCAAGTTTGGGGCAAGAACACTAGCCTTGTAGCTTTTCTCTTTCACGGAATTTTCAGCACAAGAAGAAAGAATATCAACTATTTGCGTACGTTGAGATGCAATATAGTTGCTATTTATTAAAAATATAAAAATAATATGAATTATTTATAATTAAAAACACAAAACAAAAATATTGCAGTACAATTACACTTAAGGTGTGTCAACGATTAAAATTTAATACAACTCAGGGACAAATAGCACTTTCTTATCAAATTTCACCATTCGTGAATTCAGATCCACTCTGCAAGTCAGACATGTACATGTACTCTACAAACAGAGCAGCAACTCCACTTGAGATCTGATTCTAAATAAATTTCGTGGAGGAGAGCAAATTTTAGAGAGTAGAGTAGTCCCAAACAGACCCTATTATTAGTTTTAGTCCATCCAAACGAGGTTTTAGTATAGTTATAAATATAAAATAGATCTTAGATTATGGAGTTGAAAAAACAGAAATCCACCATTTTTACGTATTTTCTAAAATATATATCACTCTTAGAAAAAAATACAAAAAATATTAATTCGGGTGCAGCGCATATAACATTCATAATTCCCAAATGGGCCCATAGACATAAGCACACGGCCCAGAATAACTGGCCTTCGACTCATGTTCCCTCGTCGATCCACTCGTCGTTCGCTCGGCATTCGGCGTCGCCTTCCGTCCCGCTAGTTCACCGCCGCCTGCGCCGATCTCCATCCCGCCAGCCACGGCGCCGGCGTCCTGCTTGCTTCCGTCGCGTCCTCACCGGTGAGAACCCGTACGGGCATCCTCTTTCTCACTTCTCGCTACACACACCTTTTCTCTTAGCCTTAGCCTGTCCTTAGTTTCTCTGCTAGATCTGGAAGCTTTTCTGTATGACCAATCTTATTGCTGCTAGAAGTTTGTTTCCAGAAAAAATTGGGGGTTCAGCTGTACGTCCCCATGCCCACGCTAGGTCCGCCCCTGATTGAGTCGTAGATTTATTCGCATTATTTATGCCATATGATCTTATCACGTACGTGCTATTCCTTGCTATATTTCAACCATTTTACCATTCCTGGTTATTGGTGTGCTCATCGGTGAAGACCATTACTCCTGTCTCATGCTCTTGAAAAATCCAGAACCATGTATTATTAGTTTTCCATAGCTTGTGCACACACAATTATAACTGGTTTGAGAGCAATAAATTCATTCTTACTTGCAGAAATGGCAAGCACGGCGTGTTTTGTGATTGTAAGTAAAAATGATATCCCAGTTTACGAGGCTGAAGTTGGATCTGCTCCAAAAGTATGGTTCTTAGTACATCCTCTATAGTAATTAGTACTATGTTAAATCTGAACTTATCGTGGTATTTTTACCTTCCTAACTGTATTAGTATTATACAACGTGCTCTGTTTTTGTTGTGTGGTTCTGTCCCTCTATTTTGTCACTCTTCATATTTAACAGCAGATAGTATATGTGTACATCTCTATATATCAATGATTCAACACTCTTTTATTATTCTGCTAACTTAATTTGCCCCTTGTCACATGGAATCTTGACTGTTAGTTCAATTTCAAGCAGGAATGTCTTGTTTGCATGTACTTAAACCTTACTGTATAATTCTTTCACATTAGTTTTTCCTAAGGAACTGAAGCTGCATGCATCATTTCTCGTCTATGCTACATGAGACATACCTCCTACCCAAGGAAACAAATCAGACTTTGGTTTTCTTGTCCCCTAGGCCCTAGGCCAAAATTTAATTCATTGTATGTTCATCCATAATTCTATGTTTCATTGTCTGAATTGTTTCCACCATATTTCATAGCTATTTCATGGTAATTGATTTTTTTCTCAGTGGGATTCAAGTTTTAAAATTCAAAGGACTTTTTCCTGAACTAGGATTTGTTTCCCTGTACCTATTATAATTTGTCTAAAAGTTTTCTTGTTTTAGTATGACCCTTCAATTTGCTTCCTCTTGCAGAAAGAAGATCAAGCTTATCAGCACCAATTCATATTGCATGCTGCATTAGATGTTGTTCAGGACCTTGCATGGACTACAAGTGCAATGTGGGTAGCTGTTGATCTGTCATTTTTCTGTTTGTGCTTCCAAATATATCATTTAGCTTCTATTGTAACTCTTGTTCTTGCCTCACTTGAAAACATTCATGATCTTCTGCATTTTTTTTTCAGGTTTCTGAAGTCAGTAGATAGATTCAACGATCTTGTGGTGTCTGTTTATGTAACTGCTGGTCATATCCTTTTATTATTAAGATGCAATATATTTAATAATTAATAGACCTAATAAATCAGTATTGAGATAATTAGAAGCTAGAAATGTGAGAAGTTGTAGTGATAATTCTACCAGCACTGTTTTGATAAGAGTCCTGCCAGGAAATGACTAAATGTGTGCCACTGAGTTTTTGTTTTTCATGCCTCTTTATTCCCTATAAGGATCATAACCATGACTAGCCATGCTCTCTTTTGAGCGATTCCTCCCTCATCCAAGTATCGTTATTTCTTAACGGCCAATCCGACACATACAAGATTTATGTTGCTCCATGACTCACGGAGTGAGGATGGAATAAAAAGCTTCTTTCAGGAGGTTCACGAGCTCTACATCAAGGTAAAACTGTATGTAGTGGTAAAAGTAGCTTGATTTGTTGCTAGATGCTACAGTAAGTCAACAGTCAAATGCTAACTCTAAAAAATGTGTCATGTCTTCCTCCACTGTGTATTACATCCACTCTTTCGCAGTTGGATAAATAACCTTGAATAGTTTCTGCTATCTTATTTTTATTCCTCTATAGAGAAAATTGGGTATATGCCACCCAAAGTTTACTTAGGCTATACAAAACTAAAATGTTACAAAATTCACCACAATGCCGATTTATCACATTTTTATATCATCTTTATGGTGATTTTCTCGTAGAAGACAAAAAATGGAAACCAACCAATTTTTGATTCGACCTAACCATCTTGACACTCAACTTCTTCTTGCGGTCTTCTTGTTCTTCTGGTTCTTGTTCTCTCGGTTGCCTCCTATGGTTAGTACCATTGCCAGGCTTAGTTCATGCATCTCTAGATTTCTAACACCTGCATTTCCAGCCATTGCCACTTGTACGGCAGCAGCTAAGTACTGAAATCAGCTACATATATAGAGGGGAAGAAGAGAGGAGGAGCTGAGATCTGTGGCTCCACCTATAGAGTCGTCAGCTGGAGAGGAATGTGATGGAAGACTTGGATATAGTGTCATACCTGCTGCTGCTGCTGCAGAGACCAGAGAGTAACCATGTAGCCTTCAGCAGGAACTAGCAAGAGAAGAGAATGGGGGCAATCATTTGGTATGGCTGATTGAAGGCGAGAAAATGCCGAAGGTTGCGACCATTAGAGAAGTGGCAGATTAGAGAGTTTGTAACCTTCTGATGGTATTTAAATATATGCTATTTAAATATTTAATTGAACCAAATCTTCTAGTGGAAATAGCCAACGCTACAGTCTCTAGGTGGTATACACGCAATTATTTATCTTATCTATAACATTTTTTCCCTCAAAGAGAAGTAACTAACTGGTTCTCTACTTGATGTAGTCTGCTAACTGTTTCTGTTGATTACTTGATTTCTTATTCAATAGCTTTCAAAAGGATGCATAATATATCATAAAATTTGGCGGCTACATCATTTGATAAGTTGCTCATGTAATTCAGCATTCTTTTTGCTTGTGCTGAACCAGAGTTCTATTTGCACGTGTTTTGATGTGCAGATATTCCTCAATCCACTCTACTTACCTGGTTCTCGCATCACATCCTCTCATTTCGACACCAAGGTCAGGGCTCTTGCAAGGAAATACCTGTAGCATATCATCATGAACACTCTGTAAGTTCCACAGTGTCGTGTTTTGTGCTGAGTGTTTTACTCCGTACTAGTTCTTCCCCAACTGAATGAACATAGATCCTCTAATGATCGTGTACCCAAAAGAAACACAGCTTTGTTTGTTTGTTTCTGAGTTATTCGATTCCCTTAACTTGTTGTGCTTCTACACAGTGATTATGTGAGTAAAATATCTCACCTATCGAAGTAAGAAGATTTGTGTCGATCTCCTTATGTCTGACATGTATCGCTGGACCATGAAAACAATGGTATATTATATGTTATGTCAGACTTGCTTTATAATTTCTTTGAAAACTTTTTTCATTTTGCTTTTTTTGAAGAATTTTTAATCAATTTCAACATTTTAATATTTAGCTCATTTGTTTGTGTTCTCACATAATTGTCATGCTGATGCTGATGTTTTGGTCGCCAGATTTTTCTAGAATAGTATAGGGTTCAGTGGTGAGGTCGAAAGATTTTGGAAATCTCTCTATCACAAGTATTGGAATGCAAGATCTTTATCTAGTGTTGAGCCTCTCGAAAAAATAATAGCCCATGTGTATTACACTTTAAGGGTCTGTTTGATTAGGAGAGGATTGAAAGGAATTAGAAGAGATTGAGGGGATTAGAGGAGATTATAGTATAACTTCCTTCCAATCTCTTTTAATACCCCTCAATTCCCTTCTTAAGTGGATTAACTGAACAAGCTCTAAAATGATTTGAGTTTAGACTTTGTCTGACGTAGCATGGTCTGTATGACCTTGTTTCTTACAAGGTAGGCCAGGATGAGTTCACTTGAGTTGTGTGACTTTAGCTTTGCTTGAGATCCATCTCCCTGTAGATTACACACAATGACTACTACTTATAATACTCCTTATATACAATTGCATACAACATTGAGTCTAACATACATTTGTCGTTTTGTCTTGTCATCCATCTTGTCATCTTTTAATGTGTATTTTTGTAGCTGGTACCTTGTAGGTTATTGGACGGGACATCTCTTGTCCGTCTAACAAAATGGGTATGTGTGGTAATCCTTGTCACACACGCATTAAATGCAAACTAGTGCTTTGGATTGTGCCTCATTCTGTGCACTAGTCTGGCTCATAGCTGAGAGTAATCTCTACTAGCTGAGAGGTCATTGTACTCTACGTAGGCTCATGCTACTCTTGTAGTCAGATTGCTCACCTGCTTTGGTGGTTTGGTCGATACCAGACCCTAATCGGTGATCCATGCTACCATTGTTCTAGTCATGACGGTAGCTCACTTAGCTCATGGATGGCTTGATTCAACTCGATAATATAGCAAACTAGCTTAAGCCAATGCTTTGGTAGCAACTAGACGAGGGCTCGACTCGATCGAGCCGAGCCTTGGCCAACCAAGGGCTCCGTCAAGCATCCAGCTAGCTTGGTAAACAACACACAAAATTAAAATTGGTGTTTCATGCAACCGGTGATCGCCACGAGGGCAGAGGTAGCGATGACCATAAGGGAGGATCGTGGAGGAGGCAGTGGCGGGATTTAGGGGCTTAGTGACTGAGACAGCGTTGACAGTGTCAAAGACGATGGTGGTGGTTGGTGAGATCAGGGAAGGAGGTGGAGGTCGACGAGATCGGAAACGAAGGAGGCGGTAGTGGGTTTTAGGGCTCGGGGACGGCAATGGTGGCTGATGAGGTCAGGGACGGAGGCGACGAAAGTGGGATTTGGGGGCTCGAGGCAACACTAATAGGGTCAAGGATGGTAGCGATGGCTGGTCGGGTCAGGGATGGAGGTGACGATAGTGGGATTCGGGGGATCGGGGCGGCGTTGACGGGGTTGAGGATAGCAGTGACGACCGGTAGGGTCGGGGACGGAGGCGATAGTGGGATTCGGAGGCTCACCGGCTCGGGAGGCACCGATGGGTCGATGACGGAGGTGGCGACCGGTGGGGTCGAGGATGGCGGCGGTAGCCAGTGGGGTTGGGGATGGCAGTGATGACCAAGTACCGATGAAGTCAGGGATGACGACGACAGTTGGCGGGGTCGAGGACTAGGGGTGGAGCCACCTTGTTTGAAGGGGGTTCCCAAGAACTCGGGTTCAATTTTTTTAGTTATTATTAGCAAAATTTTACCCTTTGTGCACCCCTGAGCCCGATACGGTGTACCCCGTGAAGTGGTGTACCCTCTCGGTTTTCTCTAGCTCTACCACTATCGAGGACAGGCTGAACGCCGATGGTGACTGTCTAGAGGTGTGTTATGTGTGATGCTCGGTCGGTTGATCACTTGATGCGGGCCTTTGCCTCTGTGCGCTTTGGCCTTAGGACCTAGTGGCTTGCTCAACCTAGGTTGTTGACCAAGTTGGCGTGCTGCTCGCGAGCCAGCTTGGCTCGACTTGGCTAGATTTCGAGCCCGGAAGGTCCACTTGAGTTCGGCTCAGGAACACTATGAGCTGAGCCAAGCTCGTCTTGGTTCGTCTGAGCCCGATCTGGCTCACAAGCCTTGAGCTAAACCACTACCCCTAACCGCACATCCTTGTGTGGTCGTGTCACAATTGAGTAAAGGTGGCCACACCGTCGGTGGGTGAAAGAACCATGTTAGTTTGTCACCATTGGGTGATATTTGATTTAGCTCACAAGCTAATCGAGCCAGCTCAAGCTTGTTACGAGGCTTGTTAGCTTAACTAACTAGCTCAAGTTGAATTGAGCCGAGTTGGCTCGATATCTACTCTTAGTTTGATTTGGATCGACTCGATATATACTCTTAGTTTGATTTAGGATCTGTTTGTTTCAATTTCTAGCAGCTATAAGTATTTTTAGAATCTGGAGTTGAAACAAATGATTTAGATTCTAGATCCAATTGTGAGAATCAATAGCTACAGAATATAGAAAAAACTAGAATTCAGAAGCTAAGAAAGATTATATTATTTAGATTCTTATCAATTAGATATATATATATATATATCGTTCAGCTATTTATACTAACTAGCTATTAAAAATATCTACCTTTTAGAATACAGAAGCAAATAAACCCTAGTCACGGTCAAGGAGACCTTAATGCCACCAGGATGAATGGACGTCATAATTGAGCCTTGCCGTAAGGCCCACAATACATAATCGTCCTACCATTGCAAT
Organism: Zizania palustris; assembly: GCA_019279435.1. Classification (NCBI taxonomy): domain Eukaryota; kingdom Viridiplantae; phylum Streptophyta; class Magnoliopsida; order Poales; family Poaceae; genus Zizania; species Zizania palustris. The sequence continues at coordinate 34,978,005 of JAAALK010000283.1, forward strand.
GGTCATGTGAAGCCACTGGTACCTCGACCAGTGACGCTGATGTGTTTTTGAACGAGGCGTTCGTGTTAGGTCACACCTCGGCCCTAGCTGTTCTCACAAGCATACAACTCGTGTTTTTCCTAATCGCTCGCTCGCTCACTCGTCAACCACCGGCGTGCAAGCACAGCGGTAATGTGCCATCGAGCTGTCCTCCCAAGCCGATATCTCTGAATCCTCAGGTCCGGGCCAGATTTGCCAACGCCACGCACATCACGTTCCCATATCTGACGGAGCTCGACGATGGCTATTTTTTTAAGCGATCAAGGCGAGACAGCGTGGAATATATATTGATATAGAAAAAGAAAATACAATAGTGTTGTTTTAGAAGATGGTAATCAATACAAGAGTACCGTTTTAGGAGATGGTAATCAAGGAAAAATAAGAACATTCGGGCAAGCAACACACTGCTGCCCCCTAAACTAGGCTAGCGTGTTGCCACTGACACCACTCCTATATAAGGCAACATTAACAGACGATTACCACCTAATCGAGGGAGCACCTCACAACCAAGAAGAAAGAGAAGAGCTCTAAAGGAAGAAAATAAAGGGAAATAAGAAGAGAAAACCAACGATTATCGAGATGTCACCAAAGGAAACCACACAATAGAGGAGCTGACTTGCCACCAACTCTAGGTAACATCGGATCCCTCAAAGCCGCCGCTGCAAGATAGATTCGATGACCAACCCAATGCCGAGAGACGCCGTGAGCCACCATCAGCCTTGCAAACGCTGCCTTCTAGATATCGGGCAACTGCACTCTATCTTATGGTCTTCGCGTCACCTCACTCTAACCCCTACTGTTGCGTACTGTCTTATGGTTGTCGCTCAGCAGGTGCACCGACAAACAAAAGAGCCCATATCGTGGCTGCCCTAGCTGTTTCAGGTCCTCGCCTGCTGACACCATCACACGTCTTCGTGTTGACACTGTGCACCTCCACGTCGACGCTGCTCACCTCCACGCCGACGTGGCCCTGTCAGACACCAATGCCAAGCATCGACGTCATCACACTCAACCATGCCAACAGGCACCACCTTGCGTGCCTATGCACATGTCCACGTCGTCACGTGCCTTTGTGTTGTGTGCCTTCACGATGCCTACCTCCGCGCCGCCTGTGACATCCGCCACCGTGCTGCTCCGACACCATGATGTCGTCGTGTCGCTACATCACCCGTCGTCGTTGCGCAGTCACCAAATTTGGATGGCTCCCGCTAGATCTAGACATCGGTCATCATCTTGCTTTGTCAGCCGCCACCTCTGTCATGTCGACACCGCGCCATTATCGTCGCCTACGAGCCGTCGCATGTTGTGCCAACGCTGAAGCCATCATGTCAACATCATTGAGCCGTCGCTAACATGCCATCACGGTCGTACCACCGCCAAATCTAGATGGTGTCCGCTAGATCTAGATGTTAGCTAGATCTGGCCACCACCTTGGACTGTCAGGCGCCAACTCGCTCCACCAGACACGCTAAAACTACCATATGCCAGATCTAAAGAAGACAAAAAAACATGTCCCATCGTTGCCTTCCTCGCCACTGTCTGAAGCTACGATGAGTGGTTCCAACAACAGCAAGGAAAAGAGGAGGAAAAAGTGGCGGCGGCTAGAGCATTGTGGTTTTGCACGAGCTACCGCCAGGGCGACACAAACACTGCTCTTTCATGCTCGATGACTCTGTCACAAGGGCAGAGCCCAATGGCTGGGTGGGGGTTTCCAGAAACCTAGGTCCAAAAAATATTTCAATTGTTATTAACATTTTTTTACCATTTTATGTATCTCTTGAGCCCAATATAATATACCGTTTAAAATGGTGCACTATTTTAATTTTTCTTTAGCTCCATTAGTGTTCTTGCACTTGCACTCTGAGGTGATTGCGTGCCTCAAAACATCAGTGGCCACCTCACTCGCCACCACAAACTCATCTCATCGCCTTCCAATCGAACCTAGGAGAAACCAAGAAAAAATCGAGGATTCAGCCGTGTGAAAGAGGCTAAGAAACAGTTTGGTGATGAGATTGCGCTGCTGCTGAGATCAGGCCCGGTTTGATTACGGTTGGTGATGGAGAAGGAGAACTGGAGCTGGCGCTTTGAAAAGGGATCGGAAAGACATGCATCAGCTCAGCTGTGTCTGCTTACGATTAGATGGCTGGTGACGTTGTCACAGGGCATCGAATCCCAGCGAGATCGATCGACATACATGCCAAGCATGAAATGTGATGTGCGTGTCCTGCAACTGCTCTCTGGGATCATCACTATCTCGCCCGATAAGTACGGGCACTACCTCACTGATGGATGAGCCAGATTAGCGTGTCACATCAAAGATTTAGTTAGTAACACCATGGACTAGATCACCTCAGGCAGTTTATCAGCTAAAGCTACCAGGACAGTAGATTCATACCAGCAAGGTTTCAAAAACTGGCGGTAATCAATTAGGGATGGTTACCGGCAAAAGGCTATATATGAATCCAACCTTAAACACATGTTTAATTTGACACATCTCCAGGTCTAAGAATATTTTATCTAATCTGCCGGTAGTAATTAATTAAATCATCTAGTTTTCTTTTGCATTCTAATAAAATTTTAATCATTTTATTTTATCATATAAACTCTAGATTCGTTTTGTATGCTAGAGCTGACAGATATGCAATACATTATACTACTTCTACTTCAGGAATATAAACGTCTAAAATATACAATAAAATACAAAACAATTTTTTAGACAATTTTTGATACAAATCTAAAACGAATTTCTAACTCGATGGAGTCAAACACGCAATAAGTTTTGGGCGTGATGATCCATTGCTACAGCGTTTGTACTGGTGACCGGAAGAAGGCGAGCGCGACGCCTCGTTTTGGCAGCTAAATTGCTAATGATGCCGGCTTTTGACGGGAGAGCGAGACAGTAGGATAACAAATCTTAGCGCCTTCCATATCAGAATCGCTGGACAGGACATGTCGTCGTCGAGATCAGAGATGGCCAATGAGACAGAGAGATTCACAGCAGCACTGCACGCTGCGATGGCCAATGGGCAGGTAAAAAAAAGGACAGGAAATTGAGTCATTGGCCCTGACGACATGGATGGCTCCGCCTCTTTTGACGGTAATAGCAGCAACTGATGGTAAAAAACTTTACCGTTTGAATAAATATTAGTCGTTTTAGATAGAATTCTATATATCAAAGTGATATTAAATAGAGCAACACAGACTATTCCAACTGGTTACCAAAGCTTACCACTCAAGTTCAACTTCTGGTGGCCACAAAAACACTTCTAAATACCAAAACGACACTCCATACACATGTAGTGCTCAGCGTGAATGACCGGTTATCGATCGGTGACCGGTTTAAATGTGCAAAATTTAAAAATTAAGATTTGAATTTAATTTATTTTTGAATTAGAGTAGTAGTTGGCCGGTTATGTCGGTTGCAGAGGAGAAGCTGGTCGGTTTGTACTGGTTACAGGTTACTAGCTAGTTTGCTATGAAAATTTATATATGGTATATTTGGTAGAACTCTGGATCCTGAAATCCATACTGAAGCTAGAGTAGAGTATTTGAAGCTGGCTAGAACCTAACCCACCACTCCAATTCATTTTACTAGAGTGCTCTCAGTGGGATCAATTCCTTAAAAAAATATTTGTCTTAGCTCTAGCTTTACGGGACAAAGAAGTTAAGAGCTGAAGCTCTCCTAAACGCACCTACAGTGTAGACACCTAGCAACAAGCATGGTTGAAAATGTGAAAACTGCAAACAGCTGCAAAGAACTACTTGATGTCTGTAAATAAACGGAGAAAGAGCAGGACTGAAAAGGAGACTAGAGCCGACTGGTTCCGGGAAAAAAAAAGTTCGGTACATACTGTTGAGCAATTACTGAAAGAAAAAAAAAGGTGAAACGAAAAAGCTGACACTTTTCTGTCGAAAGGCTGGCCAAGCTAGGCTTGTAGATTCTTGAGCACCTTCCATATCCAGAGGAGCCTGCTTTACAGGAAAAAAAAACTATTCTGCTGATTGATACTCGATGAACCAGAGAATTTCATCGCAAATTTGATTATTGATGTGCTCGCTAGAATCTAAATTGGGGGCCGCAGAGCCATGATAGCAAAAACCATGAAAGAATTGGGGGTGTGTCATCGTAAAGCTGCCAATTTGGAACAGGGGAAAAGATTTTCTTTTTGACACTAAGTATCTTCGTTCTTGTTCTTGTTCTTGTCATGTTCATCTCGCTTTTTTTTCTCTCATCGGGGCAGCAGTACAAATGATTGACGAAGAGCAAAGCTGTTTGCCTGTTTCTGGCCAGCTGGTATATCCGGAATATAAAACTACAGTGCTCTATGGCAATATATATATTTGTTCTATACAAACTAGCTAAAGATATTTTAGCTATAGTGATATTTGTTGGTTAAGATCTCAGGAGGAGAAGGGGACCGATTCCCTCTCCTCCTTTTAGACTCGGACTCCCTAAACTAACTCTTCCTATTCTCCCGTGCGCCCTGATCGGGGGCGCCTCAACCGATCTTGTCGAGGGGCCCCTACCGCGTAGTGCCATATAAATAGGGGAGAAGTTCTCAGCGCTGAGGTTGATGCTCGCGCGACTGAAACCTCTTCCAACCCATCTAAGCTATCCGATCTGCTAAGACACTGCAGCGGTGGGAAGCCTCCCTCGCCTCCACACCGCCGGACGTCGGACTTAAACGACGCCACAGCTCCGCGCCATGGCGTCCCCTTCTTCCTCGACAAAGCAGAGGTATGACATCCCTAAGCTATACTTTATTGGTCAAATCCTAAACGATTCCTAAGAACCCTAAGACCACTTAGATATTCTATCAATATTTACATATCAAACATAGATGCTCATAAAGACATTGTGATCTGTGACCGAAGTATAAAAGTTTAATGAACGGGGTTGTGCACTTGTACTAGGGCAAATCAAGGTCGTACTAGTAAACAATCTAGCAGTGTAGGAGTACAGAGCTAGAGACAAAATATATTTTGCTGGAGCAGCTAGATCTCCAAATCACAAGACCCTGCAGCATGCACCTACCTAGCTAAGTAGCTAGCTCAGGACCTCCACCGATCCACTTCGCTAGCTCCAGTACGTAGTCCAGTGCTCCAGCTCCACTCAAACCCCGCACAAATTGCACCAGACCAACAGTACAGCGCCCCAGATTCGCCTTTAATTGCCCCCCGTCCCCTCCACGCCACGCGGCCACCGGCCGATCGATCGCGCCGTCGTTCCGATCCAATCTACCACGTAAGTATAGTCATAGAGGCCGTCGCGCGACGTGTACGCACCGTCCGGTCGTCGTCGTCGTCGTCGATGGATGGATCCCACTCCTCTTTTCCTGCTTTGCACTCGATCGCCGAGCAAGGCGGCGCGCCGGCCGGCCGGCGCGGCGGACGAGGACGTATTGCTTCGGTGGCGCGATCGATTGCTACTTGCTAGCCGTCTAGCTAGCTAGCTCCCTAGACGCCTTGCCTCTTTTGGAACCTAGAGAAAGAAAAGGGCCCTCCCGACCTTAGGTCTCGCGATCCTCCCGGATCTCGTGATCATGGCGGCATCATCACCGGGGAACGGGCGCCGTCCTCGTCGTCGTGTCCTTGCGCTGCGCGCCCAAATCCGGCGCGCGCACTGACTCGATTGGCGCCGTGAAAAGGCGCCCGCGCGGCCAGCTAGCTACCTGCAGCTACGCACGCAGGACACCCTCACCCTCATGCGTGCGCCGTGTTAACGAGGCTACTGGTACGACGGGATTAGGGAAGGCAATACCATCCATGTACTCATATCTGTACTTATGAAAATAAATTATACATATTAAGAAACACATATTATATTGTATATATCTTCCTGTCCATGCACGTATAGGTAACAGGCAACGGGTACCTGTAGATCATTCATACTCGAGTATATATACAACAGTGTAAATAAGCTGATGAAATTTTGGCAACGGGTACCTGTAGATCATTCATACTCGAGTATATATATATATACAACAGTGTAAATAAGCTGATGAAATTTTGGATCTCGGTACCCATTGCCTTGCCCGGGATCACTGACCAGCTGCATGCATCATGCATGCGATGCGAGTCTAAAGGCGCACTCATGCGCCCATCGCTCGTTCGCTCCGATCCCATCATTGCGAATTCCGGTTGAAAAGGAGAAGGAAAAAAATGCGGCGATCTACGTACCGCTGCGCGAACCCACGACGCGCGGGGGTCGGACGGATCGATCGCGAGTGGACGGACCATGCATGCACGCATGCACGAAAGATTTCGCGGAGTGGATCGGTACAAATTCATGTGTTTTATGTGCCTCCATGTACCTACGTGGGATCTGATCTCGGAGAAGCACACGATTACGGAGTGTACGTACCTAACGGATCACGCCTCAGCGATCGACCTGAATCTGCACACGACTGCATGCACCGGCGGCCGGCCGGCCGGCCGGAGTTCGATCGATCCCTTCCGGAAACGGCTTAGCCGGGTACCACACATGTCCTCCCCTCTTTCCGATCCCATCGATCGCTGGATCTACCGCTCGATCGTGCAATTATTGTGAGTACTCGATCGATCGATCGTACGCGCTGCGTGCACGCATCGCGTGGAAAGTCTCCGATTCGGATCAGCTACGTACGACATGCATGGCCACAAGATCTCCGTCTCGTTCGAGCTAGCGATTTCTCGTACGCGCGTGCCATCCTCCGGGAAATCTATGCTGCTCTGAAGTCTGAACACCCCTGACGACCGGCTAGTACTGCACTCAGCCAAGATCGCGGCCGTCGATTGTCTGAAATACGGGGATATCAATCGGTAATTAAGTTCGTCACGAACACACACTGTTGTCACCGTCACATTACAGCAATCAAAACCCCTCTACGATGTACGTATGTCGATGATTGACAAAACAGTCACGATAAAAAAGTTATATCGATAGTTTTAGACTTTAGTGATAGGTCAATCATAACTATCGCATCCTCCAGAATTTCTTTCCGTCTACATAATATACTACATTGAAATTTTCAGATAGATTAAGTAAAACTATATATATATAGGAATGTTATTCTACACCATTCATTTCCAGTAGTAGATTTTATCATTAGAATAACAATTGAGTACTACTTTGTTCTCAGCAGTAGATTTTTCCGTAGAATAGCTATTCTACACCACGGGAGCGTTATTCTACACCATGTGTGTAGAATAGATATTCTACAGTAGTAGATTTTTCTAGTAGAATAACAATTGCGTACTATTTTTTTTCTCAGTAGTAGATTTTTTAGTAGAATAACTATTCTACACCGACGTGGAATGGGGGGTTGGGATTGGGTAGGGTGTCGAGGCACGCTGGATGAGGTGTCCACGGTTGGGTTGATCGGTGTACAATAGCATTTTACACCTATAGTGTAGAATAATGTTCCCATATATATATATATATATGTATATATATATAAATATATAAAAGGAGAATATAGGAAAACAAAAGGCATAGATAGAAAGATTTTTTTGCTGTTAAACCTATGGGGGAAATAGTCACAGGGTGCGTTTGGAAAAATAAACTAGAGTGGTGGAGTAGGATTTAACCAGTTTCAAATGCTCCACTCCAATTTCAGTATGAATTTCAGGAGCCGGAGCTTTACCAAACAGTCTTATCCCTATCGCTAGCTTAAGTCTTAACTAATATAAAGCACGGTCGTCCGCCGATTCCGTCTCCGTCCGCAACCACGTGCGTGCGCCTCCCACATCCCATAAAAAAACCGGTCAAAACTTTTACCCTATGAAAACCACCCGAACCGGCTGGGCTCCACGCGCAGCGCCGTGCGCGGCTCGCCCGCGCGCCGAGCGGCCCGCAGCAACCGCCGCATGCAAGCAGCGCCAGGCACGCAGCATTTGTTGCAAGTTGTAACCGCCAGCGAGAATGAAGAAAAAGAAAAAAAGAAAAAAATACTTTTGCATTTATGTTTTTTAATTTCTTTATTTTACGCGGGTGTACGGATTTTGTATAAAAACCCTTAGATTTCTAAAAAATCACGTAGAAAAATGAATTTTACATAAATACCTTGTTGAAAATAAGGTTCTCTATTACAAAGCACAGTCATTAGACTAGTAAAACTATAACAAGAATTGCTGGAACGGGGATCCCTAGTGTAGTCTACTTAGGCCACTGCAGCGGGGGTCCCGTGGCTGTGTTTTTCCAGTGAGACTGTAGCAGGGCAGCTGCCTGCGACTTTATATAGGCCTGGTACTCCTACTGGTACCGTTTGTTCGGCGTTTGCTCGCGACAATTACAAGCTGGTGCCTGAATTCGACGACTGCTGCTGCCGCCGCTGCTGCTGAATCTCAAAATCTACTTACTGATCGATGCACGCACGCATGCAGTTGTATGATTTGAAATTTTGAATGCATGTATGGTTGGTTGCAAACTTACGATTTGTAAACCTCATGTTCTTATTGTCGCCGAGAATAATAATATGGACGTTTCCACGGTTCCTAGCTCATCCGTGTGATCAACAATCGTATAGACATCTTAACTAATATAATGCGGCTTAGCGTCCACCGTTTCCGTCCGCATCCACGTGCATGTCTTTCTCACATCCCATAAAAAACCAGCAAAAACTTATACCTCGTAAAAACTGCCCGGTTCGCTCGCACACTGACTCCCGCGCAACCGCCCGCCCCGCCGCATGCGCGCAAGGTAGGCGCTGCATGCGACCTGAAAAGAAAACGTGAGAAAGAAGAAAAAAGAAAAAGGAAAAAATATTTTAATTTTTTAATTTTACCCGGATGTACGAATTTTGTATAAAAACACTTAGTTTCCATATATAGTGTTTTTTACAATTTCATGTCGGAACTATAATTGTAAATATGCAATGACACTTTATATAGAAACTGATGTCTCTATTATCGCAATAATATTTTGAACAATAATATATAATTTTGTTTCTTATTATCGCAATCTTACTAAACATATGTTCAACAAATTATAAATCCGTTGCATCGCACGTGCATCTTACTAGTATTTATATATGTCATTTCTACCATCGTGTAATGGTGACTTGGATCGACGATAAAGTTTTGATCAATTAGAAGCATCTCTAATCTCTTAAGATGACCAGTTGTGTGGTAAAGTTTCTACACTGCCCGGAAACAGCAGGTAAAATTAGATTATATTGGTACAGATTAACCGTAACTTGGCACTATATTTGCGACAGTTGAGAGTACTTGTAATACTGAAAAACATGTTTTTGTGAGGCCACTTAATTTTCGTCAGAAAAAAAAGATCATTTAACTATTTATCACTCTTAATATATGTCAATTAATGGACCACATGTCAGTGACTCATGTGACCCCACATATCAGCGACTACTCACATGTTAAAAATGACAAATAATTAAATCCCCCGAAAAAGAGACCTCTCGTCATGTAGTCAGTTTGTAACAAGCTGCCAAATTGGTTCACTTTAATGCACAAACAACTCAATGTAATTTATCTATTTATGCAGTAGGTGCATTTGAATCGTACTAGTCTGTGCATACACGATATAATGATATGTTCAACTTAACGAGTGTGGATGTTACAATATATCAAAGTAGATGAAAATATGAAAAAAAAACTTGAATCTGAATTACTACATCTCATTCCAAAGAATTGCCAAAACTTTTGGTTATATTGAGATGGAGGCCATCAATGACGTGAGGAAGTGATCAACATTTGGGAGTTTGTCATGGAAGTGATAAATTTTTGTGCACTTCAGTGTTTTTGGTGAAGTGCATGGAAGGTACTTGAAAAAAATTAGTTGGAGTGTGAATAAATTAGCTAGCGTGTTCTGAAAATATATTTAAGGAATCATGTATGATAGATACTAGTTATGATCCAATATAGATGATTTATATGTGATGAATCATAACTAACGCTAGTCACACATGATAAGCCATTTGTGATATACATTGTTGGCGTAAAAGATTACGCTAATACAGTCAAATAGCCTCGAAGGATTAGCTAAAGATAGAGATTTATTGTGGACTGGATCACTTTAGCCCAATTTGAAGTGTGCTCTATTACGTGAATCTTCATCCTTATTATAGTAGAAGTGACGGGTATTTATAGGCAAAGATTCAACAAAGAAATTTTATTCTACCCTCTAATTACAACTGTCAATGTAGACTCTATTCATGAGACTCCATAGGGGTAGGATAGTAAGAGAACATGTGAACGTGCGGCACCTGTTCAAAGCGGCCCCCTGAGTGCAGCGAGGTAGTCAAGGCCATCGAGGCACTTGAAGGATTCGAATCCTCACTTTGGCAATTGTCGGCGCTAGCGTCATGGACTTCAAATCCTTCTCCTTCGAAGTACCACAAAGACGTCACAAGGCTTGAGACTTGCATACTCTGAAATGACCTTCGGAGCCATCCGCCTAATCACATGACTAACAAGATTGTTTTCCCCAACACACAATAATGTATTATCTATAATGAGTCAAGAATATTATGCCTATCATATCGTAGATAGGTTGTGTTGGCGTAAAAGATTATGCTAACAGGTTCAAATAGCCTCGAAGGTTTTAGCTAGTGAACGGAGTCAGTTTCGCTCCAAGCGGAGCCTCCAAATTGGATAATCGCTCTGGCCTGGTTTGAAATACATGTGATTACTTGAATCCGAGTCCTTCTTACAGTGGAAAGAGAGGGGTATTGATAGGTAGGTAAATGTGAGAAACCAAGGGTTGGTTTCGGAGTGTGATGAGTGATTGACAGGCTTTTAACCTTTGATTCGAAGGGGTACCTCCGAAGGGTATTCGGAGGTGGGTTCACCGAAGGGTTCGGTGGCTTGGTTGCTGCAGCTGTTGCAGCGGAGTGTGCCTGTCGGAGGGGTCCGACCGTACACGATGACTGGGTTCGTACCGAAGGTCTCGGTACTTTGGGTGGTATACCGGAGTGTGTACCGAAGGTTGCTAACCCGGAGAGGTCTCCGGAGTACTGGATACACTCTTCTGTTTATCTGTGGTGCGCAGGGGACTTCGGAGGCGACGGACGGTTCGCGGCAGGTGAACCTGGGTCAAGCGGGAGGCTTGATGCCAGTGGAGCGGGGAGCTCCGTCACGGTGGCTGCGAAGGGGTCTGGGTCGGTCCTCGGATCGAGGTGCACCAGGTGAAGGTAGTAATTGCAGAGCGTGGCTCCGGGTGAAGGTACTCCGAGACAAAGTCCTCGGAAGTGAGGCACTTCGAAGGTACTCCGGATGGAGTGACTTTGGAGTATGGTGGATCAAGTCCTATGCGGAGGCAAGGAGTTCGAGGCGTGCTCCAGAGGGAGACACCCGAAGGTACCCGACGAAGGTCTCAGAAGTCGAGGCGCATCGAAGGCATGGTTCGGGTGAGGCTCGTCGAGGAGTGTGCTCGGGGAGAGACACTGCGACGAAGTGCTCATGGAATGCTTCATGCGGAGGCCTTGGACGAAGGAGGGACTTCGAAGGGTGGTACTCCGAAGGTGGGACTTCGGAGTGAGGAAGGCTTCGGAGCGAGGCCAGCTCCGGAGCGAGGTTGACTTGTGGTGCTTCGGCCATGCATGGCTTCGGTACACGGACTGACGGAGTTCAAGCTGGGAGTACTCGGAGTAACTGCGAAGCCGTGGTGGTCCACTCCGGAGGTGGTGGTGCGAAGGGCCAAGGGCTTTGACGGCTTCGGTTCAAAACCGTCACTGTATCGGAGGCTGTCTTCGGTGAAGTGAAGGCCATCAGGCTCAAGGCTTCTTACCGAAGCTACCGCACCCTCGCGTGCGAAGGGAGGCTCCAGAAGGTCAAAGACTGCAAAGACTGACACTGTTTGCTCTGCAAAAGCTGACGCTGTCCCCTCTGCAAAGCTGACAGAGAAGCCTCCAGAATAAAGTAGACTACCTTTTGTACCCATCTGTTCTGTAGAGACAAAACTGGTGTAAACCCTAGGGGTAAAATAATCATTTCACTTGGGTGAACTGTGGGCTATAAATATGGGGGCTCGGTAGGTAACATTTAACACTTTGAGCATTTACTGTTGAGCTCCTGTACTAGCCTCCTCACACTTTGAATACATCCAGTGAGTTCATTTTTGTGTTCCTTGTTCAAGCGGCGAAGCCCTGCCTCGGTGTGCTTTTTGCTTAAGCTTGTTTTACATACCTCGCTGCATACTTCGCTCATTTGTGTGTCACCCTGAGTGACTTGTGACAGTGCATCGAAGCCTGTGTTGACGAAGTGTGTTATGTGCGAAGTGTGTTTTTTAGTGCGCGTTCGCTCTGTGTAACAGGAGGCTAGACCTCGCTGCTTACTAGTGAAGCCCTGATCGAGGCCCGTTTTGCTTCTCGTGTCTGAACCCTTAGCGAAGTCTGTTTAGTGTGCATTTAGACCTTCGCAGAACGAATCCCAGCACCAGTTGCTGTCGCTAAGTTTTAGGTCGAAGTCCTCGGAGGGTAGTCCACTCTTGCGAAGGGTGAAGTGCAAAGCATGCTCGAAGCACCCTGTGTGCGGAGCCTGCACTGACTTAGCAGAGTTGTTTTCGGGGTCGTGGGTGGAGTGAAGTCTGCTTGGCTTCGGACTTTTACTCTTTGCGAAGCCTATGTTCGGAGCTGTCAAGTACCTCCGAACCAGATCTTCGAAGGTTGGTGTTCGAAGCTTGTTCCGCAGTAGACAGAACTAAATCCGAAGGCTGTTTTTAGCCCAAGTTTTTAAAACCTCCCATTCACCCCCCTCTGGTTGTCGTTTCCTGTCCAACAAAATGCTAGGAAAATACTGCTTTACCCTCTAGTTACAACCATCGTAGTGAACTCTATTCATGAGATCTCATAGGGGTAGAATGGTACAAACATGTGTGAACGCCTCTGTAAAGCACATGTCTTGTCCCGTTTGGTGGCGCCCATCTTTGTAAAGCAAACATCTTGTCCCATTTAGCGGTGCCCTTTTTGGGTGAAGCTTAAAAAGGAGGGTTTTCGAAATAACGAAGGGGCCGACATTTTTATAGGCTTTGAACCTCTCCTCGATGGTCATCTGGATTGTGCTATGGGCTTCAAGGCCCTTTCTTCCGGGGTGTGCTCGAGGTGTCGGAGGGCTTCGAACGCATAGGCTCCGAAGTAGCTATCGGAGCCTCTTCGCTTAATCACATAGTTGACGAGATTATTTCCCCGAATAGGTCATCATATACAGCTAGTGCTATTTACGATTCATAACAAATGATTTTGTGACACTGGATAATCTTTCATTCGTTACAAACCATAACCCATTTATGATGAATTATTTTTACTTAATCGATAACCGCTGGTGGAGAATAATCCCATCAGTCATGCCATTAGACGGACAACTCCAAAGGACATTTTCGGAGCGTACAAGGTGTGAAGCCTTTTGTCATCACTGCTGTACTCCAAAGTGAGGAAGTCCGAAGCCCTTGGCGCTAGCCCCAGCAACTACAAAGGAGGAGGAATCCGGAGCCTCCAAGCCCCCTGTGGCCCCTGCCACCTCGCTGCCCTAGTTAATAGAGTCTACTATGACGATTTTAACTAGAGTATAGAATATTATTTCTTTATTGATCTGTGCTTATAAGTACCCCTTTCCTTCTACTGTAGTAAGAACATTCATTTATGTAATAGAGCACACTTCACACTGATCTAAGGTTATTATCCTATTTAGGAGGTCCGGTTCAGTCCGCAGTTAACCTCTTTTCTCAGCTAGCTCTTTAAGATTATTTAAAACCGTTAGCGTAATCTTTTACACCAGCACTAACCCATTTACCATGGATTATTTTTAGTGAGATAAGAACCATATATCAGGCGATTAATTTTACGTTATCGTTTCAGACAGCTGAAACTATTCGTCACACATATGACAGGCGATTCTCGTGCATGCTGAGGGCAACATGCGCACGGGACCTGCACCGCTCGGCGCTCGCCCTAGTCGCGTGTCCCCGGCTTAACGTACCCATCAATCCAAGCGCTAAAACGCTTGCGCCAGCAGCGGCGGCCGGCATCGACTGATCGACATGGCCGGCCGCGCGCGGGGCTATGGCGGACGCATCTGCCGGGAGATACCCCGGCGGTACCGAATTCCTGGACAAAAACAAGTAAAAAAAAAGGGTAACATAACAGGCGCCGCGCCGCGCCCCGCGCCCCGCGCCCCGCGCGCACCGGTTGATAGCTCGTAACTCCTCCCCACCCCGGCCGTTTTCTTTCCGTTTCCTCGTTGAAACGGCCGGTCACTGCTCATCAGCAGGAGCAAAAGCTAAAGACAGAGAAAGAGGGACTGAGGGAGAGGGGCTCGGCGTAGCGTGTACAGCCGCGTAGGTGCCTGGTAGTGGCTACGGACAGCGAGAGGGGCGCACCACACATGACACATTGTCACGTACAATGTAGGCACAGTAGGAGAGAGACACTAGCTAGAGAGAGAGAGAGAGGGCGTCCCTACGTGTGTGTAAGCGTGTTCGTGTGTAATGAGAGAGGGAGGGGCTATATACGGCTGTAGGGTAGTCCTACGCTGAGGCTATGTGCACAGTGGCTTGCCCTGCTCTGCCCATCCATCCCTTTATAAACAGAGCTGGCCGACGCTGGTTTCCAAGCAAAATAAACGCGCCACGAGTCCACGAGACCACGACCCTCCTCCCTCCCGTCCTTCTTCTCCTGCTATATACATACGCACACGCCACACCCGTCCGCCAAATCACATTTACTCCGTTGTTGAGCTCGACACTCCATTGCGGTTGCAGAGGTAGTTGTTGCTGGTGACCGAGAAGAAGGAGAGGGGAGAGGGAGAACTGGAGAAGAGATGGGCGAGGAGGCCAATTGCAACATCTTGATGGAGGCGGCGGTTGCAGCCAAGGCCAAGGAGAACGGGAACGGCCACGCCGGCGCGGCGGAGACCAAGGCGGCTGCCTGGGCAGACATCACCGAGGCTTTGCCGCCGCCGCCGCCGCCGCCGACCGAGTCCGGCGTCGTCGACCCGCGGCTGAAGGGCATCTCCGACGCCATCCGCGTCGTCCCCCACTTCCCGAAACCAGGTCCGCCCGTCCCCGCTCTTCCTACTCGGTTCGCCGAAACCTCGCCGCGCGCTAGTCACGAGGCTGCCCGCTGCCACCATGTATCTGAACGTCTCGGCGCATGCACGCAGGCATCATGTTCAACGACATCACGACTCTGCTGCTGCTCCCCGCCGTGTTCAAGGACGCCGTCGACATCTTCGTCGAGCGCTACCGCGACATGGGCATCGACGCCGTCGCCGGTAACATTTTTTCCCACTCTCTGCCTCAATCTCTCTCTCCCTCTCTCTCCAGCCGTCGCGCAGAGGTGGGCGGTGTTCTGAGATTCCGTAATATCTTTGGGGGAGATCTCCCCTGGTCCTTTTGCTCCCCACGCTTGTCGTCGCCTGCGACTCGGCAGCACCCCCACCCCTGCACTTTTCCGCGTAACCACCCCCGTTCCTTTCCTCTGGAGGGGATACCATATTACTATTATCATAAGTTCATAACCAGTTTCGCGGTAACAATGATACTCTCACGCCAGTACGCCACCGTATCGCCATTGGCAACCTGCGCGGCCGGCGGCCGCTAGCTTTGTGTTCTCGGATATCCGGCCTGCCGGCTTGCCGAGGTTTAGATTTTTGGGCCTGTCTGTTTGCACTTATTTTTCATGATATAATGTGAAAGAAATTAATGATAAAATTCTAATAGAAAATTCTAATCCTAGACATAGATGGTTTTCTATTATATCGATCAGTCGATCTTATGTCAAAAATGCTAAAATTGATACAAAACTATAAATAATAGAGTTATTATTTATTAATCTCGTACTTGGTAGATAGGAGATCGATCGGCCGTTGGCCACGCAATCGTGGACTGGTAAGCGGTAAGAGGTTGGCCCTACCTGTGGGTACAAGGTGCGTTAACTCCTCTCGCCAGAGCTAGATTCGCCACGATTCTGCGGTGGAGGTTGCCGGATCGTTCGTGTGCGCGTCGGGGCGTTCCGGCCATGAATCCAGGGCGGGGGCGGGGGCGGGGGCATTTACAAGGAATCGCTGGCATAGTTAGTACGCGAAGCCTGTGTGCGGCGCATCCACGGGCGGCGCTACCGCTAGCGCTGCCGGTGGTGGGTACGTGGCGCCGCGTGGATGGTGGCGGACGGGCGGCCTCTGCTCGCGGGTGGGCTTCCGCCATGGATGGTGGGGGTGGTGGACTGGTGGTGTTTACGCAGGCGCGTGCGTGCCAGAATGTCTGGTGGCACCGTGCCCTCTCGCGTCGCTTTGGCCCATGACGGCGTCGCGTTTCTCCAGGGTTCTGCCAACGACCCGTGGGGTGTGGCACTGTGGCCTGGCCGGAACCCGCCGCGTGCGATCGCGTATCGGGGAAAGGGCGGAGATGTAGGAGAAGGCCCTGCCACGGGCAGATCTCGCGGCGAGCCCTCAGAGGCCAGCCATCGGCTCTCGTGCCGGGGACGGGGGACCAGGACCACCATCGGACGGCCCCCGGCAGGGCCTGCGCCGGATCGGACGGTGGGGGAGGGGGCCGCTGCCCGCTGGTGCCCACTGCAATTGAATTTTTTTGCTCCCCCCGTCTCTCTCCCATACACGCTCTGGTGGCACACTGATGTCATGCATGTGCCCGATTTGCTGTCGTTTTCACTGGAAAGTACTGCTTCTGAGATTTTGCTTTGTTGTTTGTTAGATACTCTGTCTGCCTCTGCGCACTGCGATTCCTCTGTTCCTGGTTTTCCATCTGTTTCTCCTCCTCCCCCTGTTTTGTTTGATTATTTTAATATATCTCGCATTCTTGTTCTTGACCAGGACCTTGGCAGGTCGCTACTTAATGTTTCCTTCTCTTTCAGTTTTATTAGTCGTGCAAGACTTCCTGGTTGTGACTTGTGAGTTGTTTTCTTGTGGTTCTTTCTTGTTCCACCAGGGATTGAGGCCAGAGGATTCATATTTGGCCCGGCAATTGCGCTAGCTATTGGTGCCAAATTCATACCTCTGCGTAAGCCTAAGAAACTCCCAGGTGAGGCTCTCTCTCTCTCTCTCTCTGAACAAGTTAGAGTAATTTATTGTGAAATCTGTTTGCTGGTGCTGTATGATACGTTTAGCTTGTGCTGGCATCCTGGATAAGTAAGTTTAGTTACTTTACCTGGCCATAAAATAACTGCTCTGTGCCATAATCTATCTGAGACTAAAGCTGTCGCACTAGTCCATCCCATTTTTATGCTGCCCATGATGTAATCTGAAGAGATTTTCTAGGGCACCATGTACTTTCTCTCGTTGCACTTTTCGTCACATGTTCTATTAGACTATCACGTAGATGCATACTGTTGGTTTTTTTACACACACTGTTGTATCGTGCATGCAGTACCCTTCATGTGTAAAGTATGGTTGTATTTGCCTTGCTCGTCAAATAATGTTTGCAATAACATCCGTCCCTAACGCCTGCTTCTATACAAACGTGAAAGGTGAGGTGATTTCTGAGACGTATGTTCTCGAGTACGGGACCGATTGTTTGGAGATGCATGTTGGCGCCATTGAGCCTGGGGAGCGTGTGCTGATCGTTGATGATCTGGTTGCAACTGGTGGGACTCTTTGCGCTGCTATAGGGCTCCTTGGTATGGCCTATCTTCTCAATCTAAAATGCATCTAAATATGATAGGCTATCCGCTATTGGTATCTAATAGAGCTAAGTAAGAAATGGTGAAACTTATCTTGCATTTCAATAGCCATCTGTTTTTCCTACGGATGCTATCTTTATTTATTTCTCTCTCGATTGTGCCTTGTGATCCTGTGGCATATTGCAGCAAGCACTAGTGCTTGGCAGCTTGCCTCGAGATCAAATTATCCTGTACTACGTCTTGGAACTGTGTGGCACACATGACAGCCAGAGCATAGTTTCTTCACACTCTTAACCCAAATCTAGGACAGGAATAGTGTCTGTGTCTGAAATAAATAGAGTCGCCCCAGAAAAGTAACAGCCAACGACAGGCTTCTAAACCAGTTAGTGATGACTGGTGGACCATGATATCTTATAGGTGTACAGTTATCCTTAATGCGATGTGATTTTATAAGGGATTTTTTACGGTATCCCAAATTTTATCAACCGTCCAATCCATGTCATTGGACGCCTCAAATTTAAATTAGGTGATCTGTTATCTCCTAGAGTTAACTGGTCATATTAGCTTCTTTTTTCTAAATGTGTGACCCACACGCATGCAAAATAAATTCTTTCCATGTGTCCAATATATTTCTTTCCTCAATTTGCCCAAAATATTTTGGAATCCCTTAATTTATGGCATATGACACATATACAATTTAAAAAAACAAAGAACTTTGACAATTCGAAAATTTATTTCACAAATATTCAAACAATCATTTGAAATTTCTTTTCCGGAGAATGCACGGTAAACTTTTGAAATATTTTTTTTAATTTTATGAAAAAACAGAGAACTTTTAAAATTCAAAATTATATTTTATAACTCTTCAGAAAATCATTTTAAAATAAATTTTGAAGAGTTTTGTTTTTTTCAATTTTTCAAAGTTTGTTGTTCTTTTCAGAAAATTTTTAAAAAATAAAAAAAAACTTTGAAAATTATAAAATTTATTTCAGACTCTTCATAAAATGATTTGAAAATAAATTTTGAAGATTTTTTTTTTCAAATTTTCAAAGTTTTATGTTCTTTTCAGATTTTTTTTAAAATAAAAACAAACTTTGAAAATTAAAAATTTTATTTCAGAACTCTTCAAAAAATCATTTCAAAATAAATTTGAAGAGTTTTATTTTTCAAATTTTATGTTTTTTCAAAAAAATTAAAAATAAAACTTTTAAAGCTATCATGAATTCTCCAGAGAAATGGATACGAAAGGTAGATAAGGTGACCGATTAGAGCCGGTTAATCATTTTTATTTTTAATTATTTATTTTAAATGTATTTGTTCTTTAAACCTATTACGAGGTAACTGGGGCACCGACGGCCCCCTTTTATAATCAAGACAACTCGCTGTTTGAAGATTTTTCTGAGAGAATCTTGGTTGAAGATATGTCCTGCGGAGCTTGCTTCAAGACATGATTTGATCTTGACACTACATGTTTTGAGTACTCCTGTCACAGTGAATCGAGTAACCCCAGTTACCCCACCTTGTCACTTATCTTTTCAACTATACCTCTCGTTGTCTTTCAAGTCCCGGGCCATCAGTCTATCATGCCATTCTTCCGATTTTTTATATAATAATTAACACATGATGTTTTTCTAATCTCTACTATTATAAAGCGGCGACTTACTCATCCGTCCGCAGCCTCCCTCCCCATTGCAGCTTGTCTCTCACTTCTCATAAAAAATCAATCAAAACTTATACCCTAAAAAAACCGGTGCAACCGCCACCCGTCCCCTCCGGTCCCCTGAACACAACTGCGCAACGTGCGCCGTGCCCCGCCCCACTCCTCCTGCGCCCGCCTCGTCCTCGAGCGCCACCTCCACACCCACCCCTTCTTCCCCCTCCTCCCCTCACTCCACCCGCTCCCTCTCGTCACCCCCGACCTCGCCGACTCCGCGCCCTCCCCGTCCCCCTCGGCTGGCGGCGGCGGCGACGACGACGATCCCTTCCTCCTGGCCGGCTTCGTCTCCGCCTTCTCGGCCTTCTCCCTCGAGCGCCATCCTATCCTCGCCCGCTCTGCATCCGCCTTCTCCGGCCTTCTCGCTGAGCTCAAGCGTGCGCTCGCAGTCGAATTCGCCGCCTCCTCCACGCCGGACCCCGCCGGACCTATGGTGTCCGTCGACCGCCTCCGCGCTTATCTCCAGATCGTGGACGTCGCGTCCATCCTGAGGCTGGACCGGGACATAGCTGACCACGCCTTCGAGCTCTTCAAGGATTGCTCCTCCGCTACGTGCCTCAGGAACCGTAGCGTCGAAGCACTTGCCACGGCCGCACTCGTGCAGGCCATCCGCGAGGCGCAGGAGCCCAGGACCTTGCAGGTTTGTGATGATCTCTTGTTCTCCATATGTTCGTTCAAATGCTCTCGTGCAGAGTGAGTTAGGCGTAGCGGCCTTTCTCTATGTCTGTAGTCTCCAAGACTCCAACCAAGTAGGATTCAGGAATAGCCAGGGAATTGTAGTTTCTGAAACTGAGATTTCTACAATGACATTTTGTCATACGGTGCTCACTGCTATTGAGCTGCAATTGGAGAGCAAGTAACACTCTGCTTGATTGGAGGTGTTGCCAGATATATGGGTTTCGAGAGAAAAAGCATCAGATCTATCTTCATTGTCATCAATTGGGAGATTTGGAAAGAAAGGAACAAAAGAGTATTCCTTAAAGATGAGTCTACAATTAGGATCGATTGAATCACAGAAGAGTTGTGGGTGTGACAAGCGGGAGGAGCAAAAGGTTTGGCAAGTCTGCTATGATATATCTCTACTATTATAAAGTGGCGACTTACTCGTCCGTCCATAGCCTCCCCGCCCCCGTCCCCTGAGCGTGACTGCGTGACGTGCGCCGTGCCCCGCCCCCTGTGCAACCGCCCGCGTTCAGCATGCAATGCATGCGCTGCGTGCATGATTCAGTGCGTGAGAAAGAAAAAAGAAGAGGAAAAGAAAAAAAAGAAAAAGAATAAAAAAGAAAAGAAAAAACCAGAAAAAGAAAATTGTATTTATATTTCAGTCTAAAAAACCTATTATAAAATAAGATTCTGTTGCAAAGCACAGGCCTCTGACTAGTATTAAAGAAAGAAAGCTGCTCCTTTTGCACAAATTTTGATCATGTACCAAGATTATATAAATCATGGATTTTTGTCACTTTACTGGATGATTTATATCTTTGCCGCAAGAAAAAAATTTTTGGGCATAATTCTCTTACCTAGCAATTTGCTTTCCAGATCGTGCTGGAGCTGACGTTGTTGAGTGCGCGTGTCTCATTGGGCTCCCAAAATTTAAGGTATTCGTATTGCAGCATCATTCACAGCTACCAACATATTTCGTTGCAAACATATTTTCTTCATCTCCATATTTTGTTGTCATTCTATGCATTTGCATATGCTCTGGAATCTGGAGCATGAATCGCATTCCATCGGAGTTCCATCCAACAGTTCATCTGTACTGTACTAGCTTGCTCAGATGCTTTGTACCCTACTTGACGTGCCTGTTAGACAGATAGATTGGACTCTGGAGCCAATGGTTTGGATTTTACACAGTGAGCAGGAACAGCTTTGCCATACTAAATAGCAGGACCAGCTGGGCACCCATAGAGTTGAACGAAACCACTTGAAAATTGTAGGGCTATTATTTTTGTTCGAAGCAGGACTAGATACACTTTCTAAAAAGATCTCTGTTTGTGTTAATCCTAAGGAAAACATATGTAAATGCCATTTTTTTTGCTATGCTTTAAGCTTTCCCACTCGTTGCTCTTTGTATCCTTCCACTCGCCTGGAAGATTTTTTTGGAATAAACTGTTCAGGTGGATGAATAAAGCATAGGACGATCTAAAGAGTAATGGCTGGCTTTACACTAAGATATCTGGTCATAGTAATAATTCTATTTGAATTAGCATTGTTACATACCTTGATTCATGTTATTACATGACTTGCACTGCCGGCATCTTACCAAAGTCAGGATAGAGGTTATGCTGATTTAGAACTGAAATAAGAACATTTGGAAAAACCAGCAATAGTGAATATATTTTTTTTGCCCATCTTGTACTAGTCATCAGGAAATGCTCTAGTTACAGTTGAATGTTTCTAAATTACTATCCCATTTGGCCATTTCAATAGTAAAGGCCATTGCTACTGCTTAAAATCAGTTAACCGAGATGACAACTTGCCCACAGGATTTCTACAAGCTCAATGGTAAACCAGTATATGTGCTGGTGGAGTCCCGCGAGTATGAAAAATAAGAAATTGATCATCAGGTCAGCCTCTCTAGCTTTTGGAAGTGTACTCATGTAAGAAGCTGACTAGGTGACTACTTCCTGATCTGCAAGTAAGTTATGTTTCTTACGGGATTTATTTCGTTTTTTCCTTTTGTTCTTTTCCAGGAATGCACATGGCCTCATTCCTTACTACTGCAAGTGAGCGTTGGACAGATTTCGTCAAGGCTGCGGTACATCATTAGAGAGAGAGATGGTTGAGACTTGAGAGAGACTGGAGAGGTGAATCGATGTAGTCCTGTAGGTCGAGTTTTTCAGAGTACTGAAAGAGCTTGTAGCTCTGTTCGGGAACACGATTACTAGCTGAAACATCAGTTCTGTTCTTCCATTGTTGATTAAAATTCTGTTGGTTCAATTTATGCGCTCGAGTTTTTTGGGTTTTCGCCGATTTCAGGTGCTATATCCACGTCTGAAGATTAGTGGCGGAAACAACTTCCACAAGAACCCATCGTCAGATTGCCTGACTATTAAATTTAATGTCGAGGCTTCGTTCGTGCATGTCAAGTCATGGTTCATGCCCTGCTCTGCTCTCTCTCGTCGTCGCCGTCGTTATCGCAGGCGACGTGTCTGCCCTGTCACGCCCGTCGAATCGGGCAGGCGTCGCTGGAGCTAGAGCCTGGAGGCTGGCTGCAATGCTGCATGCAGGAGACGTGCTGTCTTCGGTGCCCCTGCCTCGTACCCGTGACCAGGGTTGCAGGCTCGGCAGACGAAGCTCTGGCCTCTGGCGGTGGCTGGGCGGGGGTAGTGGCGGTGGTATCCGCTGCTGCCGGGTTCTGACTTTTCCGGCATCGAGCTGGACCGGACAGGGAGCAAGTGGCAGTGTGGCAGCGTCGCACGTTGCTCGTTGCTGCAAACCACGGTAGCATGTGGTATGCCGTCCGCCGTGGCGTCCCCTGCCTCTCCATTTGCAGCGGCAGTCGGATCGGAGAGTGACATTTGGGACTGGTTGGGAGTCGGGATCACCGGTCATCCATCCATCACCCGGGGGAACAGCAGAGAGCATTGGCTGAATCACTCAGAGCCTCACCTCGTGTCGTCCTCGTCCAGCCCAAATCGCGCTCCAGAAACACGGGCCCTCAAACAAGCCTAGCATTAGCAACAGAGATCGAACAGTGCCAGGGGTTGGGCACTGGATGAACTCGTTGGCGTTTCCCCTGCTGCTAGTATATTTTGTATGAAAAAAATCCATATAAAAGTTTTCCCCAAGTTTAGTCGTCCTTAAAAAAAACTAGAGTGCATCGTTACCCTCGGTAAAACGCGCTTCTCAAAGGTACAAGTATATCACACCGTGTCATGCCATACGTCTGGCTAGGCTGGACTCGGCAGCCAGTATCAGGATTTTCTTAGTTTAAAACTGAAGTTTTTTCACGGCTGTCTCATTAAAACGTATCAACCAAAACTGGAAGTGTATCACACCTTCTAATTAAGCTGATCTGCTGATCCAAGCAACACTTGAACCAGAAATTCAGAAGGCTACCAACACGCTATCCTGCTCGGTACACATCACGTCCTATACACATATCGCATACCAATCCCCGAGATTTGATTTTTTTTGGGTGACAACAACTACCGTGATACTCGCCGCGGCGCTCATCTGGAAGGCGGCGCCGGCGCCGGCGAACAGCTGCGTGTCGTTGCTGCCGGCTACAGCACATCGCTACGGTCGCGCTGTTTGGTTCGATTTAACAAGCTACCAGGGTTCAGTATTTCGGCTAGTTTTAGTCATCCTTAAAACAGAAATGTAATCAGCTAGCACACTGGCGTACGCTTGGTTGGACTTACAGCTAGCTATCATGATTCTCTTAATTAGTCGACAGCTCAAAACTGATAACATTTTTCTATATTCATAGCTCAATCAAACGTCCTTAAAATTACTCCAACAACAGTACCGCAACTAGAAGACGTGGCATCGCGCATTCGCACCAGCTGCAACGCACGCACGCACGGTTGGGGATCAGGATAATAGAGGACGCGCGCCACCGAAGAGAAGCTCTAAAGAGTTCTCTTCACTAAATTTTTTGAGACTAGAATTAAAAAAACTTTTTCAATAAATACTCTAAATGACTTCTAAAAATAAAGGATTCTCAAAATTAATCATTGTATTCCCTACATACTCACATACTTTACTTTAAGTACTCTATTGGAGAGAAACATATTTAAACTATTTGTATTCTCAGAAATGAATCTAAAAAATTATATAAACAATCAATTTTTAAAATTACTCTCGGAGATGTTGGTGTTGGGGCTGGGGCCTCACCTCTACGTGGTCGATGTGATGCGACCAACGGAGCAAAGCAAAGCCGCCGAACCGGAGACAACACGGCGCAACTTGCCCTTCCCACTTATAAAATGGCGGCGGCCGCGCTGGCCACGCCCGTCGTGGCGAGGCGGTCGGGGTTCCCAGTCCCACAACAACCCGCGCGGGCGGCGGGCCGAGGGGAGCGCGACCTCGACTCGTCTCGTCTCGTTCTCCATTTCCGCGCGGCGTCACGGGCGGGGCGGAAATAGTTCATATCCTCCACTTCCTCGGCGGGGCGGAGGAGATCCGGGCGGAGATGGCGAAGGGAGGCGGGGGGATGCTGCTGCCGGTGTCAGCGGAGGCGGGGAAGGGCAGCGGAGGAGGCAGCGGAGGAGGAGGGGCGGGGGACGACGCCGCGCTGTTCAAGGGGTCCGCCATGACCCGACGCGGCGCTGTCGCCGCGCTCTCCTACATGGCCTGCTCCGGTACGTGCTCCGATCCGCGCGCGTCTTCTTCTCCGATGGTTCGGGGGCTAGTCTGAGTTTCGGGACGCAGTTGCCGTAGCGAGGATCGTGGGAGCTTCAAGCGTGTGGTGTGTGGGTGGCGATTTGGCTGGCGCTGCTCATCGCCCTCTGCGAATTGTGTAGGTGCGCGCGGTTGGGGTCGTGTGATTTGGATACCAGTACACGACTTGTTGCCTCAGCCATGGTCGTTAATTATGGTGGATTCGATTAACTTTGGGAAGAGGGACGGTTGATTGACTTGTGTCCAGCAACTCCAGCAAAACCGAGAAGCCATTTTGGCATTACACGCAACCGCATACTGCGTGGAAATCGTGGGGTTTCACTGACGCTTTTCTATGGTCTGGGAGACTGCTTGCATGTTCAAAACTAACTACTACTAGGTGAGGTGGTGCTAAGGTGGTATTTGGAGGAGTGAACGGAGAGGAATGAGATGAGATGATTCTATTTTTAGGGGACGAGACCAAACATTGTTTGGTTGGATGAATGAAATGTTTTCATTGTGTGTTTGGTTGGGACTTGGGAGAATGAGAAGGAATGAGATGATTCGGTATCTTGTTTGGTCAACGGAACGAGAAAGCACGGGAGCAGCTAGCTGCCTCTCGACGCCGTGCAGGCCGCCCCACCGCCCCTAGCTGCCGTGCTGTGCCACCCCCCACCCTGCCACCCCTGGCCGCCACACATTGCAATTCAGTACAGCAGAAACACCGTCTAACTATTTAACAAAATGACGGACTGGTTGGTCTGAAATCTTCCCCAACTAGTAGTGCATGGCAGGGTGTAGCAAAGGGCAAAGGCAGGTGACCTGGCGGAGAAAAAATCCCAACAATTCTTCTGAAGACTTGGACAGATTTGCGCAATGGAGGTGCATTAGTCTTTACTCTTTAGTCATTCCAAATTGATTGTGAGATCAGGAACAAATACCTTGATGATATTAGAACTGTGAGAAGGTAGAAAACCATCTTTAGCTTCAGAAGCCTGATAGAACAATTTCCAAATAGAAACATCTCGTTCTGCTCTTTCTTTTTGTTTTTAGGTATCAGGCATTGTTTGACTAATTTTAGCAACTTTTTAATCTGCAGTGTTGCTCGTGATGTTTAACAAGGCAGCTCTGTCATCATATAATTTCCCTTGTGCAAACGTTATTACGCTTCTTCAGGTACTTTTCATGTCACCTTATTCTTGTTTAAATTGATTTCACTAAATATCTGTAAGTTGATTGAACAATGCATACAAAAGTTTTACACCCACTTTCAGAGAACAACTCTGGTTACATTTTTTTTAAAAAAAACTGTGTTCCTTATGCTGCACAAGTGCTGTTAGATGTGAATGGTTTGCTCCTAGTATAGGAGGAGACAACTGGCATGTTTGCTTTATCAAAACATTCCCCATTTAATTTTGTCTGGTCAACAACATTCTGACTGTTGTCCGAGGAACTGAGAACAATGGATCTTCTCCAAAATTTTGCCGTGATATAGATGTTTTTTTTTCGAACATTTGTTTACCTATAGATCATGGTTGACTGAATTTCTTGATCATATATGTATTCTATGGCTCACATTCTTCTGCCTTTTCTTTGCTGACACTTAATGAGAATGTGCAGATGGTGTGCTCAACAGCCCTTCTCTATGTTTTGAGGCGGTTAAAGATAATTTCATTTACTAATAGCGAGCCATCTGTGCCTTCTGATGCACTATTCTTCGTGCCATTCAGAATACTGTTGCGTACTACACCTCTATCTTTGGCCTATTTACTCTATATGGTATGCTGATTTCCTCACATACATTACATTTACTGACTAAAATTGAGTCACATGTATTCCTATTAGCATTGAATTCTGAACAATATTTTCCATGGCTTGGTAAAAGTTAGCTTCAATGGAATCTGTGCGTGGAGTCAACGTTCCTATGTATACAACTTTGAGGCGCACAACAGTAGTCTTTACAATGATAATGGAGTATTTCTTGGCAAAGCAGAAGCATACACCACCTATAATTGGCAGGTAAATGTCTATAAAAACACAATAACACATTGTCTTTTCCCCCTACTATTCAGTATTATAAATTCATAGTGTTGTCAGAATTTATGAGTACTTAGCTAATGTAAGCCTACTTTTATCGTATGCTTAATGCTTTCTTATTATTTCTGCATGTTCCATTTTTTAGAAGTCCTCAATTTTGTAGTCTACCCAATAGTGAATTAGGAGTCAGTATCTGTTGCTCTTATGTATTTTATGTGCCCTATTACCAACTGCTGCACAGTATTATTGTAGCTTGAAATAAGTTTATCTTATGCTAAACATTTCTAGAACATAGTTGTGTTCTGAATCTTCCATAGTTCGCTTTCTGGTCGTAACCAAGGTGTTTGTCAGTGTGGCTTTGATTGTATTTGGAGCATTTGTTGCTGGAGCACGAGACCTGTCGTTTGATGCTCGTGGGTATGCCATTGTCTTTGTGGCCAACATTACTACAGCTGTTTACCTTGCTACTATAAACCGTATAGGTAAAATTTCCTTAAGTTTTGTCATGTATAATGTCATTCTAAACTACATAGCAGCTTTCTAACCAGCAGTTTTGTTTTGTTCTAGGAAAATCTAGTGGTCTCAATAGCTTTGGACTGATGTGGTGCAACGGTATTATTTGATAACTTGTATCATATGTAGATTAAACTATATATGCCTTAGCATTCATATCCTATTCATTTCAATTTCAGGACTTGTCTGTGGGCCTTCCGTACTGTTTTTGACATATATTCAGGGCGACCTGAAGAGGACTGTGGAATTTCCCTACCTTTATTCCCCTGGCTTTCAGGTATGTCACAGAATCATGCTTATCACTGATTTAATATGTGCAATTCCTACCCTCCTTTTATCTTTATTTTTATTTTTTGCATTTAAGATTCTGGATGCACCGAGTTTTCTGTAGTACATAGTAATGCCTGTTTACTTCAGTGGAGTGACGCATCCAACTGTTATTCTTGAGAAAGCTGTTAATATATATGTTATTCTATTTGTAGGTGGTGCTGCTATTCTCGTGCATGCTAGCTTTTCTGTTAAACTACACTATCTTCTGGAACACAATCCTGAATTCTGCACTCACACAATCGATGTGTGGTAATTTGAAGGTATGGGGGCCCTGCATCCAGTTCCTTCCACTCCACTAAACATGCAGATTATTTTCTAGTGCTCTTTCATACTTTATTTTTCTGCAGGATTTCTTCACTGTCGGAATTGGCTGGGTTCTATTTGGCGGCCTCCCTTTCGATCTTGTGAGTTTTCTCCTCTTTACCTGTTCTCCATTACAAGTCTTGAGTTTCTCCGTGGATAATGACATCAAGCTTCCTTACCGCAGCTTAATGTTATCGGGCAAGGTCTTGGCTTTCTTGGCTCTGGATTGTATGCCTACTGCAAGATCAAAGGGAAGTAGATACTGATGCCCGGTGGGGGTCAAAGCAAAATAGATATTGAAGTATATTTTGGAGGGGCCAGTCTGCCATACTGAAGCAGGGTTCGTGCTATTTGCTCCTGCATATGGGAGAGAAATTTTGTAGGTTTTCATGTATCTATTTATACACTTCGGTCCTCCAGATAGAATATACTTGAATTATCGACCATTATTTGACC
This sequence comes from Zizania palustris, assembly GCA_019279435.1. Classification (NCBI taxonomy): domain Eukaryota; kingdom Viridiplantae; phylum Streptophyta; class Magnoliopsida; order Poales; family Poaceae; genus Zizania; species Zizania palustris. Next base: position 35,006,298 of record JAAALK010000283.1, read on the forward strand.
AAGGAAATAGAATATAGCAAGATTTGTATTCCTGCACAATACCATGACTCTAGTTGGAGCGAACGCCACACGAAACAAATAGTAGATATCGGCAACTGCCTAGCAACTGTTAGTACTAGAGTATAAATATTGTTACTTAGAGAGATTGGGATTAGGATCGATTTATCTCGGCTTGTTCCTTATCTAATATTTGCAGTCTGGTTGCCTTGTCTTGGAACTCTGATCACGTTTGGTATACATAGGGGAGAATGGTGCTGATAACCTGAACACATCCACCAGAGAATTGATAGCCAGAGAAGCAATTTCTTCTAGGAGGGGGTTGAACAAAGAAGAAGTATCACATGGTAAGCTGGAAATTCTTATACGCACCTAGAGACTTTGGGGGATGGGTTTCCTTGAGACGAGAACTGTTAATATGGCCTTGCTTTGCAAATGAATTTATAAACTTGAGACTGAGGAAAAATATCATCTGGCCCTTAGCTTCTCGTTGTCGACAACTTTGGGGATCCTATTTCTGGAAATGCATACATAAAGTGAAGCATTGGGTCTATAAAGGAGTGGTTTCAGGGTGGGAGATGGCAATGTCAATAGAGGAAACCCTTTTCTGGCAGGATGTTTGGTGTGGAGATGTACCTCTAAAAATTATATACCATGAGATGTTTGAAATTTGTTAGAACCCTTATATCTCTATGGCAGATCAGAAGAGACTTGTTTAGGCGGTCCTTAGGAGATAGGGAGGTTGAGCAGTGGACTGGTTTGAATACGGTGATTGAGGAATTATCTCTATCTAGTGAACCTGATGAAATGTTGTGGCTCCTAGATACGAAGGGTTTCTCTACTCGATATTTATACAGGTTGATGACATTTAGGGGGGGAGATTGATGAATTGAGTATGGTGATTTGGAAATGCAGCATGCTCCTTAAAGTTAAAATATTTGTCTGGCTAATGCTCAAAGGAAGCATTCATGTGGGTGGGGCAGCTCTGCAGAATGGTCTAGAAGGGAGATTCCCGCTATAAGATGTGTTCACATATTGAGACAACTGATCACTTGGATGTTTAGATGCCCGTTATATAGACTGCTATGGTGTATAATTACTTTAATTAGAGATGTGTTGGAGTGGCCTTATCCCCAAAGTAGTCGGAATGAATTTCTCGAGAGATTGGGGGAGAATAAAAAGTCGAACCGTGCGAAAATTCTTATGGGTGTGTTGGGTGCAAGTGGGTCGGCGGCCACGGGACCTTGGTGACCACGGGAGCATGGCGGCAGCAAAGGCCAGCGATGGCGGGGGCGGGGGCGATGGGAGCTTGTCCGAGGGATTTGCTATTTTGACACTTTAAAGAAGTGGTTTTTGCATTTTTGATATTTGGACCCATTTTTATTGACTCAAGTGGTCTTACATGTCAGTCTCAAAAATGTCGTCATTAACAAAGTGCACATCTTTGGAGTGTCAAAATAGCAATTTTTTTGTCGTGGAACGGCCGACTGTGCGTGGTGACCAAGCGAGGCTGTGAGACAGTGAGAAGCCATGAGCAAGTGGGCGAGGAGGAGGTGGGAGAGTGGCAGTTGGTGAGGGGGAGAGGAGCTAGGGTTTCTTTGGAGTTTGGTATATATACGGGGTAAACAGGAAAACGAGTATGAGTATTAATTATACATATATGTTTAATCATCGAGTTTTATATTAGAAACATACTTGATTCTATTAGGTTTTTTATTCGTAGGAAAACGAGTATGATTGTCATCCCAGCTCACAATGTCGTACGGTAATCTTCTCACGCCACTGTCGCACGTGTAGCCCCATGTCCCCACGACGTTGTGACATAGAGTGTCTATCGACGCCGTAGAATCCATTGGAGTGTCTGTCGACGCATAGTCCACCAAAAGCTATTTAAAATACATTAAAAACATTTTGCGCTACTCGTAAAGAAGCAAAGATTTGGATTTTTTTCTTTAGAAAGAGTCAAGACCTTAATCTAGTTAGATATATAAGGCTCATTTGTCACTGCTCTAGATCTAGAATTTTTAGAGCTAGTCAAATTTAGATCCAAGAAATCCTATATTTAGAGTTGTAGATAGATTGAGGGTATTTTGTTGAGTAATCTAGTTTTTATTTGGGACTAAAAATAAAAATTTAAACTATTTTATTATATCATACAAACCACGGATTCATCATGAATATCAGAGTTGGAGCTATACCAAATAGGCCTAGAGATGTTGAGTACATGTTAGACATGCATACTATTAAATCCTAGATTAGAAATACAATATCTAAAAAACATCTGAATAAAATCTTATATTGACTTTAATGAACCACTCGATAATAGTCTTGTATGAAGCCTCGTGAGAATGTGCTTAACTTAGAAGAATGGTTCACCATATATAAAAGTAATGTGGTTTGAATGTTGTCAACACTCCCACCACCATTATCCATAAAGATAACATAGTGTACATTACACAATTGTGATGGTAATATGTGAAGAACAATTTAGCAAAGCATATATGCCTGAAATTCTTCTATGCTCGTGAATTACATAGGATGAATGAAATAAATGTGATGCACATCAATCATACGAAATCTAATAGAACAAGTCTCTTCCCGCATTCAACTTTGAAGGATGAATTTGTGGAATTGGAATTTTTAGACTAGAGAAATGCACATTTCGACATGAAGAATTAAATATTAGTCAATAAAACTCAGTACCTAAATTGATTTTGAAGAATTATTTTTACGTGGATTGTACTCTTTTTTTTTTCCTTTAAATTGCGTTTTACCAAAGTTTATCATATTGATGTTTTTAGCGAGACAATTTATACAACCAAGATACATGTTATGAACACTCACTCCTAATTTTTTCTGCACCTATTTTTAAGGAGTTTTAATAAATCATATGCATATCACAAGAAGGGCCCAAGGGAGGATGTTGGAAACTTAGAGATGTAAATTTGGTACCCAATAACATGAATATCTTGATCTTGCTTTCTTTCTGTAGTGATTGTTTTATCATAGATCATGCAGTTTTAGGGTTTTGCTTATAAATTGAGGGCTCCCTCCTTGTTGTAAACATAAATCAGAAATAAGAGACATAATTTTTCATGAATAGTACCACATAAGTATGGTAGGATGAATAGTACCCAAGGGTAATATAGCAATTAAGGATTGATGATTAAATTATTTATTCCTTTAAAATAATATATTTGATTAGAGTTAATTAAAAAGATAAATTCATGTAAGCCTTATAAATTCATGTAAACCTTATAAATTCGATATTAATCAAGAATCAATCAATCAACAGAGAAAGAATTAATCTAATCTCTTATCCCAATGTTCTTCTCCTCAACCTAATTATATATCTCATCCCTAACAGCCACTACCGCCCAACTATTCTCTTACCATGTTTATCATGTCATAGATCCAACCCTTCAAAAGACTCACCATGAGTTCCAATGCTAATCTTAAAACCATGACTACACTCGATAGCAGGTTTCTGAACCGTTTGTAGGAATGCTGTCATTGTATTTCACTATTTCAATATGATTAGGGTCACTTTTTACGAACACGTTTAAAACAACATAACTGCTGTACAATTGCTCTTGCAAAGAGCTTGCGGCAATATCACTATTCAGAGTGTGAAGATATCAGCAGAAATACCACATTGCAGAGTTGTGATCAGTCGGGCAAAACTTCCATAGCTTTAGAAAAGCTCAAGGGTGCTCATAGAACAAACTTACACGTGTCTAAAGCCTATATAGGTCCAATTTGACTGAGACCTATAACATTCTCTCGAGGATATGGCAGATATTAGTACACTGTTTCATTGAAAAGAACCCACATCAGCCAAAATCACTCTGTTGGCTTGTCCGGGTCATCCTCCTCAGGTTCTTCCTTGTCAGGTTCATCCTCCTGTGGCTCTTGAGGTTGTGGTTCTTCCTCTTCCTCTTCCTCATCATCATCCAGAGGATCATCAGCTGGTAACGGATGGGGCAACGGTGTTTTCATAGGGCTGAATTTTGGGAAGATATCAGGCCTCCTCCCAGGCTTCGGTCTTTCCCATTCCTAAAAAATATTCGAAAATGTTGGACATTACATTGATGCTAACAAAAAAGAAAAAGGTGGTGAAACATTATCTTCAAACCACAGCAGTCATGTTTGACATTCTGATAAGAGATTCTTACTTCAGGCTTAGAAAAATGACATATGGAAACTAATGCTTACTGATATGGAATATAACAGAAGCAAAACCATATGAAAAAAGTATTAGATACTTGCACCCACTATTTTGCATATCACATATTAAACACATTGTCATGGGCGTTGTGTAGTTAAACGTGTGGAAGAGAGTGGAGGGTGTAACCGTGGCTGACGGGAGAATGAGCGTTCGTTGTCCCTTATCTCCACAGCACTGTGACAGATTACGCAGTAGATAAACAGTAAACCAGCAGCAGCAGAAGGCACAGGCCAGTGGCCAATGCCAGGTGTTGTGCAGCAAACACTAGGGTAAAGACTAAACTGATTTATTTCTTAACTACCTAATTACAAGCTATGGACCCCTTTATACAGGTCAGAGGTTCCCTTATTTCTACAACAAAGATAAACTGACTATAACTGCAATTGGAAAAGTAAACTAACCTAACTTTAGTTAACCTAGACTAATACAATTGGAATCCTAACTAATTATGAGCTGTCTGGTGAACAGTACCCGCATGGGTACTGTTCATGTGATTGGGCCCATAATTAGTTAGGATTCCAATCGTATAGCCCAGGCCCAGCCCGCTTGCACCTGACATCTCCTCCGCCGTCAAAAAGCAGCTCGTCCTTGAGCTGGGAAGCAGTAAATCGCTGAGAGAAGTTGTTATGAAAGACCCATGATGTGTCAGCTATCGGCTCCTGAATGATATCAGTGAAGTCATCGAAGACGACATGTAGTAGATCGTCGGTGTTGCCTGCAAGTATGTGCGGCAACGCCAAGTGATCTGGTCAGCCTTGCCATGTGACCTGCCAGCCTGAGTTGACAAAGGACATCGTCAATCGACGGAAGTCCCAAATGAGAGGGCCGAGGGACCCCAACCATTGTACGCCAAGGATGAGGTCGTAGCCATCCAAAGGAAGGGCCAGGCAGTCAATGATGAATTCATCATTGTTGACGCTGAAGTGGACGTCACAGCATAGGCTCAAGCTCGTCACCCGTTCACCAGTGGGGACCGTGACATGGACCTCGGATCGTGGTGTGACGATGAGGCCCGTGTGTTTCACCACGGAGTACATGATGGAGTTATGCGTCGATCCTGAGTCCAGCAAGGCCACGAGAGGAGTGGTACCGATTGTAGCACATATCGTCATGGTCTGTTCCGTGTGTGGTGTGGTGACGGTCAAGGCCGATAGAGAGATGGCCGAGTTGTCTAGATTGTTGTCGGACAATACGTCGTTGCTGCCTGAGTCGGCTTCCATGATGAAGAGGCGCTTGCACTACTGGTTGTGCCCAAGGGCAAACTTCTCATCGCAATTGAAATAGAGTCCCTCTGCTCACGACGTGATTGTAGTTCGGCCGGAGAGAGGGACCTACGCTGGGGCTGGTTGGATGTCGATGACACGTCGGCCCTTGATGTTGGTTGTGGACGAGTGGTCGTTCAACGCTTATATGCTTGTGCGAGGCTGATGGCAGATTCAAGTGACTCTAGAGTCTAGATTCCAAAGCTCCATGCCAGTCTTTAGTGGTTCCAGCAAGGCATGGTTGAACAAACGAATTTGTTATCGCTTAGTGAGCGAGTCATCCCGGTAGGCGAGCCAAAAGAATTGATTGCAGAAGTCGTCGACGGAGCAGGAACGTGTCAAGCTGGCGAGCTCCTCTAGTGGATTGCTGCAGATTGGCGGTCCAAACCTAGTGTTGACGGCGGCGAAACGGAGCCAAGATGAAGGACCATTGTCTCGTTCATAGCGATAGTACCACAACTGAGTGTTGTCCAGGAAGTGGAACGATGCAAGCCAAACCTTGTCATCCTCTGGCATATGTTGCCCATGGAAGAATTGGTCACAGCGATTTAACCAGGGTAACAAATCTATTGTTCCGTCGAATGTCAGAAAATTCAGCTTGTGGTATCGTAGGGCCGAGCTAGAGGCACAACCATACTGGTGCTGCTCGACTGTGAGGCCCAGCAGTGGTCGATGGTGTTGTCCATAAGGCAGTAGATCGGCATGGATGGGCACCAGTCTGTAGGGGCCGATGTGGGGGGAGCACCGAACTGTAGGGGTCGGCATGAAGGGGCAACAGACGGTACTGGTGCTGGTCAGTGGGAAGAGGCGGTGTCTGGCGGCGGGACAGGCTGTCATTGCCTGAGGTCTCGACTGGCATTACCTTGCCTTGGTCCCGAGTCCCTGTTAGAGAGAACACTCACATTGGTAGGGATGACACTCAGAGTTGGGGCATTTTTTTTCTCATTCAACTCACTCAAATGTCATGCCAACCTGAATGGTTAGGGATACATATTTATAGGCTAGCCATGTAAGCCAAGATGTTAGATGCTAGTCTAAGATGCTAAAGCAAAGATGCTTAATCTAGTCTAAGATGCTAAAGCAAAGATGCTAGTCTAAGATGCTAAAGTAAAAGATGCTAAAGGTGCGAAGACTACAAACTTGTCCACACATGGACATCACACATGTCATGCCAAATAACATGCCATGCCAAAACACACATACACACACATAGACTTATCCTCTCAGTCCCGACCCTATTGGCGATGAACTTCCTCAAGTCATCGATCAGTTGACTCCCAAAGTGCATTCAAGTCACGATGGAGGTCATGGATGCCTTGGAGAAGCTCCTTGATGACATCCTGGTCCAACGGTGGCATAGTGGTTGAACCGTCAAAAGCCATCACTAGTGGGCAGCGAGAGCGCCCAAGGAAAGTGGTCTTTGGTACCAAGTTGTCATGGGCATTGTGTAGTTCAACATGTGGAAGAGAGCAAAGGGCGTAACCGTGGTTGACGGAAGGATGAGGGTGCGCTATCCCTTGTCTCCCGGCGCCATGATGGATTACACGGTAGATAAACAGTAAATCAACAACAGTAGATGGTGTAGGCCAGGGGGGCGGCGCCATATGTTGTGCGACAAAGACTAGGGTAAAGACTAAACCGATTTATTTCTTGAGCCTTGACTACCTAATTATAACCTATGGACCTCTTTATATAGGGTAGAGGTTCCCTTATTTATATGACAAGGATAAACCGACTCTAACTACAATTGGAAAAGTAAAATAACCTAACTCTAGCTAACCTAGACTAATACGATTGGAATCCTAACTAATTATGAGCTGCCTGGTGAATAGTACCCCCGTGAGTACAGTTGTGTGAACAATAACCCATGTATTACTCTGTTCACATGATGGGTCTCAGCAGCTCAGGCCCAACCCGCTTGCACCTGACACACATGCCGATGATTATCACGTGTTATATCAATTAGTAAACATTACAAAAAAATAGAATCAACAAATCTAGTCTTAATATGGTCAAATCAGAACAGGATATTCAGAATGGCACACGTGAATGAAACATAACATGGGGTTAATTTTTTTTGTGCCATTGCAATTTTCACGGTTTACTAATATGACATTGATGTGTCACTGACATATGATGACCGCCAAAGTTACTGACAATGGCATATAGGAAATTCTTGAAAATTATAATGGCATGTAAGAAATTTTCCCTAACATTGTAACCTAGTCTAGCCTTTACAACAGGATATTCACCCAAGAACAGCTCATAGGCATGAGCGCCAATAATCACTCACTTTACCATCATACTATTGAGCACTTGACAGTTTTTTTGTGATGTCTTACAAGCCATGTCTTGCCTGCTTGGCACCCCTCCAGCAGATTTTAATTTTTAAGGAGCCCTTCGATGTGGCTAATAATCCAAAGCATAACTCTGAATAAATAATATGTACTCTTCTAGGTCATAACAAACTACATCATGCGATTAAAACAAAGATGGCAACAAGCTATTACATCGAATCATATCATTCAAAATTTGTAAGAAATTAATTACGAGCAGTCGAGCATCATATAATAACATGATAACATCAATGAAAAAAATCAAAAATGTAATGAAAATGCCATAACAGAATAATATATTATGAATTCTAACCTCCACAACCTTTTGTTATTTCAATGCAAGCTGCAGCAACAAATCCAGACAAAATTTCATTCTTCTATTTATCGTAGAATGATTCTAGCATTTGAACCTCATCTTGTGGCCTGTGCTATAAGCAGCTAATCTGCTCAACAATCTATTTTAAAACATCCAAAGTACCTAGAAGAAGGTTAGCTTCACAAGCTTTGTCCTCCAAATGGTTTACAAAACAATAACCCCCAGACATCCTATGATTGTCCTACTCATACAACACACGTGCAAAGAATCATACAACTCCATTGATGAAATAATCAGTGTAAGTGAAAAGAACTCGGTTTTTCTCATGGAGAGGTCCTCCTAAAGGAGCACGACATACTGAGGACTTGCTCGAAAACGTAGATGTCACAGGGATGACTATCTAATAAGATTCGTTCAATTGAAAATGTCCTATCTAACCAACAAGCACCTGACCTGTTTGGTGCGACTAATATGTCATTTCCTCTCATTTCATCCACCCCAATCGCGAAATCCCCTAAATCCGAACGCTGTAAGCTAAAATGACTAAGATTTCCTCAATCGGAGCACCCAATTCCACACACGAGAGTGAGCTGTACATAAACTGAAGGGGAGCCTGGGAGGAAGTATTACGATGGGGAAATCGAGGGGCGACCGCCGCGTAATCTTCTCCTCGTCGGGCGCCATGCACACCACGAGCGCGTCCCACCTGCGACGCCTCCTCGCCGGGACCGCCGCCCGCACCAGACAGACGACGCCTCCGTAGGCTCCAAGGGCGCTGTGCGCCGCCGCCGCCGCCACCGGCGCGGTTACGGCGGCCGGGGCCGAGACGCACCACGCGGATGCCATGGGGAGAGACTGTGGAGCTGAAGGGCTCTTCCGAGCTTGGTTCTCTGACTTCTCTCCGATTTCGATAAGAGATTAGATTTTCTGCGGATGCCCCTCATAAATGTAAGAAATCACATCCATGCCCCTCTACCTCAAGACTAGAATTTTGCAGAAACACCCCTGGAGACTGGAGATTTGGGCCGGCCTGCCTGCCGCCGGGACGGGTGCGTATCTACGGGCCTACGGCCCGTCACGGCGCGAAGCCCATCTCGACCGAGGGGATGGATGCATGCCTGCGTGATGATCCGGCGCAGCGGTTAACTCGCCGGTAACGTCTCGCTCTCGCACCGTGTACCGGTGTACATGCCCCTCGCCGCGTCACGAGTCTACGAAAGTTGCAGGGGGGATCATGCCGACCGGCGTCACGTCCGCCGTCCGCGCGCCACCTGCAGCCGACGCAATGCACCGGCAGGCCGGGACGCGACGGCCGGGTGGCGCCGCCGCGCCGGTTTTGCCTGGCACGACGTGTTGCAGCACAGCCCGCGAGCTAGCCTGATATGATACTTCGACGGGGCATGCACACGCGCGATCTTACTTACACTCTTCATTTGTAGATTAGTCGTCTGGACTGTGCTAGTGTGTACTACTCCGAGTAAACAAAATAATAAAAACAAACTGGCATGCGGCAATCGCACTCGCACAACACGTGCAATGTGTGTGGCCGGCCGGGACTCCCGGCAGGCCGGCCACGCACGGGCGCAAGATACACAAGCGTACCGACGAGCTAACGCTTTGTTGGGTAGCTTCATTCGCCGGCCGCGAGCGAGCGCGCGCGCGCGTACACACGCACGCACGCATGCACGGCGCGCGCCGTGTGGTCCTGTAGCCTACAATTTTGTCTCGGCTCCTTGGACCGAGCCTTTACGTACACCAATCACCAGCAACAGGTTAATATATATATCCTCTTCCGGCCAGTCCATTACCAGGAAAAAATCACTGCGACACAGAGAAAAAGAGAGAGAGAGAGAGGGGAGAGAGAGGGGAGAGCATGTGTTTCACTTTTCACTGGTGCCCGGGAACGGCCCCGGCGTTCGGTTTGACGGTCAAAGCTTCGGCAGGAAGCGCGGGAACCGAGCAGCGGACCGGTCCTGGCGCCAATATTCTACTCCGGCGCCGCGAATAATCTACTGGTGCCGTCGTACGCACCGCGCGCGCGCGGCCGGCCGACGAGGATCCCATGCACACGCACACGCGCATATGTGTGCGCCGCATGGGGAACCGGCCGGCTCTCCCCCTCCCTCACGTGCACCGTGGAAAACACCAACGCTGCTTGCGTGCCTGCTCGCTCGCTCGCTCGACTCTCTCCTCTCGTGCATGTGTCTGTGTGGAAGCAGTACTGCATGCGTGCGTGCTGAGTGTTCACTGTTCAATTCGCTACCTAGCTAAGCTCTCGCCTCTCTCAGGCGTCAAGAGCTAGCTGCTAGTAGTAGTAGCTGTGGCGACTGAGACAGTCTGCTGTGCCCTGCCCAGCCACCGAAATTTAGGCTTGTTCCACACGCAGACACGCTCCAGATTTAATATTTCTCCGATTAATCTCATGTCCAATAATAGTTTTTCTGCTGTGCTTAGCAACATAAATTTATATTAGGCTAAGTTTAGCACCCTCCAGATTTAACATTTCTTAGAATTAATAAAACTTAACTCTAAAAAAATCTGAACCTGAAATCATGGATGGATTAAGGGGGTTTAATTAAGTTATTTAATTTTTATTTTAAACATGAAATAAAATTTAAACTATTTTTCTTTATTAAACAAACTTCACATATATGAATTTCGAAGCTGTACCTATCCCAAAGCCAAAGTAGTGCATGCATGCATGAAAGCATATGCAAGTTGGTAGAGCCCTGGTGACTGCAGGATCGAGTACGTGCAGCATGTTATTCTTAGTCTTCTTCATGTAAAGCTAGCCAATGTGACTGCTGGTAATTAAGGAGGGATCAGGGACATGAAAGCTAGCTTGGTTTGGTTGACAAAACATATATAGTGTGGTAATAAGTCGGCCATACATGGATGGATCATGGATACATAAATATGATTCGAATATGCATGGATAGCAACTTGTATTTCTATACGTGCAACAACGGGAGCTAGCTAAGAACAAGTTGTAGGCTGGTATGACGATCGAGGTCGCCTGTTGTATCTAATTATATCCCAGTGACCAGCCTAGCTAACTAGGCACCTTAGTTGCAACGGTAGCATTATTAACATTCTCATCCTAATCGTGTATGTTATGCATGTTTTCATATTATAAACAGTTTGTTTTTTCAAGTTTTTTTTTGAATTTTGACTAACTTTAAAGAAAATATATTAACATATAATCATATGATTTTTTATGGTACATTTTTTACCTCTTCATGAGGTATGAGATAGAATTAATCTTAACCGTCGGTTAAAAAACAAAGTGATATATTACCTTTTAGGAGGTAAGATGTCGATTTTTTTAACCATGATCTTTAGGTTAGGCTAGAAGACAAAGACATCGTCATCTTTAATCACAGTCGTTAGATCTATAAAAATAAATAGTGCTTATTAATTTGATGCCCCTTAATTTTGCCATATAATGTCAAATAAATACATTGTTAAGCTATACATTTTATGGTAAATTTAATGACCAATTTAATATTCTAGTTGTTGGTATATTTTTTATAAGAGCATTTAAATTTAGAAGAAGTTTAACTTATAACATGGTTAAACAATTTATAGTATTAAAGGAGCTGAGGAAAGCATTTGCATGCCTGGTTCTGGAGCTCTACACATGCATGCAAGCATGGCTGCATGCCCGGCCGGCCGGTGGCTGATCGGTGGATCAGGCGGGCATGCTCCGTAGAAGCTTTCAGGGCACGTACACGTACTCGTCCAGTGCTGGAGCGCGCGCGCGCGTAGACAACTGTTCATTCTTCATCCTTTCCCCTGGCCTGGTGTGCCCGGAAGACAAGGGTGTGTGTCCTTGTAGAGGGCGCAGCTTGCAAGCCCAGCTCCCCTACTTTATCTGGAGTCACCGTGCAGTGACCTTTCTTTAGGGCTAACCTTTCTCTCTCTTTGGGGTTGGCTGGACGTTTCTCAATTCTCGATATGTAGAGAGAGAGAGATGAGGGAGCTGGGGACGCCCGACTGATGCGGGGAAGACAGTGGGTTTGGATCATTTGATTATAGTACCAAGGAATGATCAACAAAAGATAACAGTGGAAGGGAATATAATATGGTCAGAGTGAGATTCACACTAGAGGTGACACTTTCAGTTCTAGTGTTGCATGCAGCAGTTTCAGAATATAGCAAGTAGGTTTTCATGTATATGCATGTATGCACGTACGCTAGACAGATTTCAGTGTTGCAATTAGTTACCAAAAGTTCTGAATATCTTTAACGTCGGTACAATATGCATGCTTCCATATATGGTTCTACCGCATCCTTGAAATTTTCTAGTGCAAATTCAAGCCACGTAATTAAGGAATTTCTCGCAGTGTAATTTGAGCTTACAGTTGAAATTTTGTAAGAGTGACAGATGCATGTAATTTGAGATTACAGTAGACAATGCTATTTTTAAAATTTCCCCCCATAACTATCCATATGATATTTGACAAGTTGGAGGACATTCCATGGATTCACCGAGAGTAGCGATGTGTTTCCATTTTTACCAGAACACTTGCTACAATACTCACTCCGGCATCCGATCGAGAGCCAAATGCGTCCCATCTCAGTAATCTCACCTTCCGAGATCATACACACACCGCCGGATCGGAGCGGAAGGTATGTACGTATGCGATTGCTAGCTGAAACCAGAAATTGATGTGTCAGCTGCAAAATTTTTGGGCAGCAAAACAGCAGGCCATACCAGTCCAATCCAGCGATTCACCTCGAAAGCAGCGTGCCCTGCATATTATTATACACTAGCGCGGGCAGGCCTAGGCTAGGCTGCCGTCCCCTCCGCTAGCTACCTCTCGCCCTCGCGCGCGGGACTAGCTAGCTAGCTGCGCTGCCGCCCGGCTATGGCGCGCTCGCGCAGCGCAGGGTTGGAACTCGCTACTCCCAGAGAGAGAGAGAGAGAGAGAGGATGCGCACGCGCGCGCGTCCGGCGGCACGACATGTCAGGGAAGAGAGAGAGAGAGGTGAATTGGATTCTCTGCACAGGTGTGCGTGCGCGGCGGGGGTTTGACCGGGCCGTCACTGCCAGCGAGCGCCGCGGCACGGTGCACTCCACGGTTTTTCTTTTCCCCGGCGGGAATCTTTCGCTGTGGATTCGTCGCCGTTGGACGGGACGAACCGTCCGCGCGCGCTAGCTAGATTAATTCTCCCCTTCCCCTGAGCGCGACGAATCCATGCGTGCGCATGCATCTGGTTCGAAGGTACTCTCTCCTGCGTACAAATAATAGTCGTTTTGGTTTTATTGAAAGTGTATAAATATTGAGAAATTTTACAGTGTCAGGAGGTACCAAAATTAACACTAAAAAATCTGGTAAGCATTGCTACCAAATGGAACAACACTTATAACTTTATTTAATATCACATTGGTATTTGTAATTTTATCTAAACGACTAATATTTATACACCGGAGGGAGTACACCTATACCATAATACATATCGTTTGCTAGCTATATGAACATCGTGATGCTAGCTATATACCATTTTGGTATCGAATATCGATCGGATGCAAGCCGGACACCAGATTAAAGGTGCCGGTTCTAAGCACATCTACAATATGTAGTACTCTTGAACTAGTACTACATGACATGTAAGTAGACTTATTTCTTAAAAAAATAATACAATGTATAGTACTAGATTAAGACTTCTTCCAATATTAAAAATTATAAAAATGGACATGCTCTATCTAATGAGCAAATATCAAACTAAAAAAGTAGTATTATTTAATCTATGGAACTAGTATCCATATATAGAACCCGTGTTTTATCTTAGTTTGCTTAGCACCACTTTCTCAATATATAGAACTAGTATCAAGTTAAAAAAATTTCCTTAGCACTACTTCTTATTGCAACATCGTGATGCTCTAAGCCCTTAGGGTTACCAAAAACGACACACAGGAACTAGCTACCCGGCAACTAAAATGACATATTGATCAAACTAATACACATTATAATATAATTATAATATAGAGTGAATTGTTTGTTTTTCTTTGTAGCTTATGCTTTTTGGTTAAACTGGTATACACGAGACTATTATTAATTCTTCAGAGCCTCATCATATATGAGTGATAGTGAAGCCTTGTTAAGTCATGAGTTCCAGGAGTGTGCTAGTGAACCCCTGATAAAGTGAGGTCTAAGCTAGATTGATTAAGATCCAAGGATATGTTTCTGATGACCTGATCTCGTTTTTGGTAATTAAGCTCATATATACGGGTGGGTAGAGTAGCTAGCTAGCTGCCATATAAATATCGGTTCTAGATAAAAATTGGCACTAATAATCTAACACATACCGATTGATCAGTAACACAGGTACATATATATGAACCTGCTATTGATTCCCTGGAACTAACCTACATGTGCCTGTTAAGACTGATTAAGTCATCAGGAGCATGCTATAGCTAGTGAATCCTGATTAAGTAAGGTCTTAGCTAGATTGATTAAGATCCAAGGATATGTTTCTGATGATCTAATCGATCTAGCTTAGGGAGCTAGCTGCCCATCCCGTGCATATATGCGGTCAATATTTATAACTTTTGACTAATAATCAAACAAAAAATATTTAGATTTAGTATTATGCATATCTATTTAATATTTGAAGGTTTGCACTTTCATATATTATTACTTTAATAGTTATTAATAATAATCAGTATTCTGTTCCCTTCAACTGACTAGTATATTCCATCTGTTCCCTTCAGCTCCATATTAATTCCTGCAGAACAAAAGAAAATATAGAAACTAGCTAGGTTCTACTACTGCTTGTGCAGTTGTGCTAGTCTTCTGCAACTCTGTTCATCTTATAAGTACAGGCCTCCTAGAACATTTTCTCTCCTCTCAGGTGGTCAGGATATTTTTTCCTGGCCTGGCCTGGCCTCTTCACATTGACCCAAAATGTAGTGCTGCCCCTGGAAAGCTATAGCTAAGCTAAGCTATACCTCCCCCTATCAACTCCCACCTTACATCCTCCGGCCTCTCCTCGCCAATGTTTTCGCTGCTCTGATCGATCAGGGAGAAACCGGCCGGCCAACCCCGCCTCACTGTCCTAGCTACCAGCTTCGTTCTTCACTCAGATCGATGGCTTCTGCAAACAACTGGCTCGGCTTCTCTCTCTCGGCCAGCCAAGAAACTCCACAGCCTCACCAGGAAAGCTCGCCCCCCGCCGCCATCGACATCGCCGGCGCCAGCGACTTCTATGGCCTGTCGACGCAGCCGGCGGCCGACGCGCACCTCGGCGTGCCAGGGCATCACAGCGCCTCGTATGGTATCATGGAGGCCTTCAATAGGGGCGCTCAGGAGAGCCAAGGTGAGAGGAGGACGAAGCTAGCTTAGCTAGCTAGCTGCATGCACCCTCCTTTTCTAGTATAGGTGGTGCACTTGTGTGATCCTCTCATGGTGGAGCCATGTTTTTTTATATATATTTGATGTGGCTCTCGGTGCAGATTGGAACATGAGAGGGCTGGATTACAACGGCGCCGGCGCCTCCGAGCTCTCGATGCTCGTCGGGTCTAGCGGCGGGAAGAGGGCGATGGAGGACAGCGAGCCGAAGCTGGAGGACTTCCTCGGCGGCAACTCGTTCGTCTCCGAGCAAGATCAGGGTGGGGGCTTCCTCTTCTCCGGTGTCCCGATGGCCAGCAGAACGAGCAGCAACAGCGGGAGCAACACCATGGAGCTCTCCATGATCAAGACCTGGCTCCGGAACAACCAGCAGGTGCCCCACCAGCAACCGCAACTGCAGCCGCATCATCAGCCGCCTGCGCAGCAGGCTCACGAGGCGGCGGAGATGAGCACCGACGTCGCGAGCGCGAGCAGCTTCGGCGGCTCCTCCTCCGATGCGATGGGGAGGAATGGCACAGCTGTGGCGGCGTCCAAAGCGGCCGGGAGCTCGCAGAACCTGGTGCTCTCGATGAGCACGGGCTCGCACCTTCCTATCGTTGTCGCCGGCGCCGGGGGGAGCGGCGCCAGCGCGGGCGCAGCCGAGAGCACCTCGTCGGAGAACAAGCGGGCGAGCGGCGCCATGGATTCGCCGGGCGGCGGCGCGATAGAGGCCGTCCCAAGGAAATCCATCGACACGTTCGGGCAAAGGACCTCGATTTATCGAGGTGTAACAAGGTTAGAACATTTTGATTCTTCCATATGCTAGCTAGCTATCTACATCTACATGCTGCTAGCTGATGGATTGATGATTCATTTCAAATTGGCTTAGTGCTAATCTATCAATCTATCGCCAACATAAACTATCATCAGATCCACCCTAGCCGCTAGCTGAGAATATAAATAAATAACAATGAAATCTTTCGAGACAGTGGCTACATATGCTACATTGTTTTTGAGCAAGCTAGTATGACTGGAATTTAGGCAATTGGTATAGACTATTTAGAGAGATTTCAGTGATGTAAGAAAGGAGGACACGATCGAACGGGACGTTGATGATATGAAATGATCAGTAGATCGACTTTCACGGCCAGCTAGCTAGATGAATTCGAAGTATGTCATATATAGACAAGAAATTGGAGCCACGCAATAGAATTAGTACTTGTTCATGTGCTATGAGTTATGACTAATTCTGGTACAATCCAACAAATTCAAAGCAAAAGATCAAGAGCATGCTTATACTTTTGCTTAATACTATATATGCAAGGATATATAGCAGCAACCAATGGATATGCCTTTTCAGATGTGATTTGAAATCTTACAATGACATGCAAATGCACGAGCTTTTATATGATGTGCTTTATATCAGTGCCATGTTCTTGATTTTATTTATTTATTTATTTATTTCAGACATAGATGGACAGGGCGTTATGAGGCCCATCTCTGGGATAATAGCTGTAGAAGAGAAGGGCAGAGTCGCAAGGGCAGGCAAGGTAATGAAAAACAGACATATCATAACACCATATATATATATATGCGCATCATGCACTTTATTACAGTACTGATTAAGCATTCTTTTCTTATGTTCCATGGCCTATTTTGCCTCCGGATCAAAACGACACTGTTATCCACCGCAATATGTGCAGTTTATCTGGGTATGTATGCATGCATGCATGAGTGAACCTAGCTAGCTAGCTAGCTCCTGCCGTTTTATTTTCGTTGTATTAATTTCTACTAGTGATTTTAGTAGTCATTGTATTTGTATCACGAAATACTTGATCAGGTGGCTATGACAAGGAGGACAAGGCAGCAAGATCTTATGATTTGGCAGCTCTTAAGTATTGGGGCACAACAACAACAACAAATTTTCCAGTAAGCAGGAAATACAACAAATTAAGTTTGCTGTATTGATTAGTTTTGTAAGCTGCTTATTGACTGCATATATTGTTTAATATTCCTTGCTGTAAAATTGCACTGCAGATAAGTAACTATGAAAAAGAGCTAGATGAAATGAAACATATGACCAGGCAAGAGTACATTGCATACCTAAGAAGGTACGTACTAGCTAACCGATGTTAACTATATACACGGAAATACTATCAGTCTTCTTACAGTTACACTAACGAACACGTACTGATATGCATGCATGATCCAATACATGCAGGAATAGCAGTGGATTTTCTCGCGGCGCATCGAAATATCGTGGTGTGACTAGGTAATACAATTATGTTTTCTTCTTCTTCTCATGGTAGTATACATATATAGTAATAAAGTAGCTAAAACATGTAACTAATAATTAACCACGTATAGTACTGGCCTGGTGGATGTCAGCAATGTACAGTCCATGCAAGATACATATCCAGAATTATTTTTAATATTATTTCGACATTTTAATGTTGAAATCGTTTAATATATATGTAATTCTCTTGAGCTGCAGGCACCATCAGCATGGGAGATGGCAAGCAAGGATAGGGAGAGTTGCAGGAAACAAGGATCTCTACTTAGGCACCTTCAGTAAGTGTACAGAGTCGTCTCATCTAAACCAAATTGCTCTCCTAATGAAGATCCTTAAAACTAATTAATGACTAGTCTTAGTGTTATATACCCAAGATCTAAGTCATCGACCCGTGCTTATTTAGTCAATTTTTCTTGAAATCTTCGTACACGTCTCGTAGAACTGAAGATTAGATATGATATTCTATGTGTTGCCCCGGCCCAATGGCCCATAAAATTAATAGGGCTCCAGTTAGCGCATTAATTATGTCCCAAATGTAGCTTTCCAAGTTTTTGTCTCAAAGTTGTCTGAGAAAACCGGGGCATGGAGTCAAGGGCCAAGTATAAAACCCTAGCTCCTCTTTGAATCACACAGCTAGCTCAGATTACACACTGTCCATCCATATGCATCTGCATGCATGCATGGCATCATGCAATATGCAACATGGAGTATATGGCTAGCTATAGCTAGCACACATGCATTGGGAAGCAACCCTAATCATATGGTGCATCGTATGATTCGTATCTCCTGATCGATCGGTGCACGTTCTTCTCTCGTACGTTTAGGCACCGAGGAGGAGGCGGCGGAGGCGTACGACATCGCCGCGATCAAGTTCCGGGGGCTCAACGCTGTCACCAACTTCGACATGAGCCGCTACGACGTCAAGAGCATCCTCGAGAGCAGCACGCTGCCGGTGGGCGGCGCAGCCAGGCGCCTGAAGGAGGCGGTGGAGCACACGGAGGCCGGCGCCACCATCTGGCGCGCCGACATGGACGGCGGCGTCATCTCCCAGCTGGCCGACGTCGGGATGGGCGCCTACGCCTCGTACCACCACGGCTGGCCTACCATCGCGTTCCAGCAGCCGTCGCCGCTCTCCGTGCACTACCAGTACGGCCAGCCGTCGCGCGGGTGGTGCAAGCCCGAGCAGGACGCCGCCATCGCGGCCTCCCCGCACAGCCTGCAGGACCTCCAGCAGCTGCACCTCGGGAGCGCCGCCGCCGCCCACAACTTCTTCCAGGCGTCGTCGAGCTCGACGGTCTACAATGGAGGCGGCGGTGCCACCAGCGGGTACCACCAGGGCCTCGGTGGCAGCGCCTTCCTGATGCCAGCGAGCACCGTCGTGGCCGACCAGCAGGGGCACAGCAGCGCGGGTGCGGCCACCAACCAAGGAAGCATCTGCAGCTACGGGAACGAGGAGGGCGGGAAGCTCGTTGGATACGACGCCATGGCGATGCCGAGCGCCGGTGGCGACCCATACGCTACGGCGAGGAGCGGCGGGTACCAGCTATCGCAGGGCTCGGCGTCGACGGTGAGCATCGCGAGGGCGAACGGCTACTCGGCCAACTGGAGCTCGCCTTTCAACGGCATGGGATGATACATCGATCAACGAAGATGCCGGGGCAGATCGAAGAGCTAACAGATCGATCGAGCTAGTGTGATAGGGTCAGGGGTCGGATCTATTAATTTAGCTAGCTAGTCAAAAATCAAGTTTAGGTTAGACGAATCTTGATCGCCGTCGTGTGTTTCATCAACTCGTCAGGTTCAGGTTTTGCTTGACTGATCAGTGTGAGTAACACCCA
The DNA here is from genome assembly GCA_019279435.1 of Zizania palustris. Taxonomy (NCBI): domain Eukaryota; kingdom Viridiplantae; phylum Streptophyta; class Magnoliopsida; order Poales; family Poaceae; genus Zizania; species Zizania palustris. The sequence goes on from JAAALK010000283.1 coordinate 35,025,902, forward strand.
CGACAGCATGCATGCATACATTTCTGGAAGCTGGTAATGGCAGGTAAGGGTAAGTAAAGTTTCAGTTGTAAGTTGCCCTTGCTTGCTGTTAGTTTTGGGTAGTTTCAGAAGGATCATGCCAATATCGTCAGAGGACTACACACTGATCTCGATCGTGCAATGAGAATAACTTCATCATAATTTCTGTGCTCAGATAGATTTACTCAATTTAGTTTTTCAACGGCGTATTGGTAGTATATGGATCGTCAGATCGTTGCTCTGTAGTTCTTGATTATCAATTGCATGCCATTCAGACAGCAGTCACGTATATTCTCTGAAAACAATCACAGATATGTATGATATACAGAACGATATTTAACTGTAAAAAGTGTTCTTTCCAAGGAACCCAATACTGCCACGAAAGAAGGGTATAGCAACTCGCTGAGCAAACTTCCGTCGGCTAACCGATAGAAGTTATGTTTTTTTCAACGGAAGAAGCCAATTTTTGTCGGCAAAAATCTAACTTTCGTCGGCATCTGGCTGACGGAAGCTGTTCGACGGAAATTGGCTAACTTTCATCGGCCATCGATGGAAGTTAGCTAACTTCCGTCGGCTCCACGTGGCCGACGGAAGTTGTCGTAGTATTTTGTCAGGCATTGGCTAGCGGAAGTTACAAGTTTTTACTGACGTGGCAAACTGCCATAACTTCTATCGACTTTGACCATAGCCGATGGAAGTTAGCTGAATCTGCTGACGTGGTTGAAAACAGCTAACTTTCGTCGGCTATGGTAAAGGCGACGGAAATTACCTAGAATTTTTTTGTTTTTCCTGGTTCTTCCATTCCCACTCACATTCAATCATATTTTCATATCCACATACACAATCACATCCAAATTCACATATCCAAAACAATACACAATCACATATATACACATCCACATCCACATCCAAAACATTCCATATTCACATATTTCCACATCCAACAACAAAATCACATCCACATTTCACAATCAAACTCACATCCACGTCCAAAACATTCCAAGTACACATCCACATCCAACAATAGTATCACATCCAAGTACACAAAATCATATTCAAATCTATTAAGTGACAATCCATACTCACTCATCACCCTCATTTGGTTGGTTGGAGTTGTGGGCGATGCCGCTGCCTCTCGGTTCATTCACATTTAAATGCGGGCCGACGAAAGTTAGGGGATATGTTCCGGCTGGGGGTGGATCTCCTTTCACTACTACAAACCATCACTGTAGTGGCGTTGGGCAAGACCACTGGTGCTGACGGCAGCACCAGCGCCCACCACTATTATTGGTAAAGTAGTGGCGGTCAGTGCTGACATCATCCCGGACCGCCACTATTGTACCAATAGCAGTGGCGGGCGCTGGTGCTGCCCGCCGCTGCTAAGATGGCCGCCACTAAAGTATTGATGACATCACTTGCGACCGCCATTACTATTCTAGCTATAAATGCGCAGCTTCTTCCTCCCCGAGCTCTACCGAAGTTCGCATTTAATTTTGTCCGTACAATGGCGACAAAAATCTAGATAAAGAGGGGGAGGCTTTGTTTTCGTTTCTTTTGAAGGATTTCATTCTAGGAGGTAAATCCATGTCGAATCTCACATTTATTTTATATTTAATCATGTATACAATGAGTTATTAGCGTTTTCTTAATTTAGGGTTTGTGAATAGAAATTTTCAAATAATCTTCCATTTACAGTGTTTCCTTCTCCCAAATGAACAAATATGACCCTCCTCACAATTATTCATCACTTGTATATTGATTTACGTCATTTTAATCTCTTTTTTAATTTGATTTATGATTATAGATATATAGTTATGTTGTTTGGAGAGGGAGAAACCAATATAGTTAATTTATTTAATAATTTTTTTCTGCTTAATAAATAGTTTGAATTAAAGCATTTTTAATTAATGTTGTTATGAGCGATAATAAATCAATATATTTTCAATTTGTAAATTACTAAAATTAACAATAATGAATTTATTAATATTTTTTCAAATAATATATGGTTTAGATGGAGCATAGGTCCTGGATGTACTCGTCCAACGACGGAGATGTGGTGGCATATTTTAACAGAGTAACTGAATTTACTGAAGCTGCCGCACAATATGCTTCCCGTCAGAGTGAAGAGGCAATATATTGTCATTGTAAAGTTTGTAAAAACGAAGCGATGTATCTGTGTTCAGATCGTGAAACCATACGATTTCACTTGTTGAAAAATGGTTTCGTGAAGAACTATTATATATGGACGAAACACGGTGAGATGGGCCAAAATCCTCCTGAAGATTCTGATGTGCCGCAAGATGCTCATCAACATAAAAGAGGTTGTGATCATACATCTGACATAACACATGATGATGTTGATCAATATGATGATGATGACGCCTTTGATGTGAAGGAACTGATGCGAAATGTTGCGCCTGAGGTGTTGTTGTAGAGAACTACAACCAAAGGATACGATAACTTTGAAACACTTGACAAAGAATCAAAAAAACTTCTTTACGAGGAACGCCACGGATGCGATAAGCAGTATACCGTGTTGTACACAATTCTTGAGCTTATGAAACTGAAGGCCAGCAATTGATGGTCTGACACTAGTTTTTCAGATCTTTTACAACTCCTAAAAAAGGTTTTGCCAAAACCCAATGGTCTACCATCTAATACGTACCAAGCAAAGAAGATGATTTGTCCGTTGACTTTGGGCGTTCAGAAGATTCATGCATGCCCGAACTATTGTATCCTATATTGAAAAGAGTATGGATTGTTAGAGAGATGTCCGCAGTGCAACGCAAGTCGATACAAACGTCCAAATGACTGTGTGGAGGACTACAATGACTACCAGAAGAAGAAGAATAAGAGGTTGCAGAAGAGAAATAAAAATGTTATTGAAGACAATCCTGGAAAAAAGACGGAGAGGAAAGTTCTAGCCTTAGTAATGTGGTACCTACCGATGATTGATCGCTTGAAACGTATGTTCTCTAATCCTAGAGATGCTGAACTATTAATCTGGCATTTCGCTGGGCGAAAGAAGGACGGAAAACTTCGGCACCCTGCGGATGCTAGGTAGTGGAAATCATTTGACCTGGCCCATCCAGATTTCTCGGACGATCCTAGAAACATCAGGATGGGACTTAGCACGGATGGAATGAATCCCTTCGGTGAGATGAGGAACCCACATAGTACGTGGTCGGTCTTTCTATGCTTGTTCAACATTCCATCATGGTTGTGCCATAAAAGAAAATACTTTATGCTCACTACTCTAATTTCTAGTCCAAAACAACCTGGCAATGACATTGATATCTTTCTAGAACCTTTGATGGAGGATATGAAACGTCTATGGGAACATGGTGTCTCTGTGTGGGATGAGCACAAGAAAGCGCACTTCAATCTAAGAGCCATAATCTTTTGCACCATAGCTGACAACCCAGGACGCATGTCCCTAACAAGACAGGTTAAAGGAAAAACAACATGTGTAGTGTGTGTGGACCAGACAGAATCTATGCATCTTCCATCATTCGTTAAGACGATATATATGCGACACCGCAGATTTTTACCAAAAAACCACAAATATCGAAGAAATAGGAACCATTTCGACGGTACAATCGAGCTTGGACCGCCTCCACGACATCGAGATGGCAAATTTCAAAGGACGCTCCATTTAAAAAGCAGTCAATCTTCTTTAGATATTTGCCCTATTGGAAGGAGTTGGAGATTGGTCATGCTATCGATACAATGCACGTTGAGAAGAATGTCTTCGAGCAGTGGCGTTGGAGCAGTGGCGGACTGGATGCCCGCCACTACAGGTCGGTTTTGCCCGCCGCTACAGTATCGCTTTGTAGTAGTGTTTAACTTCTGCCTACCACTGTCAAAAGCTGACGGAAGTTAATTTAACTTTCGACGGCTCCTTTAGGATGACGAAAGTTAAATAACTTCCGTCGGATTTTGAAAAAACACGACGGAAGTTATTTTAGCCGACGAAAAATTCATGTTTTCTTGTAGTGATGCAAAACCATTCCATCAACAGAAGTTCCATCAAGCTAGAATTATTACTGTCACACCCTAACCAAGCTAAAGCAAATTGTTCCATCAAACAAAAGACTAAAGCAACTCGAGGGAGATATAGGTAGCCACAACAACGACTCTAGCTATTTTCCCCCTTCATCAGTAGAGATGATTCCGTACAAAAGTCTTGCCATGCTTCCCATTGAAGATCTCACTTACCACATGCTCGAGAAAGCGCGTTCTCAACTCCAGTTTTTCTTGATTTTCTGGTGATCTACGAAGGATAAACCAAAAGGAAATCACAAATAGATTAAACTCACACATTCAACTGAATCGGTAATTATCTTATATCTGAATCAAGCATTATTTCTTAGTTTCCAAATACTAAAAAAAACTGCTGTTATACCGACACCCACAGATTTTATTTTATTTTTCATTTTGGCCCTTCGGTTGATTTGTTTTTCGGGGATCTATTTGTGAAATAAGTTTCTCGTAAGGGCCAATGTTGAAAAATTACTCCCCGTCTTCCACTCTTCCTGGCTTCCTCTATCCTCTTTCCCGACGCGACGGCTGCGCCGCGGCGGCGACCGGCTTCCCATCGACCTCACCCCTCTCCGCCTCCAGGCTTCCTTCAACCCAAGGGAAACCTCGTCTCGCCTTCAAGGTATTCTTCTCCCCGGATCCTCCTCCTCCGCTACCGAGCGGGCGTAGAGTGGATATCCATCCGGAGGTGGATTGATTTGTTTTGTTGGGGACGGGGTCGAATTCGGTTATATTGTTTCGAGAGAGTTTTTCAGATCTGTACATTTTTTCGATAATCCGTGTATTTCCTTCTGTCCAATTGATTCAGCCAGTTTGTTGCGCGGTGAAGTACTACGAGCAGTCCATTTCCGAAAGATCTGGGGTTTCAGCTGAGCTCCATGGCGCACGTTACTGCGGCTGCAAGTGCTCAGCTGTTTGGTTTTCCTGCCGGAAACCGCTATGGTGATCCTGTAAGATCGAGTGCTGGACCGGCGTTTCTGAATCTGCGTGCTCCTGCACTTCGCCATGTCAGAAAGATACAACCTTCGAGAGGTACTTATTTTTCCATATAGATGAATTTACATTGCATGACAATTGGACATCCACACCTCGTCACTGGCCATACATGGCAGTAGTTCGTAGTTCTTACCATACAAACGTAAATGCAAACCTAATAAGCGTTCTCTCCGAGTACATTAGGCAGAGAATACTGAAAACTATTCTGCATACATGGGCGGAATCCTGTATTAGATCTTTGAACCAAATAATTCTTGTTTGCCATTGTGATGAATGTACTGAATTTTTTATCTGAATACAACTTTACAATTTTCATAGTTATAGTGAATGCAAATTTGATGTTGTAGACTTGTTATTCTGTCTTGCATGGTGCATCATTTGTGATGAAGTTATTTATCAGTATTTAAAAGATTGATTTTTTCGGTCAAGATGTATATGAGTTCATGTTAATATTTGTCACCATATCTAACTATTAACAAGGTATTTCTTACATTCAGCTAGTGCTGCTTTGTTCCCTTCATCATTCATGAAGTATGATCCTATCAAAGGGATCAAACCATTGCTGTCAGTCCACAAATTACACCCTACAACTCAAGTTGGTTGTCAAGCATCTTTATCATCATTCAGCTACCCTGAGTTAATGTCCATTCCTAAATGGTGGTGGAGGACTCTGGCATGTGTTCCCTATCTTCTGCCACTGCACAACATGTGGTCCTTTGCAGATGCTGTGTACCAGCTCCATCCATACTTGCAACGGTTTGGGCTGCTCTATGCATTCATTGACACAATGTCACTAGTCCCAGGATGGCTATTTCTGATGATCTTCATGACTGTTTACTTCTTTGTGGTGAGACGGAAGTGGGCACCACACTTCTTGCGGTATCACATCATATTGGCTATTCTCCTTGATACTGGTTCTCAAGCTTTGGCAACCATGTTCAACTGGAATCCAAGCATTGTTTTTCAGGGTAAACCAATGGTGTTTTTCTGGATGACAATTGCCTTCATTCAGATATTCACAGTTGTCGAGTGCATGAGGTGTGCTCTGGTGGGAATGTATCCCAATGTTCCATTTGTATCTCACACGGCGTTCATCCATTCTGATCTGAACTTGTTCAGGTAGTTGGTCAGCGCAAAATGCATCTTTTGAATATAAGAAGCATTAGGGATTTTTGTATGAGAGATTTGAACTGCCGAGGCATTAAAATGTTGGGAACATGCATTCTGGGATACATGAGGCGGGGATGCAATTATGCAAAGATGATGGAATCAGGGTCAATACTCGCAGCTTCTCTGCTGCATTGGCACTTGGCAGCGCAATTAACTGCATTCTTTCTTCGTAGGCTGAGATTTGATTGACATATCGTTTTGACTGTGAGCTGTTTGAAAGGATTGATGTATGTTTGATTCTGAATAGGATGACCATGTTGAAGGCTCTTCATGTTCTGTTTCATAGCCTTTGAATCTTCGATTCACCTTTGAAGTCTCTTTCAAGTTTCAACCTCTTCAACAATTTTGTGCTGTGTTGTGAGGTTAATGATTTAAATATTTAATTTCTCGCCAATACCGTGGTACAGGTTTGATGCATCAATTACCTGAGGCAGTTATCTAGGCCGTATGAGCAAATGAGTCTAAGGTTGCATAATCTAGGATTTCATGTCAAATATCATCATAAACTTGTTAACTAACGCTTACGAAATTAAGATTATCAGATAGATTGTGCTGTTATCATCAATATTGAATTAAATAAAGTTAATTAGGCCAACAAGTCATTACTATCACATGACACAGTACTTGCCCAGCCAATTCTCCACATACCATACTATAAGCTGGATAGCCAATACAAAGTGAGACCAAATAGATCATGTACATATGCAGTTATTGAATGGCATATTACAACTTAAATTATCTTCCCACTAGTTCCTGCCATAATCTGTTTTCTGCTATGGACTTACAGTTCTATAGAGACATCCCAAAACAAAAAGAATAAAACAGATCATGGTCCCTGATGTTCCTTCCATAAGAAATGGAGTGGTAAAAACAGTATAACAACTTGCTGGTTCTCATTCAGACCTTCTGATCAAGCTCTGACTGTGATGACAATATACCATGTATCTGAGTTTTCTCGCTGAGCATGGAGTAAACCTGCCGTTCTTTGCCTCCCGGTTTTGACGAAGCATTCCCATACCAAATCATTCCAATCACAGCTAAGATCATACCAAGTACTACGTGAAAATTAAGGCCCTCTTTTCCAAAGAAAAGAAAGCCCAAGGTCAACACAAGAATTGTCTTCATGTGGCCTAGAACTTGAAATGAGACAGCTGTGAATCTTCCGATGCATATGAACTGGCTTAGATTCGTCCCAACAGCAATTGTGCATGACAATACGATGAAGAACTGAAAATTAAATGGGTGAAGAAAACGTTAGGCCCCAAGTTAGCTCATGTAACAAAAATATTGTTGGTCAAGCAAACAGCAAAGTAAGAATTGCTATGTGAACGGCCATACATGTCATGTTCATCTAAATGAAATATCTACAAGACGACGCTTTTCATAGTTTCATACGCTTCTGAACTATTTGAAGCAGTGTTCACACTGTAACAACGTATTTTTAAGTTTCAACAGTTATTTGCAAAAGTATCTTATTAAATATTTGATGGGTTATTCCATGTTATTGAGAGGAAGTGAGGATGCATAAAGGGCATTGAAAAAAAACCAATGCCAGCACTGCAGAAAACTAATGACACTTGATATTACAAGGCTCAAAAAATTATTTTTATAACCATTGTAACCTTATACCAAAACACCACTTAAAATACATTGCTTTCCAGGCCTAAATTTAAGATATTGGACCAAAACCAGCAGATTAATGCTTGTGGTTGTACCATATACTGATGCCTTTATCATTAGTATAGTAGCATCTAACTGACTGACTCAAATAGATTCATCAACAGCTTGTAAAATTTATATTTTATAATGCTGAATGTGGTGCAACAAGTTTATTATGAGAAGATAAGCAGATAACTGAATCAAAAAAGCATCCCTTACTGTAACTATCGTTGTGTAATTGAAAGTATCAACTCTGTTATTCGTCAGCCAGAAGTCCATGAAAGGCCCCAGTATTAACAATGATGCAGCCTGTGCTGGAGCAGTATGGCCCAAGAGGTTGAATGAGCCAAGCGAGTACTTCCTTTGAAGGAGATGAACATACTGCAGCAGAAAAGAAAAAAAACTGGAATAAAACAAGTGCTAATTACACAAAACATAATCCTGAAAAGTGGAAAAGCAGCAAGGGATACAATTTCTGTTAGCAGATAAATGACAAGACCTCAATATTTTAACTCTTTTTGTTACAACTTACAAGCTACTACAAAACATTTCCTTCGAACATGAGTAATCAAATCACTAATTAGAAGAAAGCAAACACATTTTGTTCTTCAACAAACCTCCAAGAAACCAAAAAAAGTCTAGATTACATAATGGGGAAAATCAGGTTAGCAAAATTTGTAAAGGTAACACTATTCATGCCATGTTTTTGGAATCAAATATTGCTTATTTATAAGCTAAGGTATTAAAAGAGGAATCAATACTTCAGTTTGCATTTAGGACTATGTGAAGATGAGAAGAGCAAAGGCACAAGTTCTAGTAATGTCAATACTCACGTGCTGCTGTAGTGCTGTGCTCCAAACTGCAATCATGGCAGCTATCAACCCTTTTGAATTCACACTAACATCAGTTACAGTACACACAGCAACTCCTACTAAAACAAGCACTATACTGAGTTTTGTATCTCTCGAGTAACGGACTTTCTCAAACAGGATTTCCAGAAAGCACAAGACTGGAATAATACACAACTTGGCAATCTGAAAAGGCACAAGATGCAAATTAGTATATGCATTCCACTATAACATTGAATACAGAAGAACTTAAACCACTTTCTTCACCTGATAGAATCCAACAGAGTTCCACATCAAACTAACATTCATCCCAACAATTGATAAGTTTGCGAAAAAGACGAATTTTACTAGTTCTGGCAATGGTAAATAGGATGGCTGTATATATCCCAACCATTTCATTACTAGTGTCATCAAGGCCGTGGTTGCAAAATGCAATCCAGTCAATGTTGTAGCTGTACAAGAAAGCAATGGAACACATAATTATTAGTGAGTACCAGAAATCCAATCAGTTTGCTGCATACATCATAATAATAGTTTGGTTTAGTCCAATTGTCCATAAGATGTGCAGATGAGGCATTCTTGATCATTCAAACAGAAGTGGGAATTATATCATGTCTTACCAAAACTAAAACCATGTGTAGCCATTAAGGCCTTGTTGACCATGATGATACCAACAGATGTGACAACATTGAACATCCATGCTCCAGCATCTAATACTGCTTTCCTCTCTGCCTTGCTTGCTGGTGCCATACTTTCTTCTCATGTAGAGTATAACCCGATCTGAAGTATCACGAACTACTGCTTCAATACAAATTTCAGTCATGAAATAAGTTTAGATAAAAAAAGGCACATACAACTGTACAAGCACAAAAACACTAATAAATTGATGTATATATCACCCAAGTGAAGGAAAAAAATAAACAATCCAAGCATCAGAAAACATGAACACAAGTTGAGCACATGGCACCAGTACGAATCATCATTGACGATTCATGCAACACTCGATAATCTCCAGCCAGATCTGCCATTTCGTGTAAAAACGCAACGGCACTGTCATGACCAAGACAGTAACAGTGATCTACCCGATGTAATATCCCAACAAATTTCCCCTTTTCTGTTCATCTGCACACTCCACAGTTGAGAGCTGACTGGAACAGCCGAAACAGCACAGGTGGAGAACACCAGCGAAGTCCCCCAACGCACACAACACAAGACAGCGGGAGAGGAGCAACCTTCCTCTCGAAACTCGGATGCGAAGTGGAACGACCCCCCGCGATTGCGGATGCGTGGACGGAATGGAAGGAATCCCCATCGCCGGAAGAGAGAGAGAGATGGAGAGAGAGGGAGAGAGAGAGGAGGGAGGAGGGGAGAGCGAGGGCTCCGGTACCTTCGCTCTGGAGCGGGCCGTGGGGGCGAGCTGCGGTGGGAGATGGAATGGGAGACGGGCCCCCTCTTCCTCCTCTCTCCCTCCATCACTGCCCTCCTAGGCTCCCCTCAAGCCATCACGCGTACGCGCAGTCGCGCACTAGGGGCGAGTGGCGACAGGGAGACCCGCATCGCATCGCGCATGGGCGTAGCGCGCACGGCGCACCGAGCGCGATGGGGTGGACAGCGCCATCGCCCATGCGGCTCGTCTCGATCGACTTGGGCCTCGATTTGTATTCCATCTGAATTCGGCCCGCGCTGAACTAGCCGCCCACTCCAGCCACGGCGCCGCAGGCCGCAACCGCCGGGCGATTCGCCGATCGCTCATTCGCTCGCTTGCTCGCTTCAGCCGGCGCCGCACCGGGCGTCAGCCGTCAGTGCGTGGCCTTCCCCGACGACGGCACGGCCGGAGTGCATGCGTCGCAGCACATGGATACGGCACGCGAGGCGCGGCGGACGCCCGCGTCGCCGGCGCCTCGCCGCATCCACGGTGCAGCTCGGCGTTACGTCACCAGAGCAGGATAAACCATGCGACGGCTCTGGAATTTTTTTCAGGTAAAAACTGGAAGCCGCATTTGCTTGTTTGAGTAGTCCCGTCGGAGAAACCACGATGATGAATTGATGATGCTGGCGTAAATCGTCACATCGTCCTGTTGTGATTTTACTGTCTAACCAGAATTTACTTCCCTAGAAATCTTTCACGAAGTGGCTTGGTTGCATCCAAACTAAGAAATTATCTTTAACTTTTGGCTACTGTTCCATCTACTGGCCAACAATCTGATGATAAAACAATGTGTTTACTGTTTAGTGGATGCTATTAATTAGGCAGAAGCTCACTTAGGATGCAAAATTGATGGTTATTGAACTATGACAGACAGACTACCCTAACCCTACCTTCTTGACATGACAAACAATGCAAAGACCACACAACCACACCAATAGAAAAATGGCTATAGAGGATGAGTGTGCCACACAAGACGATTTGAGATCCTCTGCAGTCGGTGAGGGCAATCAACCCTTCAGCGTCGTCCGATTTTAATCGGACAGGCGTGCGAGGGGGGCTTCGCACCGATGGGATCTACTTTGTAGGAGGCTTCGAAGAGAGAGAAGGGGCTTCGCGCCGTCCGATTAAGATCGAACGACTGCGAAGCCCGACTACCCTCTGCAGTCAGCCCTCCGACTACAGAGAAACCGCTCCCACACAAGACACCACCTGAAACCTCTCTTTAATGCTTATCACAATTTCAAAGAAAGAAATAAAAGAACAGAAGTCACCAGCAAGAATGATGAATCTCAAGTTCTGATCATGACAATTCTTTTTTTCTCTTGTGAACAAAAGCAACATATTTGGTGTCCGAGAATGGTTGTGGTTATAGACTAACCAATGACTGCTACTTTATTTCAGATGTAAGCATGGAACAGAAACAGGTGTTGGTCTAATTCTTCCCACGTCCTCCCATTTGCAGGGTTTTGCAGGACAACTACAATTGATTGATCGCTCATCAGCCAATGTCCTGTGATTCTGAGAAATGCTAGTTGCACCCACTACCAAGGCTCAAGAGGGGTTTGGTGCTGAGCTTACTTCACATGGCCCACCACTGGGTGAGGTATGCCTGCACTCTGCACTACTGCATGTTGTGCTTTCATTCCGTCAGAGATGTTACATCCTTCCAACCGATGCAATCTTCCAAGCTGATGATAAATGCAGGATAGCTTCCTCCTTTTTCAGCACATTGTGCATTCTATCACTGCTGTTTAAATTAAATCCAGCTATCTATCTAACTAGTGTTCACCCGTTTGCTCAAACTGTACTTTGTAAAACTATAGCGTTCATTGGTAGACAGAGATGGTTTCTGGACCAAAGTGATGAACATTTTCATTGAAGCCCTATTTACATGTGCTACCAAATCCATGGAAAATTGAGAAGAATGTATTCTGCTGCACATTTCTGTCATGATAGGACCATAATTTATTAGTTCCCTCACTTCCTTGGCAGAGTCACAACTGACGTGGTGTCATGTATGGCTCAGTGATTTGGTCTAAAACCTCGAAGGTTGACAGAACCATTTTACCAAACCTTGTTGATCATTAGCCTAACACCACCAATAAGGTGACACATCCATCCCCTATAGAAAAGTTTCCAGTAAACCTATATGTATAATTGTATAGGTAGTTCAGATTGTTCTTCCCAGGTCTAAGAATACTGCCCAAGATTCTCTGAAAGAAAAATTACACGCACCATCATGTGCATTCTATGAACCCATGCCCCAGTCCTACTCATCTTCACCGAACAGTTTCTGTGTCATGAAAAAAAAAAGCAATTTTAAGGTACTTGATAACTTGAGAAGATACCATGGTGTAAATCTCGATATGCTAAAAATATGGTCCTACCTTCTCAAGGAGAGTAAAAAACTCTGGACAAACGTATTGCTCATGAACTAAATTCAGAATTCAGACCACAAATACAACCAAAATAAGATGTGTAACACTTATCTGCAAACTCATGTAATTATGTAGCTTAGTAGACTGTCTAAGAGGGAGACATTTGTTGAGCAGGAAGAAGCCAGTAGCCACTTCCAGTGGGGCGATGTGTTCGGACACAGAACTGAACAGCCCAACCGCTCCGGCGCTTGAGTTTGACAGAATGCTGGAACCACCAAACCTCCGTCGCTTGCCTTCTTCCTCCCTGCCCGCCCATACGAAAGGGCCACTCGCGCTGCACCCTTGACGCTTTCCTCCTCCATTAAACCCAACCCAGTCCTGTTTAAAGGCACCGTCCAAACTGCGTGAACCCTTACCAAGAGGATAAGCCGGAGGAGATCAAGCTAGCTGCTAGTGTCGTTCGCTTGCTCAGCTCGTCTGTGTTTCTGCTCTGCCTGCAGTTAGCAGCCATGAACGACAGTGGCGCGTGGAAGATTTGAGCTTTGCTCAGGCTGATGAGTTGCCTTGCTCCAGTTGCCTGCTGCCTTCTTCGCCTGGAGTTCTTGTAAGGTATGCCATCATCTCGAGCATTAGTATATGTTTCAGTTTTGCAACCAATATGTTCATTAGCTTCTGATAATACAGTGTAGTGCATTTACTAATCATGTGCAATATGATGGCAAGGTTACTTCTCTTAACATTTAGAGTATCATCTAAGATAGCAGCCTTGGTCCAATAATTACTTGAACTTAATTTATACATGATGATGCGAAGCTGCCGTATAATGAGTTGTATACTTAGCCCTTAACATTTGGACACAAAAAGGCTATGTAGATATTTATAGCTTGTTCTCTTAATGTGAGCTGAGAAAAAATCATCACAAACTTAATATCTCTGAGATTAAGTCGATGAATCGAGAGGCATATGAGATGTTGACTGCTTGTTGGCTGTTGAGTTGCATCTAACAATTAGTAATCGTGGCTGCTTTAGAATACACACTAGTGTCCTTTAAAAAAACATGTAAACTCACCTAGATTGAGACATGTCAACTTTCTGGTATTTGTGTCACATATTGGTACAAACTGGTAGTGTTATACATGCATATATGTACTTGTATATGCATTTGTAGGCTAGTGGATCCTGGGTTTGCAATTAGTTTCATGATAGACTTTCTACCCTAACGGTAGCACGAAAAACTGCTAAATTTGAGCGAAATCTTGAAGTGTAATCAAAATCTGTTGAAATACTGGTTTTTTTTCGCGACGGTTCAGAAAAATCAAAAATTGCAAAATTGTGAACCCTGAAACCAAATACATTTGTAGCGTCTGTTAAGAGGAAAACTAGCAATGTATAGGCCATATTGGTATGTTTACATGTATGATATACTATCAAGTTGTCAGTGCTTTGCTACGAATAAAATGATATATGTTATTTATTTTTTATTAGGAGTGCTCATTTTGGTCCTGATATTTGTATAGTAATATTAAATAATACTAGGGAGCAAACTATATAAAAACTATAGTAGAAATATGTGATGGTAGATTCACTAACACTAGTTTTTTTAAAGTAGTATAGATTTTCCATCTAAAAATATAAGAGGTGCACCTATTTAAAAAGGTCAATGTTTATAATTCTTATATAATATTGGTTTTACAGGTTCTATGTTTCAAACAAAATCAAATTTTATAAGCCTTACATCTCAAGGCAAAATTAATAACATAGAGACTGACCGTTGGCTTGTCTGTCCTATTTTCTCTTTTTGCGAATGAGTGTTTAATCATGTGATTACTGATTACCTTATCAAATTCTGTAGTAGTGGACTGTGACTCGTTTATAGAATCAAGAACGAACACCTGATTATTTTGAGTTTAGGCTGCCTCTTCAGGTGAAGTTCTTGTTGAGTTGGTGATACTTTTCGAGTGAACTGAAGAATCATAAGGGGGGAGCAATGTCCGAAATGGAAGGAGCTCTGAGATCCTGCATGGAGCAGCTGCTCATTGCCAGGGAGGAGAGGGAGCAGATCATCGTGGAAGCAGCCAGCGAGATCTCCTCGGAGCAGAAGAAAGCGCGGGAGCTACAGCGCAAGCTCGACGCTGCAAGCAAGAAGGCCGCGAAGCTCGCCGCCGAGAACAGCAACTTCACCAAGGCCGTCGACGCGAAGGACGTGCTGATCAGCGAGCTGAAGCAGTCCAAGTCGGCCTCCGACGGCGAGCTCGCCGACACGAGGACGAAGCTGGACGCGGCGCAGAAGCAGAGCTCGTCGCTCCAGTACGAGGTGCGCATGCTCCAGAAGGAGCTGGAGATCAGGAGCCAGGAGAGGGAGTACGACCTCCAGTCCATCGACGCCTCTCGCAGGCAGCAGGCGGAGAACCTGAAGAAGATCGCGCAGCTGGAGGACGAGTGCCAGCGGCTTCGCGCCATGGTCCGGAAGCGGCTCCCCGGGCCGGCGGCCATCGCCAAGATGAGAGATGAGGTCGACCAGCCGGCCGGAGCTATCCCGAGAAGGCCACGCTCCGTGGCGCCGATGTCGCCGCGTTCCGTGGCACCAATGTCGCCGCGGTCCGTGGCGCCGATGTCGCCACGGCCCATGACGCCGATGTCGTCGCGGCCTATGACGCCAATGTCGGCGCGGCCCACGACGCCGCGGCGTGCTTCGGAGTCCGAAACTTACATGGCCAAGCTGCGCGTTGTCGAGGACGAGAACAATGCCCTGAAGCAGACGCTGGCCAAGAGGGACGCCGAGCTGCAGTTCGTGCAGATGAAGTACGCCGACGAGGCCTGCAAGCTCTCGGTGGTGCAGAGGCAGCTCAGCGAGCTGACAGAAGAGAACAAACAGTTGACTGATGCCAATGGCCAGACAGAGTCATGGGCATCCGCTTTGATTTCTGAACTGGAGCAGTTCAGGGCCGGGAAGCAGGGAAGACCTGAGATGAGCTTGCTTGACGATTTTGCTGAGATTGAGAGGTTGGAAATGGCTTCAGGTGGCCAAGGATTGTGGCCTTCAGGTGCGTCGCCGAAGAAGGCGCATTCCGAATCTGTTTTGTCAGAGAAGAACGTTAAAGATCCTGTCCAAGAAAATGGTATCTGCAATGGTAGTTCTGAATGGGTTCAGGATGTCTGCAAACTTGTGATGCATAAGCATGAAAACAGTGGGGAAAACATTGCAACCATTCTTCAGCAAATAAGTTGTGCATTGGATCATAGTGCTACTAATCACAAAGGAGATGCTTTGAGTGAATATGACCAGACCAAGATAATGGAAATGGTATCCAGTCTGACTGAAAAGATCACCCCCGTTATTGGCAGCATATCTGCAGAAAGCAATGTTGCGAATTCTGAACAACTATTGCTTGACAAGGCTGAATTTTCTGCTCGCCTTGAACACCTGGTCCATGTCTGTCATGATCTACTACATGGAAAATCTAACCTTGAAAAGTTTGTGGATGAAGTTTGTTTAATCCTGGAGTACATAGTGAGCCAATACTTTTTCTTCCAAGAACAATCAGATACCGCAGATAAGAATACAGAGAATTTTGATGGAGATGGATCGTTAATTACAGTAAAAATGAATGGTAGCTGTGACATGGAAAGTCCAAAATCAGCAAATGCTCTAGAGGTACGAACAGAAGCACAGAAAGAATCGATTCAGTCTACAGAAGGCCAGAAGCCGGATCACAATTTGGTTAATCAACATGAGATTCAGCTTGATGAAGAACTTGCAAGAGTTATACTAGATCAGAATGAAAAAATCAATCAGGACAACTCAACATTCTGTGAGATAGAAAGGTAACTACGAGGAACACATCCAATTATGTTGCCTGCAATAAATTAACCTTTTCTCTGCTGTTGAGAAATTGTGCATACTCATGCCCATTTTTTTGGAATGCAGCCCCCCTGCTCATCCAAGTTTGGAAAGTATGGCACAAGAGGAAAATCAATTAGTATCAGTAAGTCCCTGTTGTGTTCCCATAATTGTCAGTAATATAGCAAAAAATCAGTAATCATATGCCTATCAGACAAGTCTCCGGTATGCTTATTTCACCATTCATCAATTACAAAGTTCGAACTTTATGCAGGGTTCAGAGATATCAGCCGCAGCTGGTAAGCTTGCAGAGTGTCAGGAGACCATCACAAACATAAGCAAGCAGTTGCAAGCTTTGAAGAGCCCAGCAATTTCAGGCAGTCTAGATAGATCAATGTCCAACCCCAGACCGAGCTCAGCTAAATCTGACTACAAGCCCCAGTCACTTGCAAGCATTCTTGCTGAAGAGGACGGCAACACCGAGGGTTCCAGTTCTCCTGCACCCAAAGAAGTGCCCTCCAAAAAAGAGTCTTATGCTGTATCACGGAAAAGTGTAGCACAAGAGCGGAGTGATAATGCTGCTCTCTACGCTGTCTACGAGAAACCAACACAAAATACTGTTTATCCGGTGCTTCCGTATTCACCAGAGACCATTTCTGCTGATCCTAAGAAGAAAAGGCGGAGTCCCAGCTTGCTGGGTAGGATAATCTTCAGAAAGAAAGTGGAAGGCAACTAGATAATGTTGAGCTGCAGAACTAGTGGATGCACTGTGCTGGTAAAAGTTTGCCATCTAACTAGCACTCCACTACTATACTGTCACTGGCGATTTGAGCTCTGTAGCTTGTTCTGTTTGTGCAATCTTTGCATTCCTGTTCCTAGGGTTCAACCTTTTTGGTCACACTCTTACAGAACCTGATCACTGATGGTAAGAGAGACTCTGCAGTCTGCACATGATCTTGTATCGGTTTTCCTTGACGTGGACAAGTTTTCCTTTGTGTATTTATGGACTCCAGTGGTTGTACAAATGTTAATTTAATAAATTAAAAAATCGTTCTTGTTGAGTAGAATATGTACTAGACATGTCATATATATATTTGTCTGTCTGGGCGGTTCCATGTTCCAAGTTCCAACATCTCTTCATGGCCTATACTGTTTGGGGTTCAGAGTTCAGACACTGCCTTGAGCTTCCACGTGCAATTGTAATAACCCAAATTTCAAAAGAGGATTTGAATAAATTACAACTTGAAACAATGCAGCTGGATTGCTTCTGAATTCTGATGCAGAAGATATCCCATTGTGCCGTTGAAACTACAATAGAGATCTACTGTCAGTTGCCCTGCTCTCTAGCCGTTGAAACTACAAGTGCTCATCCCTAGAAGGATCCTCTCACGAGGATGTGACCTTCTGACTTTGCATATCATGCTGGTGACAGTCACAGTCCTGTACACAGCACGATCGGTCCAGCTGATCGCAACAGAAAGAAGCACAATTCTTCTTCTAGATGCAATGCCGTCCAAATTAATCTCTAGTCGCACAAAGGACGGCCATTTTCTAAAGGCAGCAACACCATCAAGCCACTGGGTTTCCAGACGCTGACCGGTCGCAAAACAAACATCAAAAGTCTGAAGCACTACTAGACCACTACTCTACTAGAAGTTGCCGTCGGATACAAAAAAAGGGGCATCGCTCTGCGTCTGCAACTCTGCATGCGTTTGACAATTTTTGCAAGGCTTCGTATATTATCATACGGACATATATTCCTTGATCCTTCAGCGTTTGCACTTTGCAGACACCTGTATGCAGTCAGACAGGAACTCCTCTGCAGGCCTGAGTGACGCCTGTCGCTTGGGACGGCAGAAGCTTCAAGCTTGTCATTTTCTTCCGTTTTTTTTGTTTATTTTTTTGGTTCCTGATAGACTGACGGCAATTGCTTGTCACTTGTACTCTCTGCCTCGCACTTTTATGGTCACTTATCTTGTAGGCTTTTTTGGAGTTGTTGTGCCCAGCTAGCGAGTTTTTTAAATAATATCTTTTTAAAAAATCAAATATGTATGTCTATTTCAAAAAATTGCAGAAGTAACATTTAGCTGGCAGTGCCAACTGAACGCAAGTGCCGACTTGTGCTGATGTGGCAGAATCTGATAGGCCCGCAGCATCCAGTCAGCACTTAAAGTGCCGATTGGAGCTAACGTGACCCCAGTCAGTACTTTGTCGGCACTTAAAGTACCGACTAGAGCTCCAATCGACACTTCAAATGCCGACTAAATACTACTTCCGCATTTTTTGAAACGAGCGTACAAATTTGAAAAAAAAAATAAAAAAATAAAAAAAATCTGCAGCTAGCCCGGTAGCCAAATGGCAGGTTTCGGCTCACTCACGCTGCGTTTGGTTTTGAAGTGGACTGAGGCTTCGGCTCCTCCAAATGGTTCTCGTTATCACCACACAAGTTGGGTTATGTTTTTTTCGTCAAATTCAGGCTGCTGCTGCTGTATTGATGCTTGCTTGACCTGCAACTTATCCAAATTCAAGTACTTTCCTTGTCGTGGACTTATGATTATCCTTTGTGATACTAAACTGCTCTTGCGTCCGCGTTGACCATAAATCGCATCCGACTTTGTTCAACTTAAATTTAGAGCTTGTTTTGTACGGGCTCGGCTCGGGGTTTTGCTTTTACTAATTATGATTTTTTTATTCTCTCTATAAATGATTTTATGGTAAATCATATTCAACTGTAAAATTATTTGTCGTGATAACTAGATCCTAATTTTCGTAAGAGATAATATATAGTGATCTAAATGACCGTTATACCTATGTATTTGTGTTGTATTATATATTGATGATTTATATTATATGGTCTAAAACCATACAAATAGAAATAAACAAATAATTACAATGATGAATCATACTATATATGTACTTTTAACTATGTATAAATAGTTCCTAAAATTTTACGGGTATTTTTAATTTTTGTAAGCCAATCATTATGAGAAGTAATGTTTTACATGGTTTCTCCCGCAATAAAAAAGGAGAATCATTTCTTCTAAATTTTATCACGGATCACTTCTATTTTTACCCATTTGGAAGGGTTTTTAGAGATTCTAATCTGTCTCAAAAATTCTTACCAAACGAGACCTTGATCACTCACTTTTTCACTTTGCCTTTTTAAATATGGAAGCATTCATTTGAATGTTTGTGACCAAAAACTTCGTACCTGGATTGGTTTTCACTGTCGAAAAAACAGAAACTTCGTTAAGATTTGTGATAGTACAACTGATTATGGACATAAGAAAACTTGCCAAGCGTTATCCATTCAGACTTTTGCAAGAATTTAAGAAGAGACCATTATCATTCAAACAGTTTTGAAAAATATGAGGCTGAGATGTATGAATCTAATATAGGAGGGAATGATTTTGGGAGAACCTTATGTAGTTTTTTTAAAATATTTTTTTAAAGAAGAAGAAATGTGGGAAGAAAAGAAAACGAACGAGAAGCTCATTACAGATTTTTTAAATAATATTTGTTTTAAAAAAATTCAAATATGTATATCTATTTAAAAATTTTGCAAAAGTAGCATGCAGTTGGCACTTGAAGTGCCAACTGGATGTTACGTCGGCTCTAGTCGGCACTCCGACTACGCCACGTCAGCTCTAGTCAAATTCTGTCACGTCAGCTTCAGTTGGCATTTTAAGTGCTGACTGAAGATCGAGTCGACACTTTAAGTGCCGACCGCATGCTACTTCTGCAATTTTTTGAAACATGCATACATATTTGATTTTTTAAAAAATATTATTTAAAAAAGCACGCTCATTACATCCTTTTGATATCATAGTCTTGTACATTTTCACATCTAAGTAACAGTTAGAATATGTCCATTAGAAAATCTGCAATTACAAAGTCCTAACTCCTAAGCATGTGTCGGAATCGCCATTACTGCCACTAATTCCAGTTTGACGAGTGAACCACCTGTCCCGCTCTCCGTACGTGCCGTCTCGCAACGAAATCTCGAACAGGTCGGAGTCGGCGTCAGGGTCGCCGGCCGACGCGGTGCCGCCGTTGTCCTTCCTGCTCTTGCTCATCTGCGAAGCCTCCAGCCAGCCGGAGTCGACGCGCCCCATGGAGAAGAGGTCGCCGCTGTCGTCGAAGTCGAGCCCCATCGAGCCGCTCCGGGCGCCGTCCCCGGCCGACGCGGCGCGCAGGAAGCACGGGTTCGCCGTGCGCCGCGCGTTCGCCGGCGCGTACCGGAACTTGCCCTGCCCGAGGTTGACCAGCGCCATCACGTCGAAGCCGGAGGCGAGGACCGGGTACAGCGGGCTCGAGAACGCGTCGGCGTTGCAGCTCACGGCGTGGACCAGCTGCCCGTCCACCGTGAAGAACACCTTACGCTTCGCCGGCTCGAAGCCGCAGCCCACCACCTTGTCGACGCCCGCCCACGACGACTTCTCCGACTCGTACACCAGTTTCATCCCTGCATCAATTCACGAACTCTTCGATCAGTTCATGGCTTTCACGGTCAAAAGCAAGTTTTTTTTTTTTTGGAAGAACGGGCCAGGAAAATGCAAGAATTTTTGGAACGGGAGATGGTTGTTACCGTCAGGGTTCACCCTATCGATATTTAAAAAATATCGGAGTGTAGTGATAAACGGGAATATCGGATATATCGGAATTCTATCGGAGATAGAAAAAAAATTTCGGACAAAATTTAAAAAATTTCTCTCAATTTGTACAAAAATGAAAATAAACCATTTCTAAACTATATAACATCAAAAACTAACCACAATAAATTAAAAAACATGAAAAAATCCTCAATTCATAACATAAACCGCATGCCACAAGTCAATAATATATACAATTGATTCATCATCATGCATTCCAAGACAAATATCCATAACAAGCCACATACTCAATATATTGTCTAAAATATCACAAGTACATCATATAAAAAACATCACCACATAATGGTCATTTCAATTTTCAACCACATCAACAACATCATATTATTATTGTTTACAAAATAACACAAACACATGATGCAAAAAACATCACCATACAATGGCCCAATGGTCATTTCAAGTTTCAACCACATCAAAAACATCATGTCATCATTGTTCACAAAATATCGCAAACACATTATGGAAAAAACCGCACCATACAATCCTCATTTCAACCACATCATGCTATCATTGTTCACAAAATATCATAAAAGCAGCCATACTCCATACTCCAGTCCTTGAATACTCCATTAAATTCAATCCTAACAAAGAAGAAGTTGGTTCAATATATAATAAAAAACATTATCAAACAAAGACACATTGTCAAACAAAGAAATTTCTCTAACCCTTAATAGGACAGATAACTTCTTGACCCTTTTTGATCTTGGGCGTAGAGGAGTTGGATGTTTATTTGTAGCACCTATAAAAATGCATAGATATAAATATACTAACAGAAGTATATATAATGCAAGTCAAATAAAAGTTTAATCAAAGCTTATTTTTACCACCACCGCTAGTTTGACCTCCATCAACACATTCTTCATCACCATGAGTCTCTCCAACACCACCATCATCATCATGACCTTTTTTGAAACATATATGCCATTAACAAACTTAGATAAAAGAATACTAAGAATGCGATCAAAACTTAAAACTTACCATGCATCACCTTCACTATCATTAGAATCAAACTCCGCATACTCATGGCTACCTTGTGTAGAATCTGATTCAACATCCTCTATCTCAACATCCTCTTCCACAAATCCTAGCCTCCTTTTCTTACCCCTTTTTTGAAGAGTATCCTTTTTAAATGCAGCCACCTCGGTCTCATCCATCTCTAACTCTTGTGCAATGAATGTACTAGGATTGGCAGTTTCAAGATCACTTTCAATAAATTCATCAAGAATCGGCGCAGACTCATTTCTAGAGTTACAAAACCAATCCATGATTGGGTTATCTTCATCATACAAGGCACAATCCATTAAGATACTACAAGGATCAGAATCTGGTTCATGATGAAATTGCATGTCTTGAATGTTTTGCATTCCGTCTTCAAACTGTTGGATGCGCAACTTCAAATTATAGTGAACATAAACTAACTTGTTGGTTGATGGTTAGCTGAACAACTAGCAACCCCGCTACCACGTGACTTAACAAGAGATGGGGGAGTTCCTTTTTCGAAAGCATATTCTGCCAAAGACTCTCTCATTGCCATTTGAATTTGTGCTTCTTCATCAGGAGGAATTCCTGTCTTGCCATAACTCCTATGACCATGACCTCCTGTCATAATCTCCATTTGAATAAATTGTTGAAGATCCTTGTTTTTCTTTGATCGTATTCTACGGTTAGCCACCTGATCTATCATTAGTGTCTTAACATTAAGTGGCACATTTTCACAAGGAACTACATTCCCAGATACTCCAGCCAAATGCTGCCTAAATCGTGTTGCACCTCCACCGGCAATAGATGTGGGGCAATAATAACAACTAAAGCCGTTTACTTTATATTTTTCACCATGACTCCATATATACTCAATAGAATTTTTCAATTTCACCCGCCTCCCTACACCACACCAACACCGCAAATTAAAATGAAACAAAGATTAATAAATAGGAAACGATTCACAAGCATAATGATCCATGCAACAAAGTGAGAGTAACAAAGTGTGTCTATTTACCATTTTTGCAAACCACCTCAACATTAGTATCTGTCATTGTGCTCCGACCAGCAGTCATGGTGCCCTTGCCTTTGTCCTTATTTGATTGTCCCGCATTAGCTGCACCTGCACATGCTCCCGCTACATTATCTTCATCGCTTCCTGTCACCATCATCACTGAAAGAGGCCAGAGAAATGTTCACTAATAGAATGACAACATACAAAATTGAAACTAAACAAAATAAATAGCCAAGATTCTTACATTGTTCACAGGAGCAAAGCAAAAAAAACAGAACTAAAGCAAAGCAGAGCAAGGGGCAGGGGCGCAGGGCACCGGCGGGCAGGCGCCGGCGGCGTCGGCGGCGTCGGGAGGCTGCGGGGGCGGCGGGGAGGTGGCTGGGAGGTGGCGGGCCGGCGGCAGGGAGCGCCGGCGGCAGAGAGCGCGCGTGCGGTTCACGGGAAGCACCGGCGGCGGACTGAGCAGGAGCGCAGCGGGGAAGCGGAGTGAGGAGACGGGCCGGCCGGCAGCGGGGAGGCGCCGGCGGTGGGGCGCGCCGGCGGTGGGGAGCGCGCGCGCGGGTGGCGGGGAGCGCGCGCGGGTGCGGGGACTGGAATGGAGGGGCCGGCGGCGGGGAGGCGGGCCGGCGGCCGGGAGGCGTCGGCGGCGGGGAGGCGTCGGCGGCGGGGAGGCGCCGTCGGCGGGGAGGCGCTGGAGCGCGCGCGCGGGTGGCGGGGAGCGCGCGCGCGGGTGCGGGGACTGGAATGGAGGGGCCGGCGGCGGGGAGGCGGGCCGGCGGCCGGGAGGCGCCGGCGGCGGGGAGGCGCCGGCGGCGGGGAGGCGCTGGCGGCGGGGAGGTGGGGACTGGGGAGGAGGGGAGGAGAATAGTCAGGTTTAGGTTTTGGTCGGGCTTCAAATGGGCTGTGGCCAAATTCAAAAATTCCGAAATTTTTGAGCGGTAAGGGAAAAATTTCGGGGGTCAGCGGTAATACGGATTTATCGGATTTATCGGATTTCTCAAACCGATAAATCCAACCCTGGTTACCGTCGAGGTAAACCGCGCCGTTGGAGTGGAAGCCGATGGACGACGCGTACGTTCCGGCCAGCGACGGCCGTGACGCGGCGGCGAGGCCCATCGACATGACCGTCTGCCTTTGCAGGCTTTGCTTGTCCTGGTGATCGTCTTTGGTGGCAGCTCTAGTTTCCTGGATCGCGTTCCTGGCGGTGTCCGGTACGAAACTGATGAGCTTAGCGCGGTCTCTCTCGCCGGAGCCGTCACTGCCGCGCCTGCTCGTCCTCGACGCCGACCACTCCGGCTGCCACGTGTTGAGGTAGATGATGGTGATCTCGAAGTAGGCGTCCTGCGGGAACGGTGCGCCGGCGAGTGGCGGGCCGGGCAGCGGCAAGCTCATCCTGGCGATGCACAGGGCGTTGTTGTTCCCGGCGTCCTGGTCACCGCGAAGGGGGCTCGGGATGCTCCCGGGGAGCCACTTCCTGGTGGATGCCGAGGCGGCCGCCGCGATCACCGGGTTGAGCCGCACCGCCTGCATCCGCTCGGACGAGACGGCGGGCACCTCCCAATCGGCCTCCGCCATGTCGCGGCTCGTCCCGGAGTCGCAGGCCGGGCAGAGGCCCCACAACGGCGAAGACGACGTCGACCTCGTCCGCGGAGGCGCCACAGCGAAGTGAGCGAACACAAACTGCCCCCACCCGTTCTCCGCCGCCTCCGTCACCAGCCGCGGGTGGTTCTCCCACTGGAACGGCCCCTGCGGCGCACCCCGGTACCTCACCTCCACTTGGGCATGGTGGTGGTGGTGCAACTGCTGGAACCGGAGCCCCGCCCGGCCGCTGGTGGCGTGGTACCTGATATTCAACTTCCCTAACCCAAGGCTCGCCGCCGCATCCCCTCCACCTCCACCTCCAGCCCCACCCCCCACCCCACCACCACCAGTCACAGTCTCCGTCATCTCCGGCGGCGCGTTACGCGGCGAGCTCCGCCGGCGGTAGACGAAGAAGGCGACCGCGACCAGCGCCGCCACCGGGAGGACCACGGACAGGAGCAGCTTCACCCACAGCGCCATCCTATCCGGCTATCCGGCTATCCCTCCTCTCCTCTCCTCCCGCGCGCGGAGTTCTTGCACCTGCCCCCTCTACTCACTCACTGGGAAACCATCCTGAACACGAGCTTTGCCGCCGAGGTGGGCGCGGTCACGAGCACGGACATGGACATGGTACGAGACCGAGACGTTGATTTCTCGCGGGTTTGGTTTGGCGGGGAGTCTAGGAAGGCTGGCGCGCGCGGCGAGGGAGTCTGGCTGACTGAGTAACTGGCTCAACGGAAGCAGGCGAGAGGGCGGCGGCGGCGGTTGAAGCCCGGATTCATGGCCGCGTCGTCGCAGGGTTGATAGGTTAGTGACGTGACGTGACGTGAGAACGCCTTAATGTAGTGCAAGTGCAACGTCGAGCAAATCTCTTTCTTGTGTGTGAACACGTACTTTTGGAGGTTTTTTACAAAAGGGAGCGAAAATTAAAATTTAGCGTGCCGCTAGCTCGTCGCACTCGACTAATAACTCCATCCGATTCTTTTTATAAATCGATTTGAAGTTTGAACTTGTATGTGAGAATTTTAAAAAATAACTTAATATAGCTCGTAGTGATCGGTTTGCTCACCATGATAAAGTAAAAAAAAACATAGTTTCCAAATAGCTATGAAATAGTATAACTATATATGCAACACGTAGGTCTCAATGAAATCCCCTTCTTTTTATTATTATAAGATAGACTAACTGATGGAAATGCGCAAATCATTTGCACATGTATTTCCGAAATAATTATATCTTGCTAGCATAGGGCCATGCATGCATCCGACGTAGCGACCGACCGTATGATTTTTGGGGCATCTACAACATTTCAATTTGCAGCGAGCTGAGGTATAAACACCTGTAAAGACTGGTTTCTACTGATATGATTATCAATCTGTAGTTTGTACCTAGGTAATTTGCTTGCATGAACGACAGACCAATGGATTTAAAAGAACGATCCTTGATTTCCGGCCGCTAGCTCAAAAGCTAGCGAGAGCCGAGAGCTCTGCAAACGCTTCCGTTACACTTGAGTTCAGTTCCTCACTAAAGCTGATCGTATGGTTGTTGTCTGAAGGTACAAAATGCAGAGATACCAAATCCTAGGAAAAGTATACGTTCTTCCTCAGTTCCTCATGGATCCTGATTCGTTGAAAATATAAAGGGAATACTGGCTCCAGGCCAGGCTCCAGCCCATTCTCTGCTTCTTTCTTGGGCCATGTGTATGGCCTCCGCAATCTATTGCGCAACAGGTAGAACTACTCATTCCACTGCTCCCTTTCCACAGCGACAGCGAGCGCTTGACTTCCACAGCATGCATGGAAGACTTTGGCAAGAGGACATTTTTACTGGAGAAAGAAAATCCGAGTAACACCGAAGGAGTCGGCGTCTTCGTTTCTGATATGTAGAAGCGGTCCAGACACGGCTGTTCGGTTGATGTAACATTACTGTAGAACCGTGATTTTAAAGGCCTGTTTCAAGGGGGCCGAACTGAATGCATACTAGTCTCCAGCAAAACCCACGCCCACAGGGAGAATTCGCAGAGGATGCTGTTCGGCCCGAACAGAGGTATACATCTTTGGTTCTTCATTAGTACTGTTGGCAGGTCGCATGGGATTTATGTGTGACAAACCACACGTGGAGCTTGATCATCTACTGTTGGCATGGCTGCTAGTTTGTTATGGAGTTGGCAATGCTTATTGCTCGACTGTTCATGAGGATAACAGAGATTTGTATTCGTTGCTCGACTTCAAGCATGGCATCACCAGCGATCCAAGTGGAGCCTTGAGCTCTTGGAACACCAGCACCCACTACTGTAGGTGGAGGGGAGTCAGTTGCACGCCAAAGCGACCATGGCGTGTATGGGGGCTTAACCTCACGGGCCAAAGTATCGGAGGCAATATCACCTCATCTCTTACAAACCTAACGCAACTTAGTATTCTTGACTTGTCCTCTAATCTTTTAGTTGGCAACTGGCAAGATACCTCTTCTTAATGGTTACCAGCAATTGGAAATCATTTATCTAAATGATAACTCATTGAAGGGGAGTATTCCTGATACACTCACAAACTGTTCCAACCTAAGAAAGCTAAACCTCTCTAGAAACCATTTATTTGGTGTAATTCCTCCTAAAATAGGCACCATTTCCAATCTACAATATTTGCGCATTTCCCATAACAATTTTACTGGAAGCATACCCTCAACTTTTTTTTGAGAAGTAGATGCAGCACAGCCGCACCCCGCTTTGATTGAAAGCGAAATAGACACCAAGTTACGCTGGGGTTACCAGCTACAAGAGTAACCACACGGAACCACACCCCTCAAAAGTTCGCGGCGAAAGTCCAGGAGACCACACACAACCAACACAGCCGACAGACACCCCTAACAGGAACTACTGAACTGCAAAAGTAACTCAAGACTGTTGAACAACCAGCGCCAAACATCAGTAGGCACAAAACAAAACAAAACCGCCAATTACTTGGTGCAAAGATTCACCCATCGGACCGTGCGTTTGCCGGTGCGACCCTTGCCAGCACTTAAATTTGAGCACGGAGCAAGTCCCTGCACTTTGTTGCCTCCTCCAATCTCTTGACTGGCGCCAATTTCGTCCACTGCTCCAAGAAACAAATTACCCGATAAGGCACACTATGAGCATTAGCCGAAAGCACATTATTGAACACAAAATCGTTTCGGTTAATCCACAAAGTCCAAAAAACCGCAGCATACACACCCAACATGTTAATTTTCCTACGAGACGACAAACTACACCCCAGGACCGAAAAGATATTAGAAATACCATCCGGACAACGCAACCAATTTAGGGAATCCCTCACAAAACACCAAGTGAATCTGGAGAGGGGACAATGGAACAATAAGTGATCAACCGACTCAATCTGATGGCACAGTTTGCAGTGAGGGTCCCCAGCCCACATCTTCTGGCCAAGTTGCTCACCCACCTGAATCCTACCTCGCATAGCCAACCACAGGAAACATTTAACTTTTAGGGGGGCAACACATTTCCAAACGAGCTTCAACTCGCTATCCCCCACCCCACGGAAAGAGAGCCAATTATACAGTGAGTTCACCGAGAAGACACCCTTGTCTAGAGCCCAAATAACAGAATCCGAACCGGCCCTAAAGGGGACCGAGTTGCACAATTCAAACATATCATCCCACATCTGCATCTCTGATGGGTTCAGGGATCTCCTGAAACCAACATCCCAGTCATTGAGACGAGCGTCCGAAACTAAACCCCCCGGGCTCGAACAGATTTCATACAGGGGAGCACAACTGATTTTGAGCGGGACCTCGCCAGCCCAACTATCCTCCCAGAACCTAACCCTACTACCATCACCAACCGAGAAGATACAGTGTTTGTGATACCACGATCTAAATTTCATCAGACTATTCCAAAAATACGATCCTCTTTGCACCCTATCCCCAAAAAGGCTTCCGCCCCGATCATACTTACTTCTAAGCAGATCATAACACACCCCTTTGTGCCTCCCCAACAGACGAAGAAACCATTTAGCTAGTAGAGAGATATTCATGACTTTGGTATCGATGAAACCCATCCCTCCAAACTTCTTCGGCATACACATCGTCTCCCAGTTGATCATATGATATTTTCTCCTATCGCCCAAACCAGCCCAATAAAATCGACTCCTAATTTTGTCAAACTGCTTGTGCAATGAATTCGGAAGAAGAAACACCCCCATTGCATACAAAGGAATACTGCTGAGACACGAGTTGATCATCACCATCCTACCCCCGTGCGATAAATGACCACACTTCCATGTCGATAACCGGTTCTCCACTTTTTGGACTAAACCCTCAAAATCCGCCCTAGAGGGTTTAAGGAAATTAATCGGCAATCCTAAATAAGTGATGGGAAAAGATCCCAAAACACAATTAAGCCCATCAGCGGCCCATTGCGCTTCCTCCTCGTTCAACCCCATCGTGAACAATTGACTTTTATGGTAATTTACTTTTAAACCCGACATATTCTCAAAACAAAAGAGGAGGAATTTGATCACGACTAGATTCTGCTTCGAAAAATCCAGCATGATAACAGTATCATCAGCGTACTGAAGATGAGTAATCCCACCACTCACCAAGTGAGGCACCACACCACTCAGCAGGCCATTGGATTTGGCACGGGTCAACATTCCAGACAAGGCATCCGCAACCAGATTAAATAACAAAGGAGACATGGGATCACCCTGCCTCACCCCCCTGTACGTCCGGAAAAACCTCCCTGTCGACCGTTAATGTTAATAGCCACCCGACCACCAGAAACCACACTATCCACCCATCTATTCCACTTGTCGTGAAAAACCTTCTTGGCAAGGACTTCCCCCAAGAATCCCCAGTTCACCCGATCGTAGGCCTTTTCGAAATCCAACTTGATCAAGAGACATCTTTGTTTAGTACAGTGAATCGAGTGCAACACCTCATGCAGAGTCACCACCCCTTCCAGTATATTCCGACCCGGGATAAAAGTCGACTGACATGGATCTATTACTTTATCCGCCACATCCGTAAGTCTGAGATTCAGGACCCTGGTAATAATTTTGAAGCACACGTTGAGCAGGCAGATAGGTCTAAATTGTTTGATTGAACAGGCATCTTTGACTTTAGGTAGCAGGACGATCTCACCATAGTTAAGCCTCCCAAGGTCCAACTTATCCTGGTAGAGATCATCTAGCATCTCCTTGACCTGAGCCCGAAAGTGCCCCCCAAAAAGCTTTATAGAAACTAACCGAGAACCCATCCGGCCCTGGAGCAGTGTTGACTTTCATCCCTCTAAAAGCCTCGTCCAACTCCTCACAGGAGAAAGGTCGAATCAAAGCATCATTATCTTCAACAGACACTCTCCCATGCGAGGACCAAAAGTCATCAGCTAGACGCAGCACACCCCTCTGCTCCGATCCAAACAGCTGTTTATAATACCCATAGATATGAGCCTGCAGCCCCTCCTCATCTTGAATGATCCCTCCATCCGATTCCAAAAACACAATTGTAGATTTTTTTTTTCCGACCGGTGGCCATCTTATGGAAATACCCTGTGTTCACATCCCCCTGCGTCAATCACTGTTGGCCACTCCTCCTATGCCAATAGACCGCCTCTCGGTGAAAAAAATCTGCCATTCGACAGTCGAGGTTATATCTAGACTCCCACTCATCACCAGCCAACCCAACAGTGTCCGCTTTCTCCTCCAATTTTTTAATTTCCTCCATACAAACTTCCTTGTCCCTCTCCTCCGACCGTCTGACATTGTTACTCCAACCCCTAATTTTCTTCCTCAACACATTCCCTTGACTTTTCCAG
Organism: Zizania palustris; assembly: GCA_019279435.1. Taxonomy (NCBI): domain Eukaryota; kingdom Viridiplantae; phylum Streptophyta; class Magnoliopsida; order Poales; family Poaceae; genus Zizania; species Zizania palustris. The sequence goes on from JAAALK010000283.1 coordinate 35,056,335, forward strand.
AAATCCAGGATCGGGGTGTGACCCCTATTAGGAAGCTGAGCGAAGAGCCAAGGTTTGAAACCATCAACTCCCAACCAACCATTATCAAACCGAAAGGAGACATTCTGCCGAACAATCTTCTTATCAAGATCAACTATCAAAGGACTATGATCAGAAACCACACCAGGGAGGATCACAACTGAAGCTAAAGGGAAGAGAGCCGACCAGGAAGAAGAAGCCAAAACTCTATCCAGCACTTCCCTCGTAGGGTTGATTTGTTTATTCGACCACGTAAACTTGCACCCTATTTTCACAATTTCCTCCAGCTCAGAAGATTCAATGAACTCATTGAACGCATCCACCCACCTCCAGTGAATAACCCCTTTGGATTTTTCACCTGCCGACCTGATCAAATTGAAGTCACCCCCCAGAACTATGGGCACCGTAACCGAAGAGATCTTTTCAGATAATTCTTGAAGGAAACCCAACTTCTCATCTCCTATAATCGGACCATATGCGTTCAAAATTTCCCAACGCACCCCACTACTTTTTGATTCAACACCCAGACAAATGAAAAAACGACCTTGATCCACATTGGTAACGTTGAACAGGTCAAGGTTCACCCCACTCAGTAAACCCCCAGAATGGCCAACCGCCGGTTTAGTGCACCAGAAAAAGTCTCTATTGAGACAGAAATTCTCAAGCTCTTTAGCCGTGAAACTCTCACGAAACGTTTCTTGCAAACAAACAAAATCGAACAGATGTTTTTTATAAAACTCAGAAAGTTGCCTACGCTTGGCCACACTACCGAGACCTCTAATATTCCAGAACAAAGCCTTCATGAATTTTCTAAAACATCACCCGACACCGAAGAAAGACCCGGGCCTGAGGTCCCCTCCATGACCATCCCCTCAACGGGAGACACCCCCTCGGCCACCACCCCCTCATTGTTGTTCTCAACCTCAACGATATTTCTTTTTTGTGCCGCAAACAACAAAGCCTGTGCCATCTCCCTAGCTTTGATCAATTGTATCTGATCAGTGATCACCTCCTTGGACGGACCCAGGGTCACCCCCGAACCAACAGCTATCCTAGCCAGACAATCATCATCTACTGAATGCAAAATCGCGAACCGAGACATACCTGATATATCGTTTTTTGAATCAGCCCTGAGTTGTGCTTTAGCAACAATAGAAACGCCATCTCGTTTAATCCGCGAGCTCTGCCTGACAGCCACAGGTGGACCCCTTCCACCCCTATTCTTCCCCGCTTTCTTCCTCTGAACGGCCTGAAACTGCTCAACCTCCTTCTCCCCAGCCACCTCATCATCCACTACCCGACCATCAACCTGGGAAACCCTCTCTGGAGACAAGACAACACCCCTGGCTGTAATGTTGTCCACAGCACCACCAGCATCCAGATCCTCAACCCTACTTGACTTTCCCGTAGCCGACTGACAATTCACGCCTTGAGTTTCCTCAGCAGCCCCTCCATAAGGACGACAATAAACATCAGGGATCGTGGAGAGAACATCATCTTCAGACATGTCATCAGACTCTCCCCCAAACTCATCAGCATCATTTGGCCTACTCCCATCCTGATTATCTGCATCACCCTGGAATACTGAATTCTATGGAGGTTCATTGTCGACAGGGTTGCCAAACTCGGTCCCAACCCCTTTACCAGCAGATTTTCATTTGCTCAAATCAACCTTGAAACCATCCGGTTTGTGTTTGGAGGCTTTCACCCCATCCAGCTCCGGAACCCACTTGATTTTATAGCCCACTTTGTTGATGAACACCTCGGACACCCCCTCAATCAGAAAAGGATCCCTACAAAACACCTTCACACGGATAGGACCCGAACGGGACAAAGAAGGACGATCCACTTTTGTTGGCTTACCAATCAACCTGGCGATATTCATCACATGATCCTCCGCACGGGCGATCTGCGGGATTCCGAAAGCCCTAACCCAGACCATCTGTAATTCTGAAGACGCATGAATATCCCTGTCGGAAACCCTTATGTTGGCTCTCACATTAAATCGTTGGAACTCAAAACACCTGAGCCTTGCTAACTCCCATCTGGCTTCCTTCGACGGAAACTCAATAAGGAATTGATCCTTATCAACTTGCAGCACAATCCAATCCCAACTCGCAGAATAAAGATGCTTTAACTCAATTAAAATTTGTGATTCAGAACACACCCCCTCCTCCACAGTTAAAATCCCCGTAACAGCATGGTTCGTCACCTTTGCATCACCAACAGGGATCTCCAAATGATGAAAAGCTTGATTGGGTAATCCATAAGCGCATAACTCCAAAGACCCCGACATTTTAGCACCAGACCGAGCCACCAACATCGGGCAACCAGAAGAGATATGGCCCGTTTGCTTGCAAACAAAGCATATTGTCGGGTTGGTACAGTTCACCTGGTGATGACCAGAGAGCCCGCAGTTGAAACAAGTAAGCTCTTCAGTTTTGAGATCTCGACCTCCCCTCTGATCACGCTTTTGTTGACCACTGCCTTGACCTTCATCCCTACGCCAGACAAACGCCCTGTCATCCTTGCGTTGAGCCTCCACCGGCTTCTTCTCCCACCCCGGCCACCGCTGGCCGCGGCCACCACCATCGCCCCCACGGCCTTGTTCGCGATCCCCTTTGGATCCATCGCGTTCAAACATTCTCCTCTTGTTCCCCATGTAATCTTCACCCCACTGACGATCCATTTCCTCCCCCCTCACAACCTCAAAGAAAGAACGAGAATCGACCAACCTCGGTGATTCACGACGAAGAAATTTAGCCGCAGAGCCAAACCTCCGAATGTCGACCCCCGAAGCCGGAAAACCACGCTCCACCACCTCCTTAGTGGTCGGAACCCCCCGCGGAATCCACACCCACGCCGGACGAGACGACCGCCACGAATGGTGGATCACCGAGTCGAGAGAGAAACCCTCGCCAGGAACCCTAGCGCTGAGACGGCGGAGAGGGGAAAAGGAAGAGCCCAGTCGCTCCCGAACCTGGCCAGGAACAAAACCCCCGGCGCTCACCAACGTGGGTTGGGCCGCAGAGACCCCCGAAGCCGAGCCAGCCCACGCGCCATCGCCATTGGGCCGCCCAGGATCCGCCGAGTCCTCAAGGGCGAGAAGACGCGACGAGGAGCTCGGTTGGCCCATCTATGCATCGTAATTTTTACACTCGCCCCACCCTCAACCTTTTCAAATCTCACACTATTACACTTTGCCTATCTTGTATCAAATCAACTCGATGGAAACATTCCCAAAGGACTTTGGCAATTACCAAATATGGTTGATTTGTTACTCGGTCAAAATAGGCTTATAGGTAAAATCTCCCAATCTATTAATATGTCTCGTCTTGAAGTTCTGGGTGTTGACTTCAATAAGCTCGGGAAGGTATTGCCATCCAACTTTGGCACTGCCCTCCCTAGGCTCCGAATTCTATCGATGGCAGGCAACATGTTTAAAGGCCAAATCCCTGCTTCCTTAGGCAACGCTCCAGGGCTACAAGTAATTGATTTATCAGAAAATAGTTTCATTGGTCAACTTCCTGTTGATTGGGGAAAACTCCCAAGATTAACTACACTAAACTTTGAGGTAAACATGCTTGAAGCAGGGAATATCCAAATCTGGAAGTTCTTCCATGCTTTGAGAAACCGCAGTTCTCTAAGAGTGTTCTCTCTTGCTCAAAATCGTCTGCACGAAGTTATTCCGAATTCGATTGGTAACCTATCGACCACTCTCGAGCAACTTTTTTTGGGTGGAAATAACCTATCAGGAGTAGTTCCGCCCATGGGGAACCTTCATAGCTTATTTAAACTAGGACTTGATGACAACAATCTGGGTGGTTTAATGGGAGATTGGGTTGGAAAGCTCCAAAACCTACAAGATCTTTATCTTGTGGGAAACAACTTTATTGGACTAGGTTGACACATCTCTTTCTTGATAGAAATGAATTCAAAGGTTCCATACCATCTATCTTCGAAAACCTTTCACAACTATCAACGTTAGTGCTTAGCTACAACAAACTTGAAGGTAAGGCTATTCACAATAATGGGTTTCATAGCACTGTTTCCTAAAATGTCATGTCAGCTTTACAACTGAATAAAATACCCTCTCTCAGTGGAGAGTTTTATTTCACTGTTTCCTAGGCTAACCAGTGTAATTAAATGCAACTAGCTCTCATGAAATACTCTCTCTCCGATGAAACGATTTAGCTTTTAATGGTTGTTTCATTTCATTTCATCCGTCTTAGAAACGGGTTAGCACTATATCATAGTGATGACACTACCTTTTCTTTTTTTTTATTAATTGAATGTCTTATAAGTAAAAAATCTGATGTGGCATGATAATTAATACCATGAAACTCCCATTGTAAATAGCCTAATACCTGTAGAGATTGACAATCTTAAACAGCTCACCCAACCAAACATTTCGTCAAACAATCTCACGTGAAAATCTTATAGGATGGTAATATACACAGGAATATTCATACATTGGGTGCGGAGGTTGGTCGGCCGCATGCGGCGCTCACCGTCTGCCATCCGGCGGTGTCAATCGCCGCCGTACGGCGGGCGTGGAGTTCAAAGGAACTGGCAATACCACAGCGGTTGCTTGATGTTATGGGCCGTTGCCTATAAATAAGCCATTTCCCTGTACATGGGCCTCGAGATGCAACGCGAACTTTTTTTCACGTGCGGAAAGTAATTCTCACGCGTTTGGTTTTCTAATTTTCCTCCAGCTAAACCGTCCATATGTTAATTTACAGTTGATTACAGGTGCAGTTATACAAAGTGAAGACATAGGGAGATAGAAATAATTGTTTGTTAGTTTGTAATCGATAAAGAAAAAAAATTACAGACATCGTGTAAAATTACATGGGTGCACAGTGAAGATTGCGCTGTTTTGCTTTTTATGGCCGACGAAAGAAATGATAAGAGATATAAAGCGGCTAGTTTTCCGTTCCTCCGCTCCCAAACCCCGTACTGTAGCTTTCCCACTTCCCACAAAAAACCAATCAAAACTTATACCCTATAAAAACCGGTGCCCCAACCAGCGCCTGCAAGTCTGCAACCGTCCCTGCGAGTACGCCGCGGTTCCACCCAACGCGCGCATGCATGCGCGCAGCAACTTGCGTTTGAATGCGTGAGGAAAAAAAGAAGAAAAGAGGAAAAAGAAAAAAAGAAAAAAAAAGAAAAAAGAAGAAAAAAGGAAAAATAATAAAAATAAAAATAAAAAATAAAAAACAAGAAAAAGAAAACTGTATTTATATTTCAGTATTTTAATTTATGTATTTTGCGTGGAAGTAAAAATCCTTAGATTTCTGAAAAAATCATGTAGAAACATGAATTTTTCGCAAAAACCCTATTATAAAATAAGATTATGTTGCAAAGCACAGACCTCTGACTAGTGATAAGAGATGGAAGAAGATGAACGGTACAGTGGGTTTAAAAGTTTATGATTGTTTTGTAGAATTTCATGAAAATTAATTTTGTATGGGCTTGGTTGAGAGTTGAGTGTGATGGGGGTAATTCTATTTTATAGCGTAGCTCGGCGAAGAATTGCATGTGAGGTGAATCCGGAGCCTTGCAGCCTCCTTCCACGATGGAATCACCGGCAGTTGCTTCAGCTGCCATAACTGGACTAGTGCTGCTACCCTCTGTGCTACTTTTGCGAGCCACTGAGCCGCCCAGGAAGGTGACATGAACCTAAAGCGTGCGTCTCAACTCTGAAGGCGACTGAGGACTATCTCACAGCCTTGACAGGATCCAATTCAACACTCTGGAAAATTTTAGTAGGAGATTTTTATGGTGCTCCTAAAGATCTATGAACCGTTGATTGTATTCCATCCAATGGTTCAGATTTGATTAGAGTGACCTATTACCTTCTAGGAGGTAATAGATCATATCTTCTTTCATTTAAAATCATGCATGCATAAGGAAGTTGATACATTTCCTTTTTTTCAGTTCATCTTCCATTTAAAATCATGCGCACATCAGACATTATTTGATATGTTTTCGTTTATAACATGCAATATCATTTACTTTTCTATTTTTTCACGTAATCAGATAATACTGTGAAATTATGACCGCTTGATTTTTTAAAATTTGTGTACATATGTTTGACTTAGAAAATTTTAATTTAATATATATTCTTGTAATAGATATACATTAATATAGCTATTTTTTCCTCGGTTCCCAATCCATGTAGACCGACATGTATGGATAAAAATAGAGTAGGAAAAAATTGACTATCTGTGCATTCACAAGGAGCAATGTATCGCTATCAGAAAAAAAATAATAGATCATCCAAAATTTTTTAGAGCTAATTAAATCTATTTTTTTAAAAAAACTTGAATTTAAAGCTACAACAAATAGAGGTCTTGGAAGTTATTCAGGGATCATCAAAATTTTAAATTATTACTGTCTTGGAAGTTATTTAGAGGGATGATCAAAATTTTAAATTATTACTAAATCAAAATCTTAAATTATTAATAGTTTAATAACTAGTACTAGTTGTATCCATTATCAGCTTTTACCATATAATGACCTGGCCTTCACTAAATAAGGCAACTACGGAGAAAAAGCAGAGAGAGGAGAGAGAAGGACACTGACTATAGCCGGTAAAAGACATTAAGAATTAATTTTATTTTTGTTAATTCAATAAAATCAAGGACTGAGATTTATCTTACCTCTTACCTCCTAAGTAGGATAGTGGAGCACCATAAAGGCCCCTAGTAACAGCCTTTCGTTAAGTACACGATGAATCATCGATCTGCATGCTGCAAGCATGTTCAGTTGTGGGTGCACCAGCCACCTGCAGGGGCGCTTGGTGGCGCTGGAACTCGCCGGAGTAAGCTTGTCCCTCTGTCCACAACCTCAAGTCCTACATCTAAGAATGAACTCCTTGCATGGTATTATTCCCGACGAGCTTACTAATTGAGCCTCCATCCACTTGCTCAAATCCAGATAATCACACCAATCCATTCCGGCATGGCCGCGTCCCAACGGTTGAGAAAATAATTGCAGCGGCACTCTGACAGCAACTGCGAGCGCTTGACTTCCACAACATGCATAATTCCATCGAAGGCTTTGGCAAGAGGACATTGACTGGATCAAGGAAGAAAATCCGAGTAACACCGAAGGAGTCGGCGTCATATCATCTTTTTGATATGCAAACGCGGTCCAGACACCGCTGTTCAGTAGGATGTAACACACACAGCTGTAGAGTGTAGCCTGTTTCCAGGGGCCCGATCGAGCTGAATGCAAAAGTGTCTGTTTCTAACGCAGCTGCAAAATCGTTTTTAAGTCCCATGGGGCCTCCTCGATCAGATTGTGAGCCTACAGCTCAAAGCACAGTAGTCCCTACACCCCGGCAAAACCAAGAAGAAAACGGCTGAGCAGAGCAGAGGTGTGTTATTCTCTCTACAAGTTCAACCTTTTGGTCTGTTATTTACCATCAAGCCCAGGCTGAGCCATGTGTTTTTCACTGAAGTTTTTACTTTAACATAGTTTAACCTTTCTGTTTTAAATAGCTGATAACTGTCAGTTTAGCACGCGTACAAGTTCGATAGTATTGTGATTAAGCTTGTCATAGATTGTTACGGAATGAGCATCGTATGGTTTTATGTCAAATGTTGGGCAGCATCAACAGCCACAATTAGTTTAATCGGTGTTAAGTATGGATCATTCATTTTCAACGATTTAATTGTCTACATTTAGAAAAATCTATTATCTCTTATATTTTTTCATTCTTTTCTCTTTCTCTCTTCTCTCTTTCCTGGCCGCAGCAACGAGAGCAATGCAAAGAGCATCCTACTACTACACGTCACGACAAGTGACCTCGTTGTGATGATGGAGCGGTAGACCGATGTTGGGGGATAGGCATAGGGGCCCCTTAGCGGTAGGGTGACGAACAAGGGGTTGAGTGTGGTGGCGCCGAGGGCGGCAAACAGGTGTCGACGATGGATGAGCAATGTGGCACCACGACGACGACGAACCGACGGGACACCGTGGGGATGATACTTATGAGAAACCAATTTAGTGGTATATACAAAATATTTATTTATATAAGATATGAGAGTACTTATTTAAAAATGTAACTTACGTGAACTTCATGGTCATGCATTCGTCTTGGAGTATACGAATGATGGTCACACATCGACTTTTATAGATGTTTATAGTTTTCAAATAGTTCTATTGGAGAATTTGGCAGGCAAAAGGCCAACAAATGTTCCGTTCAACTCTGGACTTGACATTGTCAGCTTTGTAGAGAGCAACTTCCCACACCAATTATTTCGGGTTCTTGATCCTTATCTTGTTGAAGAACCGAAGGATTTTGCTCATGAAAAGATTGCACCTGAAAATTCAGCGAACCATTGCGTGGTGTCTCGGCTAGAGGTTGCACTTTCTTGTAAGAGAATTTTTACAGTCCTTGAGGTATCGGTACTAGAATTTTTAGTGTTAATTTTAAGATCTTTTACCATCCTTGAGAAAGGTACCACCAGGTACAAGGTACCAAATTAGATTTGACCATTGATTTGGAAGGGGTACGACCGGGAAAAAAATTAGAAAAAATGGCATCTGTCGCCTACCGCTGCTGCAGTGGGCCCGCCGCCGTCGGCACCATCGCCGCCCGCTGTTTCGCACGTCGCGCCGCCTGCTGCTCCACCCACCACGCCGCTCGTCGCTCCGCCCGCCGCACTGTCCGTAGGGTCGCCCGTTGCCCGAGTGCCTCTGGCCGCCCGCGCCTCCGGCACCCGAGTGTTTTCGCCGCCCGCTGTTTTGCACGTCGCGTCGCCTGCTGCTCCACCCGCCACGCCGCTTGTCGCTCCACCCGCCGCACTGTACGTAGGTTCGCCCGTCGCCTGAGCGCCTCCGGCCGCCCGCGCCTCCGGCGCCCGAGTGTTTCCACCGCCCCCGCGCCTCCACTGCCCACGCCTTGCCGCCCATGGCCGCAATGCGCCGCCCAACATCGGCGACCACGCCGCGCCTGCGATCCGCGGCGACCTGCCAACAATCCTTACACAAATTATATCAAAAGTATGAAAATACCCTTTATATTCAAGAGGTACCATTTTATCTCTAAGAGGTACCAAGAGGCACTGAATTAATCTCAGTCGTTAGATGAAAATAATGAATGTCTCAGATTTGGTACCTCTCCTTCCTCAAGGATGATAAAATTCCTCTAATTTTAGTACCAGCCAGGTACCAGAAGATACCAAAATTAACACTAAAAATTCTAAAAATTTTGGTACCTCCAAGGACAGTGTAAAACCACTCTTCTTGTAAGCGCTCACTGCCAAGTGGGCGAATCTGTACTAGTTTATTTTATTCAATGTTAATTTAGCTATGAAATCTCCGTTTCTCAAATTTTTTTATATTTTATTATAACTCATGACAATTTTTTTTTCAAAATTTACGGTTTCACCGAACAACTCAAACATGTTTATCTAACTGATGAGGGCACAATCAGATAGTATTCTTCTGCCTTCACGTCAAAACCAAAAGCATCTCTGCCTGCAAATATTTTACTTAGTTTTTTTTTTGCATCTGTTTCAAACGGTGATCAGACCAAGTTCATTGAATCTCTGGTAGTACCTAGTCAATACGATCTTGCAGGCCCCAACATCTGTGACTTCAAACTCACAACGAATTTCGTTTCTGCTGAACGGCACAGTTACCATGATTTGATCCAATATAAATTATAACGACGCAAAAGTTTACAAGACTCCAAGTCTCCAATCAGCAAGATACAAACATGGTTCAATGGTTGGATCCAATGGTTCAATGCGTGGTTCGCTAATGTCAACAGGTAAACTGATATAAAGGGCATGTTTGAGACTACTCCACTCTCTTAAAATTTGCTCTACTCCACGAAATTCACTTAGAATCAGATCTAGAATGGAGTTGCTGCTCCACTGTGGAGTATTTGCACTTGCTTGGCTTGCGGAGGGAATTCGGATTCAAGAATAGTAGAATTTGGTAGGAATGTATTATTTTACCCCGGAGTTTATACATAAATCTCCAATTATATTATTTTTCATGTCCATTATGTAAAACATATTAAATTAGTACTCCCTCCATTAACTTTTAAATAACGTTGTTGACTTTTATCACAAACTTTGATCATTCATCTTATCAAAAAAATTATGTAAATATACAAAAATATAAGTTATAATCGAAGTACCTTCAATATTAAAACAAATTATAACAAAATAAATATTATTTCAATTTTTTTGAATAAGACGAATAATCAAAATTTATGATAAAAATCAACAGTAACATTTAAAAAGTTAATATAGATAGTACTAAATGAAAAAGTAATAAATATCAACTAAAAAGTGAATCGATAAGTTTATAATAGCGTTGGTGGGTAAATTACCCCGAACTCCACGTTTTGTTTTAAAAACTGAATCCGCAGAGCACCTCCTGAGGTGCTCCACAAAAAACGTGGAACGGAGTCGTGGATCTGCATTTTTCGTGGATCCAAAAACTGAGATCTGAACCTGTTTGGCTAGATGTTTATGGAGCAGAGCAGTCCCAAACAGGACCAAAATATCAAGGGAATCCAGGAATCCAGGCCATAGCTTAGAAACCAAAGGTCGCTCCGACCTAACCCTGGTTATGGCCTGTGCCATGTGTATGGCTTCCGAAATCTCTTCTGCAACAGGTACAACTCATTCATCTGCTCCCTCTTGCCACCGATAAATTCCCCGTTTCCCGGGTGCAAAATCCCACCTCCACCCAGTTGCTCAAATCCAGATCACTCTGACAGCGACTGCGCGCTTGACTTCCCCGGACAGAGGTATAGATCATTATTTCCAATGAACATTGGCACACCTACGCTTTCATATATTGCAGGACATATGTGTTCCAAACAATCCACGAAGCTGGCAATATCTATACCGCTTGTATTCTTGCCGCTGTTTTACGCAGTTGGTATCGTCCGTTGCTCAACTTTCCACGCGAACAGCATCGTCAAGCTCAAACAGCGACGGCTGTCGGTTGCCATGGGGTGTAGCCTCCTTGACTCCGGGTCACTCTAGTTGTAGCTGCGATCGTGCTAAGACGAGGCTCGACAGCTAGCTCAAGTGTATGTTTCTAACGCGGCTGCAAAACCGTCTTTAAGCCCCCTGGGGCATCCAGCATCCTCGATCACATTCAGAGCATACATTACAACTCAAAGCACACGCACTACCCCTGGCAAAACCAAGCAGAAACGGCGGCCATTAAGACGCTTCGGCTGAGCAGAGGTGTGATATTCTCTCTACAAGTTCAATCTATGGCTGAGCAATTCCTTTTTCAGTGAACTTTTCTGTTTTAAAAAGCTGGTAACTGGCAGTTCAGCACACGTACAAGTTCGATAGTATTGTGATTAAGCCTGTCATAGATTGTTACATGATGAGAAGGATGCAGCAACAAGAGCCAGTCTTGTTTAAAGACTTGGAATTTTTGCAGGTCACATGGGATTGGGATTTATGCGTGCCAAGCCACACGCGAAGCTTGAGCGGCTATTGTTGGCATTGTTGCTGCTTTGTTATGGAGTTGGCAATGCTTATTGCTCGACTGTTCATGACAACAGCCGAGATTTGCATTCGCTGCTCGATTTCAAGCAGGGCATCACTAGTGATCCAAATGGAGTATTGAGCTCTTGGAACACCAGCACCCACTACTGTAGGTGGAGGGGCATCACTTGCACCCAGAAGCGACCATGGCGTGTCTGGGGGCTTAACCTCACGAGCCAAAGCATCGCAGGAGAAATCACGTCCTCTCTTGCAAACCTGACGATGCTTAGTGAACTTGACTTGTCCTCTAACCTTTTAGCCGGCCAGATACCTCCTCTTAATGGTCACCAACAACTAGAAATCATTTATCTAAATAGCAACTTACTAGAGGGAATTATTCCTGATACACTCACAAACTGTTCCAAGCTAAGGAAGTTAGACCTCACCACAAACCATCTTACTGGAAGCATTCCCGAAGCACTTTGGCGAATGCCAAATATGGTTGGTTTATTCCTCGGTATAAATAGACTTGTAGGTGAAATCCCTCAATCCATTAATATGTCTCGCCTCCAAGTTCTAGGTGTGGATTTCAATAAGCTTGGAAAAGCATTGCCATCTAATCTCGGTATTGCATTCCCTAGGCTCAAAAAATTATATATGGCACACAACATGTTCGAAGGTCAAATCCCTGCTTCCTTAGGGAATGCTTCAGGGCTACAATATGTTGATTTGCCGGATAATAATTTCACGGGTCAACTTATGGCTGATTGGGGAAAACTCTCTCGATTAATTACATTAAACTTTGGGGGAAACATGCTTGAATCAGGGGATATCCAAATGTGGGAGTTCTTTCATGCTTTGAGGAACTGTAGTTCTCTAACGAAGCTCTTTCTTGATCAAAATCGTCTGCACGGAGTTATTCCGAATTCGATTGGTAACCTGTCGACCACACTTCAGGTACTTACATTGGGTCAAAATGACCTATCAGGAGTAGTTCCGCCCATGGGGAACTTTCATAACTTATTTATGCTAGGACTTGCTGGAAACAATTTAGGTGGTTCAATTGGAGATTGGGTTGGAAAGCTCAAAAACATACAAGGTCTTTATCTTGAAGTAAACAACTTTACTGGACCAATTTCATCCTCCATTGGCAACCTCAGTAGGTTGGCACGGCTCAGTCTTGCTGGAAATGAATTCGAAGGTTCCATACCATCTAGCATCGGAAACCTTTCACAGCTCTCAGTGTTGTCGCTCAGCTACAACAACCTCCAAGGTAATATACCTTTAGGGATTGGTAATCTTAAACAGCTCACTCAACTTAAACTTTCATCAAACAAGCTCACTGGTGAAATTCCTGATTTATTGGGACAATGTCAAATCTTAGAAATCATCCAAATGGACACAAATTTTCTTGTGGGAGGCATTCCAACATGACTGGGCGATATAACGAGCTTAGTCTTGCTCAATTTTTCCCATAACAATTTGTCGGGCAGTATCCCAACAGCTCTAAGTAATCTACCTATGCTTGATAAGCTGGACATTTCATTCAATAATCTCACGGGAGAAATACCAAGAAACGGAATATTTGCAAATGCAACAGCTGTTTCACTCTATGGCAATCATGAACTCTGTGGGGGAGTGGACAATCTCCATATGCCCCCGTGCCCAACTATTCATCATAGATCTAAAATACAGTATTACTTGATCAGAGTACTTATTCCGATATCTGGCTTCGTGTCACTCACACTATTGGTCTACTTATTACGTGTGAAGAAGGAACAAAGAAGAAATGAACCACTCACTTCTTTTGGTGAGAATTTTCTTAAAGTTTCTTATAACGATCTAGCTCAAGCCACAATGAACTTCTCAGAATCTAACCTTGTCGGGAGAGGAAGCTACGGTTCAGTCTATAAAGGAAAGCTAGAGGAACAGAGATTGGAAGTGGCAGTGAAGGTCTTCAACCTTGAGATGCAAGGTGCAGAGAGAAGCTTCTTGTTAGAATGTGAAGCATTGAGAAGCATTAAGCATCGAAATCTTCTTCCCATCATAACTGCATGCTCGACCGAGGACAACAAAAGAGATGATTTTAAAGCTCTAGTTTATAAGTTCATGCCTAACGGGAATTTAGACACAGGGCTGCACCACAATGGGGAGGGAACAGCTAGAGAAATATTAGGCTTGATTCAAAGAATAAGCATAGCCCTTGGCATCGCTGATGCCCTGAACTATCTGCACTTTGAATGTGGAAGGCCCATTGTGCATTGTGACTTGAAGCCTAGCAACATCCTTCTGGATGATGATATGACCGCTCTTTTGGGAGATTTTGGCATCGCAAGGTTTTATGTCGATTCTCGGGCAACATCAACAACCTCAATTAGTTTAATCACTGCTAAAGGGACTATAGGATATATTGCTCCAGGTACGCCTACTAATACTTTTAATTTTTTAGATAACATTATTGTTTTTATGAACACTAATATGCCCATTACTCTTCGATCCTTTCATATATGTGAAGATGTGAAATTCTGATATACTTATGAGAAACAAATTTAGTGGTATAGACAATGTCGATTCAGAAATGTAACTTGTGTGGATGTTCATGCATTCGTTTTAGAGTACGCGAGAGGTGGCCATGCATCGACTTCTGGGGATGTTTATAGTTTTGGAATAGTCCTGCTGGAGATGTTGGTAGGCAAAAGGCCAACAGATGCTCTGTTCAAGGATGGAATTGACATCGTCAGCTTTGTGGAGAGCAATTTCCCGCACCAAATATTTCAAGTCCTTGATCCTTATCTTATCAAAGAACTGGAGGATTTTGTTCATGGAAATGTTGTACCTGAAAATGCAGTCGAGCAATGCATGGTGTCTCTGCTGCAGGTTGCTCTCAATTGTACGCGTCCACTGCCAAGTGAGAGAATACACATGAAACAAATAGCCAAACAGATGCAGGCAATCAAGGCTCGGTTTGTTTCGGTTTAAGATTATAATAATTTAGTTTATTTGTTTAATGTATAAATAAACGGTGGCTAACTTATTATAATCTGTAATGTAATAAGTTAGTGAAAGATAATTTTTCATAGTTAACAACAGCTTATTTACAATCTACGGCTCAACAAGCTCGCAAACATGTTTATCTAACCTGATGGCACAATCAGATAAGCTAAGCAGCTACCATTCCCCTGCTAGTTTCTCCGGTAACCTACTAGTATATGCTTTTACATGCTTCCTTTCAAGTGATTTGATTCAACAACGATACTACTGGCACAAAAAAGGAGCAATATTTTCATTCAATATAAGCTCGTCTCAGTTCTGCTGAACTGCACAGTTACCGTGATTTGATGGAATATAATGACGCAAAAGTTTACAAGACTCCAAGCCTCCAATCAGCAAGATACATACATGGTGTACAAACGGGAGGATTGTATTACAGTAGCAGCTGCGAGCAAGCAGAGTGAGAGATTCACTGGTTGCAGAGGCATGGCGTCCTTGACAGAGAACCAAAATCCAGCACAGCTTCTCCCACGAGATCCTCCAGTACGCCGGCCTCAATGTGTTCTGTGATGTCGACCAGCTGCGTCCGTATCGTCTTCACCCAGCCTCTTCCTTCCACCTCCTGCTTCACAATTCTGTCCATGATGATCCCGGCATTGTCCCTCTTGTTCACCACAAACATCCGAGCCCCGTAAATCCAGTCTTTCAGGATGCTCCAAACTTCTATGCCTAGAGCTGGAGACGAGGCGTCCCTCCATGTCCTGGAGTGTGCTTTGCTCCATGGGAATGTGCTCAACAAGGTGTTCTCGCCGATCTCAACTAGAGCGACATTGACACAGTCGAAAAGAAGCCTGTGGTATGAGCTTTGCTCCCGCAGCTCCAAGATTCTGGTGAACAATACTGGGTCAAGAGGGCAGTCAGGTAGATGCCAGCCAGCAAAAACAGTATTCGGCCGTGCATCGTCCAATCCGGCAGATGACATTATGTTTTGCACAAGAACGTGGCATTCTGACTCATCGTCGTCTACATCTGGGACAAGAGAAGACAACTCTTTGGTGCTGAGAGATGGTGATTCTGAGGTAGTATCATCCCATGACAACGAACAAGCAACGGCCTCAATCGCCGAAGATCTTGAGACACCTGCTGAAGAAAGGTGAGGAGTGTCAGTACATAAATTAACCAGTCCGAGCCTTGGAGAACTCTGGTCTGGAAACTAGACTTACTTGCATTTTTCGATGTAGCGTTTGCAGATGATTCTGGTTCATTAGAGCTGCTATCTTCAGATGGTGCATCAAGAACTGAGGAAGGGCTGGGTTGGTCGCGTGTACTATTTAGGACCTCATTCAGTTCTACTTTATTCAGGTTTCCATTTGGACAATCCAATGATATAGATACATCAGTTAAAGCAGTTGTTCCCTGTAATAAAAATTCTCATCAATTGCTCTGTAGCCAGAAACAATGGATTCAAGAAATATTTCTTATAAATGAAGGAAAGGTTGTCATAACTCAAAATAAATGTGCTCCACAGCAACGTGGCACACGATCGCAAACTAACCAGCTGGAGAAAAAGAATATATGATTGTACTCGCAAGATGTTTGAGATGAAATTCCTACCTCTGAAGTGCTTGTTGATATTTGCATGGCACAAATATCGACTGTGTCCTCAAAAATGGCTGATTTTTCATTAGCATCCAGATCACGATAGGCATCTGGTTGACTATCACCACCACAGGCTTCAGTCTTCCCTGAAAACCAATCTGATGTACGATTGGCCGATATCTGCCTTGTTGTTCTCTTACTTCTTGAAAAGAAGAAATCTGAAACTCTACCCCTGAAAGATGATTTTTCTTTATTTGACACTAAAACATCTTTTGTTGTTTCATGGCCTCCATGATCTGAAACTTTCACATTCGCCACCATGTTATCAAACGTGGATGGAATTACCGGAACAGATGTTGATCTTGGCAACTTCATATGTTTCTCACCATTTTTTTCATCTTTTCTACAAGCAGCTACATATTTAGCTTGCATAGGCAGTTCATTTTCTGTGTCACAAGAATGACTGGTAGAAACAGAAGGCGCCTCAGTGATGAAGTCATCGTTCTTCACTTCATGAAGGGAGAGCATCTGTCCTAAGGTGCATGTGCTCCTTGGCAATCGCACTTGCTCTTGACTGATCTCATCACAAGATACTGTTGCCCATCGCTCTGAAAGTCGTTGCTTGGCTTCCTTAGTAACTGATGACTCGGGAAAGCGGGAAACCTTGCTAAAAGATGATTCTGAATAGGGATTTTCATATCTTTTGGTACAATGCCATGGATGTTTCAACTTAGGACTACATTCCCCTGAGGCAGTGAAGCTGCAACCATCATCATAGTCGATATCAGATTCACTGTTCTGATCAATTTCTGAATCACCTAATGAACTTTCATCTCCTCCATATCCATTTGAATACGAGGAAGATAATAAAGACTCGTCTCGTCGATGACAGTCATCTTGTTGGTTCTGAATGATACCATGTGCTACTTGTGTAGATCTTGCTCCATTATGATTCAATGGCCCCCTTAAGTCATTGTGGTCAACTGGCAGGAATGGAGTTGACCTGGGGGTCAGCTTTGCCTTTGTTGTACTTGGCTTCCCTGGAGTAGGCCTCAAGAGTACTATTCTACTTGCCTGGGAGGGATTTTCTTCCTTTAAACTAAAACTCCGATGAAACTCTCTCATTGCCACTCCATTTTGCTCTTTAGTTTGTCCTGTCCCACTTTGTATTACGCCACACTCAACAGATCCAAGTGGTTTTAGTACCATAATCCGTTTTCTCTGAGGTGAGGCAGCATTGGTGTGAAGTCTGTTCAGCTGTCTTGAGAAGCTTGAGTTAGGTTCTTCAAGAAGTTTCAGAAATAAACTTTTGTTTGAACTTAGAAGCCTAAGAGCTTGTAACTCCTTCAAATGAAGTGCCTTCTCTCCTGTGCCGAAGCATCTTGTATCCCTGAACTTTTCTCGCAAAATATCCATTCTGTCACTCGTGTTTCCAGAAGACCCTCCTTTCTGCAAAGCCTTTTCCTGAAAATAACTCTTTCGTGATTGTTCTTCAGATAAATCATATGCATCATTATATCCAACCGCTTCCTGACAAATTGGGTGGATATCTTGTGTCATTGACGTTACGGAATGATGTTGCTCTTGCTGCTTTAAGACCTTGTTTGTTGCTTTTAACTGGTTACATGATTGACTTTTCCTGAAATCTCTTTTGGCATGGTGTAAAACTGGTCCATTGGAAGGTAGATCCTCCTCAAGGCCCATTAGTCGGGCAACGACGCTTGGCGGCTTTCTCTTTGGTTTCACTTTGTCAGTCATCTCGTTTGCTAATAACATTTTTAATGAAGTTGCAATTGATTTTCTGTATGGACTGTCATGAGCTGCCTGTAGAGAAAAAAAAAACAAGAATCATGGCAAGAATGGAAAACATCAGCTGGATCAGCCTAGTTTAGTGGCAGAAGCATGTGTCTTTTGTTGTGTTCCAAATGATTTCTACTGCATTTCATATCAAAATAAAATTGCCACGCTGGAGTTGAGGATTCTAAATTAACCACACAAAAAAGGTGTGCACAGGATGCTCACAGATTTTCTGTCCACGCGAAATTTGTCAGGGTCAGTGGTTCTCTTCAAATCTGAACATATTCGTTGGACTGGACAACCTGAAAGAAACAATGTTAAAAAATTATAAAACTATGTTCTGCAAATAACACCAAGCTTACATTTATACCTGAAAATTTGACACAAAAAACAAAAGAACTGTAAAAAAGAAATAAAAACCAAGTAAGAAATGAAAAGTAATAGCAAAACTGACAAAAATATCATTTTCATATTTTTTTTGGAAAAGCAAAAGATAACATACAACCCAAAGAAATTCATATCTTACAATACAATGCTGTCTAACCCCACGTAAAGAAAGAAACTACATTTTTGACAGCAATCCTGCAAAGTCTTGTCCCAATGGTTCTATTGCATATTTCCAGATATGAATCATATCAAGCTCCACACCAAATAACATAGAAGTAACTAAATGTAAAACATAGAAATACCATAGTGCACAGTAATTCGATATAATCGCGGGGAAACATTGAAATTTGCTGAGAACACTCACATCCTTACGATAAAACGCCTAAATAATTATGCGTACCATCTCTTTGGGTTTGACCCATAACTGGCTTTGCTCCGGACATCCCTCAACGAATTGATCACCGCGTGACAATAGGTAGCTGCTGCTCACTCTTTTGGAGTGTGGAACCCTGAAAAGATCAAGTGAAACCCCATGAGGCATGTGCGATTTTATTTCCCACAAACTAAAGCCAGGTGAACTTTCTTAACTACAGGAACCATTTCAGCAGGCTAGTGGCTTGCTGGTACAGCCGAGAGGCATTGATGAGCACGGTCAATATAGCCGGAAAGCTCTTGGCATTTAAAGCCCTTAGGATTTAAAGTTATGGGGCATAAAAGAGCCTGAGATATTGCTGTAGCAAGATGCTCTCCTTCCGCAAAACTTCAAGAGACACATGCTTAAAAGCTGGAATTCTGCAGGCACTTGTAAGGCAGAACGAAATGTGCAAGAGATAGCACAGTTGATGGACTGTTCTTGTTTAAAATCACAAGAAAAAAATGGTGCGCAAAACGATAAGATTCAACAGGGATGTAGCAGCACTTGGCAATATGGAAAAGTATAGTGCCGCAGATAAAAGGACACAATAAAAGCATATGAGCACAAGAAATTACAAAAATATGGACCATGGCACTAACAAGATCGTACGTACTTCAAAAAGGAATCTTGCAGCAAAAATAATCTCTGAAAGACTGCATTTTCTGTCAGAAAAACCGGTTTTGAAAGGCATATAGAGTAAGCCTGAATACAATCCATCAGGAAGGCGCATTTCACCACTTCTTCAGACCAGACGAATGTGAAAGCTAGAAACAGAACAGAAACCGAGTGATTACAAAGTCGGAAGTGTGCGACCAAAATACTCAGTATTTCTACGTTCAGGCGACAGAGGAATCTCTGCAGACACAGTTCCAATGGTTTCAGAATTTATCAGGAAATTTCGTCAGCATTTCGAATCTTGACAATGGAATACAACATTGGAGGGGGGGAAAAGAAAGGGGCCTGTAAAAAAGTAGAGGAGATGTACTCTACGTAGAATAAAAAACTACGAAGGGTGACAATACCGAGATGTTTAGGTATATATGTGTCCAAATGAGCACTGCAGCCGATACAATTCCTCAGGTCTGTAGTTTTCGCAGGTTAAAAAACACAGCAATCTAAGCTTGGTTTGCTGAGTCTAACTAGATTCCATTGTTAAAAAAGAAGCGCGCAATGCTGAGACAATTACATAAACCGGAACACGACATTATGATCAGAAGGTACAGGAAACTAGGAAAGCATCCAAAGAACCGTGCAGATACAGAGGCTTCGAGCTCTGCTGATCTACTCTCTCTCTCTCTCTCTCTTTGTTATTCCTCACTCAAAATTTACGAGCTGCGTAAATAGTTGGAAAATTCGACCAGAAAAATGCCATGTTCATGCCAAAAATTCGACCAAATAAATGTCATTTTTTATGCCAAACTGATGGATATTCATTCTATATCACTCACTGAATCTTGACTAGACCTGAAATCATATCTGACGTTCCTTTTTTTTCTCTTTATGGTGCGTCTTCTTGGCACAACCCCGATTGTTTCTTGAACTCTCCTGAAATTATTGTATATGCAACTCTCCAGATGATAAGCAATTAGGCAAATGCGCACATACGGAGTTTCCGGTTTTATTTGAGATCACAAACCGAGTGTTGGAGCAAAAATGCAGAACCTAGAAGATGCATAATCCTACGTAGTAAAGATCCAACTGAAACGGAATGCTGGCGTTTTCACTCAGCACACCACAAAATACAATCCAGGCACATCCCATGGAATCCCAGCAGAAGAATGCCCCAACGAACGAGTATGTGACTCTTGAGAGAGAGATAGAGAGAGAGAGTGAGAGTGAGAAGAGAGATTTGCCAGGATGCTGACCTCACGTGATGCAGGAGAGGAGCATTCTACAGCCGGCGGCGAGTTCCTGAGGCGGCCGGAGAGGGAGCAGCGCGGGTGAGGCGGCGGCGGGTTTTGGGAGGGAGGGGTCCGACGGTGAGACAGACAAGGAGAGTAGTGGAACCAGTGGGAAGCGGAAAAGCCTTTTGTTTGACAGTTTGAGCCGTTTGTTTCCCTTTTTTTCTCATTTCTTGCGTGGTTGGGTCTATACGGTTATAATTAATCTAAAAACAATCAATTGATGTTATTGGTTTAATAGAGTTTATTAGTTACTATTATGAAAAAAATGATTTGTCTAACGCACACAATTGATTGTAATAAAATTTGAAGATGAATATTTGTAGCTGGAACTCAATCTTTTATTTGTGAAAGTTTCCAATGTGTTTCGTTCCTTTATTTCAAATATTTCACATGTTAAATATGAATGTTTTACTTGAATGTTTCATCTAGTGTAGTGAAGACGAATATTTCACATATTTTTAAAATAAATGCTTCACTTATTAAAGATAAATATTTTAACTATTAAAACAAATGTTTCACTGAATGATAAACGACTTGATGTGGATGATGGTTTTACAATCGGACGGTTGAGATGCGCGGTACAAGGCAAGTAGACGGTGCGGACGAGCGTCCGATGTTTAGTGTTTGGTAGGACATCCTAGTGTTAGTTCTATCTTTACTATTACTAGTCAGATGACTGTGCTTTGCAACAGAGAACATTATTTTTCAACAGAATATTTGTGTAAAATTCATGTTTCTGCGTGATTTTTCAGAAATCTAATGGTTTTTATATAAAATTGGTACATCCGCGTAAAATAAAGAAATTAAAAAACTAAAATTCAAAAGTATATTTTTTTTCTTTTTTCTTCTTCTTCATTCCCGGCGATTGCAACAGATGCACGCCTGGTGCTGCGTGTGGGCTGCTCGGCGCACGTGGGAAAGCCGGGCGGTTGCGCGCGGCGCGGCGTGTGGAGCGGGTGAGCTCGGGCGGTTTTCACAGGGTACAAATTTTGGCCGGTTTTTTATGGGATATGGAAAAAACACGCACGTGGTTGCGGAGTTTAGTGTGATTTTTCAGAAATTCAAGAATCTTTGCGTAAAATTTTTAGTTTCTGTATGATTTTTCACAAATGTAAAAATACATTTTATTTTTATTTTTATATTTATTTTCTTTTTTTCGCTTTTCCTTTTCTTCCGCATGTGGTTGGTTGGCGTTTTTCCTTTTCTTCCGCATGCATGGCGCATTGGCTTGCAGTGCAGTCCCCATGCAACGGTTGGGGCACGCGCGCTGCTGCATGCATGGCGCGGCACGAGCAAGGCGCGCAAGCGCGCAGCGGACGAAACGACGGACGATCTAGCCGCTTTATATTAGTTAAGATTATAGTTGGATCGACGGTTGGTATGGAAACAATTATTCAGTTTTGTTTTAAATGGTAAGTTATTTTTTAAATCAACATTTATGAGTAAAAAAATCAAACAACTTAACATGTCAAACGGCAACTACTGAGATTGGACCGAGGTAACACATTACACATCCTTTTGCGAAGAACCTTGTCATTAACATGTCACAGTTATTTTGTTATGGAAAATTAGAGAGCCCTTTAATTTTTTCCTCGATTTTTTCTTCGTAAAATGTCATTAAATTTAATGAAATACTACTAATCCACGCTCTTTGTCACAATAATATAAATATCATCCTCTTCGTTTTCTTTTCTCCTTTCAACTAGACTGAGATTTGTACTTGTTAAGGTAGGATCGATGTGGGTGTCTGGGCCGATCATACAGATTCGGTGTATGTAATATATATTTGTTTGTTCGTCTATATCTATTTAATTTGGTTAAAATGAGATCGTTTGTTATGTACAACTATTTTGTTATAATTGTTAATTCATCTTACAATCCTTAATATTATTTAAAATATATTATTATCATTTAATATGTGCTAATTATATATTAATACATCATTAATTACTTCACCACATGGGTCAGACTAAGGTGCACTTTTGCATCCGATGAACCAAACTCAGACACTCGTACAGGCAACCAAACAAATAAATCTTACATCACATGAGCTTGGATCAGCCTCGTGCAGCCAACCAAACGCCCCCTAATAACTGATTTTGCCAATGCTCTTCAGTCTTCACCGATGTATCATTGTCGCAGAAAATACATCCGGTTAGGCACCGTCCCGTTCGTTTGTCGCCACTGTCCACCAGACGACAACGCTGTTCCGCGCGCAGTGGATGCCCCCCGCGGCCCCGCTCCGAGCCCCGACGCGCGAAGCTAGCAAGCGGCGAGCGCCCCGCACCTCACAGCGTGGTGACACAGAGTAGCACGCGGTACGCGCCGCGCGCGCGTCATCCACAGCCACGGCGTCCGCACCGCGCCCGGCGCGCGCTCGCTCGCTCGCCACACCGGCCGCCTGCCCGCGCCTGCGCGCGGCAGAGCAAAGCAAGCGTATCCGCGGTCGCGCGAGTGCTGCCTCCAGCTACGCGACGTCGGGGTCGGGCCGGCCGATGAGATGGATACAGGCGCGCAGCAGGAGACGCACGTACATTGTACGAACGCGTGCTCAGGCACTGTGCCGCTGCTTCTGCCGCTGCATTGGCACGCATGCCCGGCGCCGGTCACATGGTTGGATGCACAGAGCTAAGCTATTACTACCTCCGACCTCCCTACTCTCCAGTTTTTACTTATCTTGGTCTGAAATAAAAAAAATCTATTTTTAATATGAACATGTCACTTTAAAATACTATTATCTTATCATTTGATCTTTTAATTCTCAAAAAGATAAATCTTTATAGCATCCGGTGTATGTTAAAAGTTAAATATATTTGTGTAGGCGGTAGCAATGTAGCATCCTGTAGTAGTGTAGCCTTTTTTTTCTCTGCATTTCCGTCTGTGCGACTGACGAGCTCAGGAGCAGCACCGCTCGCGCTCGGCTCTCCGTGGTGGACCACTGGACCGGCGCCTTTCGGGATTAAATGAGGAGGCGTCAAATCGCCAGTTTTTACCGCTGCCTACCTCTCCACCTAGCTCCAGACCGTGCTTGCATGTCAGATACTCAGATCCAGACCAGGCTGACCAGCCAGCCAATGCACAGCATTTTATTCCAAAAAACTTGTGCAGGATGCGTCAGCCGGTGAGGTACAAGCAGGTATTCAAGGACGAGCTCGCTCGGAGTAGCCGGCGCGTTCATGGAAACGGCTGCTTGTGCCGTTATGCCGTCGCCGTCGAGCGAGGGAATAAACGTACGTACGCTCGCCGAGAACGAACAGTGATGCCGCCGCGGAGGAGAAAATGGAAAATGGTTTACGCGCACAGTGGCGCAGGCGCTAGTAAGCATGGAGCCATGGACAACCCAGCTGCCAGAGCCACCGCCAAATCTAGCGCCCGTGACGTCTGAAGCTTTCCATGGATGCCCGTGATGTTGATGCTGATGGGACACTCGCCCAAGCAGCGACTTAAATAGAACGGAGTGATAGTTTTCAGCTGTTTTGGGCTATAACCATTAGATGACAATTGATGATAATCAGTGATGGTTTGTTTGAGCTTTGGTTTTTCAAGTTTCTAAAAAGTTAGTTTTTTTGGCTTTTGTAACTTAGAAGAATGATTTTTCAAAAGCTAGCTTTTGGAAAACTAATAATGTTTGACAACCTAGCTTTTAAAATTGTGGGATGAAGTAATTGTTTCGTGGGGTCCACAGAATGTCGCTGCGAGGGCGGGGCGCGGTTGCGCTGGGCGAGACGGGGAGGCTGAGCGTTGGCGACGTCGGAAGAGGCGGCGGGGCCGGGTGACGGTGACGCCGAGCGGGGCGACGGTAAAGGGCAGGATGACGCCAGGTGGGATGGCGGGATCAGCCGAGGCGACATTAGACGGGGCAATGTTGGGGGACGACGGGAAAGGGTGGGGCGACGCCAGACGACCGAAGGAGAGGGAAACAACACAGATGGAGATGGAAAGTTACGGAAAGCTCACATTTCACTGTTTCTGGTTTTTTTATATAATCATAGCTTCACTGATTTTTGGCTTTCAGAAAGCTTATCCTAAAAACTGATTGTTTGTTTGAGCTTTCGACTTTTCAAGATGAAAAACATAACCCTAGCCTAGTTACCGCTAAATCCGGCGGTGTAGTGTCAGTAACCAGTTTATATATACACACGCTTCAGTAGCCCCATCCCATCATGAAGAGGGGGATAAACGTTGCGAGTTGCGAGTTATGGTAATAAGATGGAAACTAATGGATTGGAGTCCCAGCTGCGTTCATTGCAAACTAATGGAGCAACCAAAGGCGTTGCGGTTTTAGTGTTTTAGCGTCTTTCGGCCATGAAAGTTGGTGCCGGTATTTGTTTTAGGGTTCTGGAATCTTGAGGCACGAGTTGGTCCACCCGTACGTGCCGGGACGGGAAACGAAGTTCCTACTTCCCTGTAAAGAGCATATGGACGCCGAAAGAATATAATGTGCTTGGACTTGGATTGCTATCTTCATGGGAAGACTGAATTGTCCCGGTTTTTAACGTACCTGCCAACACGTTTCTAACATAAAAACACAGCATGTACTAGCAGTAGTAAATAGCCTTGAATGCACCTAATAAACCACTGCGGCAGGAATGCAGGATGCACGGCAATTATTGCAACATCATTTTGTCACACGCACCACGGCAACGGCAGGCACGGCACCGGAGGGAGAAAAGCACAAGAGCATTGGGATCGAAAAGCAATCAAGACGGCAATCAATCGCTGCCTCGCTGGAGCGTTTTCCTGGCCCTGGAGGCTGGAGCAGGAGCACCTGCACCGTCCTAAATTCGACTGGCAAACGGCAGTACAGTTGCAGGGTCAAAGAGAATGAGCAACGGACGCTCGAAATTAAGCTCGCCACAGGTCATGGCCGCTGTCTCCAGTCCTGAACCGTTCGGCTCCACACGTTTTTCACTGGGAGAAGAAACGGTGAGTGATTGAGTAGTGAAACTTCTGCGGTTAGTAGGGGACAAAACAGTCAAAATCAGTGTGACTAGTGAATAGTTATGCAGAGCATCAAGCTAAGAGCATCTCCAAGAGAAGCTCTAAGAGCATCTACAATGTATAGTACTCTTGAACTAGTACTACATGACATGTAAGCAAATTTATTTCTTAGAAAAATGCTACAATGTATAGTACTAGATGTGAGACTCCTTCCAACATTAAAAATTATAAAAATAGGCATGCTCTATCCAATGAGCAACTATCAAACTTAAAAGTAGTAATATTTAATCTATGGAACTAGTATCCATACATAGAACCCATATCTTATCTTAGTTTGCTTAGTACTACCTTCTCAATGTATAGAACTAGTACCAAGTCAAAAAGATTCCCTTAGCACTACTTCTTATTACAACATTGTGGATGTTCTAAAGAGTTCTCTTCTCTAAATTTTTGGGATTAGAATTAAAAAATCTCCTCCAATAGATACTCTAAATGATTCCTAAAAATAAAGGATCCTCAAAATTAATCATTATATTCTCTACTTGTAGGGAACATACTCACATACTTTACTTTAGGGATTCTATTGGAGAGAAACATATTTAAACTATTTGTATCCTCAAAAATGGATCCCAAAAAATTATATAGAAAATTAATTTTTAAAGTAAATTATGGAGATGCTCTAAGCATCTGGGAAACACTTTTACGTGCAAAAAAGTCTCAAGAAAATATCTTTTTTTAGATGAAGAAACTACTACCTTGGAGTCGTTTGTACTGTTGTCAGACGATGCCTCTGAAGGGCTGGTAAAAACTTCAGTCTGGTCGCCCAAATACTTCCAAGGAAAGCATGAATTCAGCTGTGCAGAGAATATGTAGCCTTTTACTGTGGGACGATACTGTTTAGCATAGTTATTGATCCCGTTGGAATTTCTTGAAAGAAAAGATCTTCACATGTTCGGGAGGGTAAAAAGCTTCAGTCAAAAGCCTTGCAAATTTGACCTTAGGTAGGGTTCGAGGATTAACCTTTGAGCCTTTGACCGTCTGGTTACTGATTTGCTTTCACCACTTTTGCTAATACGGTTCAATATCTATAAATCTGCGAACCACTGCTAAAAAGTAAGAAGTTCATAAATACTTTCGATTTTAGGAAGGTTTCAAGTTTATCTTGTGCTTTGTTTTACCCTCTTCTTGGAATCAAGAACATTTGCTCAAAAGTAAAACTAAGCGTGTATTTAAACACCATTTTCTCACTGGAACAAAAACATTTTCATCTGCTCTCTTCTCACCACCATTCTTTCTAATTCAGCTGGAAATATTTTGTAACAATATTTATAGCATCATACATTCACACATCCGATTTAGCAATTTCATATTTCGGGTGGAGGAGGTTATCAAACTAAACATTTTTTATAAAATGTTATAAAAATAATTAGCTTCCATCCCCTGTAGCTGGACTAGGTTAGCCTCTCCAAAATCAGGTGAACATCAATGAATAGCTCATAACTTCAGCTATATAATTTGAGGTTGCAGACATTTCTGTACACTCAAACAAACAGTCAAACACATCCTCCAAAGGATCATCCTCTAACAAAATCAACCTGGACAAAGCAAGAAAAAGATGAGGTACACTTTGGAGTGGACTACCATCTTAGGCCATCAGGAGAAAACATAGGAGCCACTCTGATGTCATCCATAGCAGATCAAGAACCAAATGGCGAGAGATTAGAAGTGCATAACTCCTTTGGGTTTCCTTCGACCAACATGGCACTGCAGTGATCTTCCAAATCATTGTAAATATTTTCATCTGACATGAAACCAAGCACAGTTCCCAAATTATCACCATAAGATTGGAAATGGTGCACTGATGACCACAATTCTGTCGAAGAGTCATACAAGCTTTCCCCATCTTGCTTAGAAGGATAATCTGGATACGAAGATAGAGAATTCAAACAAATGTCATCTTCATCCATGAACAAAGTACTAATGTTGTCCTTCAGAGTGCAGTTAGACATATATCTGAGATGGTGATGATCCAGAATTCCAGACGTGTAGTTCGAAAAGATTGTAGCAGTGAATTTTGCAGGTGATTTATCCAATCCCTGCATAGGCCCAATATCAGAACTATCAAAAAGCCATGACTCTGCTGAATATTTGTCCTTCACTCCAGCCAAAGAAGACATATGGACAGCACAATTATCCAACCTCTTTGAGCCCAATTGAAAAGGATGCTCTGAAATTGAAAATATGGAATTCAGGCGACCTCCGTTTGCACTCAACACAACATTGTTGCTCTCACTTGCATTGGAGTCATAGCTACTATCATTGTGATCGAGAATTCCATTTCTAGTATCCAAAAAGCTTGAAGCAGTGCATTTCGCATATAACTGATCAAAGCTACACAGAAGTCCAGTGTCAGAATTAAATAGCCCTGCCTCATGTTGGCCTTGCCCATCTAGTACAACTGAACTAGAAATACATTGCTCTAGAAGTCCAGCACCATGATTATGACAGAACCCTGCCTCCTTCGGGCCTTGCCCCTCAAGTCCAACTGAACTAGAAAACCATTGCTCTAGGGGGCTACGAAGGTTAGGTTGGCAGAAATTATTTGATATTGCATATGGTACAACATGTTTCTCCTCAATTTGGCAGGGGAAGGACAAACTATTTGGAATGGATCCAGCAAGTCTTGTTGACAACATAGGCTCCCATCCATAATAATCACATGGCCTAGTTTCAACATTACAGTTCAACTCACTAGTTGAAATTGGTTTGTCTTTGGTGTGTGGTTGGACACCCTCAAGCAACAAGTTAGAAACCTGGTTGTGAGCAGTGTCACTTTTCCAACCAAAACTTGAAAGACTTGCTGTATGCACCCATGGTAATGCCATGCACTCATGTACTTCATCATTGCCCCTGTGAGGTAAGTTGATTTTCTGGTCAAGAGAACTTGGAAGGATCTGGTTGTGTCCCCATGGTAAAGGCATGAGTTGACAGGCTTCACGAGTTGCATTACAGGAAGATTCTTTTCCTGTACTCAGTTTAATCAGTGAATCAAAGCCACTGCGACTGTAATCAAGCACATTTTCGAGACGGCATCTGGGACCAGGAGTATGTCCACAAACCATTTTCATTCTCATAGACTCCTTATGTTGCTGCATTACAATAAGTAACTAAGAAAGATGGAACTGATAAATAATAAACATAACTATTTTTGAGTAGGTGGTACATTAGTACCCTATTTGCAAATTACATGGGTTAAGCAAAGAATACCTTTTTTATCATGTTGGCGCCTAGCCTTTGCATGATGTCAGCAAAAATTTCTGATCTGAGAAATTTAGGTCATCAGGCCAAACAATATAGGCCAATATGAAGATATAAATTAATGGAATTCTTCAATATGTAATGACAACCTTCTCTGTAAAAACTCAGAACTTTCCACTGACAGTGTTTTTGTAGCTAGCTTCAATAGTTTTTTTCTCTTTCCTGAAAAGGTCTGCCCACTCCAAGGATCTATGTATATCACCACAAATGAAAACAATATGCACTTAGCACCACAAATAAATATAGAAAATGTAAATTGCTATGAAAACACTGCTTTGCAAGCACTAGTTTATGAAGGGGTTTTAAAACATGATAAGTATTTCTCAATTTATACATGTAAATAGGTAAATCTATCAGCCAATGGTTGCTGGGAAAATATCAGCATCCCGGCAAGGAAAAGTTTTGTGCGCTAAAGATGTGTCATAGACAGCAGGGGAAAAACATTTATTGTGTCATAGACAGCAGGGGGAAAACATTTATTCTGGAACAGAGGTAGTAACAAATAAAAAGAGCCCACATCTTTTTGTATAATTTCATTTATCCTCATTTTGAAAGAATATCTATGTAAGCAAAGCTTCAAATACCGCGAGGGTCATTGTTTTAACAAATTGTGGATAATTAAGGGACAATCAGATTTGGAAAATGTCTCCCTGTCATAATCTTCAGGGTGTCACAAACATTGCGTCACTTTTCATGCATGTGAAATGACTGCACAACTGCCAGGAAGGTCAACACTGGACAAGACAAGACTTTCAGCAGTACAGTAGTCACTATGCTATGTATTTATATTGAAAGATGAAGATGTCTCACCAGTGTTTCTTGAAATCCCTACAGCTTCAAATGATGTCTGAATTATGGGTGTGAGAACATGAACATTTGCCAAGTAATCGTATGGGTTTAACTGAGGTGTATCCTTATTCTCATGTTCTGCAGAGAAGAGGATTAATAGATAGAAGAGTCCAAATAAGCATCATTCATGCTTAAAGGGAGGTATGAGAAAATGGTATCTGTTAGAGAGAACACTCGCATTGGTAGGGATGACACTCAAGAGTTGGGGCAATTTTCTTTCATTCAACTCACTCAAATGCCATGCCAACCCAAATGGTTGGGGATACATATTTATAGGCTAGCCATGTAGCCCAAGATGCTAGATGCTAGTCTAAGATGCTAAAGCAAAGATGCTAGTCTAAGATGATGAAGCAAAGATGCTTAGTCTAGTCTAAGATGCTAAAGCAAAGATGCTAGTCTAAGATGCTAAAGCAAAAGATGCTAAAGGTGCTAAGACTACAAACTTGTCCATACATGAACATCACACATGTCATGCCAAACAACATGTCATGCCAAAACACACACACACACATAGACTTAACCTCTCAATCTCCCCCTAAGTCTTGTGTGGCGCCTTCTGGGAAATCTGAACCATCCCAATCCTGGCGCGAAGCTCCTGGAACTTGATCCGCCCAAGCGACTTGGTGAGGAAGTCGGCGAGCTGGTCTTGGGTGTTGATGTAGCTTGCCTTCACACTCCCCTCATCCAAACAACTCCGGATGAAGTGGTACTTCACCCGGATGTGCTTGCTGCGCTCGTGGAAAACAGGGTTCCTTGCCAAAGCCAAAGCAGACTTGCTGTCCACCCTGAGTTCCACCGCTTCGGCATCCCTGCCAAGAAGATCGCCAAGCAGCCGAGCCAACCAGAGAGCTTGAGTTGATGCAGAGGTGGCTGCGATGTATTCTGCCTCGCAACTGGACATGGCCACCACCTGCTGCTTGACCGACTGCCAACTGATCAGACACTTGCCGAGGAAGAACAACGTCCCGCTTGTGCTCTTGCTTGTGTCGATGTCGCCGGCGTGGTCGCTGTCACTGTACCCGATGAAATGCGCCGCACCGGGGCACCTTGGGTAGTACAAGCCGTAGTCAAAGGTCCCCGCGACATAGCGTAGGATCCTCTTCACGGCCTGTTGATGCTCCGTCGTCGGTCGCTGCATGAACCGACTGACGTAGCCAACTGCGAACGCCAAGTCCGGTCGCGTGTGGACAAGGTAGCGAAGGCTGCCCACAATGCGCCGGTACTGCGTCGCGTCCACCTCCTCCGCCGTGCTGTCGCGACTCAGCTTCAGCCTTTCCTCCATGGGAGTGTAGGCTGGGTTGCAGTCGGTGAGTCCGCCCAGCTCGACGATGCGCTTGGCGTAGGCGGTCTGGCGAAGTGAAGTGCCAGAGCTGTCCTGGTGCACCTCGATCCCCAAGTAGAAGGAGAGGAGCCCTAGGTCGCTCATCTGGAAGGTGGCCTTCATCTTCGTCTTGAACGCCTCTACCTCCACCTCCTTGGTGCCGGTGATCACCAAGTCGTCAACGTAGACGCCTACCAACAGGGCATTGTCTCCCTTGCCCCGCCGATAGACTGCAGCCTCATGAGCACTCTGATGGAACCCCATCTG
The DNA here is from genome assembly GCA_019279435.1 of Zizania palustris. Classification (NCBI taxonomy): domain Eukaryota; kingdom Viridiplantae; phylum Streptophyta; class Magnoliopsida; order Poales; family Poaceae; genus Zizania; species Zizania palustris. The sequence continues at coordinate 35,087,625 of JAAALK010000283.1, forward strand.
CCTGAGAGTGGAGTCCAACTTGTCGTTCCAAGCTCGTGGTGCCTGTCGCAAGCCGTAGAGGGCCTTGCGCAGGCGGAGAACCTTGTTCTCCTTGCCGGGGATGACAAATCCCGGCGGCTGTCGAACGTAGACCTCCTCCTTCAAGTCGCCATTGAGGAAGGCAGACTTGACATCCATATGATAAACACGCCAACCCTCCTGGGCTGCCAGCGCGAGGAGGACACGAATGGACTCCATCCGTGCAACAGGAGCGAAGGCATCGTCGAAGTCGACTCCCTCCTGTTGAACGAAACCGCGTGCCACCAGCCGAGCCTTGTGCTTGACCACCACCCCGGCCTCATCTTTCTTCAGCTTGAACACCCACTTAAGGGTGATGGCACGGTGGCCGGCCGGAAGATCAGCCAGCTCCCATGTCTGGTTCCGCTCGACGGCGTCCATCTCCTGCTGCATCGCGGCGCGCCAGGCCGCGTCTCCTTCCGCCTCAGCGAAGGAACGTGGCTCACCGTCGTCATGCGCCAAGTGCAGCTCCGCATCGAAGTCATGTTGCGCCATCCCAGGAACGGGCTGCTCACCAAGGATGTTATCCATGGTGCGGTATCGTAGAGGCTCGCCGTCATGGCAAGCATCGACACGGTCCCCGTCGTTTGACAATGGAGTAGCGAACTCCACTATGCGCTGCTCATCATGGACTGAAGCTGCGGATGCCGATCCCGGAGATGTGGGCGCCGGTGTAGGAGAGCGAGGTGTGGCCGGTGCAGGAGGTGGTGGAGTACTTGCCGGAGCTGATGATGTGCCAGGTGCTGGGGCAAGCGAGCTCGGTGAAGGTGAGCTGCTAGCTCCCCCTGCTCCCTCGAAGTAGACGTACTCGACGACGAAATCGTTGATCGTCGAAGTCGAGCCATCATCCGCCATCTTGCCCCACGTCCAGCCTCACCCTTCATCGAACACAACGTCTCGTGAGATGTGGACGCGCTGTGTCGTAGGGTCGAGGATGCGGTAGGCCTTGGAGCCCTCCGCATAGCCGATGAAGACCCCTGGCGCACTCCGATCATCAAGCTTGCCGATGTGGCCGAGCTCCTTGACGAATGCCAGACAACCAAAAACGCGAAGGTGGCCAACCGTCGGCTTGCGTCCGTGCCAGGCTTCATACGGCGTCTCGCCGTCAAGAGCCTTGGTGGGCGAGCGGTTGAGGAGATGGACGGCAGTCATCACCGCCTCTCCCCAGTAGATCGCCAGCATCCCCCTCTGCTTGAGGAGGGCGCGAGCAGTGGCCACCACCGTCTGGTTGCGGCGCTCGACGACGCCGTTCTGCTGTGGTGTGTACGGCGCGGAGTAGTGGCGCTGAATGCCCTCGTCGGCGCAGTACGCCGCGAACTCAGCCGCCGTGAACTCGCCGCCGTTGTCCGTGCGCAACACCCGGAGCTTGCGGCCGCACTCCTTCTCCGCGGCAGCTTGATGACGCTTGATAGCATCTGCGGCTGCTGCCTTGGTGTCGAGAAGCACCGCCCACATGTAGCGGGACACGTCGTCGACGAGGAGGAGGAAGTAGCGCCAGCCTCCAGGGGTAGCCGGTGTCACGGGACCGCAAAGGTCGCCGTGCACGAGCTCGAGCTTCTCCTTGGCGCGAAAGCTCGCCTGATGAGGGAATGGGAGTCGCCGCTGCTTGGTCAGCACGCAGGTGTCGCAGAACTGCTCCACATGCTCGACACTCGGCATGCCCCGCACCATCTCCTTGATGCCGAGCTGCTTCAGGGCCTCAAAGTTGAGGTACCCAAAGCGCTCGTGCCACCGCCACGCGTCGTCGTCGCGGCGGGCTGCAAGACACACAGGCTGCGCCACCTGCACATGAAGGACATAGAGGCGATTGCTTCCTCTATTTACCTTGGCGACAAGTTGGTGCTGATGATCCCAAATGCGCAGCACCCCATGCTCGATCTCCACGCGCGAGCCATTCTCATCCAGCTGGCCAAGACTGATGATAGAGTTCCTCAGCTCGGGGATGTAATAGACACCGGTGAGCATCCGATGCTCGCCGGTCTTGGCGGTGAAGATGACAGAGCCGACGCCTCTTATCTCCACGGCGGAGGCGTCCCCAAACTTGACGGACCCTCGCACGCTGGAGTCCAGGTCGGAGAAGTGGTCCCGCCGCCCGGTCATGTGATGGGTGGCACCGGTGTCGAGGAACCACCCGTCAATCTTGTCATCATTGGACCCATTGCCGAGGAAGACGTGTGCGCGCGGTTCGTCGACGTGGAGAAGAGCGGCGGCTGTCGACGTGGGAGGGGAGTGCAGCTCAATGTTCCCATGTATAAGGAACAGAGCTGGCTCCTCTTGCGCTTGCGCGACATGTGCTTGACCGCCGCGCTTCGCCTGCCGGCAGTCCCTAGCCCAATGGCCGATCTTGCCACGGTTGTGACAAGTGTCATCACGGGTGGCCTTGCGGCCACCGTTGGCGCCGCCAGTAGCGCCTCCACGCGCCTGGGGGGCCTTGCGCCCCCTGCGTGGCTGGCGCTTGTGGCCATTTGACGAACTTGATGCCTCCCCTTTCTTCTGCTCTCGCTGGCGCGCGAGCCACTGCTCCTCGGTGAAGAGAAGCTTGCCGCCAGTGGTGGCCGGCTCTGAAGATGGCTGGGGCTCGTCGATGTCGACGACCTTGAGGCGACCTATCGCTTCTCCGATCGACATCCTGGAGAGGTCCATCAAGGACTCGATCGAACGAGCCATTTGCTTGTATTTCCCGGGAACGCAGCGAAAGAGCTTCTCAACAGCTCTTTCCTCGTTGATGAGGTCTTCGCCATGCTGCACCAACTTCTGCAGTAGAGAGTTGAGACGGAGAGCAAAATCATCAACATCCTCACCTGGTTTGAAAGCCAGGTTCTCCCACTCCTTGCGTAGTGCCTGCAGCGTAGCCTTGCGGGCGCGATCGCTGCCGATACATACTGCAGCGATAGTATCCCAAGCCTCCTTGGCAGTCTGCTTGCAAGCAATCAAACACTGCATCTCCGGTGAAATTGCAGCAACGAGGGTCTCCAGCGCCCGTCGATCATCATCGTAGTCGACGTCGTCGTATGTGACCGCCTCCCACATGTGCCGCACTTGGAGCTTCACCCTCATAATCATGGACCACTGGGTGTAGTTGGTCTTGGTGAGGGTGGGCCATCCACCACCAGCACCAGCGTCCTTGATGATGGTCTGGAAGCCGCGAAGACCATGGCGCCGGTCCGGGGAAGGAGAGCCACGCCGCCTGTGAGGGTCGCGTTCGCCATGAGCACGACCGTCGCGTGCGCATCCTCCCGGAGTGTTGTCGGCGCGTCTGGGCCCGTTTGGGCTGCCGCCGCGAGCACGGGGCTGCCCTGCTGCCCACTGCGCCACCCGCTCATCCTTCGCCCTCCTTGGTAACTCGGCCTCCAAGTCGAGGCTACCTCCCTCGGAGGCAGTGCCACTGTTGCTACCGTGGCGCAAAGCTTCGAGCTCTGCCGCCGCAACACGTGCTGCAGCCACAGCCGCCGCCGCTTCCTCTTCCGCTCTCGCTGCGGCCAGTTCTGCCGCCGCCAACCTCACCTTCCGAGCCTTCGCTGCCACAACCTCTGCTGCCACCCGGTCGCGCTCCTCCGCCGCGGCGACTTCGGCCTCCTGCCGACGTCGTGCGCTCGAGGTGACCGAGCGAAGAGAGTCTCCTGTGGACATTGCGAGGTGGTAGAGTGGAAGGGTCGTGGGGGTTGCTGCTGCCCTGGGAGGAAGCCGCTACACTCGTGCTGCTGCTCGGAGTGTGGGTGGAGCTCGCCGAGTCGTTGGTCTCCGGTGGACCGGCAAGGGAGGAAGATGAACAAGGAGAAGGGCGTCTCCGTTGGAGAGAGTCGCGGAGGGGATTGGAAAGGTCACAGAACCATACAGCTCTGATACCAATTGTTAGAGAGAACACTCGCATTGGTAGGGATGACACTCAAGAGTTGGGGCAATTTTCTTTCATTCAACTCACTCAAATGCCATGTCAACCCAAATGGTTGGGGATACATATTTATAGGCTAGCCATGTAGCCCAAGATGCTAGATGCTAGTCTAAGATGCTAAAGCAAAGATGCTAGTCTAAGATGCTGAAGCAAAGATGCTTAGTCTAGTCTAAGATGCTAAAGCAAAGATGCTAGTCTAAGATGCTAAAGCAAAAGATGCTAAAGGTGCTAAGACTACAAACTTGTCCACACATGGACATCACACATGTCATGCCAAACAACATGTCATGCCAAAACACACACACACACATAGACTTAACCTCTCAGTATCAACCAGAATGAGAGGCATTTGTTTGCTCACGATAGATTTCTCCATTCTTAGAAGGTGTAGCAGGGATCTCCTCAGAACAAAGAGTGCTCTTCTGAACAGGGAGCTTTCTGTGTGGCATCATATTATGAGATTCTACAAGGCAAATCAAGAGAACAGGACATTCATATGAATGATACATTTCAAGTCATTTGAATGTTTAAGTATAGTTCAGATAAGAGAAAAGTATACAGAGATACAGACCCATCTGTGTATCTTCTTTTTGTTTGGGGAAAGAATGAATCCTACAGCCTGACTGCTCCTGCAATTTCTTAAAGAATTTGTATTCAGCAGTTTTTGCACCACAACCTGCATGGACAATGATGACCAAATAGGTTAAGAACACAATAACACAAAGAAAACCATGCAACATAAAAATTAGCATAGTAAGGAAACATCAAGTATCAAATGTCCTCAACAATTTTTTTAGGAAATGTGCAAAAGATTTGTGCATCATTGCATTAAGAAGAACAAGTACAAAGTTGACGAGATTGCCACAGAGGGCAGATGACCTGAAATAAGAATTACAGCTTGAATCTCACAAGTACAAATGGCCTTGACGAATTAACAGTAATATTTAAAAAGAATGGTGCTTCCATGTTTCACTCTTCCCATGGGCTTGCAAAAAAAACTAGAGCACTTCGAAGAAGTAGCATTGATCCACCATTGGGTTCTTGCTTTAAAATTGTGCAACTCACTAGTAAGTAACATCTCCCAGAAATATCATTTTGGTTATAATGACTGAGAATATTGGACAATGGACAAGATAAGAACACCGTAACATCCAAGAGATTATAACGGCATGGAACTCATGATATATTTTGAAAGACCAATCAATCCCCCTGTAAGCTGAAGTACACAACATCAAGACACGGAAATGGGCAGGCTTCTGATAGGATGTTCATGCGTTGTGAAACCTAAAAGGGGGATTATCAAAATCCAGCACTCTTAAGAAAGGAGTTACAGTGAAGCCAGGGGCAAATGCAATGTACCTCGAGGTTTACTTTTCTCAGCTTTGCCTATGTTAGCATTCTGTCTCACGCGTGTCTGATGACTGATGGCTTCACTTGCAAATCGAACTTTTTTCCTCGGCCCTTCGCCTGTCATTAGGTACAAGGTACTCAATAATTTCATCAAATAAGAAGTGCAGATTGATTTGCAGGAGAAAAGGATCATTGACTAAAGGCTGCAAAGACCAACATGATGGCACTTGAAAGGACAGACGAAAAAAAGAAACCTTCTAGGTGGAGATCAGCAGAACACGGTCATAAACCAACACCAAACCGAAATAAACTGACAATGAAATAGTCCAAAATCTACCCACAAGACATGAGCATCTCTCTTTTTCTTTTCCGCAAGACGCAGTGTATAACATTACGATTTATTCCAAACTGAACCGCTAATTAACCTCTGCGACTACTTTCAGAACCCCAATCCCAATTCAATCAACCCAGAAAAGTAGAGGCTCCTACAACGATCCATGAACCTAGCTCGCATCATCTACAGAAAGGACAACTACATGGATTCCTGAACCCTACAAAGGCGAATGAAAGAGAAACAAGAAGCGCAAGCGGGGGAGCTGGGCGGGACCTGGGGAGGAGGGGTCGGGGAGAGGCCTCGACGCTGCCGGGAGCTGGAACGACGGGCCTCGCGGTATCTTCGGCGGCTTCAGCGAAGATGAAATGGAGAGGCCGCTTCTAGGGTTCCGACGATGGAGGCGATCCATCGACGCCGCCGCTGCCGCCGCCTTGGGTTCCGTGCGCGCCAAAACTCGCGGGGAAGAGAACGAAGCCTCCCCACTTGATAGTTTTCCCATTCAGTCCTCGCATTAAGTTCATCCTTACATAGGAGTCCATGACTCCTGTCCTAAAAAAATATAAGCCGTCCGATCGAGTGTGCGCGGTTTAGATGCAACCAGAGAAAGGCTTGCGAGGAATTTTACATAAGAGCCCTCTAATTAATTTTTTATGTTTCCCGCCGTCCTGGAACCTCGCGGGGTCAGTCCAGACATCGAACCGTTAATTCGCCGAGAATTGCTGCACGAAGTTTGTTATAGAATGTAACAAGGTTAATATTTTTTATAATTTTGTCGCAATTTTTTTCTTTTCTATTTTACAAAATTAAATCGGTGTAACTGTTATGGTGCGGTGGGCACATGACTTGGCTCTCAGGGATACAACAACATACTTTTTCGTGGAATAATTCGGTTTTGTAAAATAGAAAAAAATAAATATAAATTAAAAAATAACAAAACAACAAATAAATCAACGAATTTTATAACAAAATTACAAAGGATATTAACTTTGTAGCATTTAAAAACATAATAACAAACCTCATGGCAAACTAGCGATTCTTCCTTTTAAGTGGAGCCCCTTTGACTACCTTGGGTGGTGGGTTCCTATTATGGTTTCTTTTCCGCTGTCAGATCATAGTCCGACCGTCAGGATCAATTCGGGAGACGAGTTGCCGTGCCTCTCGGCAATCGGAGCCGCGCCCCGCTTGCGGCTTGCCTACGGCGGCGAGATGCCGTCACATGGTCCCGACGACGACGAGGATGCTCCCTTCTCCTTGGTCGTGGCGGTGCCCGTCGGTACAGGCGCCGTTGATTTTGATGCCATCTCCAGGAGGTTGGTAGCGGCGGCTGGCGTCGAGAAGGCCCCTTCGCGTCCTGGAGTATCTGAGCAGGGGAGGCGGCTGGCGGCAGCGGCGAGCCGGCCGGAGAGTGAGGACAATGGAGCTGTTTCCGGTGAGGTAACTGCCTCGTGAGCAGGGGAAGGCGGCTGGCAGCAGCGGCGAGCCGACCGGAGAGTGAGGACCTGTGAATGGAGCTGTTTCCGGTGAGGTAACGCACGGCTGGTCAGCAGCATCTCTCGTAAATAGGGCTGAGGTGTCGACACAAGAGTTCTAATATGGTAGCAAAATCGCAATACCAAAGAATTTATCGTTAGAGTATTCCCAAACTAGAAATTCTATAGTAGTTTTTATATATGTCATATCACTAAGAAATTAATCATATCTCACAATGCATTATTTCTTGTTTCTATTTATTTTTTCCTCTTTTAGCCAATCATAAATAAGTGGGACCAATCTATAAAAACTACTACACTCTCCCAATGCATGTAGAGTAGTTTTTTCATTCTTGATATTAGTAATAGAAACCATATCTTACATAAGAAATCATTTCATCCACATTTCTCTTCTCTCCTCATTAACTCTCATGTCATATCAGATTTTTGCCTATGCCACTATGTGGCAGTACATTTAATACCATGAAAACCATCCTAGTCACTGGATTGTGGATGCCCTTAGTTCATTACATCTTGCATCTCCCACGCAAGGGACCTGGAGTATCTGAGTACATTTCAGTTGCAGGCAATCCCAAGACCATCCAAGGACCTGATGAACAATGGATATGGCCATCGCCAAACCCCACAATCATACGGCAGAAAACAAACCCCATAAGCATACGGGAGAAAACATTCAGCTACATTCTGTTATCTTTGTCCAGAGTGAATGGTAGTATGGTACAAGTTAACACATAACACAATGCCTGAACACATGGAAAATATAAACAAGGAGCACATACACACACGAAAAGACAACAACTCAATACATGAAGGGCATATCTGCCTGTTCTATACAAATCGAATGAATGAAACCCAATATCCAAGCTCATCCAAAGAGATATCCACATGGTACACACAAAACAATATGATCTAATGGTTAGTATCAATAGGTGCACCAGACCTGGCCTGTGATATCCGGTTTGCATAGATTGTTACTAGTCGCAGCTGTGTGCTACTAAGCCCCTCTAGATATGGTGTGAAGGCTTTCCCAAGCATAATGTAGATATCCACCAAGCAGAATACAACAGTCTGAAAAAAAGGTGAATATGAATCAGATTTCAAACATAATGTGCATTAGAAGTTCATTTGGGTATTAAAAGTAGACGTCATACATTGATACATGATCCAGGCAACACTGGTTGCCAGCAGGCAAATGGTCGCTTGTGATTAACGTTCATTCACAATGACCAAACATGGACTATAAGCTAGAAATTCTTAATATAGAATGTGCTAATGCCACTAACGTCAAAGACCCTACAGTGAAAAATAAATGGCACTTTGGACATCAACACGGTTTCCATGCGCAGCCGACTAATTTCTATTATAATGTATTAATAAAACATAAAATATTAAAATTTATAATAGTTTGATAATATTTTCAAAACATAACCACACATATGTTTTATTTATCCAATTTAAATATTTATAGATAAATCAATATCTAAAATTTGATTGCACATACCCCAAGACAAAATGTCATAATAGTGTAGCCGACAATGAATGAATGAAACGGCTGAAAATACGTGCTTACTAAAGCATGCAGAAGTCATGTTATATAGAACATTCTGGTTGGATGAGAACATATTTCAAAGAAAACAAAATTAGCCTTCCAAATCACAATAAATCAAATCAAGTGCACTGTTATTGTGTAATGAGAAAGTAAATTGTTTGCAGAAAAATGTAAAGAAAAAACAAATTAACAGTTTGCATTTTGAATTTTTGATCATACATATTTCTTAATCCGGAGTTTGGGTATATTTAATTTGGCAAGAACAAGAATACTTCAGTCATAATGTGCAGCAGAATTGCAGCATTTAAGCACATTTTTAGTATGATTTTGCATTCAGGAATGACTAAATGGATTCTACATTTCCTGTGTAAACTTTTGTCAGATAATTGGATCCCACCCATCTTTATTCCTTTACTATCACTATGCCTACCGTTTTTATTATTGCCTTCTTTACGTAAGCTTCAATGTTCCTTGGTTGAGGACTAGCATAGCCCTATGAAAACTAGGACATTGATCAGAAGAACAGGTAAGCACCTTGCGAACATCTGGACTCTGGTTACTGAAAGCATCAAAAAGTGCTGGTAAAAATGAAGGTAGTTGAATCATTAATTCCTCCTCTGAAAGGCGCCCAACAAGCTGCAAAATTACCAGAAGACCAACATTCCAATATGGTTAGTCAGGATATGTAATGAACCAGAATGAGTTAATAGATCTTCAAGCTAACAATGTTTCTTGTGTGTGTGTGTGTGTCTATATATATATATATATATGCCTTAGTCTCTTAACTAATATCTAACCAGGAATGAAGCTTTAATGAAATAGTTGTATAAGGTACACGAGTGACCAATTAAATAGTTGGAAATTCAAGCTGTGATGACCTTGTCAGAGACAAAAACACCATCAGTAACTGCTGTACCAGTGGCAGTGTGTCTAGTACTCTAGTAGCACTTCAAGAAATCTCAAAGAATTTTGAGATTATTTTTAAACGAAATTATGAAAATGGACACATAACATTATGCCAAATAAAATATAGGTTAATTATTTCCTTGTGTTATCTGAATTATGTATGGAGTTGGCATTGTACCATTGATAATGAAAGCATGGAACTGAGATACCTTTGTCAAACAGTTGGTACACATGACAAGCATCTTTTCATCATCGCTTACCAACAAAGGTACAATAACCTGCATTGCAAGTACAAAGAACAAAAGAGAAGTATAAGCTGCTAGTTACAACAATTGTAAACAAAGTGGCAGTACTGCATTATTATCTATTTTTAATACAAATAGGATATCTGGACATACAGCAAGGCATCTGAAGGGGTCGTATTTTGCCAACACAATATTTAAGCACTGGTTTGCTTCATTTGAAACCTGCACCACCATTAAAAAGGGATTAGCCCAGAAGCAATAGAACTTCCTAAATGAAGGAAGGTTTACCTTGGCAGCGACATCTTTAGAAACATGTAGGAGCTTTTCAAGGACAATCTCAATGGATTCTTCCATAGAATCATTCTGAGAAAAAAGACATTATTGATTGACAAGCTACTAAACTAGATTACTGAACATGCATGCACAATTTGTGAATAGAAAACCTGGTTGTGGAGCATCTCAGCAATTAACGATAGAGAAAGCTCCCTCACAGAAGAATCTGAGTCATCCAACACCTCGATGACGGCTGTTAAAATTTGATTGAAATACTATTGAAACACAGAGGACTCGTATCAGTATGAAGACATTATAAATTGAAAAGTAGCATACTGATTGTCAAAATAATTAGAAACCATCAAATAAACTGCAAGACAAACAGATCTGAGCTATGTGTGCTTGTGAAGGACCCGGCCCATGTAAAATGAACATTTCAGAAAACCATGTCAATCAAATGTTTTTCAATGTTACTGAAATGGTGAAGCATTCATCATTTTCAGAAACCATGTCATGGAGATAAACCAAGTGAACTGTACTAGAATGGTGACAATGTTCTAAGCAATAGTACTATAAAACATAATGAGCAATCTGCCTGTCTCCAATGAAAAATAATGAGTCACCATATTAAATGTTGGACTATGGATAAAAGCCCCCACCTCTCCCACTATAACGCTTAGGTTTCATGGTTGGGTTGGCTAGGTGGGGTGAGCCTAACATGGTATCAGAGCCAAGGTCCTGGGTTCGAATCCCCCTGGCCACGCATTTCCGCATTTCCGCTGCGTGATTTCCCCTGCGCCTATCTAGTGTGCCGAGACCTGTTGCGGGCTACGCCGGGCCTCTAGAATCTGCTGCGGGCTACGCCGGGCTCGCACGCCGTAGGGGGAATGTTGGACTATGGATAAAAGCCCCCACCTCTCCCACTATAACGCCTAGGTTTTATGGTTGGGTTGGCTAGGTGGGGTGAGCCTAACATGGTATCAGAGCCAAGGTCCTGGGTTCGAATCCCCCTGGCCACGCATTTCCGCATTTCCGCTGCGTGATTTCCCCTGCGCCTATCTAGTGTGCTGAGACCTGTTGCGGGCTACACCGGGCCTCTAGAACCTGCTGCGGGCTACGCCGGGCTCGCACGCCGTAGGGGGAATGTTGGACTATGGATAAAAGCCCCCACCTTTCCCACTATAACGCCTAGGTTTCATGGTTGGGTTGGCTAGGTGGGGTGAGCCTAACATTAAATAATATGTTTATTAAGGATAAAAAGAGCACATAATGAGTTCCCTCAAGTAATGTTGTCCAGCTATCTTTTCCCTCCATCCCTTCACAGAATCACGCACTCTCTCCAGAAACTCTCAATTATTCTCTTACCAGTCACAAAAGGGATGTAGCCTTAATGCAACATTATATAACAGATCAGCCTTAAGCATTTATTGCAACTGTTTAACCAATTTGTACAGAGAAATTCACATAAATAAAAGTACAAATGAAACAAAGCCATAATATTAGCATTTATTATTATAAAATAGAGCTAAAATTAAAATGGTAAGGTTGCAAACCTTTGTCCATATAGAGCTGTCATTATTGGTGGAAGCTGTAACCAACTGTTGTAACAACTCCCGCTTGTCTAGACTTGTAACTTCGCCAGCATTGCTTATCTAAAAACAACAACAAATATAATACTCCCTCTGGTCACAAACACATGATGCTTTGACCAAAATCTAGTCAAACTTTTAAAATTTTAACCGTTAATAACTTTTAAATTTTGAAATACTTAGTTGAAAAGCACAAAAATGTTATGAGTAGATTTATCATGAAAGAACTTTCACAATCTCCTAATTTTCTAAAAGTTTATAAACTTATTCTAATATAAAATTGTGGTCAAAGTTGCACATCGAAGACAGTGTAAAAAGACAAACGACATGTATTTTCGACCAGAGTGAGTAGCAGTTTTATATAGGATGACAAAATGTACAAGCAACACATACCAGCATTACAATTAGGATTAACAAAGATGAAGAAAAAAGGGGGCATTTCAGATGTACCTGATGAAGAAGTTGTGGGATGCTGGGGCCATTACTGGAATGTGGAATAGTCTTCACAGAACTAAGCTCTACAAATAGATTTCCCTCTTGAGTGTCCTCCGCAGCAGTTGAAACCACAGCACTTGGTTCATCAGAAACAACAAGATGGCCAAACTCCAGGCGAGGAGTACCAGTAGAATTTGCATCATCGATGGTAGCATCGGATTTTTCAGGATAATCTGTCCATGAATGTGCAGCTTCTACAACTGTGCGAGCAATGTTCTTTGATTCCCTACTTGCTGTAAGAACTTCATCTTCAGCTGGTTCAAAACATTGCTTTGCATTATCGATGCGGATTTCAGAGGAAGTTCGACCAATAGAAATATCAAGCAATGTTGACCCTTCCGCTGCATTCATCTTGTTCCCTGCTTCATTATCCAGGGAACTAGCAGAGAACCGCCCAAATGGGTAACTTTTCTTTGATGTCGGAGCATAACCATCTTCTGAAGAAGCTCCAAAATCAAATTGGTCATAAGATTTGGGGCGTAGACGTTCTTTCTTGCTCTGCATATAGTTTACCAGATCGACCTCAATACGAGGAGTATATTGCTTCAATGCTCGCCTCACAATGTTTTGTTCTTCAATCGACAAATTTAAAATAAAATTTAGAACCGCTGTTGAGTCAAAATGAGAATAAACTGCTATGATTCCAGATATGGAAGTTTCCTTTAATTTTGCATTCTTTTCATGTATTAATGGTGCTAGCTTTGAAAGCCATAACTTAAGAAAGCCACTGTTGCTGTAACCTTCCAAGTCTGCTTTGTACTTGCTGAATGATTTATTAGCAAACTCAAGAACAGACAGCTTTGCCTTTGGAGACCTTTGTTCATCCAGTGAACGTACTAGAGCAGGTAGCAATGTGTCAATGGCATATGTTCTGCCAACAACTTCCAAGGTCGACGAACATGGTTGTCTAACTAACTCCTTTGGGTCAACAAATCTTGAAAAGACATATGGTAAAATTCTTTCAACATAACTCTCAAATGGCTTCTTGCAGGCTGGAATAATATCTGCAAGTGTGGAGAACACTGCCTGTGCAACTTTGTGATGAGGATCATCCAAATAACGGAAAAATAGCTTCATGATCTTTTCAAAGTTCTGTATAACTTCTTGAATGCCTTTCTGTCCTTGTTGCAGCAGTGTCTGTATAAAATTAAAGGCTGCAACTCTAGCTACCCAATCTGAGCTTGGACTAAGACCCTCAGAGAGTGCATCATTTATAGATGTTGGACCATCCGTGTATCCTGACATGTCATAAGATGAGACATGGCCATCATCAAAACTATGTCTGGTACTTGCAGAAGCCCTTGATGCCCCTTGCTTCCTAAGAGGCCTCTGGAAGTGTGGAACCTGGTTGTGTGAATTTCTAGAGTTGGCATCCCTATAAGTCATATCAAGATAGTGTTTGTCCGTCTGCATTTGTGGCATCCGCCTGGTTGGCCATGTATCATTAGTGCCATCCATACTACCATCCTGAGACCTCCCAGAAGATCTTCTCGCATAAGGCAGTGACAAGCCTGATATTGATTCAGATGATCGATTGCTCAAATATGGCGACCTTGACCGCTCTTTAGTTGTCACAGGAGGGTTCACTGTATCTACCAAACGTGAACCACCATTTCTTGTGTTAGTGATGCTTGGTAGGGACGAGTCCAGCAATGCAGAATTCTGCAAAGACAGATGGCCTGAAGCAGTTGCAGCAAATGTGATAGGAGGATCACGAGAGGATGGAGGATCAACTCCTGCACTAGGAGGAAAAGAAAAAAGAAATTAAGATTTCTTAAGTTGAAGCAGTTGCAGCAAATGAAAGCAATAGCTAAGAAGATTGAACTGCATAATGAAAGAGAACTCCGAAGCAGCTTAAAGAATACCAAGATCCAAGCTTGTTGAGCGCATAGCAGAGAAATTTTGCCTGCCTGACATGCTTACGCCTTTCAATAAACTTTCGATGGCAGAAACCTTTTGTTTGCTTGAACTGAGAACACTCTCTATACTTCTTTCAGTGCTTCTACCAATTGTCTTTGACTGTGACAGAAGAAGACTGCTTGACGAGAGAGATGATTCAGAAGAAAGAGCTGCACTCTTGTCCATCGCAACAATAACTGAAGTGTTGTATCCAGTGAAATGTGTGCCACTTGCATGAGATGAAACACGAGAAAGTTGGGCACCCTTCTCACGCAATGATGGAGAAGGATACCGCTTGTGCATGCCCCCATCTTCATCATTTATTGTCTGTAAGTGTTTGCATTTTTCAGATCAAGCGAGCAGTTAATACTGTGCAATAGCACAGTTAAACAATAGTATTTCCGTTCAGACATTTTTTACATTAACAAAATATAAGTTTTCATACATGGTTTTTTTGCTATCATTTCTTTCAAAAAAATAATTAACCACATATTAGTCTTAAAAGAATTTACACAGGTTTCATGGCATAACTAACTAGTTCGAGTCTTCGAGAAACTCATCTCCCCAACCTTGAATTAGTCAGGGTGCAACATCCTATTAACTACTATGCATGGTACTTGATTCAGTTGATTGACATTGCTTTACAAAAGTTAACAACGTTCTGGGATGTAATAACCAAATATAAAATTGTGGTTGCAAATAAAGCATACGATAATTTGGCATGTATAAATGCATCAGCAGAACATATTACAAAACATGTCACCGGTAGGGATAACACATCGGTTGGTAGAGACTAATCATCTCGAACTGTATTTAAAAGAGGTAGTTGGTCGAGGGCCTGGACTTCTCCATCGCGGCGGCGCCATTGCGGCGACGCGACGAGGAGGCAAGGATACAAGAGAGGCACAAGCCAAACTGAATACTCGACAATAACTCTAGTGCATCCAGTGTTTACAAATCGTCCGATTAGTCGCGATTAATCGGCCTGGTCGTTTTTGTGGACACGACCAGATGCTCCGACCCGATCAGCACGCCCAGAAACTTGGTCGTCCGATTAGTCGACGATTAGGGGCGATTAGTCGGCCGATTAGGGAGAAAACAGCGACCAGTCGACCAGTTCACGTTTATGATTTTAGTGGGCCTGTTCTTGTTCTAGTGGGCTTTTTACCTAGCCTGTTAGGGTTAGGGTTATTTCTCTTTTTGACCTAGCTGCACAGTCTCCTTATATCCTCCCTTGTGCACCGCCTAGGTCTCACGCCGCCAGCATGCTTGTCTAGCTTCGCTGCACGCACGCTGGGCAAAGCTCCAGCCGACGCCATGTGCACGCCGGGCGAAGCTCCAGCCCACATTGTGCGCCGCACAGCCTATTCCCCTTGTGCACTGTCGGGCCACTCACACTACATGTCCAGCCGACGCGCACGCCTTGTCCAATGGTGCTCTAGCTGAAGCTCCCGCCATCCAGTGGACAACTAGCCAACGCTCCAGCGGTGCACGACCAGCGCTCCAACCGTCCAGCGGCGCGCAACCATGCTCTAGTGGCCAGCACGTGCTCAAGTGCACGTGTGCTCTAGGCCAAGCCATCCATAACGCTCATGTTCTGGTGCCTGTTCCAGCCCTCCGGTCGTCAAGACTCAAGATCCTCTTCCTAAGGTGAGTGATTCTTTTCAGCTAGAACCCTAGGACTGACTACACGACTAATCGGCCCTGGTCGACGACTAATCGCGATTAGTCACCTAGTCGGTCCCATGGCGACTAGGTTCGATTAGGCGACTTGTAAACATTGAGTGCATCAACCCTGTTTATATAGACATAGGGTTGATCTAATCTACAACTTAATCCTAACCGAAATAGACTCTTATCTAATCTGGACTCTTAACTAATTAATCTAAACAGAATTTAACCTAACTACTACAGTACCGGCAGTATTGTTCACGGTGGGCCAGGGCCTGATCTGAGGCTGTGACATCTCTTCCCCCCTTGAAAACTAGCTCGTCCTCGAGCTGGGCTATTGGTGCCGCCAAGGCATCCCACGTCGATCCCCCAACCGTCAGCCAGGCCGCCATCCGTGCTCGTGAGGGTGTGCTCTGTGCGGTCAGGAAAGTAGTGTTGGCCTCCGCAACACAGTTGACGTCGTCGATCGATCCATCGCTTCCTGCCTTGGCCCTGCCGAGGCCGCCCACGCTGCCACCGGAGCGGCCCTGGCCGCCTCTCTCCTTGGTGGCATGGAGGTGGATCCATGTGATCAGCGGCAGCCTGGGGATGTTGTCGGCCAGGATTCTGGACGAGCACCTCCAACGTGGCTACCCTCTCCTCCAAGGGCTGGGTCGGTTGCAGCTTCTCTTCAATCGTATCTGCCCGCTCCGTCTCCACTGCTTCCAATTCTACGAGTTTCACCTGGAGTGGTTGCAGTGATTGCAACTTCTCTTCGATGGCATCTAGGCATTGCATAATAGCCTTCAGCATGTTATCGATGGTGCTCCCCAAACCGGTGCAAGATTGGGAATTCATCGCAGCGGATGGTGAACCTGAGCTGTCTAATACCAAGTTGTCACCAGCCGGGATAACACATCAGTTGGTAGAGACTAATCGTCTCGAACTGTATTTAAAAGAGGTAGTTGGTCGAGGGCTTGGACCTCTCCATCGCGGCGGCGCCATTGCGGCGACGCGACGAGGAGGCAGGAATACAAGAAAGGCACAAGCCAAACTGAATACTCGACAATAACTCTAGTGCATCAGCTCTGTTTATATAGACACGGGGCTGATCTAATCTACAACTTAATCCTAACCGAAATAGACTCTTATCTAATCTGGACTCTTAACTAATTAATCTAAACAGAATTTAACCTAACTGCTACAGTACCGGCGGTACTGTTCACGTGAACAGTACCGTGCGGTACTGTTCGCGGTGGGCCAGGGCCTGATCTGAGGCCGTGACAACATATCTGGAACTTTGCTTCAATAAGATCCACAGAAAGGTCTAACAAAAAGGTACAATAGCTGCATGGTATACAGAGCTATTGCTTCCCCTTTTTTCTTAAACTGGCAACACAGTATAATATATGTGCTAGTCACCTCACAGTTCCCATTATGGTTTTGAATGTTTTATTAATCTTTATGAGGAAAAGCGTGAAGAAAAGTGAAATGATATACCCTCTGTATTGCCGGATCAAATGACACAAAAAGTCGATGTGAACGCTCAGGCCATGTCTTTGTGAACATCCTATAGCAAGTTCTTGCAGTTGCACGGACCTGCTTTTGCAACATGGCACAAGAATAACATGGACACAAATTAAGTTTCAGGCATGTAATGGTAAGTTAAATCAGGAAAAGTGGACAGTGTTAGCCCTACCTCACTCATTGCATCAGCCACACAACATTTTATTAGATCTTCATATAAACCAGATGCATGTTGTATTTCAGGAGCATCTGCCCAATATTCCAATATTAGGAGTGCATATTCACAACACCTGACATAGTAGGAAGTAGGCATGAGTAGCTGTAAGAACCATGGACTCTGAGTCAAGACAACGCTAAACACAAGTACCTAGCACGAAGGACTGCACTGCGGTCATTCTTTGCCATGTCAGCTATAAGTGAAAGAATACGTGAAACCTTGCAGTTCCGCAGGATCTGAAAGACAGTACATGTCAAAAAAAGGAAAATGTGAATGAGGGGTTGTACCATAGTTCAATGCAAGAATGTTGGCATCTCACAGTTTTTATGCAATTGTCCGCAGATTCAGCAATAACAAGCACGGTTATCACAACAAGCTTGAAAAGTACCTGAGAATTTCGTCAATGTGTTAGCCCTAGTGAGGAAGTACAATGGTATGGTTGCAAAATACTGAATCGGATTATAGGATTACCGGAATAAATATTTCAGCAGATGCTTCAAAGTCACCAAGGAGTTCCTTTGATAGTACATTAAGTAGATGGCATGCCTGAAAAAAAACTAAAGTCATCAATTATTTCCCACCAAGATTTGATAAGTCATAGCAAGTTCAACAAGAAATTTTTTTCGAACGGTAACATCCACATTCTTATATAATGAACTACTTTTGGATGAACTAATGTTTAACAACCCTTATGAATTGGTGTTAAATTGAATACCTGTTTTACTATGCTAGACCGTCGGTCCGATAGCTGAGCGGACAAGGGAGGAACTAGCTGCTTCAAGAGCATAAGAAATGATGGATAATCAATTGCACCTGGTAAAAAGGAGAATTGATTTCAAACAAAACATGCAAAACTATTTTAGCAAAAAAGGTCAGAATAATATTTAATTATGTAACATTACATTTGTACTGTCAACAGTATGAACCACAGCATCCTATAAAACTATAAATGTGAAACAGTTTCATTTCACCATTTCAATACACTGATTGACATGTGTTAGCTGTCTTCTATGTCTATAACAGATTGGAAAATCCGATATGTAATTTATCAATATGACGTGCAAAGTCATGGTTGGTTGGTGGGTCACCTTGTTAAGAAAATAATGCTCACTTGGGTCGTATTAACTCTGATGCTTAGGTCATCGCCCTTTATTTTCCTATCAGTTAATTAAAACATGAACCATCAAAATGATACGCTCAAACATAGACTATTGTGGGATTTTAAGCGCCTCAATGAGATAGTTGGATAAGTTGAAGGAACTCTCGTGTAACTATGTAAGTACCTCAGAAAATCCAAAACAACCGAGGTGTGAACAACCGTCAGTCTATCAGCCATAAATATAGCACCCACTACCAGTCTCACCATTTTTCAGCAACGACGAACCATCTGTGTGGTCACTGTTGGTGTGAACTTCCAAATAGCACATCCATTTCACATATGCATATCATTAATTGATTATCCCTAATCCTTGCATGGACTAGTTCACATATACAAGTATACAACAGTGCTGACAGTCAAGACCTAATTATTTTGGTTCAAGGAACTACAGCTTGGATTGCATACTCACATATATGACAGGTCAGAAGGCACCACGCCCACTAACACTTAATACCATTTTGATGCCCAAGGCTCAAGAATACTTGAAAACACTTTTGTTATGCCCAAGTGGATACAGAAGCCAATGGTAAGTCTCCCTCATGGACATAAAGGTTTGCAGCATCCAGAATTAAACTGCAATCCCACATTCCCATCTGGCTTTTGAAAAATGGAATTAATTAGTGCAACTCTATTTTACTGTATTTCTTACTAACAATAAATGGATATTGTAGCTCTGGAGTTCTCCTTTCAACTTTTACATGTTGCAAGAACTTCAAGCCTTTGACACCTTTGACAGGTATATTTTCTTAAGAAAACTACTAGCTGACAAAACCAAAATTTAGATAAGAAAGTAGAATACTTGGCAGATAACAAACCTCCATATAACAAGGCTTCAATCCTTTGCATTGCGGCAATACGTATAGACCAGTCCTTTTCTGGATTAAGGGCCGCTGCAATCTTCTCAATCTCTCTAATTAATTCCTTCTCTGAATGAACTCTTATGGGTTCCACTGGCTTTTCGGTATTATCCGTGTCACCTGTGAATGGCATACAATCCAGTTGTATGTGATCAAAATGGTGAGTTCGCTAATGATAAAAAGCTTCATAGATATTATAAGTTTGTGTAAACCAAAATTTGCAACAGAACAATGACTTCTGACTACTAAGTACAAACTAATCATTTCCTAAATTATTTCAACAAAAGCTCCTGCTAAATTGGTGGAATTGGAAGACTCTAGCATATAAACGAAGCAAAGTTAAGATGAGGTTGCTTCTGTAGTGCATGCCCCTGACCCTGAGTCCCTGGTTAAAGGACCAAATGGACTTTCATGACACCAAGAATATATTTGGGAACAATTAACATGCAAAATATTTCAAGGCCACTATCACTCTATCAGCATAATTTTGTGAAGGATTGGGACACATAGCACAAATATGTGATATCTGCTGCATGTGTTTCCCTTGATCCACATGTGACATGTACCACTCCTGTCCAATGTTCTTAAGGCATCGCCTAGGCATCTGGGCGAGTTGTCAGGCAGGGCATCGGCATCGCCTTGGTGCGAGCATGTATGGCAACTGCCTCAGGCGCTGGGCATAGCCTAGGCGTGATATGGTGTCGCCCTGACGCCCAGCTTCCTGGGGCGAGTGCCATACAGGTTGCAAAAGGCATGTGGCTGAGCTGGGGCTGGGGCTGGCGTGTGCAAAACAGTGAAGCAGCACGCATGGGAGGGGAAAAGGGAAAAGAGATAAGGCAGTGGCGGTGCCCGATTTGCTTCGGCAGGCCATGGCAAAAGCGTCTTAATCTGGCAGCGCCAGCGGTGGAGCCTGGAGGTGAGGGGCAGAGGTTGCGACTTGCGAGGGCCAACAAGTGCCTGATTTGCTGTGCTGGACTCTTCTTGTGCTGATTGCTGTGCTCGATTTGCTCTGCTTGGCTGTCCCATGCACGCTGTGCTCTGTTGACTCTGCTCCCCTCTCAGGTATGCAGCATATCAGCATTTTTTCTGTATGCAAAGCACAACAGAGAAGCCACTTTTGTGTATGTGGGATCCCATCCTGTCTTTGTTTGCAGCACAGCAGCATCCAACAGTTCAATGGCAGCACCAAGGTAAAGTATATATGCTACCCTGCCACTAAAATCTAGAACAATTGTAGGTTAGAATGAGGGTATGATGTTGCCTCGCCATGCGCCTAAATCACCTAGGCGGCTGGAATGGGGTAGGTTGCCACGCCTCGCCTTACCGCCTTAAGAACATTGCTCCTGTCTGCCACAATTTTAAAATCATGGAGCAACCAAATGCCTCTTAATAACGATCTAAACGACTACATAAAGGAATGTCAGGTGGAAGTATAGAAGAAAGCACTGAGCATGGAAAAGCTGCTAATGTTGCCTCACTGGATCAGCAGCAAATTGCAGTGATAGACTTGGCAATTTTAGTCAGCGTAGTTAACACATCTATACATACTTCTTTCAATAAGACTAAAACAATTGACCATACAAACAAGAAGAGCTAATAGGACAAATTCAGAGTATAAGAAGAGCTAAAATAACTAATAAGGTAACTCACTACAATAAGAAATCGCAAAGAAACTTAACATAGTTTAGAAGAAGGTCATGGTAATGATTGCATGCTCTATTAACAATCATCTGGGACTCAGAAAGTCCACTCAGATGCTATGAATTTATAACAAAGAGCAAGTAGTCTCTCATTATTCTTAGCCATTAATTTAATTCTTAGTTGACAGTTGACACAAATGAATTAGATGTTTTTTCATATTCATAAATCATAATACTAATCAAAATAGAAAGTGAAAGAGGATGGCTGGGAAATTAGTAGATTGATTATGGGGGAGCCCAAGGCTCAATATATATAGGCAAGGATGTCCCAGGAAATTGGAAAGCTCTAATCTAGAAGGAAAGGGCTAAACAAGGAAATAGCTAAACAAGGAAGGAGCTAATCCAGCTAATCTAGGAGATCCTTGCCAAATAATCTAGGGAATCCTTGCCAAATATAAATACTACCAAAACCAGGGAGGGAGGCATCTCTAGGGTTCCAGCCGAACCCCCCTGGGCCCGTGGGCCTATACATCACGCTAACACGCCCCCGCAGTTTGAACGTCGGTGCTTAGCCACGGACATTCAGACTGGACCGAAACTCAGTGAACACCGAAGAAGGCAGCCCCTTCGTGAAGACGTCGGCGAACTGGGATGTCGTGGGAACATGAAGAACCCGCACGACACCCATGGCGACCTTCTCACGGACGAAGTGAAGATCGATCTCGATGTGCTTCGTCCGTTGATGTTGTACCGGGTTGGAGGACATGTAGACTGCGCTGACATTATCACAATAGACAATTGTGGCGCGGCGAAGCGGAATGTGGAGCTCGTGGAGGAGCTGGCGTAGCCAAGAAGCCTCAGCAACACCATTGGCGACAGCGCGGTACTCAGCTTCTGCACTGGAGCGAGAGACAGTATTCTGACGCTTGGAGGACCAGGAGACCAAGTTGTCGCCGAGGAACACAGCATAGCCCGAGGTGGACTTGCGCGTATCGGGACAACCAGCCCAGTCAGCATCAGAGTAGACCACCAAGTCATCCTGAGTCGATGGTCGGAGATGAAGACCCAAGTGAAGAGTACCCCGAATGTACCGAAGAATGCGCTTGAGAGCGGACAGGTGAGGCTCTCGCGGATCATGCATGTGAAGACAGACCTGCTGCACGGCGTAGGCAATGTCGGGCCGTGTGAAGGTCAGGTACTGCAGGGCGCCAGCAAGACTGCGGTAATCTGACGGGTCGGCGACTGGAGCTCCAGAGTCGGCTGAGGTCTTGGGACTGGTGTCAACAGGCGTAGTGCAAGGTTTGCACTCCGCCATGCCAGCACGATCCAAGATGTCCAACATATACTGCCGCTGAGAGAGAACCATACCATCAGCAGTGCGCTGAACCTGCATCCCCAAGAAGTGATGAAGTTCTCCCAAATCCTTCATGGCAAATTCCCGCTGGAGAGCCAGGATGACCTTCCGCAGAAGATGTGTCGAAGAAGCGGCGAGAACAATATCGTCGACATAGAGGAGCAGATAGGCTGTGTCAGATCCTCGGTGGTAGACGAACAGCGAAATGTCTGACTTGGCCTCCACAAAGCCGAGAGAGACCAGGTACGTGGCGAAGCGGTTGTACCAAGCACGAGGAGCCTGCTTCAACCCATAAAGCGACTTGTTCAGGCGACAAACAAAGTCGGGGTGAGCAGGATCCTCGAATCCGGAGGGCTGAGCGGCGAACACCGTTTCTGTCAGGGTGCCATGGAGGAAGGCATTCTTGACGTCAAGCTGGTGAATTGGCCATTGGCGGGAGAGAGCCAGAGAGAGCACCGTGCGGACTGTGGCAGGCTTGACGACAGGACTGAAGGTCTCGGCAAAGTCAACTCCAGGACGCTGGGTGAAACCACGAAGGACCCAACGAGTCTTGTAGCGTTCCAGCGAACCATCGGCGTGGAACTTGTGCTTGAAGATCCACTTGCCCGTGACAGTGTTGGCATGTCGAGGGCGAGGAACCAAGTCCCAAGTCTGGTTCTGGAGAAGCGTTGTATGCTCTTCCTTCATAGCAGCCCGCCAATTGGGATAGGCAAGGGCACTACGGAAGGTCTTCGGAACCGGAGACAGGGGCGCAACATGGTATAGTACCGGCACGCGGAAGCCATCCTTGGCCCGAGTCACCATGCGATGCTGGTTGACTGTAGGTGGGACGGCGACAGCACCCCGGGGAAGAGGGCCGGGTGCTGGGGGAGCAGCCGGTGTTGCAGGGGCTAGCGCAGGAGCCGGTCCAGCCAGGGCTGGAGCGGCCGGCTTGGGGCGCCTGGAGTAGACGCGCAGAACTGGGGGCTGCGCGCTTGGTGGAGACGGTGCCGCGCGTGGCAGCGTGGGGAAGTCGGCCGGTTGTCCCGCACGTGGGGGTGCGGAGGGGGCCGGCGTGGCCGCGCCTGGCGAGGACAACAGCGCCCCGGTCGGCGAGGAGGGAGTCGAGGCCGCACGTGACGCCGTACCCGCACGTGGGAGTGCGGGGAACCCCGGGGGGACTGGGGGTGCAGGAAGAACGGCACCACGAGAGCCTGGAGATCCTGCAGAAGACATGGTCGGCAGTCCTAAAGGGACTGTCGGGTTAGGGAATTCATCTAAAAAGGTGAAGTCCGTAGCCGTGGGTGGCGAGGGTTGCTCGGCGAAAGGGAAGGTGGACTCGTCGAAGACAACGTGACGAGAGATGATGATTCTATTGGTGGTAGGATCAAGGCATCGGTACCCCTTGTGGTGAGCGGAGTAGCCAAGGAAGATGCAAAGGGCAGAACGAGGTGCAAGTTTGTGGGGAGCAGTTGCCGAGAGATTGGGATAACACTTACAACCAAAAACGCGGAGATGATCGTAGGACGGCGCACTACCAAGCAGGGCAGAGTGCGGGGTCGAGAAATCGAGCGTCTTGGTTGGTAAGATGTTAAGGAGGAGGGTCGCAGTGTGCAACGCCTCGGCCCAATATGGAGGGGGCATGCTCGCCTGAAACAGAAGAGAGCGGATGACATCATTAGTGGTACGAATAATCCGCTCCGCTTTGCCATTCTGTGGGGACGTGTAGGGACACGACATGCGAAACAAGACGCCATGAGTGAGGAAGAAGGTGCGGGCGCTGGAGTTGTCGAACTCCTTGCCGTTGTCACTCTGGATGGCCTTAACGCGGGTGCCGAACTGGGTAGACACATAGGCAAAGAAGTTAGACAGAGTGGTAAAAGTGTCAGATTTCAAGCGTAAAGGGAATGTCCACAAGTAATGTGAGCAATCGTCAAGAACAACAAGATAATATTTGTAACCAGAGACACTAGCAACAGGTGATGTCCATAGGTCACAATGAATAAGATCAAAGTTGTTTGACGCCCGAGACGCTGAAGTACCAAAAGGAAGACGAACATGTCGTCCCAACTGACACGCATGACATAGAGAATCCAAACTTTTATTACAAGCCGGAATAGCTGAAGCGAGTTTGGAGAGGGCCTCGCGACCGGGATGGCCGAGGCGACGGTGCCACAGGTAGGGTGGCGAAGAGCTGGCGACAAGGGAGTGAGCGACAAGCAGCTGCAAGGGGTAGAGCGGACCGGAGCTATTGCACCTGATGATCACGTTCCGCGAGAGAAGATCCTTCACAGAACAACCATACGGGTCAAACTCCACAGAGCAATTGTTATCAACAGTGAATTGGCGAACAGAAATAAGATTCTTGATAAGCTGAGGCGAAACAAGAACGTTATTTAAAGCAAGGGGGCCAAGTTGCGCCTTGCCGGTGGCAGTGACGGGCAAGAGCGAACCATTACCGACAACAATGGATGTGGGAGAGGGAAACCGAGGGATTGAGGAGTGAGAGAGAGTACCATCATCGGAAGTCATGTGGGAGGAAGCACCGGTGTCAAGGTACCAGTCGTTGTTCACCGGCGGAGTGACCGTCATGGTACTGAATGTAGAGGCCAGTGAGTTCTGGTCCCAAACCGGAGAGCCTACCATGGGCTGGTAGTGGGACGGCGCCAGCTGCGACGGCTGGAAGGCCTGTTGGGCGAAGACGCCGGGGGCCGGCAGGTAGGCCGGCTGGGGAAGCTGCATCTGCTGAGCCAGCAGAGCCTGCTGCAGCGCCTGCTGCTGAGGGCCGGCACGGCCCTGAGGGAGCGGGGCCAGCGGGGGAGTCCGGGGACCGGGCCACATTTGAATGGACCCGGTCCACGGATTGTAGACGGAGGGCCAGGTCGCGCCAGACCCAGCAGGCGCCCCAGATGCGGAGGAGGGAGCATTGGGACCTGGAGCAGAGGTGCTGCCAGCCCGACGGTCCTTCTTCTTCTTGTTCTTCGGCTTGGGGGCGCCACCGCCGGTCGCTGCAGGCTGGCGAGAGGAGCCAGTGGCGACAAGAGCAGTGGAGGGGGCAACAGGGTGCTGCACCATGTTGATCTCCTCGAGAAGGAGTTCGTTGCGGACGGCGGCGAAGGAGGGAAACGAGCGCCCGCGCCGGAGATGGACGTCGATGTCCTTGTAGCGCTCGTTGAGCCCACGAAGCACGTTGAGGACCAAGGTGCGGTCAGTGACGTGCTCGTTGAGGTCAGCGAGATCGTCGGCCATCTTTTTGAAGCGCTTGCAATACTCGGTGATGGAGAGATCACCTTGAGCAAACGCGCGAAATTTGGCGTCGAGGTGGAGGGCACGGGTCTCCTGGTTGCCGAGGAAGTGATCCTCGATGGCGAGCCAGGCCTCGCGGGCGGAGGCGCGGTGGTCGATCACGGCGTCAGCGAGGTCAGCGGAGACCGTGCTGTAGAGCCATGACTTGACGACGGCGTCCATCCGAGTCCAGTCGGCAAGGGCCGAGACGGAGTCGCTGTGGACGTGATCCAGCAGCGAGTATTTGGTGACGGCGAGGAGGAACTGCTCGCGCCAACGGGGGTAATTGCCGGCGGTGTCGAGGACGGTTTGCACCAGGCTGCGTGCATTCTGCACGGAGACTGCCTGGGCGTGGAGATTGAGGATGGCAGCGGCCTCGTGGAGCATCATGGCGTGGGTGACGCTCATGTCGCCGCCCGCGTGAGGCTGATCGACGAGATCAACCGCGGCGGCGGCGTCGGCCCGGGCCTTGGCCGCCCGAGCGAGGGCAGCGCGGACGCGCTCCGCGGCGGCGTCGCGCTCGTTGGAGGCGGCGGCGGCTTCCTGCTCAGCGGCTTGAGCAGCGGCCAGAGCAGCCTCGCGGAGGGCGCGGCGAGCCTCGGCGTCGGTCTGCGAAGAAGCATCGCCATCTAGGCGAGGCTGATCAGCAGGATCGACGTGGGAGGGGGGAGGAGTCCCAACCATACCGGTGCACAGCTAGTGTGCGCAGGGGCAGCGGAAGGGCGAGAGGGAAGAGTCCCGGTCTCGTGATACCATGAAAGAGGATGGCTGGGAAATTAGTAGATTGATTATGGGGGAGCCCAAGGCTCAATATATATAGGCAAGGATGTCCCAGGAAATTGGAAAGCTCTAATCTAGAAGGAAAGGGCTAAACAAGGAAATAGCTAAACAAGGAAGGAGCTAATCCAGCTAATCTAGGAGATCCTTGCCAAATAATCTAGGGAATCCTTGCCAAATATAAATACTACCAAAACCAGGGAGGGAGGCATCTCTAGGGTTCCAGCCGAACCCCCCTGGGCCCGTGGGCCTATACATCACGCTAACAGAAAGGAAGCTTCCAGGCAATTGTAAAGTAAAAACTTGCCTCCAAATACTGTGTTTTCCCTAGTTGAGCTTTTTTTCCTTGGACTCCCCCTTTTCGGATTAGCACTAACAGATCTTTCCATAACCTTAAATTGCATTCTAGCACCATCAGATGAGCGAGCCTTTGGTTCTATTTTATCCAATCTTGAATTTATTTCCTTTAGCTGAAAAAAAAACAAGACAGAGAAAGATTAATCAGCATATGCCAGAATGGCTACCTTAAACTTGCAGGGTCAGGGACAAGACAAGCTTGTCCAATTTGCTACTAATCCAACCATCAACACGAACGAAATCAAGAGATCAGAATGACCACATGAATTACCATGTAAGAAGGCAGATTATGGCGCTGCAACTCTTCATGGAACTGAGATCCCATGTTTTTGTACATCTCCTGTAGTGAGCATAATGGTGCTAATTAAAATACAGAAAGCACTATAATATGTCAGAGCATTAGGGAAAGTCAGATGAAGAATAGTCGACAGATGTTCTACTTCTACATTCACACAATCACAGTAAAAAAAATAGTGCAGTTTTTCAGACTCGTAGCACATTCATTCTATGAAGACTCTCCACATTCTTTTGCTGAGTCATATTCACCTTCATTGAATTTTAATATAGGTAAGTCACATGACCACACAAATCCGCATTGCTTTATTTTCAGCATAGACATAATTGGTACCAAACTAAAGAGAATGTTGTTGCATTTAATGCAGCCACATAATAAGTAATAGCCCATCATTATATAAATTAGCTCAAAGGTAGAATGGATTAAACAGGAGAGACTGATGTACAAACAAATAGTTTTGATTTTGCACCCTTTAAATACATTATCTTGGTAGAAGAAAGTAAATCTACTATGCATTTCACTTGGCGTACAAAGGATGGAACCATAAGTGTGAACATGGCATGTGGGTGAAACCCCAAAGAAAATGCAATGAAAAAGTTGAACAAATAGCAAAAGAGGTGCGAGTCATGCAACATTTTACAAAGGAAATTGAAAACCATCAAGCATGGTATGTATATAATAAATCACCTCAATACAAGAGATTGCAGCATCTCTAACACTTTTATTCAAATCATTCATCAATTGCAGGACCTGTAAAGGCAAACAAGTGTAGCAGCTACCATCAGTAATCATGTAAAAAATAATGAAACAAGAACATATTAAAAATTAAAATTATCTGTTTATCTTGCATACAGGTGAAAGCAACACTCGCTGTAGAGGGAGCTCTGTAGAAGCAAAAAGCCCAACAGCCGTTGCAACAGTCCGTACAAACTCTTCCCGCACCCTCCAGCTCTTGTGAGTCCATGCATAACTTCCAGCTCTTTCAACAATGATTGTTGGCAATGAAACCTGAGAGTATGGAGAGAGAAAAACAGTTCAGGTATGCCATGTGAAAATGTGAAAACATGACAAATAAAAGTTCTGTCAGAAGATAAATGAACATTAACATGACAAATTGACGTTTTAATCAAAAATGAGAAATCTCCTTGCATACAAGAGAATATACATCCTACAAAAAATATATCGAAGCTCAGACGACCAAGGCCATTTTTTATTCTAAGTAAAAATAAGAATTTTCAGCAGTACAGCGAACTAGCAATGATGTCATGTTTCAAGTGAAAATAAAAACATCAAATTTGTAGAGTGCTGCATCCATTCTTCACAAGGGCATTCAAAAAAATCTACAGCACAGCACCTTTGCATCTATAACTACTAAAAAACTAGGCACGTGCAGAAAATGGTGAAATAATAGTTCAACACTTCAACTAGCTAAATACCCGTGTGTTTGCTACGCATAATATTCAAACATGTTCTAATATTGCCAAATTAAGTAGATATGATTTTTGAATCAAACATGTCCTTCACAACATGTGGTCAGTTTGGAACTTTCCAAGTAAATTTGAACTTTTCTAAGCGCAAATAAGGAGAAACAACATGTGGAAGGACTATTGTGTAATACACTAATACTGAAGAAATTTAAGGTGCAGTTCATAGAAATCCAGTGTAAAGAAGGTGCAGTGGCAGATTCATAACCACCACCACTATCTTCTTTTAAAGAAATAATGGTTTGCAGCTTCTGCCTCTCTAAAATCCACACTTGACACCCTAAAACAGGTATCATGAACCAAGATTGAACTACAGGGCACGAGGGAGAACATCCTTCCACTGGAAAGAAAAATACAGGAACAATTCAGGACTATATGCACATACTCTCCTCCAAATATTCATCTCAATCCACTCATGAAAGCATTAGTTGATTAATAACCCATAGGAACATAATTGCCTCCATTCACCTCAAAACATGGGAAATTTAGCCTCAGTTCAGGGCACAAGTTTGTTCATTTCACTAGAAATTATCACCTATTTCAACTAAGTTCCACTATTTCTCTGGAATATTTAATTGAAAAACAAGGCAAGCAACAAAGTTCAGCAAACACAGTGCTGAGTGTGTCCATACACCAACGTTGTAGCAGTCTGAAAGGCATCCAGAGAATATCCCTGGAAGTTACATGACTGTGATTCTGCCTCAATAGCTTATATACTACAATAATGCTAAACTTTAGTTGAATATCGATGTCTTTGAAATGTTCGAACTAAGTGAAGTAGTGAACAACCAAAGTGCACAAATAAACTGGGTTTACTATCATGGATTGAAACCATAATTACAAAACGCATCAAAACATTGTTAATTGACAACGGCACTCGAATGTCAAATTCAAATGACACATTATCCTTGAATTCAACCATAATCATTAGAACAAGGCCGATTTATAAGTTCACAGCTAATGTTCTAGCTCGAAATGAGCAAGGCCACCAACCCCAAAGTTCCTACGTCTAGTCCACTTGACCCCGCACATGGCGTGCGTTCAATATCAAAACACCGACAAATCGAGACATTCGGCTCAACGAATGATCGTAACGATACACAGCATCGAACCCGCTTTTCCCACAAACGCAAAACCGGTAAGAGCAAACGATATCGGTAGCAAAAGGCAACAGCGGAGAAGCACACCTCCATGAGGGTGACAAGGAGCTGCCGGGCGGCGTCCCGAACAGGCTGCTTGCCGTCTCCTAGGCGCTCTACGGCGGCGGGCACGAGAGCATTGAGGTGTATCTTAAAGTGATCGCCGGCGATCACGGCGGCGGCGGAGAGCGCCTGCAGGCCACCCTGCGCGACGCGGAAGTTGGCGTCCTTGGTCAGATCCATGCAGGTGTCGACCAGCGACGTCACCTCCGCCGACGTCAGCCCCCGCCTCGCCGCGGCCTCCAGCGCCTCATGAAGCCGCTCCACCCCGGCAAGCCGCTCCTTCGTATCCTTGGCGCGCGCCGCCTCCAGCGCCGCCTCCATCTCCGCCCCCCGCCGATGCCTCCTCCTCCTCCTCCGGCGGCGGCCAGCAGCGGCAGCCTAGTTGAGCGCTCCCGACGAGTTTGGGGGAGATGGGAGCGGAGGCAGACGGTGGAGAGGGGAGCGGTCGGATCTGAGAGTGCGAGACAGCGAGCAGAGCAAGGAGAAAGTGAAACAGCCAAACAGGCCGAACGCCCGGAGAGTAGTTTGCAAAGATTTTGTGCACATAGGTCCCTGTAATTTTGTAATATTGCATACAGCCCCCCATAGGAGTCCGCTGTGATTTTGACCACATTTGACCCGTATTCTGCATTTTGAGCACCATGATTAAATTTTAAAAAAAATCACGATTTGAAAATTTACATTATTTTTTATTATAAGGTGTTTGTATTTTCGTAAGTTAAATGGATCTAAATTTAATTGATTCTATAGAGAAATATATCAATTGCAAAAACATTAAATTGATATTATTAAATTTATCTTAAAATATGTATCAATGGTATGTTTATTTGATATCTTATATGTTAATATGTTTTTTAATTTATTTAAAATTAGAGAAAATTAATTGAAAATAATTTAAACGTAATATGAATAGGAGATTTTTTTAAAAAAAAATTAAATATGTATGGTCGTTTGAAAATTTTACAAAAGTATCATGCGATCGGCACTTGAAGTGCCGACATGAGCTGCCGTGGCAGAATCTGATAAGGGGGCAACATCCAGTTAGTACTTGAAATGTCGACTAGAGCTGACGTGGCATCAAGTCGGCACTTCTACTTTTATAAATTTTTCAAACAGCCGTAAAGATTTGAATTTTTTAAAAAAAATCTGAATAGGAGGAGTAAAACTCAAATTAATTTGTTTTCGCGTGGAGTATAGCTGAACTTCAAGGTCAACTAAGATACAGTGATTATGGGCGAGGTCAACTCGAAAGTCCTCGAGTGGAAGAAGGGTCGACGACGAATACGGCCAAGTTGATGTCCGTTACTACTACGGCCGTGTTTGCTTCGTCAGTCGTCCTAGTACTCCTGTGCTGATTGCCGTTACAGTACTAATAGTGTAGTGCCATTATGTCCTCGTTTAAACCTCACAGTACAAATTATTACACGATGAAATTAAATGGCAAAAACCATAGTTGAATTTCTTCGATACAGTACGTGGTAAAATCACCAACTTTTCAAATGTTACAGACCGACACGCAATGGCACCGCATGCCTGAACCATTTCTTTGCGTGTATATAGCGATCTCTGCTAGGTTTAAACTCACATCTTAGGTTGTTAAGTTGGCGTTTCCAGGTTAAGCAGTCATGCGTCAATCTGGTATGATATGCATTTGACAAATTAGGTGTCGTTTGGTTCCAGGGACTAAATTTTAGTCCATGTTATATTCAATGTTTAAATATTATTTTAGAGTATTAAATATAAACTATTTACAAAACTCATTCATAATATGTGGGTTATTTATGAGACGAATTTAATGAGCCTAATTATGTCATGATTTGACAATGTGATGGTACGGTAAATATTTGTTAATCATTGATTAATTAGACTTAATAAATTCGTCTCACGAATTATCCTCCGATTCTACAATTGTTTTTATAATTAATCTATTTTTAGTCCATATCCAAATATCCGATATGACCCGAGCTAAATTTTAGTACACCCCTATGTCACCAAACCAAGCTGGCAGCACGGTACCATCATCTGACAGTCTATCCTATCAGTCAGTGAAATAATCCAATAAAAGGGCTAACTTTCCATTACCAGATCAGCATTTCCAGTTAATTCTAAGCTGGTTGGACGTTGGATTTAGATCTTGGTTCACTGTCAGTCTAGCTAGAACTGCAACTGCATGCCACCGGCTAATTTCTGGAACAGATCGAACTGAGTTGATGACGAGAACAGCACGCAGTGCAGCTAGCTAGCAAAGTCCGGAAAGGTTTGGCATTAAATTTGCCTGCCGTATGTAAGGTACGTTTAATTGTTAAGCTAAACCAACAAACCAGTTATTGAGTGAGTGCTGAATTAAACCAGCTGCATCAGTAGGCCAGTCCACCAATTAATTAAGTTTGTACCTCTAAATTACACCATCAGTAGGCCAGTCCGGAAAGAACTTATTTCTCACTTCGATTTTCTCCCTAAAAAATTTTATTTTCCCTTTTTACTCATTCCATTTCAAAATATAACATCTCTTAAAGTTTGAAAGTTGTCTCAGTAACAATCTAATGCTCGTAAAATATCAGTTTTACCTCTAAATTACACTATACTAATCTTAATTTTTATTACTCATTATCCTACTCAACTACTTTTGGCCTACGCTCTGAGGAATTTTTTTAAGTAGTATTTTTTTAAAAAAAAATAGCATCCACTTGGCCAACCATCGGCCGACTGGCGCCATATCAGCGCCAATCAGCACTTGATCGGCCAACTGGCGCCACGTCAGCACCAATCGACTGATGATTGGCCGACTGACGCTCAGCCTGTGTCGCGCACCCGCGACTGTCCGTCCTAGCGCCCACCCGACGGGAGGCGAGAGGGTGGGCGGGCGTGGGGCTGGACTATCGTGGGGCACGTGAGCGCGGGGCGGGCGAGGACGTGTGGCGCGGCCTGGCATCCAGTCGGTCAACCATCGGCTAACTGGCGCTGACGTGGCACTAGCCGGTCGACCAAGTGACGACTGACTGCCACGTGACACCAGTGGACCGATGGTTAGCCGACTGGATGTTATTTTTGAATTTTTAAACTACCGTACAAATTTGTTTTTTTTAAAAAAAATACTAATTAAAAAAATCTCCACCCGAGGAGAGCATCATATAGTATTTTTTTTATATTTTTTAATACATATGTTAAAGCCTAAAACTTACAATTTTTTAGTACGGATACCGTACTGATTTATAAAATGTCTCGTCCCACCGGCTCATCCAAATTTGAACATCTATATTCTAATTTTGATATCTATCTAAAAAGATTCCCTCTCCATATTTTAACACACTCCAACGGGTCATCCATATCACATTCTTTTATATTTTAATAATATCTTCTAACTACCCTACATTTATATAATATTTCAACCATACAAAATTAGATCGCTACTTGCATTGAAATGCTTCAAAATGATGTCTGTTGGAGATAACGTGAGGAAAGAGGCACGTCAAAGTTAGTGTTTCTCTCTCTCATTTGGATGCCCATCCATTTTTACCCGTTGGAGGATGAATTTGAGTTAGGAAACTCCATTTCAAGGATGGAGGGTGGGATGCATGCTCTTTTTGGATGCTCTTACCTGTCCCTTTACAATTTACTTCGCCACTTTCTTACTAACAAGTCACACTTTAGTTTTTTGTTATCCTCGTACCTAAGAGGCTAAGAGTACCGAAATAGTAATTAGATTACCTGGGACGAACACCCAAAATGTGCTTGCAATTTGGCAATAGCACATGGGGCTATATGTTTTTTGGGCAGAGCAGTGGATGGGGAATAAAGCTATAGGATTAGTTGAAGCGTAATGTCATCTAGTTGGTGCAAGTGCACTTATGATTGGCACGATGATGAACATCAAATATATTTAAACACAGTGGTCCTCGCAGAACAAAATCAAACAAATAAATCTCGAGGAGGCAAAGGCGATATATACACGGTACCGATCGAATACGTACGTACGTACCAAGACCTCGATTATGCCCAATTCGGATAAAGTTTTACTTAATTTGCTTTTTTTTTTTAAAAAAGTACCAACTTGGATAACGCTTCCTACACGTTGGGATACGATACGAGTATATATATGCACCGATTTGGCGAGCTAGCTTAGTTTAGTTTTGTGGGTGGGGAATTGATCCATGAGATCAGAAATCAACGGTGCTTAATTTAGTTGGCAAGTGTGCATAGGATATGTATAGTTCAACCTAAAAACTTCAAATTAAAACTTAATTTGAAAGAATTGTATTGGCTTTAATTTTCTGATGTCATCGGTTGCTCACTTGCTCATATATACGTACTGAGCTAGCTACTGACCCTGCTGCACGTACGGCCGGCCAGTTCATCCAGCTCCAGCCTAAACGAGATGTCAGATTAATCATCGCCAAATTGTCGTTAGCAAAACCCGTTTGGTACGACTAGACACACAGTCTGTCTTGTCTGACGAGTAGTTTTTCTACTTGCAAATGGGGGGTACAGGCTGTTTAATTCCCAGGCATGAAATAAAATATACACTGCGTCGTACCGTTTGAACCGGCAATCATGCAATCAAATCTGTTGGGCCGTCTGGTGTAACTTGCAAGTGAGGCGATCAAGTACATCTCCGAGATCCAATTAATCAGTTTGATCGTGCGTGAGTGAGCTGCACCGGGTAATGTCTCTGCTCCATCTCAACCGACGATGATGGTAAAGTGGGTTCTGCATGCATCAGTGTGTTCTTCGGAATTGCTCACGCATGGGTGTTTAGCTGACAAACGAGAGAAGACGACAGGTCGAGTGACAAATGGCGCGCGAAAAGGACCGGCGACCGTACGTACGTAGAGGATAAGAAGAACACATCGACGTGGGGCGGCGTGCAGCTAGCTCGATCGATCCTAACCATGTACATGTCTTTCGACAGCCACGGATTTCGCTAGTTTCGATCTCGCTGGACGTATACCTCCAAATTAACAGGATCTGGATGGGCATCTCATGCTCGTGACGACGTGACGAGGTCGGTCCGGCAACCTGCAGCGCGAGAGAAAGGGATTTCTGCGCTGCATTCGTGCAGATACAAAGCAATCTCCATCGGTTTTGATGCGACGACGCAGCTGCAGCATGCATGCAGCGCGGAAGGGCCGAGCCAAGCAGCACGTCACGTGTCTGCACCATTCTAGAGTGAGGAAAATATAGCCGACGAAATAATATGAACAATTAATACACTAATTAACTAAGTATTCCTACTTATGTTTCATACGATAAGGACTACAATTAATACTAGCAAGCGGCAGAGCTTAGATCATCAGACAGAGCGCCAGCGAGGAGCTAGCGCAGGAAGTGACACCCTGATACAGCAAACGATCGTACCAAATGGTCGCCTCCAGGCTCCAGCTCCTATTTGGCTGTTTTTACTGCCAATCAACTGACGCAGGACACGCCGTCCTTGTACTTCGGATCGAGATCGATGAACAGACGGTGGTTGTATTTTTTTATTTCTCTCTGAGAAGAAGTGCTCTTGTTTCTGTCGTGTTCGTCAGGGAAAGCACAGTTCCGGCCCAAGTGATGCAAGAAGGGACGGGCCGGTTCATTTTTCTTTACGGCCTCTTTGGGCTGTACGCCCGTAGGAAACGATCCATCCAAAATACGGAGCAATATATTTTTTGTTTTATTTATACTTTATTACAAAAACATATACTTTCGTTTGGAATTTTTACAGAAACAGTAGTTTCTAAGAGCATCACCAAGAGACTCTTTTAAAGTCTTCTTTCTCTATAATTTAAGGATTATATGTAAATATATAGTTCCAATAGATACTCTATCTAGCTCCCTAAAATAAAGTGTTCTCAATATTTATGGAACAAATTCTTACTTGTAGGGAACCAATATCTCTTCCCAATATACAATATAGAGATTCTTTTGGAGGAAATCATATATAGAGAATAACATCTATAATTACAATCTCTAAAAATGATATAGGGACTTGATTTTTAGAGTATCCCTCTAAGAGCATCTCCAAGAGTCACTTTAAAAATTGATTTCCTATATAATTTTTTGGATCCATTTTTGAGGATACAAATAGTTTAAATATGTTTCTCTCCAATAGAGTCCCTAAAGTAAAGTATGTGAGTATGTTCTCTACAAGTAGGGAATATAATAATTAATTTTGAGGATCCTTTATTTTTGGGAGTCATTTAAAGTATCTATTGGAGGAGATTTTTTAATTCTAGTCCCAAAAATTTAGAGAAGAGAATTCTTTAGAGCTTCTCATGCTCTAATAGTCCCTACGACGTTTTTTAAAAACCGCTCGTAACAGAGCGTTTTTTTAACCACCAACTTAAGGATGGTTTTTGTGACGTGTCATCTTAAATGGAATTTCCAAATTCACGAAGAAATTAGGAAGAAATTAAGAGCGAGGTGAATGCTCTGCAGGGCGGGAAGCGGCGAAATCTAAGTATTGCATTGGAAATAAAATAAAATAATTTTTGTAAATAAAATAAAATAAAATTTGTAGATAAAAATAAATTGAATTCGAAAATAAAATACAAATTCCGGAGTAATAAATCAGCTGGGTTACGCGTAGCGTAAATTTGGATGGGGCAACACACCAGCAGCACCGCGCGCAGGCGCGCAGCCACCATCTCCGCGGCGATTCCGGCGGGGACAAACTCGGCTCTTCTCGCTGGAGCGCGGTGTTAAACTTGCGCCCCCCACCAACGTAACGGCTTCGGTTTTCCCGGGCCGCCGCCCACCTCGGCGTCCATCTCCGGCGACATCATCACGGCCGGCGTAGCGTACGGCCCCACAGAGCCGTGGCTCGCAGCTAACTCGCCGCCGCATGCTTCGCCCTTCATTTCCTCGGCCGCTGTGCCAGCTACAGAATCGTATCCGATCGGGAAGCCTCCTTTTGCCCCGGCCTTCATTTTCCGCGTCCTCGAAACGCAGGTTTACGACCGCACATCAGGGACGGTGATGCTGGTACGAGAACCACTTTTCGAAAGAATTTCTCGTGTCCAGTCAATGACTAACCAGCCTGCCAGTCCATCTGGATATATCACTGGATGGCTGTGATGAACACGAGTCATGGAGAAGGAATCAAGAAAGATACACCGATGAACAGAGACAGTCAGACCGCGTGCAAAGGCTGTAGATAGGACTGCCGAATCAAAAGGGGCTGGCTCAGACTGAAAAAATTCTTCTTGGAAGGACAGAAGAACGAACATTCTTTGGATGGAAGAACAGTGATCGCTTCCAGTTCATTTCGCTAGCTCGACGGCGTGGGCAACAACGAGGTCTTGTTTCCTTAGGACCATCAACAAAAACACTGTGCCGAGTTTGTTGGTTCCTCCTAATTTGCAGAATAGATATATACCTATGAAACCATAACCAAAAAATTTGCATCTTTTTTAGTATTGCCACAGAAGGACGGTATGAATGATACAGATTTCAGAGAACGCTAGATCGTTGAACGGCTGAGGCCGTACTTGGATTTCTTGCTTTTCCGTGGCGCCACTGAATTCTGTTCTGTCGCGTGCAGGGCAAGAGCAATACGCATCTCCAAGTGGTTTCTCTGCATTAACTAGAATATATTCAGTATAGTTACGATTGAGTAATTAACATTACGGTTACCTTACCGTATGCACCACCGTGGCGCACTCACAGTTATCTTCCGACACCTAACGTATGAACAGAAGGTTTTGGCGATTGCTTTGTTACTACATCAGTTCTTAAGAGAGTATATTTTTGATATCCATACAATCTTGTTTTTTTAACTATGCATTTTTAGAATTATAAAAATATATAGACATTACATATTTTTCATGACGAACCTATTAGTATTGTTTTCACAAATCAAATTCTAATGATTTTTAATGATTTGTAATTTCAAAATCTGATAACGTGCACTATAGAATTTACTTAAGAACAGGTGTAGTAATTTGTAGGAGTGGTAGTACCTCAAGATTTCCACCTATAGTGACATGTCAATGCAGACTGTTTGGTGCGGGTGTCAATTCAACTTCAAAATTCTACCCCACTGATTTATGAATTTCACATGGCATGCTACGTACTCATGGAATGCTTCTGACATTGTAATAAATGGAAGGTGTGATTTAACAGTGTCAATGGACGGGAGGTGTATCCTTTTTTTTTATTTTGGAACATTTTAGAAATTAGGTGTGAGTTGAAGACTTGAAGTTACTGCCTCTTTACTACAGTTGAAAAACAGGTGAGTAGGTGACCATGTTCAGTTCAGTATGGCCATGAATCTGAATGGAAACTGAATGACTGCACTCTGAAGCAGACTGGTAGATGTACTCCAGGAACTGAACTTGTTCAGACTGTCAGAGAGACAGAGAGTACATCTCTTCCCAAGTTCCAGAATCCAGATATCACAGGTAGCAGAAAGATATGTAAAAAAAAGGTTAAAACTGCAAAGGATAAATCTGTGTTTAATCTTCGTTGGTCTAATTATTATTACTGAAACTTGTAAAGAGCGAAAGATTAAGTATTATGCACTGGTACACTAAGAACTAGTTTAACAGCAGTATTCAATACTTAAATTAAGTAGAGAATTTAAAACAAACGCAAGCATTCAATAATCAATATACACAAAGTTAGAAAATATCAATAAGCAACAAACAGTTCGATGCATCAGCTCTGTCTGGGCGCCGTTGGTATGGTAGGTGATGGCGATTGGCGAACATGACATAACCGGACTGTTCTCAGATACCGTACCGATTACACGAAGTGATCACAGAATCAAACCATATTATATTCCACTCTCCCCAAACACCAGACACAAAGCCGATCGAGAAACAGTGCCCCATTAAACAGCTCTCACCGCATCTGGATTGGGAAACCTGCTGCGGACGGTCACACGCTTCCTGCACCGGAGGACGACACGATCCGATCAAAGGCCAAGCCAGCCGGGGCACCTAAATGCAGCGCCAACCAGCCAACCACCTCGCGGCACCGCATTTGCTACTGTGGCCTTGCATTTTTTTTTCACCTCGGGGCAATGCAGGTTATGACGCGTCGATCGATCGATCGATCGATCAGGCAGGTCCCTATAAAGCGCGCTCTCGCCGCACCTAGCTGGGAGGGAGAGCCAAGCAAGCGAGGCAAGACAGCTAACGCAGCGTCTGATCGATCTCACGCGAGAATGGACGCTGCTCTCGTCGTTCCTCTCCTCGCCTGCTCCCTCGTCGCTCTGGCGGCTGCGCCGGCGCCGGCGTCCGCGGCGCGGGCCTTCTTCGTGTTCGGCGACTCCCTCGTCGACAACGGCAACAACAACTACCTGCTCACCACGGCGCGCGCCGACGCGCCGCCGTACGGCATCGACTTCCCGACGCACCGCGCGACGGGCCGGTTCTCCAACGGGCTCAACATCCCTGACATTATCAGTGCGTTCGTACCAAACACGTATACTATCATTTTGCGTCACGAATGATAGTGATCGAAGTGCGTGCTCACGCAGTCCCGCTATCATTTTGCTTCAGGTGAGCATCTGGGGGCCGAGCCTGCATTGCCGTACCTTAGCCCTGAGCTCCGAGGGGAGAAGCTGCTCGTCGGCGCGAACTTCGCGTCGGCCGGCGTCGGGATCCTGAACGACACGGGGGTGCAATTCGTACGATAAAACTACCCAGTTCCTGTCACTATATTTACTGTTCCTTCTCCAGATTTTGACGTCGTCGATCGTGTGTCGTTTCCGTCCACGAACAGGTGAACATAATTAGGATAGGCGATCAGCTGCAGTACTTCCGGGAGTACCAGCGCAAGCTGCGGGCTCTGATCGGCGAGGAGCAGGCGAAACAGCTCGTGAACGGGGCTCTGGTTCTCATCACGCTGGGAGGCAACGACTTCGTGAACAACTACTACCTGGTGCCCATGTCCGTAAGGTCGCGCCAGTTCGCGCTCCCTGACTACGTCCGGTTCATCATCTCCGAGTACAGGAAAATCCTCGCGGTAATTACATTCTCGTCCTTCAATCTTCACGGTAATTAAGTTGGAGACACGGAGCCATGCAAACACACGAGATCGGCTTGTAGTAGTAGCTCACGACCTACCTACATACTAGCTAGCTGCATGCATGCCTGCCTAGTGCCTACCACCGCACAACTGTCGAATCAACCGGTGACTGTCACGCATCGCATCGTCAAACCGGTCCTTTCGAGCAAAAAAGTTAAGTGTAAAGACGAGCCATGGAGGAGTAGCTGTAGAATTCACTCCAGTTGGC
This sequence comes from Zizania palustris, assembly GCA_019279435.1. Lineage (NCBI taxonomy): Eukaryota > Viridiplantae > Streptophyta > Magnoliopsida > Poales > Poaceae > Zizania > Zizania palustris. The sequence continues at coordinate 35,127,709 of JAAALK010000283.1, forward strand.
AGTTGCGCGGCAACGCGTGCACCGAGACTGCTTTTGGTGCGGCCACGTTGCGTGGGACGTAGTAGAACCAACCCGAATTCGATCGCATTTGACGCCGGCCGGGCCGCCGCGTGCAATTTTGCAGAGGCTGTACGAGCTAGGGGCGCGGCGCGTGATCGTGACAGGGACGGGGCCGCTGGGCTGCGTGCCGGCGGAGCTGGCGCTGCACAGCCGCGGCGGCGAGTGCGCGGCGGAGCTGACGCGCGCCGTGGAGCTCTACAACCCGCAGCTGGTGGACATGGCGCGCGGCCTCAACCGCGACGTCGGCGCCGACGTCTTCGTCACCGCCAACACTTTCCGCATGAACTTCGACTACATCTCCAACCCCCACAACTACGGTACGTACAGCGCCGGCCGACGACGCCGGCGGCAACCGCGTCCGGTCGAATTCGGACGTCTCTTGGCACTGAGTGTTTTTTTGGGCTGCAGGTTTTACGAACGTGCAGGTGGCGTGCTGCGGGCAGGGGCCGTATAACGGGATCGGGCTATGCACGGCGGCGTCCAACGTGTGCGAGGACCGGGAGACATTCGCGTTCTGGGACGCGTTCCACCCCACGGAGAAGGCGAACCGGATCGTCGTCGCCCAGTTCATGCACGGCTCCATCGACTACATGCACCCCATGAACCTCAGCACCGTCCTCGCCGTCGACGACGAGCGGCTCTAGCTAGTGACATATGTGTGTTGATCATCGATATGATCGTCAGGAGCACGTACAATATATATATATATATATATATATATATATATATATATATACGAGAACGCTATTCTACACTATGGGTGTAAATGTTATTCTACACCGATCATCCCAATCGTGTCCACCCCCACCCAATCCCAACCCCTCCATTCCACGTCGGTGTAGAATAGCATTCTACACCCGTGGTGTAGAATAGCATTTATATATATATATATATATATATATATATATATATATATATATATATATATATATATATATATATGCTCTCTACATGTGCAACATTTCAGATTGTATGCTAATATAAGTTATTTGCTGGCTCACGTCGATCGGAATGTCTGCTGCCTTTGTGACGAACCGATATTTAGCGGTAGATTTTGAAAGATAAATTAGTATTTGGGTCATTTATGGTGCCATGTACCTTCTATAAAGGTAAGAGGTAAAATATAGACCATTGGATTGAGCATAATTAAATTAATTTAAAAAATTAAAATTTCACTATTACCCCTTCTCTCTACAGCCTTACCTCCTCTATTTGTCCTTAGTCGTAAGTCTACCAACATCGTTGTTGCCACCGTCGTTGCCGTGGTTGCCGCCTTGCCTTCCTGCGCCACGACCGGCAAGGCCTAGCGCGGCCCCTAGTCGACGCCACCCAGCGCCCTGCCGTCGCGTTGTTGCCTGTTTTTCCCTCCTCCTGTGCCCTGTAGGTCCGCCCGCATCCGCCGCCATGACGCCCTACGCCCGCCCTCGTGCCCCGCAGCCTCGTCTACATCCGCGCTGTGACACCCTGCTCCCGCCCCCCGCGCCCCACAACCCTATCCACATCCGCCGCTGCGACACCACGTCCCCACGCCCTCCCACCTCGTCCGCCTCCCCCTGCCGCGATGCCCCACCACCTGCCGCATCCGCTACAGCCGCCCCGTTCGCCACGGTCACCGCGATGCCACACCATATTGTCGTGCCACCCTGCCGCTTCCCGTCCGCCCTCGTGGCCGCCGCCCTTACTGCCATTGGTGAGATGGAGAGGAAGAAAGGGAAGAAAAAAGAGAGGTAATAGAATTTTTTTGTTTAAATTTAGACCATTGGATCTCTAAAAATGGGTGCTCACAATTGTTAGAGGCACCGTAAAATTTTACTAGTATTTTAATTGGTTATTGGTTATTTTTTTATAATTATTATTAGAGATTTCTTACATATTTTTTTTGCAACTTGCTGCTATCTTGGCATCATTTTTTTACAATTTTATCCTTGCTAAATTGTACTGTTACTAATTAGGATAATAATATAAATTGTTTATAAAATTGTTCCGGAACAAAGCCTTCAAATGCAAACCAAATTTGAACTTCTTTCCGTTGCATGCTTGCAATCGGCCAGACCTCCTCTTCTTCAGCTCAAGAGTCGAGACGCCAGAAGCATCCTCCGCGCGCGGCTTCTCCGGCTGCAATTCCTTCTGCTTCCCGCCGGTGGCGAAGCAGACACTCTTCTCTCCGTCTCTCCATCTCCTCCCGTCCAAATCCCACCTCCAAATCCAGTTCCACCATCCAGTAAAGCCTCTCCCTCCCGGCTCCAGCCTTCCTACGCCGCCTACACCTTTCGGTCTGGTCCGCGAACTCCTCGTCGGGCCCGTTCTGCTCCGATCGCAGGCGCGCGCAACGTGTTCGACCAAACTCCTCGTTAGGGACTACTTACCCCGCGATCGCTCGGTTTACTCTGCAGGGACCGGACGCGATGACGACGACGGGACATCTCGGAGACCCGTACGCGCTGCGCTCCGTCTCCGACCTGCCCCCGCCTTTCCGCTCCGTTTTTGGGTTCAGGTGCGTGTGATGTATTTCCATGCACACTTCAGTAGCTTGAGATGTTGAGTAACCTCGCGTCAGGCTAACGAAGCATTATTTTGGATTGTGGGTTTATGGTGATATTCTGTTTCCGTGTAGATATTTCAATTCATTGCAGAGCGAGTGCTTCCCTTCGTGCTTTCTCTCGGATGTAAACATGGTTATCTCTGCGCCTACTGGGAGTGGCAAGACCGTGCTGTTTGAGCTCTGCATTCTGAGGCTCCTCTCAAAGTTCCTCTCGTCAGAGTGGAGGTTTAATTTGATCAAAGGAACTCTAAAAACAGTATGTCTTAACTACCTTTTCTCATACTGTGTTGGGTTTTGAGGACACCGACGGTTAATTTTCACCCCGTGCTTCATTTGGGTTGTTCGGTAGATCTACATCGCTCCAATGAAGGCGTTGGTGCAAGAGAAGTTACGGGACTGGAACATGAAGCTGGAGCCGTTGGGAATCAATTGCTTGGAGATGACTGGTGACAACGAATTTTATAACATCAAATCCATACATGATGCTGATTTAATTCTCACAACTCCTGAGGTCTATGTCACTGCATGGTTTTCTTCACACATTCTAAAAAGAGGATTGGCACAAATGCTAGACATTTCCTTGTTTTTTAACTTACACCGTTATGTTTGTAGAAGTTCGATTCTGTGAGTCGTCATGGAATAAGAGATGGTGGACTGGGTTTCTTCAGTGACATTGCTCTGGTCCTTATTGATGAAGTTCATCTTCTCAATGATCCTCGCGGAGCTGCCCTAGAAGCAGTGGTCAGCAGAATAAAAATGCTTTCTAGACTTGGTACAATGAAATCTGCTCCTTTGGCAAATGTACGATTCATATCAGTTTCTGCCACTATCCCTAATATTGAGGATATAGGTTAGTAATTCTATACAGTATGCTGCCAACATGTCTCCTTTTTTACATTACCAGATTATGTTTTGTTAAGGGAACTTACATCTTAGCATATTGGGATCTCAGCGGAATGGCTTGCAGTACCTCCTGAAGGAATAAAAAGGTAATGGAAGAAACTTACATCAAGGATACACCAACAGTACTTCTTTATTTATATGTTCCTTTTGCAGTTTTGGAGAAGAGATGAGGCCAGTGAAGTTGACAACCAAGGTTTTTGGTATTATTCTTATTTCTCATTACACTGCAATGTATATGAACATATGCAAAGTGTAAAGCAAAATTGATGAAATACTCGTTGAAGGCATAAGAAGTGGGAGTTACATTGGATTTACTAATGTCAAAGCGAGAAAAAACCGTCATGACTTCCTCCATCCTACACAAAACAGCTGCAACTTCCTCACATAATCAGTCATGAAATGATGTTCGAACAGATCATTATTTTTGTGCTACTCCATAAAACCATGAACACGTGAAATTGCCCAATGATGTTTTTTACAACACTTTGCCGGCAATTGATATGTTTGGCCTAATCCATACCTGTTTAACCGTGCTATTTAGGTTATGCTCCAGCAAGAAATGACTTCCTGTTTGAGAGGGTATGTATTTTCTTACTATATGAGACTATTCCTTCTTTGAAATGAGAAAGGACAATTAGAGAGCCTTTTAAGTCAGATGGTTTCATCTTCTTGAGCTGTACGGTAGTAAAGTACATTTTTTAATATTACTGAATCAAATCTGATATTTATTTTCTTTATTTCTTTCAACATGCAGAGGCTCCAAAATTTCATTTTCGGTGAGTGGCATCCACCTATTTGTCAATTGCACTGCACATAAAGTAAGTTAAGCTAGCAGAATTTCAGCACTCAAAATTAAATGAGAATATTTATACAGATATGCTGATGCAACATTCAAGAGGGAAGTCTGCACTTGTTTTCTGTTCTACAAGAAAAGGTGCACAAGAAGCAGCACAGTGCCTTTCACAAACTGCGAGTTCTCTTGGCTATTCAAACCCATTTATGAAATCGATGCAGCAGTATGAACATCTAAAGGAAGCTTCCCTAACCTGTAGTGATAAGCAGTTGCAGGCATGCATCATACATGGAGGTCATGTTGAATCTTGTTCCGGGCACCCACGATACCTTCAAAATCTGCAATCATTTCCAATGTTTTGTTGCTTATCTAGATATTCATTTAGGTGTTTCCCTTAAGTTACACTGATTGCTGATTTTAACTTATTTCCAATATTCAGTTGGCTTTCATAGTGGTGGTCTTTGCTTAAAGGATCGGAGTGTTGTTGAGGGGCTTTTCCTGAAGGGTGATCTTCAAATTCTATGCACAACCAATACTTTGGCACATGGCATCAATTTACCTGCACACACAGTAGTGATAAAGTCAACACAATTTTTGTGAGTCCATTTTGAATATGCCAGTGATTGAGTTAATTTATATTCATTTTAATTATTGATTTCATTTTTATTTTGCAGCAACAAAGAGAAGGGATTGTATGTAGAATATGATAGATCCATGGTTCTTCAGGTATACATGCCATTGTGTCTCAAAGGGCACCTGTAAAGGCATCATTTTTGATATACAGGAAAAATATATTCATTTTTGCTTCATGAATGTATGTAATTTTGTATCTTTATCATGTAGCCATAATGCCACATGCTTAAGATTTTTTTACAAGTTTATCTGAACCAACAGATAGGCTATAAAATATATCAGTTATACAATCTGTCATGACATTTGACGGCAATATCATACTCATATGTTACCTTTTCCTTGGACAGATATTAAGTTGGTTATGACATAATTTTTGCCAATAGGTATATCATTGTAATATTTATTTACAAAATAATAGGAATATTTGATGTGCTAAATTTCATGATGCATACAAGTAAAGTTATTTATCTTATAGCAGAGACAATAAGTTGGTTCTGATGTACTTATTACTGCAAGTTCACATTATTTGATTTTCATCTGCATAACATTTGGAATTGTCTGCTAATTTTGTGCCACATGCAAGTTCAAAATTTTGCCATGTAATGTGTTAAGATTTTGTTATTGAAATTAACATGAATCTAAACATTGAAGTTCAGAGAATTTTGTGATTCAATTAGAAAACCATGTTATTTGATTCTCTACCTGCTTCTAACAATGGCCCTTATGTTGGTGATCTACAGATGTGTGGGAGGGCTGGGCGCCCACCATTTGATGACACAGGAACAATTATAATCATGACAAGAAGAGAAACAGTAATGAATCTGTGTTTTCCACTCTTGTCAACCCCTTAAAATATTTTGACACAGATATATTCTGGTTTATTAGTCTAATCTGTTGTAAGTTTGTCTTGTAGGTCCATCTATATGAGAACCTTCTAAATGGATGTGAAATGGTAGAGTCTCAGTAAGTGATCTATATTCAACCAAAAGCTAATGATTTCACCATCCAACTTTGAGATGCACTGCATACCATTTGAAACTTCTGTCTGAGTATTGATACTATTGCTAGGTTACTGACATGTGCAGTGGAGCATCTAAATGCAGAGATTGTTCAACTGACGGTGTCTGATATAACTTTGGCAATTGAGTGGCTCAAGTGCTCATATTTGTACATCAGGATAAAGAAGGCATGGGCAAATTAATATATTTAAATCTTTAAATCCCTTTTGCTTAAATGCATGAATTGATTCAATGACAAAAAAAATTACCAGAATCCTGAGCACTACGGAATTAAAAAAGAGATTCCACGTGAACTTCTTGAAAAGCAAATGAAAGGTATTTTTCTTGGACACTGTGGACATCATGGTTCTATTTTGGGATTTTGATCATTATGAACTCAATTTACAGATATATGTGTTGGGAAGATCCATGAGCTGGGAGAGTATGGGCTAATTTGGACAGATGAAGATGGTTTCCTTCTAAAACCATTAGGTAAAATTTCCAAATTTCCAGAAAAGAAAAGCCACGTGACTACATAACATCATATGCAAAATGTTCAACCTGTAGCCATTAGATAGTGTTTGCCCCCATTTTGGTACAGTCCATGTGTGTTCGGCATCTGCACACCTACCTGCATTGTGCAAGGTAGGCTTGAGGGTCTGATTTGCAACTACCCCCACTAATAGCATTGTATCCACTAATCCAATCCATGACAACTCTTTCTCATTACTTTTGGGCTAAATACATGTTGAAGTATCCAAAGGGTTCCCATTTCGAGATTTGCTTCTACATAAGGAATCATATTATTGTATGTGAAACATATATAGGCCTACATTTGACCATGCATGAAAAATAAACATTACACTATGGACAACACACATTTTATCAACATGTTCCAAGAATGAGCTTATGATTGGTGTTGTGTTGAGGTTTTCTGAATTCTGACCTCAGCAACCATACAGCTAAGCTAGCACAGTCTTGTGTCAATATCTGGGGTAAACATTCAATAGTCCATGAAGATAAGATAGAACATCTGTGTAGATTTTCTGACCACAACATCCTTACTAGCTAACACTAAATTACATACCGTCTCCCAAATTTAATGGGGTTTATATTGGTCATTTTTTGGTAAGAAATTGAAGAGCCCGTTTCCAGGCGGTTCAAGGAATCTGAATGTCTTGTAAATGAGTTCTGCGGCAAAATGTCTTTATATCTTTTGGTGATGTGTGTGAGCAAACTGTGACATGAACACTCAGCTCCCCCCGTGGTGTGTGGTTTCAGCCTGGTGCTGATGCCTGTGATGAAAATGTTTTTTTGGAGTTTTTTCTGGCTATCAGCGCTAGTCGCTGTTTTGGGGGAATGTTTTGGACCCCGGGTAGATGTTTGATGAACAATTGTAAGCTGGTATCCCCAACATCTACCTTTTTCTGTTTCAATACAAAGTAGGGCAGAAATTGCCTTTTCCTCAAAAAAAAAATAGCACGCCCTTCCATGGCAGAGTATCCAACTCGGAACCTACTTCTGTCCCTTTACTTAGACACTTCTGTTACTTCTGGCAATTATGCGGGTGATGTTTGTCCATCAAATGTTTAACTCTCTTACTATTTAGACATCTCTCAGTATTCTAGTTACTCAATTGATTCACTTATTTATCTATGTTGTGATTTTTATATCAAACGATTTTTTGACATCTATCTTTTCTATTCAGAACCTGGGAAGCTGATGACAAAATTCTATCTGAAGTTTGACACAATGAAGCTTATTGTCAAAGCTTCTGCTTGTTGCAGTTTGGAAGATCTGTTGCATATCATCTGTCACTCAGCAGAGATTACTTGTAGGTAGCTGTAAACTATTATAATTAATAATTGAATATGTTGATTTAGTGTTTTGATTTTTTTTCTGAAATATCAAGGGATCCAACTACGCCGAAATGAGAAGAAGCTCATTAATGACATAAATACTGACAAAGAGGGAAGGCTTCGATTCCATGTTGTTGGTGCAAATGGAAAAAGGAAGAAGCGTATTCAAACAAGAGAGGAGAAAATATTTTTACTGGCAAATGACTGTTTAACTGGGGACCCTCTAATCCATGATTTATCCCTCAATCAGGTTTTTCGCATGTCCAGTTTAAAGTACATTTTGTTTTTATCACCTATTATTTTGACTTATTTTAATTTCTGTAATTTGCATGCAGGAAACAAGTTCAATATGCTCAAATGGATGTAGGGTTGCCAAATGCATGAGAGAATATTTTATATACAAAAAGAGTTACAAATCTGCCATTAACTCTATGCTCCTTGCAAAATGCTTACACCAAAAACTTTGGGAGATCAGTCCATTTTTGCTAAAACAACTGCCTGGAGTTGGAATTGTTACAGCAAAGGTTATAGTTTTATTATCTTTATTGTGTATGTAATTCTGTTTCTACATCTGCAATCTTCATAGTTAACACTTACATTGATCACGGTCCTCCCAGGCACTGAAGACTGCTGGAATTGATTCCTTTGAGAGCTTGGCAACTGCTGATGCTAGGAAGATAGAAACTGTAACAGGACGCAACTATCCATTTGGAAATCAAATAAAAGATTCCTTGTCATCATTAGGCCCCAAAATCGACATAAGCATAGAGAATGCTGGAAACAGACAAGGAAAATCAACTATTATTATTATAACACTTACTCGTCTATCACAGGCAGTTCGATCTAGTAAACAGAATTATGCTGATATGGTACCTTCTTTAACTTTGTTTTGGATCATTGAATACTCTTGAAACCAAATTTTTTTACATAATTATTTGTCAGGTTGTGGGCTCAGAGGAAGATAATGTGATCCTCTTTCATGAGAAAATAAGGTCACTGGTTTTGTTCTCTCGAGTTGATGTCCTTTACTATTTATTTCCTCTCCTGATCTGTGGTTATTTGTTGTTTGTTGTTATTTTTGTGGTTGTTGCACCATTTCCCATTCTTCTGTGAAGGACTCAAGAATTTTCTAGGTAAGTTGTTTTTTCAGCAAATGTTTTAATCCTCCTAAGAAATATACAAGCAAATGATCTCTGATTGCATGGTCAGAATTAGTGGGGGGAAAGAACTGGAATTATTAGACTTCCTAAAATATTTTCTGCTGCATCAAGCAAGATATTTTTTCATTCTAAATGTATGCTTTAAACATCTAAATCTAGCAGTGTTTTGGAAGCTTCTTTTTGTTGAGCTATTTGGTGTTTATCTTATCCACCGAATAAACAAAAACACTATAGTTCATATGACAGATGAGAATATCATGATAGTAGGGATGATTGGATGAATAAAACTGCTCATCTAGGTATCACCATAGAATGTCTGCTGTACTCTCAGCTCAGACACCTAAGATGGAATTCAGTTGTTCAGAAATACTCTTAACTGGCTGATTTGATAAATGCAGTCCATATTCTGTAAAAGTGTATGTGCCATGCCCCCTGAATGCCAGGGCGACTCTGAAGGTTGACCTCATTTTTGAAGAATATGGTAATATTATCATTGGAGGACTACCGTTGATAAAATAAAAGTACATCTGTAGTGTGTACAATTTTGTGCTGACATGGTATATGTCTAATTTTGTGTTGAAGTTGGTCTTGATATCCACAAGAAGCATGTGGTCAGCAGGGAAGATTTGCAGGCAACCAAAGTGTTTGAGACTAAAAAAGCAGAGCCCTTGTACAGTCTTCCTGCAGATATTTGTTTGGTCAGCTCTAGAACAGCTCGAAAAAGTCGGCTTCAATCTCATGATGGACAGAACCCACTTTCTAAAGAGGTATATGTTATCGAAGATGATGCTGTGGTCAACGCTCCATACAAAGCTGACAATGTTCTGGGTACAAGAGAGTACAACAACTTAGCTTCACTGTAAGTGCTTAACCTTATCTGCACCACCAAGGATTTCATAACCAGCACAGCCAAAAACAGTACACGTATTGGTTGGTTGGCCATCATTCTACCTGTAGACTGTTTTTCCCCCAAATTATCTGCAAGGATTGCATTAGGTAACAATTGCAATAGTTCCAGATATCAGTGAAATTTCTACAATGATACTTTCGTCTTTGTATCTAGTATGCAAGAATATTCTCTGAAACTTCTCTTAAGTATAGCTTTTCTAATGTGGTATTTTGATGACTACAGGGAGGTCCCGAGCTTTACTCTACTGCCTGAAGAAGATTATGAAGGTAAGACAATCCTACATGATAGTATACACATGGTTATGCTTCATTTGTTATCCTGCCACCAAAATATGGATTATTATTTTCTAACTAAAGAGTGAATTGTCATACTTAGATAATGAAGATGTATTGGCTTCTGAACCAGAGGAGGCAAAATGCAAAAGTGCCACCAACAATACAATTTTCGAACACATACGCAAGAAATCCAGAGATTTCCCTACTCTAATGTTGTCGAAATCCATGGATAGCTCTTATGAGCCTTTGATACTGAAGAAAATGAAGACATCAGGTGACCAGTTTGGACTAGATCAGAGCAGTCTGCATGCCGATGAGGTCATACCAATGGAATCGGGTTACACTGAGGCTAGAGTCTCTCCAACCAATACAACTGAGAGGTGTCGCAACATCTTGAGCAGGACTGCAGAAAAGAACTCCTTTCTGTTTACAGGCAAAATGGACAGTCTATGTGAGAAGAGCAAGAATCTGAGCAGAACTCAAGACAAAAGCTCTATTCAACTTGTAGGTAAAAGGGATAGCCCATCTGAGAAGAGCAAATCCTGTTTCAGCAGTCCTCTCGCAGATTTCCAGCCTATGCAGTGCACAAAGCAAGTTGCAGCCTCAGTCCATCCTTCCAGGGTTCAGGATTATTGCAAGGATATATTAGCGAATGCAAAGGGCAGCGAGACTGGCAGATCTCTTCTTGGTATCAAGAGTGTCTTCTCATTTCTCTGACCCAGTATATGTCCAGAATATGCATTCTAACCTGCCAGATGCTCAGCGGAAAAAAAATCTTTCCGAGGATTATTCATAGGATTTAGATATGCCGTAATATGTTCAAATGCATGCCTTTCTGTACAGTGCACAAATGATACGAATGTAATTCATAGCATTTTCACTCCATGTGTGTCGTGAATTTTGCCCTCTATATATATTATCCTCCAGTATCCAGTATCTCCCACTGAACAAAATGGGGAAGGGAGAAAAAAGAGAGCACGCGTGCCTATGTATGATACATGTACAAGCTGTTATTGGCTGGACAAACTATGAAGTTTTCCGTCGGGTGCCAAGCTAGATGGGTCACCTTTGACTCCATGTTACATTGGGTGTCCTCCCGACCGTCAGATCTCAGTCCATCTTGACCTGCACAGCAAGAGTTTTTCCACAGCACCCTACAAGCTTTAGTTCCGAAGCAAATCAAGATGAAAAACTTGGCAGATCCTTCGAACCTTTTCTCTGGATTCCACGAGCAAAATTGCTAAGCAGACCTTGAGTACTCTTTGCAGAGGCGAATGATTGTATCCTGGGGCCAATGCAAATCGCAAGGTTAGGACTGTATATAGGTGCCAAAATCCTTCACCGCATCAGACAAACCTCGGTAAACTTGAAGCCATTTTGACAAACAAAAGGACGACGAGATACAAAACAAAGTACCTGTAAGGGTTCGTGCTAGCTTCCAAAGTAGTAGCCCCGTTCGGATTTGCCGCAGCACGAGAGAAAACTTTGAACGTATTGCTTAACACAAAGAACATAGGATGGATCATGAAATGGCCAGTATGTGACACAGAAGTAACAGTATTGACTGTATCAGCCATCAGCAGTAGAAACCTGTAAGATCCAGTGGCGAAATAGTCTCCGCCTTTGCTGGCGCAGCAGCTGAACCTGTCGAAAATGTAGTCGTCGTTGTACAACTCGGACAGCTGCGACACAAGGCAACCCGAGCAAAAGGACTGTAATGTTTGCTCCACCTTCTGATTGCCGAAACGTACGTTACAGGGCGATGTGACGTAAGAATGTAAGATCGTGAAGTACTTCCAGGATGGGGAAACCATGTATACCTTGGGACGAAGGAACTCGTGCACTTTGTATGTTGAAACGGGGGAGCTCTCCACTCGCAAGTCCCACAGCTGCAAACGGTGATGTTAGCTGATTTTTTTTTCTGACAACAACAACTAAAGTTATTCGAGAACCGAGTTTCAGGGCATGCATATCGGCAGCTTCAGTGTTCATATCACACGCTGCCATCTAATAATGAGTAATAAATAATGGTGGCAGCTGGACACTCGGACCTTTTTCAGAAGATAAGACGAGTGGAATAATACAGAGTATCGCTCCCTACAAAATAGAATCCAGAGTATACCGTACCTTCATGTTCATGTAGTCACGGCTTAGAAGATGTCTCCCATCTCCAGTGAATTTCACATCTGAGATGCAAGAGACTATCTCAGTGAAGAATGTCCTAGGCTGCATTCTGTTCTCGCGATCTTGAAATCTGTAAAAATACACTTGTATAATTGTTTTTTTTGAGATTTATGCAAAAGATCGAATTGAGTAATCAAAGTCTGAAACATTTTTTTTGGGAGAAAAAAAGACAGAGAGGGTACTACATATCTCAACAAACCAGCGTAAGTACGAGGGAGATTTGTTTTCGTGCCACACATAATAAGTTCGTGAAATTTACTCTTTTGTTTCATACGAGTATATAATATATGGTTCTTAAGCCCAGTCGTCAAACATACAGGATATAGAAAAAAAAGTAAATACCACTTAATTTTATGATATAAGAGCAAAAATTCTAAGTATGAAGCCGACGACTCACATTCTGACGGCGTGGTCGCACAGCGCCGACCGCCGCAGGTCGACCAGCCGGACGAAGCCTCTCGAGCTGCCGTACGCCAGGAGGCTGCAGGACGACGGGTCGAACTCCGCCGAAGCGATCACCTCTGACGATCGAAACCATATATTTGATAATTTACCACTTTAAAAAAACGGATTTTTTATTTATTTATCACTCTAACTCATAGCGATAAACTTGGTGATGAATAATCGAAGTGTCAAATCTGCAAATCATCGATTGATGGTTGCAGTAATGTGTGGTGGTGGTGCTTTTGAGCAACAAAACTGTAAATCACCTACGAGATCCTCCATGTCCGCGGGCTTCATGTCCACGATGTTGAAGCACTGGCCCGTCACCTCGAGGTGCCACAGGTTGATCCTCAGGTCGTCGGCCGACACGAACGTCTCCCCGTCACTGCACACGCAAATGTTAACGAAATTATAAACTGGCACCATTTTGTGGGAAATTTCTTACAAAACCAACAAGCTAATTAACTGGAGCTAATACAGAAAACAATAAAATTCCGTCGGCCATTTTAATTTCCATCGGTATTTCTGAAAAAAGTTAAAATGAAATTTTCCTCACCCAGTATATCCCCTCTAACTTTTGTCAACCAGCATTAAAGCCAATAAAAATTAAAGAGAATATTTTCCCCCACATGCGCATACATGAAAATCTAATTCCCTATACACACGTCCACTTCCAGCGCCTGTCGCGCGCCGCCTCCAGCCGGTCTCCATCGCGTCGTCAACTAATTTTGTCGATAGAAGTTGATTTCTTCTGTCAAGAAAGACCTAACTTCCGTCGGTTTTAACCGACGAAAAATTTGTTAGATTCTTATACCGGGTTAACCTGACCTACCAGTTGTTTGAGATAGAGTTGATGTTGTACTCGTGAGCACGGGCGAACACTCTCCGGCACTTGGCAACGTATCCTTCTCCGACCTCGACCTCTTCTCCTGCCTGATCACACATGGCAAATCTCAGGTACACCCAGGTTTGTAAACGCGAACAGTAATATCTATTATCTAGTTGGGTTGTCGTGTTAATCAGTTCGATTTCAGAAAGTTGCAATGCTGCAGTGTACCTTGTCAGAAAGTTCAGTAGAATCTGAAGACAAATGGTTCCTAGCCTTGTTGCTTGCCCACTGGTCGTAGTGCCCGTTTGTCACGCCCGAGCCATCTTGCCCGAGCAGGGCGATCTCCGACAGAGAGGCCGGCGGCGGCGTGCTCCGTCGCCGGCGCGGCTGGCCGTGCCCTTTCCTCGCGCTGTGCTCGGAGACCTGCTCTGAGGCTATGGAATCGTTACACACGGTAGCCATCTTCTCGTCTGTCGCCATGTCGATCTCAGTGTGTGGCATTCGATTCGTTCGTACCTTCCAGAGCTTGACGGTGCGGTCGTTCGTGGCGAGCATGCACAGCGAGCCGTTCGGCCGCGCGCACCACCGCAGCTTCTTCACCTTCTCGCCGATCTCCAAGCTGTGCAGAACGTCGAACTGTGCTGCGTAGTGTGGTCACTGGTCAGTAGTGCTCGCTAGAGTGTACTGCGGTCTGCAATGCTCGTCTCGATCGGAGATACTCACCTCCTGCTCGTGGCTCTGGAACTCCGTCATGTAGCTGTACGCCGGCGGCGCCGCGGCGGCGCCTTGGTCCGCGCGCTCCAGCTCTGTACGAGACGGCGGCGGGACCTGCGCGTACAACCGCCGAGGAGTCAACTGCCCCGTTCGTGCAGCAGTATCACAGAAACCGTGTAGGACCCTTACCTGATTCTCGTCGGTTCTTCGGAAGAGAATGACGCGCCCTGCGTGGTCGCCGGCCGCGAGGTAGTCGCCGCGGCCGTCGAACTCGATAGCCGAGATCGTATCATCTGCAACCACTCGAATGAGCCAGATTATTCTCAGACCAGATGAGATGCAAATCGATGGGACCATATACCGATCTTACCCACCGTCATCCTGGCCGCCGCCGCCGCCGCCGCCGCCGAGCACCTGGGAGAACTTCCAGTAGGGGAGCTGGGACGGCGGGGAAGAAGAGTAAGAGGAGACAGGGGAGAGAGCTAAGGAGGTCGTCAGGCCCCTCCTCCTCCTGCGGGCGTTGCTCATCGCCGCCTCCTGTGCGTGAGCTCCGCTGTTGCTACGTATCACGCGCGGGCGTCGCGCCGCTCTGGGTCGGGAGGAGGAGAAGCCATGACCAGTCAATCAATCACCTCATCTTTGTCCCCCTGTTTCGTCGTGGCCACTGGATCGATTTCTCTCAGATAAAAAGTACCATATATTATAATATAATATAATAACGGTACTCTTAAAATTAATTTTCTTTATATAGTTTTTTTATTTTTTTATCTAAATTACTTTCAATATATTTATAATTAGAGTTCCTAAAAATAGGGAGTGAAACGATTAATTTCAAGAAATCATTATATATTGTAATCTCACAAATTTAGGAAAATAGCTCTCTATAGATCTTATTTTAGAGAGATGCTCTTCCTTAATTTCTTCATCCCTAAATATTTTATTAAAATTTACTAGTATTGTTACTTTATCCGTTCATGATTAGTTTTCATCTTGACTTTAAAAAATTACAATTTAACTAACAATATTTTTATATATTATAAAAGTTACCATAATATTACAACTAGATTAGAATTGATATGATCAGATTATTACAACTAAGATTGATAAAATCCGATTAAAAATTTTATAGCACACTACGCTAGATTTGTCGTATTATAAAATACCAAATACATTCTTAAATTGCAATACGAGACAAATGGGTATATAATTAGATTTACAATGCAAAGCGTTTCACTAATAACTTGCTATAAAATTACGGATGGGGTAAGAACGGAATGAATTATATTAGATTATAGTGTGATTCATGAGTGGAGCACAACATAATACCCCAGTCACGACAATTTTTAAAAATGATTAAGAAACGCTGATGCAACAATGTACAACTACCGCAACGAGCTCAGGTACCAAGTTAAGCCGTGAGTTTCTGAGCTGCAGGGCAAAAAAATGCTCAAAATTCGGTAGCCCTCTGACGAAAGTCAAGGCAGCTTCACTAATTCTCGTGTTCCTCAAGGTGATGAATTAGCTGCTACACATTTACAAGCGTCAATTTTTCTAGGCCGAAGTGAAAATGCACTAGTCCCATAAAAAAATGGCTGCTAATCAAGCAATGAGAAAACTGGAATTCCCTTTGCATTGAAACTTGAACATTTGACAGGCAGTTCTTTCCCCACCTCAAAAGTCCTGCTTTCATTTTCCTGCAAAGACCTCCAGTATCAGTGCCAGTCAAATTACATACTTAAATATGATACTGCATTGTAATGTTCAGTACAGCAAATACGCAAATAAAATTTCATTCCTAGCAGCTACGGATGGTCTTATATTCAATAGTAATAGAGCAATTTGTTTTGAGTATAAAAGAAAAGGGTTGTGATGAACAGAAGGTAAACAGAAGGGCAAGCGATGTGATATGAAAAATGGTACTGCCAACCCAAAAGAAATCAACTTCCTCACTACAGATTTTGGATATGAAATTACCTTAAATTTATGCATTCCACGAACTCCATCACTCAACTCAAGTACTAGTCCATAGGCTCGTATCTGGTAGACCTTTGCTGTAACGATGTCACCCAGCTTCATAGGCCCAGAGTTGGAGGAACTCGTTTTATTTTGTTCTTGAATGACCACCGGCCCATCACTTGCACAATCCTTAGCCTTTTCTTTCTTATTTTTCTTGTCCGTTAATGCACCTGAAGTTTTCTTAGGTGCAGCTTTACTACCTTCCTGCTGTTTCTTCACTGGTTTAGATAGCTTAGGAGATGAGTTGGCAACCTTTGAACGTTTCTCAGGAGATGAGTTGGCAACCTTTGAACGTTTCTCAGGAGATGAGTTGGCAACCTTTGAATTTTTCTCAGGAGATGAGTTGGCAACCTTTGAATGCTTCTCAGGAGACGAGTTGGTAACCTTTGAACGTTTCTCAGGAGATGAGTTGGCAACCTTTGAATGTTTCTCAGGAGATGACTTGGCAACCTTTGAAGGTTTGTCAGTACGACCATCTTGAGCATCACAGTCAGCAGCACTTCGAATTATAACTGAAGGAGTTGAACATGCAGGTGTGTCAATGGATGGCTCAACATCAGCATTCTTGCTGGGCATGTTCTCTACAGCCGTCCAGCCAACAACTCCTTGACTCGGCAAACAATCAGCATCCTTGCTTGCTAAATCCTTCTTTTTGGGCAGATGGGGTAGGGTTGCTTTAAGAGAAAGTTTAATGTTACCCCTCACATCTTGTCCAATGCACGTCAATGAGAGCATTTGGCCAACAGATACAACATCAGAGACTTTAGACACCTGCATGAAGAAAGGACATAAAATGAAATAATCAATATGTCAATAATAGTGACACTGAAAATTTACTGCTGATTACAAGTTGTTCTATCAGCATTTAGCCAGTAAAGAATACAGTGGAACACTAATATCTAGTGTAAAACGCAACAGAAGCACTGAACCTCCTCTTGTAGCTGAATAGAGTGTCTGGATAGAGAAATAGCATCATCTAAGACGGGTTAGTTTATCATGGGGTTGTTCATGTTTTCTATGGCATAATCTCTTTGCACATCCTATATTGAAATTATAATAATCTGGAATGGATGATGATGGATCAACTCATCAATGAAACTGTTCCTCTCATCCTCTATTGTGCTTGTAGCCATGTGAAGTCGAATGATGATGGGCATCCATGAATCTCATTCCTCAAACCAGAAAAGTGTTAGGTTTGGAGATAAGATGGAATGATCCTAGAACAACACATTCCCCAAACCCAACACTCCCTTAACAAACAAAAAAGTGTAGAGGAACTTTTCATCATAGATAACATATCCATAGTTGTTACGGCGACGCGGCGAAGTGCGGCGACCTACCACCTTCACAACTTTACAGCGCTTATGGCGCAGCGTCGCCATAAACAAATCGGCGCGGCAAACAATATAGAAAAATAGCTTATAGGATTTAGAAAAATATATCAATATATAAGTACTAAAATACTAAATTGCAAATAACAATATTAATATGGTATGATAAACATAGCAATACAATATCAAGTTACAATATTGTCACTTTAGATACATTATAATATAAAATTTTTAATTAAAACTGCAAAAACATATTTAAAATTATATCTAATAATATATTTAAAGTTCAATAAATAATCTATTTATATAAATTTTACCACACAACTCATTTAAATTTCAGCCCATTTAAAGCCCATTTCTAAATCCTAACTTCTCCAAACTACCTCTCTCTCTCAGCCCCCTCTCCAGCCGCCACACTTCCCCTCCTCTCCCTCCTCTTCTCTTCCCCATCTTCTACACGAGTGCACTGAGTAGCTAGATCTGAACCTCGTCACACCCTCGCCACAGCCCCGCCGCGCCCCGTCGAGCCCTCGCCGCACCCCCGCCACGCCCCGTCGCACTCTTGCCGCGCCATCGCCACACCCTCGTCACACCTTCGTATGGCGGGCGCCACGCCACGCCACACCACACCACAGTGGCGCCACACCTATGGCGCCCGCCACAGACACTTGGGCGATATGGCGGTCCGTGACGAATTGCAGATTTCCGCCACGACAATATGGCAACGGTATGGCGATGATATGGCGACGCCATAACAACTATGAACATATCCAATCATGTTCAGTTAGAACTGTAATCATGTGCAACAGATTTGAATAGGATTGAACAATTCAATACATAGTTGGAAAATAAAACATAGGAACATAAGCAGCATTGATCTATTGATATTACAGAGTTCCAAGAGAAAAAATACCGGTTCATGTGACAACTCAGAAATATGAAGTAGACCTTGCTGTCCACCATTGAATTCCACAAAAGCACCATACTCCTTTATTGAGGAAACAGTTCCTTTGTATGTTTTGCCAACTTCAATTTCACGACCCACAAGAAATTCAACCTGCATTGAGGTAGAAAGGTTAGACTGATCTGAAGTCTGAAGATTCTTCCTCCCAAGCACACTGTTGTAATCATTGCGTCTTAAATAGAACAGAAGATCATGTGTAAAATGTAAGCAAATATCATGAACCCTTTCATAAGCACAAGACATCATAATTGGCTTAAATGGCATAGCATTGTATTGTTGAGACTTGAGACTTACCTTCTCGAGAGCTTTATCCATAATTGGTTGGGTTTTAGCTACAATAGTGACTGTACCATCACTAACAGATACCCGTGCACCTTAAGAATATGGAGGAGAAGAATTAATTAAAAAGATGATTGTGAAAAAATCAGGAAAAAACACAATGGAAGGTATGTTCATGCATTCAAATATACAAGTTATCAAAGAGAAATTAGTGATGAAATATTTCTATAGTGTATCTTAACCCCAAGAGAGAAAAACTTGGCATGCAGATTTAGAACCTACATAAGCAAGGCAGAGGATGTCAAAATCAAATATGAACAATTGGTGGCAAAATGAAACTATGCCAATAGTTTATTCACGATAGTTCAAATTGTTGAACAAAAATCTGAAATCACTCGAATACTTATATGAGGTGGTGCGTGCTGCACCGGCCACCCGGTGAGCATGGCCGCAGGTGGGGTAGGAGGCCGAGGAGCTCCTGCCGTGAACTGCTCCGGCCACATGGAAATGCGCCCCGTCCACGGGTTGGAGAAGGATGGCCAGGGCGCACTCCCGGTGGCAGGGGCTGGTGTAGCGGAGGTAGGAGCACGACCGGTACCACCACGCCGCCCCCCTGGCGACGACGACCGCCACCACGACCCCCCCCCCCAGCGGTGGAACCGGCAGGAGGAGCACCGAGAAGGGAAGGAGCCGGTGTCGACGGTGGGTGGGAGGTGGTCCTGCTGGAGCCGGAGGCGACAAGAGCAGTCACGATGGTAGACGTGGGAGCGAGGCCCCGGGTAAGCTCCTCGAGGACAAGGTCATCACGGACCTTGTGGAAGGACGGGAACGGCACTGTCCTGGTAATCCACGTCCGGAGGTGGGCGTAGGCGTCGCCGAGACCAGGGAGGATGTTGAGGACAAGTGTGCGCTCCGCAATAGGCTCTCCGAGGTCACGAAGGGAATCCGCCATCCCCTTCATGCGACGGCAGTACTCCGAGACGGAGAGATCTCCCTGGACGAAGGTGCATAATGCGCCGTCCAACTGGAGAGCACGGGCCTCACGGTTGCCAAGGAACTGCCCCTCGATCGCAACCCAGGCCTGACGAGCGGTGCCGCCAAGCTCCCGCACGATGTCATGTAGCTCGATAGTGATGGAACCAAGAATCCACGACAGCACCATGCTGTCCATGCGCTGCCATGCCGACCCTTGGGCGACCACTGGAGTGTCGACGAGGACGTGGTCATCCAGGGCATAGCGCTGGAGGGTGAGGAGCACCAGATCGCGCCAGCGTGCGTAGGAGGACGATGAGGGATCAAGCGTGACTGGCATGAGCGACCGGATGTTCTGGACACCGGCCGCCTGGGCGTGGAGCTGTGCAGCACCCGGATCGGCGGCGACAGCTGGATCCGTGGTGGCAGGGACAGGGGGAACAACAACCCTGAGGTGGCGTTCAGCCACAGCAACATGCTGGGCCAGCGCATCAGCGGTGGTAACGGTCTTGGCGGTGGCGAGGGCGGCGGCAAGGGCAGCGTTGGCGGCAACCACATCGGTGGTGGCCGGCCAACACGCAGGGGCCAAAAGAGGGCCAGATCCGGCCCTAGTATTGGCTGCCAGCAGCAGTGGCCAGGCGGGGAGGAAGGTTCCTGCAGCAGCAGCACCGAGCAAGGGCGGGAAGCCAGCGGCCAGCAGGGGCGGCGACACGTCCAAGGCCTGCCAGCCCGCGGCCACGGCGGGGGGAGGCCGGCGGCGGCGAGAGGGAGGGGCGGCGACACACCCAGGCCCGTAGGGAGGCCGACGGCTTCGGATCTGGGCGCGCCGGCGTCGAATCCGGGCGGGGCGGCAGCAGGGGCGGCGGATCCGGCCATGGCAGTGCTGGATCCGACCGCGGCAGAGGGCGGTCGGCCACCCACGGCGACGACGTACAGCCCGCAGGGCGGCGGCGCGACGGGAAATGGGGAGGAGGAGGCCGCCGGCGTCGTGAAGGTGAAGACGGGAAGGGGGAAGGACTCCGGCACCGACGACGGAGTAGGCTCGCCGGCCATGGAGGCAGTGGCGGCGGCGGCTAGAGAGAGGAGAGGGTGTTAGACAGTCATATTCTAGATAGGACTAGACTCTTCTAGATGGTGCTAGAACATGTCCAGTTGTAGCCTTCTGTCCCTATACAGCCGGACACTGTTTTTCTGTTACAGCTAGACATTCTGTTATAGCTTAATTCCCCTCTATAAATGTAGCCCTGTACCCCCTTTGCATAATCAATAAACACAGAATCATTCTCTTACATGGTATCAGATGTTTAGGTTCTTCTTCCGCTGCTAAGCGCACCATTCCTGGTGCTGCTGCTCCATGGCAACAGACGCTACCACCGATCCCAGCACTTCTGTTGTCGATGGCTCTCCACCCAACTCTCCTGCTACTGCTCTAGCGCGTCTCCAGCAAGCTGAGCATGACGCTGCTCTTGCACCGCAGGACCGAGATGCTGCTGAAGCGCGTCTCCAGGCTGCCCTTGCCCTTGCCCGTGCTGCTCATGCACGCTCGGCGCTAGCACCCTCTTCGGCTGCTGCTGCTACCACCACTTCCGCCGAAGACCCTCCACTGATGTCTGTTCTTCTCCATCACGAGGCCGCTGCGTTGCTCAATCTGCATGCCCAGGCAGTTGCAGTCCACAATATTCGCACCCTCGTACCACTTGTCCTTGACATCAATTCCGTTTTCTTTGCTCGATACAATCATGCCTCATTCTCCGGATTGGGTTCGCATGGATTGTGTTGTGAGGACTTGGCTCCTTGGCAGCATCTCGGATGATCTCGCCGATGCCATTTCTGACCGCAACGCTACTGCTAGAGCCACTTGGCTCGCAATAGAGTCGCAGTTCCTTGGCAATCGCACTACTCGCGCTCTCTTCGCCGACCAGGAGTTCCGCTCCTTTTCTCAGGGTGACCTCTCGGTCTCTGAGTACTGTCGGCGCTACAAACGGATGGCAAAGGACCTCTGTGACCTTGGCGAGCCCATTTCCGACCGCACCCTCGTCCTCAACATCATCCGTGGGCTCAACGAACGTTTTACTGCCCTCGGTCTTCATCTTCGCCGTAGCACTCCCCTTCCCAGCTTTCTCCAAGTTCGGGATGATCTACAGCTCGAAGAACTGACCATGGCCAAGACCACTGCTCCTGCCGTGGCGCTTGCTGCAGCCACTGGAGGACCGGCTACCACTCCTTCCGCTCCACCGCCAAAGCCTCCTCAAACGGCGCCTGTTGGATCTGGCAAACAGGGGCGTCGTGGTGGCAAGCGCGGCGGCGGCGGTGGAAACGGGGGCGGAAACCCTAGCGGCGGTGGTGGTTCTGTTGGGGGCGCAGGAGGCTTCGGGGGAGGCGCAAGAAGCTTCGGGGGAGGAGGCCAGGGTTCCCCTGGATATTTTTCCCCTGCTGGATCTGCTGGCCCAAGACCAGGCGCCTCCTGGCCCAGCATGTTTAACCCATGGACTGGGTCCATTCAGATGTGGCCTGGGCCACGGGGTCCTTCGGCTGGGCCAACTGGGCCACCTCAAGCCTTCCTTGCTGGACCAAACAACACTTGGGCTGGTCAGTGGGCTGGACCGTGGAATATTCCACCCAGTACTGTTTCTGGGCCTCCTCCTACTGCTGGGCCACATTCTGGTTGGGATCAGAATGTCCTTGCCTCAAATTTTCAGACCATGTCTCTTCACCAGCCTTCACAATCAGAATGGTATTTTGATACCGGTGCCACTCACAACATGACTTCTGATGCTGGTATACTTCATTCCACATCTTCCTCCCCTTTTCCTTCACATATTATTGTCGGGAACGGACATTTACTGCCCGTCACTTCTACTGGCGCCACTCATTTGCCTCATAATCTTCATCTTAATAATGTTCTTGTTTCTTCGAACCTTATTAAGAATCTCATTTCAGTGCGTCAGTTTACTTCCGACAATAATTGTTCTGTGGAATTTGACCCTTTTGGCTGCTCTGTGAAGGCTCTTCCATCTCGGAGAGAGATCGTCAGGTGTGACAGCTCCGGACCTCTTTACCCGTTGCAGCTCTCCGCCTCCACCTTCCATGCAGCTACTTCCTCCTCCACTTGGCACCAGCGTCTTGGTCATCCCGGATCTGAAGTTCTTGCAAAGTTGTCCCATTCTGTTGGTCTTTCCTGTCATAGAGATTCAAATACTATTTGTCATGTTTGTCAACTGAGTCATCATACTCGGTTACCTTTTCATTCCTCCTCATCCCAAGCGAGTCATAATTTCCAATTAATACATTGTGATCTTTGGACTTCTCCTGTTACCAGTGTTTCAGGACACAAGTATTATTTGGTTATTCTTGATGATTGCTCACACTACCTTTGGACATTTCCACTTCGCCAGAAGTCGGAAACTTTCTCCACTTTGTCTCATTTCTTTGCCCATGTTTGCACTCAATTCGGAGTCACAATACAGGGGATACAGTGTGATAATGGTCGGAGTTTGATAACTCCACTACTCGATCATTTTTTCTGTCACATGGCGTACATCTTCGTATGTCATGCCCTTATACTTCTCCTCAGAACGGTAAA
This sequence comes from Zizania palustris, assembly GCA_019279435.1. Classification (NCBI taxonomy): domain Eukaryota; kingdom Viridiplantae; phylum Streptophyta; class Magnoliopsida; order Poales; family Poaceae; genus Zizania; species Zizania palustris. The sequence goes on from JAAALK010000283.1 coordinate 35,151,158, forward strand.
GCTGAACGCATTATTCGCACTATTAATAATGTCGTTCGCTCCCTACTGTTTCAGGCTAGTATTCCTCCCACTTTCTGGGCCGCAGCTTTGGGTACTGCTACCTATCTTCTCAACATTCTTCCCACCAAAACTCTGAATTTTTCCACCCCTCATCTTTCTTTATTTGGGACACTGCCTTCCTACACACATCTCCGTGTGTTTGGTTGCAAGTGTTACCCAAATCTTTCTGCTACTGCTACACACAAACTAGCTCCTCGTTCTACTTTGTGTGTTTTCCTTGGCTACTCCCTTCATCATAAGGGATATCTTTGTCTTGCCCGTCCTTCCAATCAAATCATCATCTCTCGCCACGTGGTCTTTGATGAGTCCTCATTCCCTTTCTCCGAGGATTCATCTCCTCCCACTCCGGCAGATTTTGATTTTTTGGATACTGCACCTGACCCCGTGATGGTTCCTTTTGCACCATCACATTTTTTGCAGGACCTCCAGCCGTGCCATCTGCTCCCGCCGAGCCAACCACACTCCCACATACGGCTTTTGATGGATCCTCTACTCCGACCGCACTGCCACGTGCGGCTCCTGATGGATCGGCCACCCCTTCACGTACAACAGCTTTTGGGTCTTTACCTGTTGATCGTCGCTTTGGAGTTGTTTACACTCGGCGACCTGTTTCAGTGGCAGTTCGATCTCCTGGAGAGTTGATGCCGACAGTGGTTCGTGATATTCCTACTGGTGCTGTTCCCATTCCTCCCGTGGTTAATCAACATGCTATGACTACCAGAGGGAAGGAAGGATTTCGTCAGCCAGTATTACTCACTACATCACCACTTTCTCCAATCCCAAGGACTTATCGAGCTGCTCTTACAGACCCAAACTGGCGCACTGCTATGGAGGCCGAGTACTCAGCCTTACTTGCCAATCACACTTGGGATCTTCTCCCTCGACCGACACACTCTAATGTTGTCACAGGCAAATGGGTTTTCAAACATAAGTTCAAAGCTGATGGGTCCTTTGAGAGGTACAAAGCCCGTTGGGTTCTTCGCGGTTTTTCACGGAGGCCTGGAGTGGATTTTTCCGAGACATTCAGTCCTGTTGTCAAGCCAGCAACTGTTAGGACTGTTCTATCTCTAGCACTTTCACGCTCATGGCTCATTCATCAGCTGGATGTTGATAATGCTTTTCTTCATGGGACATTATCTGAGACCGTTTACTGTGTTCAGCCTTCAGGATTTGAAGATTCTTCTCATCCTGATTATTTGTGCCGGCTTAATAGATCACTTTATGGTCTGAAGCAGGCACCTCGAGCTTGGCATAGTCGCTTTGCCTCTCACCTTCATCAACTCGGTTTTGTTACGGCCAAAACAGATACTTCTCTGTTCATTTATCATCATGGCACGGAAACGGTCTATCTACTTCTTTATGTTGATGATATTGTGTTGACAGCCTCCTCACCTGCCTTGCTTCGTCGCACTATTTGTGCACTTCAGCAGGAATTTCCTCTGAAGGATCTTGGGATTCTTCACAATTTTCTGGGGATGCTTGTTCAACACAAAGAGGGTGGTCTTTTCTTGTCTCAAAGGCAATATATGCTTGATATTCTCGAGCGGGCTGGTATGTCAGACTGCAAGCCTTGCTTCACACCTGTTGACCTCAGCCCAAAGCTCTCATCTGATGGTGCTCCTATCTCAGATCCTACTGACTTTCGCAGTATTGCCGGGGCTCTTCAGTATCTCACCTTCACCAGACCGGACATTTCTTATGCAGTGCAACAAGTCTGTCTTCATATGCATGATCCTCGAGATCCTCATCTTACTGCACTAAAACGCATTTTGTGCTATGTCCGTGGCACTCTGGATATGGGCTTATTTCTACGACCATGCTCTCAATCCAATTTGGTGGTTTATTCTGATGCTGATTGGGTTGGTTGCCCGGATACTCGTCGTTCGACTTTTGGTTATGCCGTCTTCTTGGGAGACAACTTGGTCTCATGGTCTTCCAAGCGACAGCTCACCGTCTCCCGTTCCAGTGCTGAGGCTGAATACCAGGCTGTTGCCAATGCGGTTGCTGAAGCCACTTGGCTCCGCCAACTTTTGACTGAGCTGCACAATCCATTGTCCAAAACCACCTTGGTATATTGTGACAACGTCAGTGCCATCTACATGTCATCCAATCCTGTTCAGCATCAACGCACCAAACATGTCGAGATAGATCTCCACTTTGTTCGGGAGCGTGTTTCTCTTGGTGATGTCCGTGTTCTTCATGTTCCCACTACATCACAGTTTGCTGATATCTTCACCAAAGGGCTACCTACATCTATCTTCAATGAGTTTCGGTCCAGTCTCAACGTCTGTTCTCACCCCGTTCCGACTGCGGGGGCGTGTTAGACAATCATATTCTAGATAGGACTAGACTCTTCTAGATGGTGCTAGAACATGTCCAGCTGTAGCCTTCTGTCCCTATACAGTCGGACACTATTTTTCTGTTACAGCTAGACATTCTGTTATAGCTTAATTCCCCTCTATAAATGTAGCCCTGTACCCCCTTTGCATAATCAATAAACACAGAATCATTCTCTTACAGAGGGGAGGGGAGCCTAGTGCTCTGATACCATGTAGGAAAGGGTAAAATGGAATAGATTCCTCTCCCTAGGGTTGGAAGGATAGAAGAAGGGTCTTATAGGAGTGGCCCACACACTAGACAGGGGGGCCCACACACCAGAGACACACACTCTAACACACTCTAACAGGATTAATCAAGTGAAGTTTTAACCCTTACATATATACATTGGTTATTCTTTAATGAAGTTGTGATCCTTTGATATATCAAATTATCAATCATTTATTCTTTCATCCAGGCTGCACCACTGAAGATATATTTCCAGTGTTGCGTAGAACAAATCCCAATTAAAATTTTCAAAAATAGAAGAGGGCAGTTATGATATGAAAACATTTTTCCTAACAATGAAACACCAAACCATCACTAATCTGCATTAATTTATGCTTTATGGTACAACAAACAATAACCATAATTTCCACAAACAATGCAAATCCCCTCTAGTGGAATAGCTTAAAGAACGGAAGGTACGCAAAGCTTCACACCTGTTTCTCGTTCAATTCCTTTCTTGTGGAAAAGCAGTTTCCTGAGAGAATCACTGTTGAAACTCAGTGTAGCTGCAAATGGAAGGGCAATTCTGGTGGTCAGATCAAGCTAACTTTAAAAAAGTTTCCTTAAAACAAACTAAACTGAAAGTGCATCAACAGACCTAATCGAGGGGAACTTCCATCATTGATAGCACGTGCAGAACTTATTTCCTGGTCCATACGGTCAAGAATTTGATTTCGAGCCTTTCGTGCAGGCTCAAGACTTTCACATATTATGTCCAATGGTATTCCAGCAGGTTTTATATCCAGCTGAATAGCAGTAATACCTTTCCTTGTTCCTGCAATTTTGAAGTCCATGTCACCTAAGTGATCTTCAAGACCCTGGAAAAAATCAATCCAATTCAGTATTCAGTATCAAACAAAATATACAACTGGACAAAAAAGGAATAATTCTTTGAAAAGATTTTATGGCAGAAATGGTGTGCATCTACTTACTAAAATATCTGTTAATATGCGATAACTAGAGATATCTCCAGTTGTCGGGTCTACTTCACTGACAAGACCCACAGAAACCCCAGCAACATGTTCTCGTACAGGTATTCCAGCATCCATTAAGGCCATGCTTCCTGTCAGTTGTTATTCAGAAATGAATGAAAAACAAATCAATTTTCAAGCACTTCCAGGGATATCCTGGTAACCCTAAAAGCCAATTCATGTAAACATTGATAGAAGATCCTAGGAACATAAATAAGTTAACACAAGCTAAATAAAATTATTTGCAGGCCCGTGATAAGAGTTCCTTACCGACTGCTAATCTATGATACTAACTTATGTAAGGTATAAATGAGAAAGACAATGGTGTATGGCTAGCTTGCTTTCATCTATTTCAAATGGCAGTTCAGGACTTCAGGGTATAGCCTTGCAAACTAAGGCTTCTGAAAATCATAGATTAATAACATATTTCCAGATTAGGGATAATGCCAAGCGCCAACCATCTAACATCTACATCTACAGAGCTTTTAAAAAGCACAATAGTTCCATTTATATTTTGAAATACACTAGGATTATTAGAAGAGACAAATGATGTATACCTCCACATACTGATGCCATTGATGTTGAACCATCAGAAGCCATGACTTCTGAATTTACCCGAACAGTATATGGAAATTCACTCTCTGGGGGAAGGACAGCAAGCAATGCTTTCTCCGCAAGTGTCCCTGCAAAGTGGAACAAATAAATAGATGCATTGATGATAAACACTTTGCTTCAAAAAATTTCAAAGCAAATGAAGATGGGAATTTAAGAAGCAGCATATAGGGGAATAGTCATGCATCGTAAATCTAGATACTACACCTGTTAGGCTGTTACCACCAAGTGCCAATCAACCAATTGCCAAGTTATTCATGGCCAAGCAAATGTTTCGCAAAGACTTTTTTATGGATATTGTATTAATTGCGTCTTGGTCCATTTGGTTATTTAGGAATCAATGTATTTTTCACAATGCTTCGCCGGACTTTTCGGCTTGGCTGAATATTTTTCTTGTTTCCTTCTCTCTTCAATCTCGGAGGTTCTCCCCCTCTCTCAGGAATTCTACCCTCTGCTGGCTAGATTCCTTGTAATCCCCCCTGTATCTCTCTTTTGGGGCTCGTCCCCTTGCATCTCTTTTTTTAATATATTTTAGTAGGAGCCTTTCCTGCTAACCTCAAAAAAAAAAAATCAACCAATTGCAACACCCCAAGTATGCCCAAAACTTGTTGTGGTTCCCTAGCCCTGTCTAAAATAACACCATTACAACTATTCTGGAACCTCCATGACGTCAAGAAGAGTTTTGGTCTTCCCCTATGAGGACTCAACTATATTTTGATCAGTTAGCCCTTTCTCCATTTTTCATCGCTCTCTCCTACTAATTACCATGAGAGACTAATGCCATCATGGTGACAGGCCTCCCCGAGACAAAATTGACCTCCCTTTATCTTAGACTTCAGGGTAATTAACTCACTAATTCTTATAATCTACGCCGTACACACAAACAAGACAACGTACCATGTCCAACTTCACGTCGATTCAAGCCCCCACGTTTCCCAACTTCATTGATTGAAAATGGTGGAAAGCTGTAGTGAAGCATGAAACGTTTTGTTGGAGGACCAACAATTGAATCCAATCGCTGAGCATCACCAGGAGCACCAAGGGTAACGGTACATAAAACCTACAAATAAAGTACCAGACTACCAGTTACTTGCATGGGTGTGTGCTACTTTACAAATTTCTTTCAGTTTAGCTAAAGAGTTGTTTGGTGCTGTGCTGTGGCTGTATGTTGGGTGGGAGAGAGGGAGGTAGAACCTGTGTATCTCCACGTGAAAAAAGAGCAGAACCATGCAATGCTGGATATGTGCTGGATTCACAGTATAATGGCCTAACTTCATCAAGTTGCCTACCATCGAGTCTAAGTCCTCTCTCAATTATTCTGTTGCGTATGACCTGCACAAAAGACAGGCACAACTCCCATGTCAACTAAAACAACAAGTGACTCTAAATAAGAAAATATCACTGAATGAAATGATATCTTTTTCTGACAAGAATAACTGGTACTTTAGAGATCCACACCACCAGCAATTATGCAGATTGTGTAAATTTTGGCATAAGAAGCAGACAATGGCTCAAAAGGATGCACTGGGACCAGAGGTTTCGTTTGTTCAATGCAAGATTGGCATGTGAAAGGCTAAATAATGAGATTGATTAGAGACTAATGGACTGGATATATAATTTATAGACTTCCCAAAATTTAAGGTCCCGCTAAAAATCATAAAGAAATCAAAATGCTCTACCATTTCTGTTACATGTGCATTGTTCCAGTGAACTGAATAACAGATAGAACATGCTGTTCCAGTAAATAGATTAGGAATTTAGGATGACCAATTCTTTCCAAACTTGCAAACTTCAGTGCATTCATGTTAGATATGATAAAGTCATTCATGCAGGAGGGACAAAAGGCCAAAAGCATATCTATGTGGTGACCACAATCTTTAGAGGGAACATTCCTCAGCCACTCGATATTGTAAAATCAGGATATATGTTAGCTAGATATGTGTACTAAGTTGACAATATATATGCATTTGATGTTCATCCATTGCTAAAGCAAAGTTTTCCCCATATGCCAGAGCTTGCAAACAAATTGATGCACTATACCTGTTTTCTCACTGTGTCAACTGCCTTCTGAAGAAACTTCAAGCTGTCCTCATCACATTCTTCTTCAAGCTTTTCTTTCACAGATTGTGCGATGTTTTCCAAGGCTTCTCCTCGCTCAAACTACAACAAATAGAACAAGCAATGAGTTAATGTTGTAAAGGAAAAGGAAGGCTTGAAACATTTTACAGGTTGCTCCTCAAACAAAAGTACAGGGCTTAGAAAACAAATGGGGATGACATGAATTCATAAAAAACTGGGCATGATCAAGCATTTTGGTCCCCCTCTACACACTAGAAAGGAAGAGTACATATAACATATAATCACCTTGCTGTATGTTGAATCAGTGAAGACTTCTTCAATGGGTGCTTCTGATAATGTTCTAATTTTCTCATAGGATTTATCTGAAATCAATGAAATTTTGTACTCTTTCTTCTCTTTGCCAGCTCGCTTAGTCAATCTAATTTGTGGATCGATGCATTTAACTGCCTGAGAACCATAATTAATTCATGAGTATATACTTACAATACAACAAGTAACAAAAGATAATTAAAAAATACCTCTGAGTGTGCAAGCTTCATTCCTGCTTGAAGATCCCTTTCGGTTATCTCACGAGCTTGCACATCTATCATTAATGTTTTATCAAGAGAACATGCATAAACCAGATTGAGATCACTCAAACCTAACTGCAAAGCACAGGTAAAGACGTAAAGTAAAATAAATACAATATAAGACAACTGAATAAATTTTTAGCACTTGAAAACTTATAATCACATATGCTGATGGAATTAGGTATGGTACACCAAAAAGGACCAAAGAAAAAAACAAAAAAGAATGGCATCTTTGTAAGCAGAGTGTGACAAAGTCCAATATGTAGATATAAAATGCTCCTGAGTAAGATATATCATATCCACAAACAGTACATTGCACAATACCCTGGAACAATTGACAGATGATAGATCAGAATAATTATATGTGATAACAATCAATCAATATATACCTCATCCACTGTTGGATTTAGCACAAAATTCCCATCAATTCTCCCAACACGTATTACTCCGATCGGCCCATTCCAAGGTATGTCAGATAGCATTAGTGCAGCTGAGGAGGCATTTACAGCCATCACATCTGGATCTTGCTTTCCATCCGAGGACAGAACATTTACCATGATCTAGAAAAGCAGAATATAACATGATACATGAGTTATAAGAGTTTTACAAAAATTTCATACATTTTATGAAAAGAATGATGGTAAAAATCATTACTTGGACTTCATGGTAAAATCCACGAGGAAACAATGGGCGTATTGGTCGGTCAATTATACGCCCACATAGAAGTTCTCTTTCTTTAGGAGCACCTTCCCTGCGCATATATGTCGTTGGAATAACACCTTGGGCATATTGTTTCTCTTGATAATCAACCTACATCCAGAATAGTAGAAAAATAATATTAGGGCGGAGAACAATATTGGTCCAAAAAGATTCATATAGCAGGTGCCAAATGATGTATTAAAAATGTGAACAACTGAACACACATGTTTTTTTTCGTTTTGAATTCAGCTTTCAGCACTTCTCAAATAAGTTAATTTAGTGATTAAAGTCATCGGGGCGTATCAGCAGCTATAAGAAAAGGGCCAAGAAAAACCAAAGCTTCAGTTTCTGCATTCCATTTCAAAATGAACACCCTTCAAATCAACGTCAAGGATGATAAGTGGTATTTAGTGTCAGATTTTGACTTCATCAGTACCTCAGTGAAATACCAATTTGGTTCTCATTAGAGCAAACAGTGGCAGAATTAATTCTAACACTGCAACCAAAACATGATTGTTGTCAATAAAACCTCATAACTAAAGATGGAAATGGGTCAAATAAGAAAACATATAATCTGAAACTTTGTTACTAAGCAAATGTTGATGTGAAATTGCGCCTGAATAAGTGGGAAGAGTTTCGTTAAAAGGAAAGGTGGGAAGAGATAAACTCAACACAGCATTGGAAATGTTTTAAAAAAAGGATCCGTACAGTCAGTGGGAGGAAGTCCCGGACGGGTTCGGAGGACTTGGCGGCGGCGACGGTGGAGAGTACGTGGGTGTCGTCCATGGAAATAACGACCGAACCGTTCGCGAATCGCGCCATCTTTCCGGTCTCGAAGGCGATGACGCGCCCCCCAATCTCGAACTCCTCGCGGAAGCTCTCCAGCACCTTCCGGCCCGGCGACGGCGGCGGCGGCGGCGCGTCCGCCTGCGGGGCCTCCTCGGCAGCGCCGGAGAGGAATGCCACGCGTCCTCCCGGCGCTGCGAACGGCGCGGGAAAGCGGACGCGGTGGCGGCCGCGCGCGAGGAGCCGGAGGGAGGCCATCGCCATCGACATGGTGGCGCGCCGGTGGGGGGAGAGGGGGAGAGCACGGAGCAGCAAGAGAGGGGTTTTGCCGTTTTGGTTTAAGACTTTAGGGTTTAAGCGGAGCCAAAATGGGTGGGCCTTAGTGTACAGTGGACTCTGGGCCCACGTGTCAGCTGGAGAAACAGCCGCCCATCCCCCCGGTCTCGCTGTCCCGCGATCTGAACCGTATATGGAAAGATCGACGGCTGGAAATGGCCATGCCGTGGCAAAACTCGGAACCCACCCGTTCCCACCGGCCCCGGAGCTCGCCGCGTGGCCACCGCCGCAGGCTCGGCAGTCGGCAGCTTCCCGTCGTCGCCGTAGAGGACGAGGCGACGCGTCTCGGCGGCGTCGGCGGGTTCTGCTCCTCAATCCTCACGGTCCGGACGGCCGTCGTGTCTCTCCGCTGTTGCCGGACACGAACGCGACCGGTATCAAGTGGGTCATGTGTATGCTGCATTTGCCCTTTCTTTCTTGTGACGGATCGTTTTCCAGACGAGTTCTTGAATTGAATTCGATTGCAGCAGCCAGCAGATGGTGCCAAGGAAAAAGATCGAGACGCCCTGCTAAGGTAACTAAAAAATTTCTTTGGATCAAGACTTTTAGTCATAATTCAGCAGTTCGGCAGTGCGTGGAGGGAGTGTCAGACTGTCAGCTCATCGTCTATGCGATGATGTGATCGACTGATGTACTTCTGAAGCAAGTTCTCCACGGGTTTGTTCTTGGATACGACGGTTGTGCCGGAGTTATCTATTCCTTGCAAAGTGCTTGTGTTTGAATTGGAGCTAAACTGCATAGTCTCTGTTCATTGTCCTGTGGGTGAATCGCTCGATACCAACAATATGATCTATTTGGACATAGGCATGCCAGTTGTACTTTGTAGAACCATTTTGCAGAGTGTTGAATTATTTGTGCACGTATATAGGGTTGTGGGGTGAAACCGTGGATCTAATGTGAATGCTTATTTTAAATGTGAGGATAGTTCTTTCTGCATAATAGTAAAATGTATGGCATACTTATTTAACATGATTTTATAGTCTTTGAGCAGACACCACATTTTTTATGATAAATTTTGTACCTCTAAGTACCTCTGGTACAAGAAATTATCAAATTATATATTAAAAATTATGGTGGCTCTTAGTACCTCCTCAAAGACGATAAGCAATTCGTTTATTTGACATCTGTTGTAATGCATGATCAAATATGCTAGTAAATCTATATTTTAGTGTAGACACTCTGTTGGAAGTATATAAACATCAGCAATTCACAGTATACAATAGCATGTGCAAATTATAGATAGATTATATATACATATCGATACTATCTTGGCATTGTTCATTTACAATAGATCTTTCTAAGTGCATATCTTATTGTGGCATGGAATGATGGAACTGTTCACTGCATAGACCAAATATCTTTCTCAGGTAATCAGGTTACTGTTCAGACATGTAGTCAAGCTGCAAACTTAAACATATGGTACCAATTTTGTTTATAGCTATAGGTGCCCAGTAGTACCTACTGTAAAGTTTGCTAACTTGGTGACTTCAATGTTTTGTTTCTGTTGTCGACTTTATGATAGATATTTTTCCACATTCAATTGTTCTCGTCCTTGTTTTATTTTGATATCTATGCTGGAAAGAACTCTTGACATATGCAATATGTAATACAAAGTATCGTATATTCATATGAACAAACTTGTATATCTGAAACACCAGCCACTTCATTTTTCTTATAAAAACTGTTGGCTTGTTTGGTCGTACTAGTTCAGTGATCATTTGGGTCCAAAGCAAAACCAAAGTGTCTTAAATATCTTATTGTTCTGTGCCATGATGAGAAGTTGAGAACTCATGTTGCGCAGAGAACGGTCGATTATCTTATATACGGTACGAGAAAAAAGTGGCATACTGTGATAGAAGATGGAGTAGAAGAAGCATGTTTATAATTCAATTTTACTTTACTAATTGTCTGTATCTCTCGAGACTTGTATCTCAGGAGCTCAGAAGGTTTGTTATATTGTATATATTTGGCCAAGACTGTGGAAGAGTCATCCTACCAAAGCTTTTTTATTCATGGTTTTATTATGTTCTCTTTGAATGTGACCAGCAGTTTGAATTTTTACCATTAATTATTGTCGAGATCAAGTCTCACAAAAAAGGGATAAGATTTTAATGTCCAGTTTTAATCTTTTAATACATTACTTAAATGACATCGTACCACTCATTATGCATCCTGAAAGTGCTAGGAAAAAACAAATCATTTATTTCTTGTGGGGTAATCTTGTCCCCTTGAGTGGTGTTTGCTTTCTACTAGTCTGCAGATTGACAGCAATATAAATTTGTTGAAAGCGAATGGAAGTTGGCAATTGCTTTGTAGATTATTGAGAAGTTTGTTCTTCATTGAGTGGACTAGTGGGGTACAGCAGCCATCTGATATCAACCCTAGAGGAGTCTTGGGTAAACTGAACATGGATCGCAGTACTGATTTGACAAATGGAATCTGTAATCTAATTGAACTTCTTCTGGTACTAGTTTACAATCTCTTAGATGTTTTTCAATTATGTTTGTTGTTTTACTGAGATACCTTACAGTAATTATTAGAAGAAAAAAAATTTAATCTGCAAAAGTAGTGTCACAGCCTTTTGAGGTCATATTATTTATCTAGAAGTTTAACTTTTGTGTTGAAGCATTTACAGTTTAAATTGTTGTATGGACAGCAACTATGGGATTTATCTCTCCTTTTCTTTGGCAGGACACATAAATTGCAATGCCAATATGTCATGTTCAAACATGTCTATACCCGGCGCCATAGGGCCCGCGACGTGCGCAGGGCCCATGAAAGGGCTATGGCGCGCACAGGATAGGGCCGGCAGAAGGGATAAGATATATCTATTAGTCAAAGATTAGCCCTTAAGTAATGGAGTTTGTTAGCTATTCTGTTAGCACTTAATTAGTGGAGTTGGTTAGCATTTTCGGTTAGGCTCAAGGCTATAAATAAGCTGTAATCAGGCATTGGTGAATAAGAAGAATATTTCCCATCTACCTCTCTCTCTCTACCTAAACCGGCGGCTGGGGGTATAACCCACCGACGAGATACGGCGGCAACGGGGGTATAACCCGGGCCGGCCACCACGGACAGCGGCTACGATCTACGTAGCCGAGGTCCTCCTCCCCTCGGGCTCACTGCCCTTGACAACCTGGTATCAGCGTCTCGTCGATCCTCTTCCACCACATCTTCCACGCCAGCCTAGCCACCGTCCCCGTCGCAAGCCTCCTCGTCCACAGCAACCTCTACACCGGCAACCATGGGAGATGGCGATCAACCAGCCATGACAGAAGTGATGAAGATGCTCCAGTCCCTGACAGCCGCAGTAGCAAAAATGCAAACCGACATGGCGGGCATGCAGGAGAAGGTCGCCTCTTCGACCACCTCCAGCGCCCAACATGACGGTCAGCACCACACGGACCGTCCCCCACGGTTCCAGAAGATGGATTTTCCGCGCTTCGACGGCAAATCAGACCCACTGATTTTTATCAATCGGTGCGAGTCGTATTTCCGCCAGCAGCGCACCATGCCGGAGGAGAAAGTGTGGATGGCGTCGTACAACTTGGAGGACGTAGCCCAACTATGGTTCATCCAGCTACAAGAAGACGAGGGAACGCCACCTTGGGGACGCTTCAAGGAGCTCCTGAACCAGCGCTTTGGCCCGGTGCTGCGGTCCGCTCCTCTGTTTGAGCTCACCGAGTGCCGCCGCACAGGAACAGTTGAAGAATACTCCAACAGATTCCAGGCGCTTCTTCCCCGCGCTGGCCGACTTGAGGAGAGCCAACGGGTGCAGCTCTACACCGGCGGTTTGCTGCCACCCCTCAGCCACCAAGTACGCATTCACGCGCCAGAATCCCTCGCGGCAGCCATGAGCTTGGCGCGGGCTTTGGAACTGGTGGAGATCGACCGCCTCAACACCGCCCCCAGCAAGGCTACACCACGCACGCCAAGTCAACCGGCAGCACCTCGGCCAGGGGCCGTAACAGCCCTTCCAGCACCCGCCCAGCCGACGCCCACGGTCCAGGCGCTACCAATGGCACAGGCGCAGCCCATGGCACCACCAGCACCGCCACCGCCACGAACCGGAGGCAAGCGCCTCTCGACGGAGGAGCAGGCAGAACGGCGCCGCCTTGGACTCTGCTATAACTGCAACGAGCCCTACACGCGCGGCCACAACAGGGTCTGCCGTCGCATCTTCTACATTGAAGGTAAAGAGTTAGAAGGGGACGAGCCCACTGAGGAGGCACCCGTCTACTCACTCCACGCCATCGCCGGCGTCCCAATGGGTGGCACAATCCAACTAAAGGTACAGGTGGGCGCGGCCACATTGATCGCCCTCATCGACACGGGCTCAACCCACTGCTTCATCGGCGAGGCTGCAGCACAGAAGGTCGGCCTGCCCATCACACCGCGACCTCGACTAACGGCGACCGTGGCCAACGGTGAACGGATCGCCTGCCCCGGAGTTCTCCGCCAAGCACCCATCTTCATCGACGGATGACATTTCGCGGTGGATCTATACATCATGCCCTTGGCCGGCTATGACCTGGTGTTGGGCACCCACTGGTTGGCTACCCTGGGAGACATCATCTGGAACATGGCCGTCGGGACTATGGAGTTCAAGGCAGTAGAACAGCAGGTCTGCTGGCAAAGCATCGCGCCGCCAACACCACCACGCGTCCACGCAACATCCGGGACAGAACCCCTCCTCGACGATCTGCTGGCATCCTTTGCCGAGGTATTCGCCGAGCCGACGGGGCTGCCTCCCGAGCGCGGCAGAACACACCGCATCATCCTCAAGCCGGACACCGCACCAGTGGCAGTTCGGCCGTACCGATACCCGGCCGCCCACAAGACTGAATTGGAGAAACAGTGTGCAACCATGATCAAGAATGGCATTGTCCGACGCAGCGACTCAGCTTTTTCATCGCTGGTCCTGTTGGTCAAGAAGCCGGACGGATCGTGGAGATTCTGCGTCGACTACCGCGCCCTCAATGCGGTAACAATCAAGGACGCATTTCCGATCCCCGTCGTCGACGAACTCTTGGATGAGCTGCATGGCGCCAAACATTTCACCAAACTCGACTTAAGGTCAGGATACCACCAGGTGCGCATGAGGCCAGAGGATGTCCACAAGACGGCTTTCCGCACACACGATGGCCTCTATGAATTCCTGGTAATGCCGTTTGGGCTCTGCAACGCCCCGGCTACCTTTCAGGCGCTCATGAACGACGTATTACGGCCATTCCTTCGCCGATTTGTACTCGTTTTCTTTGACGATATTTTGATATACAACAAGTCATGGGCAGATCACCTACGCCACCTCCGCGCGGTACTTAGCGAGCTTCAGCGGCACACCCTCTTCGTCAAGCGCACCAAGTGTGCATTTGGAGTCGCCTCCGTCGCCTACCTCGGGCACACAATCTCGAAGGCAGGAGTGGCCATGGACCCCGCCAAGGTACAGGCCATTTATGATTGGTCGATGCCTCGCTCGGCACGGGCGGTACGCGGTTTCCTTGGCCTCGCAGGATACTACCGCAAATTCATCCACAACTACGGCTCCATCGCCGCGCCACTCACCAAGTTGCTAAAGAAGGAAGGCTTCACATGGGGACCGGAGGCCGACTCGGCTTTTATCGCCCTCAAGGAGGCGGTGACCTCGGCACCAGTACTTGCTATGCCGGACTTCGACAAGCCCTTTGCCGTCGAATGCGACGCATCGTCCCATGGGTTTGGGGCGGTCCTTATCCAGGAAGGACACCCGATTGCCTTCTTCAGCAGGCCGGTGGCACCGCGTCATCAAGCCTTGGCAGCCTACGAGCGCGAGCTCATCGGGTTGGTACAAGCAGTACGCCACTGGCGGCCATACCTATGGGGACGCCGTTTCGCCATCAAGACGGACCACTACAGCTTGAAGTACCTGCTAGACCAACGATTGGCCACCATCCCGCAACACCACTGGGTGGGCAAATTGTTGGGCTTCGACTTCTCTGTCGAGTACAAACCGGGCGCATCAAACACCGTCGCCGATGCACTATCCAGGCGCGATACCGTGGAGGGAGCAATCCTCGCCCTGTCTGCTCCGCGGTTCGACTTCATCGACAAACTACGGCAGGCCCAGCTAAACCACCCGGCCCTCATTTCTCTCCACGAAGATGTCACAGCAGGCAACCGAACAGCACCATGGGCAGTGGTGGACGGTATGGTCCAATTTTCAGGGCGGCTATACATTCCAGCCGACTCCCCCCTGCTACAAGAAATCGTGGAGGCCACAGACGAAGACGGACATGAGGGCGTGCAGCGAACACTCCATCGAATCCGCCGTGATTTCCATTTTCCTAACATGAAACAGGTGGTGCAGGACACGGTGCGCAAGTGTGCAGTTTGCCAACGCTACAAATCCGAGCATCAACACCCGGCTGGCCTCCTCCTTCCACTGCCGGTTCCACAAGGTGTGTGGACAGATGTAGCACTGGACTTTGTGGAAGCACTACCAAAGGTTCGCGGCAAATCGGTGATTCTCACGGTAGTGGACAGATTCAGCAAATACTGCCATTTCATTCCATTGGCACATCCATACTCCGCCGAATCAGTCGCCCAGGCCTTCTTCAACGACATCGTCCGCCTCCACGGCGTTCCACAATCCATGGTCTCTGATAGAGACACGGTGTTCACATCAACATTCTGGCAGGAGTTGATGCGGATGATGGGGACAAAATTGCAGATGACGACGGCCTTCCACCCCCAGTCCGACGGACAGTCCGAGTCAGCCAACCGCGTCATACTCATGTACCTGCGGTGTCTGGCAGGGGACAGACCACGCGATTGGCTCAAATGGCTCCCATGGGCCGAGTTCCTCTTCAACACAGCATATCAAACATCCCTGCATGACACACCTTTCCGCGTGGTCTACGGGCATGATCCCCCCTCCATCAGATCCTACGAACCAGGGGAAACAAGAGTACCGGTCGTCGCCAAGAGCATGGAGGAACGAGCCGAGTTCCTTGCTGACATCCGTTATCGCTTGGAGCAGGCACAAGCATACCAGAAGCGCCACTATGACCGGGTGCACCGCGACATCTCCTTTCAGGTCGACGAATGGGTGCTGCTTCGACTACGTCAGCGCGCGGCGTCATCCCTTCCACAGGCAATGAGCGGGAAACTGAAGCCACGCTACTTCGGGCCGTACCGCATCATCGAGATCATCAACAAAGTTGCTGTTCGGCTAGAGCTTCCTCCGCGCGCACGCATCCACAACGTGTTCCATGTGGGGCTGTTAAAGAAGTTCCACGGCCCTCCGCCATCAGAGCCTCCACCGTTGCCTCTCCTCCATCATGGCGCAATCAGCCCAGAACCAGAAAAAGCAGTGCGCTACCGCCTGGCCCGTGGTGTGCACCAAGTACTCATCCAATGGAAGGGCGCGTCAGCAGCATCGACCACTTGGGAAGACGTCGCAGCTCTCCGCACCAAGTTTCCCCAATTCCAGCTCGAGGACGAGCTGGCTCTTGACGGGGAGGGAGATGTCATGTTCAAACATGTCTATACCCGGCGCCATAGGGCCCGCGACGTGCGCAGGGCCCATGAAAGGGCTGTGGCGCGCACAGGATAGGGCCGGCAGAAGGGATAAGATCTATATCTATTAGTCAAAGATTAGCCCTTAAGTAATGGAGTTTGTTAGCTATTCTGTTAGCACTTAATTAGTGGAGTTGGTTAGCATTTTCGGTTAGGCTCAAGGCTATAAATAAGCTGTAATCAGGCATTGGTGAATAAGAAGAATATTTCCCATCTACCTCTCTCTCTCTACCTAAACCGGCGGCTGGGGGTATAACCCACCGACGAGATACGGCGGCAACGGGGGTATAACCCGGGCCGGCCACCACGGACAGCGGCTACGATCTACGTAGCCGAGGTCCTCCTCCCCTCGGGCTCACTGCCCTTGACACAATAGCATTGGGTTGGCTGAGCACTATAACTGCTGCACTGGCCTTTAATTTGTCCTAGTAAGTTACCTTTTCAAAGATGGTTTGATGTGATTAAGGCCATAGAACTCATTTGGATACTAGGTCTTTCGAATAAGAGTTATCAAACTATTGCAAATATTACTAAAATTTTGTATCTTGGTAGATGAGTTTCCTTCTTTCTTTCTTCTTTGTTTCTTCTTGAGGAGAAAAGTCTATCTAGGCCTGTGTGTTACTCCCTGCTGGGGTAGACCTAGAAACCTTGTGATGAACTTTTAACCTGTTCTCTAGAAGCATGGTGTTGCAGTACCACTTTCCCTCCTTTTCAGGTCATCTTTACTTCATCAAGGCTGTTAGACTTAGTGCTTGCGCGTCTCATCAGGGGCTGAGGGTAGTGTGCATGATGGCAATGATTGGGTGCACTCGCGAGATGAATTTTTCACTTCCTCTCTAGTTCATCCACCTGTGCCAGAGAGGAAAAGGGGGGGCTCTGAAATTTTTTTGGTGAGTGTTCTGTACTGGACCTTTAAGCATTGAATCCTGCTTTTGAGGAAACGCCCTCAATTGGTGGTGTTGAATTCCTCTCCTCTCTGGTGGGAGCAGTAACCCATGCGTAGTATACTACCTTGCCCTTAAGCATAGCCCAAGCCTCTTGGGCGGGCGATGACGGTGCTTTAGTGTCGTGAGACTCGTGACCTTGCTAGAGGTGTTGTCTTAGAGATCTCGTTGATCGCCTCGCTACATGTTCTTCGATGTGTTCTCAGTTATCATCATTAGGTTGGTGTGAGAGATGTGTGGTTTTCCTCTCTCTCTCGCCCTCTCCCTCAACCCTTCTATGTGGAGATGATTGGGAGCCTATCGATTTGTGTGTTTGGTTCAGCGAGCCGTTTGTCTCCTCGGTTGTGCTTGGAGCTATAATCTTGTATATTTCTTCTGCAATATTAATAAAATTGTCTCGTGTGTGTTATACTAATATGAATTATGAAACTCCACACTGTCTTGTGTGGGTTGTTTCAAAAAAAATGAAACTGGTATATGCTCAATATCTTGTTGGCTCATAGAATTGCATTGTTATGAATCATATTAAGAGCTGAAAAACTCTGTTAGCATGGGTGGTTAGTGACTGAACAGGTAGGCTGCGAGTTGCTCCAAACTCTGTATTATGAAATTGCGCATCTCGAAAAGGGAGGTTTCTTCTCTAACATTATATAAATGATGCCCTTTTTTATCTTGGACCTGTCGATTTGATTGCTCAGTGAAAGTTGATTGGTCCATGTTTGTTAGTAAGCATCTGTTAGTCGGGTTTATAACCCCTGGTTAGTTGTGAGATGCTTAACTTCTAAGCAACAGGTAAGCATGACAATTGGTCAGCTTACCGGCAAGAATGGCAATTGGTCAGCAGCTGCCAGCTGCTACCAAAATGGTGAAAATGGCAAATGAATTGAGGTATAGAGGTTGTCTAAACTCTAAACTTTTCGTAACATGGATTCCTTCTGTACTCTAATTGGATGACAGAGCGTGTTTATAAGTGTACCATTTATTAGGTAGGAGTGACAGCTTCACTACTGTAGCTACATGCCTACATTTAGTAAGTTCGTTTGGAAACCCCAGACCTAGGATAGGAACAAAGAATTATCAACAGAAGCAGTAGAATTCATGTTTGAGATATTAAGCACTACATAAAATAGATGCAACAGAAACAGTGACCTTTGTTTTTACCTTTCATTATCCTTCTTTTCCCCTGTAGCAGACCACACTAGCTAGCCTCTTTAAAATGCAACCTTGCAAGTTCTTGGTTTCCTCACTAGTCCCTAGCTCTTGCCGCATCAACCCCTGAGCATTCGCAACTTCAACCAGGTAAAGAAAACACCCCCCTTCACATCTTGATTTTGTTTTTTTTTTCTCTGAAGACTGTTGAATTCTCTTCCCCCACAGATCATGGTGGACGCATGGCAGGAGCACCTTCATGGTTCTTGAGAAAAGCATAAGCTGTACTGTGAGGATGGAGAAGAATGGCTGGGTTGTTCCTTCTCCTCCTCTTCCTCCTCAAGAACTCTTCAGTTTGGCCATGCCTTTCTTGGCCAAATTCCCAGGATTCCAGAGTCTCCAGGTGGCTTAGTGAGGTGTGAGCAAACCGGCAAGTCATGAATCGGCGATTGTGTGTGTGTGCTCCGGCAGGAGTCTACTACTCCTCAGTTATCAATTTCATCATCTTTCTCTTGTTCCAGTTGTTTCTCTTGTTCCTCCTTACAAAAAGCCATTCCAATTGTATCATGTGTTTCCACAAAAAAAAATGTATCTTGTGGAAGCAGGATTATAAGTTATCTCAGTGCAACCTTGTTTTGTGGAGCTAATGTTTGCTTGTATGCTGATTTGGAATCTTTTACTGTGAGCTTCTCATATTTACCTGGATAGCATCCTTGTTTGGTCTTTTGCATATCAGATCAGAGCTGCCATTGTCTTTTATTTGCAATAAAGACTTGAAGAGACAGGATTATGTGTGGTAGGTATTGGAAGTGTAAGTGCAAGCCATTCTGGTTCTCTGTATGCTATAGCTCAGTCACAAATAACTTTCATATAAAATCAGAATTTTCCAACCACTGTAGTTTTTCACTAGTATAAAGTGAAAAAGATTCCACTTTTTTATGGTTTGTGTTAGTTTATATAAGCTTATTATATTTAATTACTAACAGACATACGAAATCATTCGTTTGTTGCTATTGTTAAGTTTTATGAAATTGTTCTACTATAGATGTGCAACTATTTTAACAAAATAAGTTGTTGTTTTTTTATAGTTCACATTAGTCTTTTCATTGCTTATAATAATTTTTAAATTCTACATCTTAATCAAACACAACTGAATAATATGTTCACGTCACGGATTTAGGGTCTATTTGTTTCAGTTTCTGACAGCTGCAACTAGGGCTGAACTAAAAACTCGTAGTTCGTTAACTCGCTCGGCTCGTGACCAACTCGGCTCGACTCGACTCGTTCTATTTTCCTAACGAACAGAGCTGGTGTTTTAGCTCGTTAGTATAACGAGCGAGTTTGAGCTGGCTCGCGAGCTTAACGAGCTTAACACAAGTAGTCAAGCCAACTTACTAAAACAATAATAAAACAATATCTTAGAGTATAAGCCTCGTTATTTTATAATTTATTTTTTATATCTAAATATTACTTGCTAACTTGCTATTATAAATCTATTATTATGGCCTATATAATTTATCACATAAAAGTATATAGAATTTATCATATAAAAGTATGAAACAAATAACATGTGTGATGAATTTGATGAAATCATAGAAATAATGATGGAGCTATGGATGATTAATTTTTGAAACCTTATATATTATATTTTATTTCATATTTTGATGTTTGATATGTGATTATTTGAATATTTATTATTTAATCATCTTTTAAATAGTTAACTCGCGAGCTGAACCGAGCCGAGCTGGCTCGTTATCCAGCCCTAGCTGCAACTACTTTTAGAATCTGATGTGGAAACAAAACGGTCCAGATTCTGGACTAACCTGAGAATGAACTAGAATACAAGAAGTTGGAAAACATCAGCTACTCAGACTAGCTAGCTACCGAGAATTTCTAGTTGCTAGAAGCTTAGACTTAAATGACTTCAAAAAATCATGGAATAATATTCAAAACACATAAAAGTAGAAAAAATTCCCTGTAAGTGCAACAAATGGAAAGGTTTCGTTTCATGGGAAAACCATGGAGAATTTCTTTGGGCCTTGACCAGTTGGCCGGTTTAATTTTCATTGATCCATGCCATGTGACGACCGTCCATTCTTTCGTACACTCAAATCTGGGCCGTCCGCTACGAGCCCAAGAGGAGTAACAGCCTGCTTCTTCCCCTCCGCGAATCGCCGCCGCCGCCGCCGCCGCCGCCGCCCGATTTCTCCTTCCTCTCGCTTCCTCCGCTCCTCCGGCGCTCCCCATTCACTGCCGCACCTCCCCCGTCACCGCCTTCCGACCCGCTTTGCCCCTCCGGTGTGTCCCTCGCGTTGCCCTGTACGCCGGCGAGTGCAATCTCCACTGTATTGTGCTAATTTTTGTTGCTGCTGGGGTGTGCAGACATCGTCTGGAAGGGTGGTTGCTAGAGGAGGAGGAGGAGGATGCCGCTGGGTCTGATACTGAGCTCGCTCGGGAGGGCCATGCGGCGGAAGAGGACGTCCTCGCTCGGCATCCTCTCCTCCAAGAGGGCGCCTCGGGATTACTACAAGGGGAAGAACTGCAAGCCCACTGGGTTCCACACCCGCAAAGGTAACATCCTGCAGCTCTTTTGATCTGAACCTAGTCGTATGCATCAGTAACACCCTGCAACTCTTTTGATCTGAATCTAGTCATCTGCATGCCTGTATCACTCGGGTATGCTTCTGTGTGCATCATCGCATATTCGCATATAAGATGGCAACCGTGATTGGTTCGGTTGAGAAATTTTATCATTTTGAACCGGATGTTCTAATTAACCAAGCGTTGATGGAACATGAAATGGTCACTGTTGCTAGTTGCCACACCATTTGCTCCACTGAAACTCCTGAAGGACCGAGGAAGGAAGGTTCTTTATGTGAATCGATCATTATGGACCAGGGTTAATCTTAGTCAACCGTGCAATTAATCATCTGCTTGCTTGATATTTGAGATGCTTTTGACAATATAAAAGTTTTCTTCCGTCAAGGGTGTGAGTAGGCAAAGGCTAATAAGACAATAAGATTTAATGAGTAGCAAATCACAAATTATTTCAATCCAACTAGTCCATTTCAATTGGTGGTTGAGCCGAACAGAGATTTTCTCATGGACACGTCGGGAAATGTCTCATCTATTCATACTTGCACAATAGTATTTTAATTGAACTGTTTATAATCATTCTAACATAGGAAAATTTTGTTGATCTTCTAGAAATAAGAAATAATGAAGAGTAGATTCTGTGGTATTCAATTCACCTTGGAAGAAAATATGTAGGCAATCTTAAACAAAAAACATAAAGAAATCAGCATACTAGTACAGTTTACCAGTGCTAGATGATGATTATGGGTTCCACATTGCAGGATAACACAAATACTTTTGCATCAGTGGATAATAGCATTGACTTTTTTACTCAATCCTTGTTTGGAGCACAAACTTGTATATAAGTTAATTTTCATTGATTAGTTCGATTATGTGTTATGCGCAAGGGTCAGTCACTTCACCATTATATTCCTGATTTTGTTTGATTCAAATAACATATACAGTCTAATATTTATGATAGATATGATCATTCAACTGATTGTTGTTACTAATGGGCATCCCTTTCTTTCATTAGTAAAAATTTTACTTGCTTAGTCTAATTTTCAAAATATCGATATAATTTTGCAGGTGGATATGTCGTGGTCGATGAGAAGTTGCCAAGATTTGTGGTCCCTGATTTGACTGATTTCAATGTAATTAACATTTTGCTTCACATATTTACATACTTGCACAATTAAAATAAATTTAATGTCAATGCTGCCTGTCTGCTTTATCCAGTCTCAACTTGCTGGATAAACTTTTAAAAGTAACTATGATACCTAACAAACATAAAGCGTCTATTATGACATAATCAAAGCTACCAGATTTTCTGTTTGAATGGTTCATTCTTAGGAAATACATGGAAATAACTTGCCATGCCCTCATTTCATCTGAAAAGATGGAGAACATAGTTCTTCATTTCTTGGACAATGAATTAAATGCTCCTAAATCTAGTACTGTAAGAAGTTTAGATCAAGTAATGTTGAGAACTGAAAATGAACGATATAACATGGAATTCTTCTTTATGTGGTTTGAGTGACCCAAGAGATCATTTTTGTCCTGAGTTTTTTGATTTTTTTCTTTTCAATCATGGTTGTGTAGTTACTAATAAATTACTTGTATAAATGACTGCAGTTGAAGCCATATGTGTCACAATGTGCCAGAGACATCACAGCATCGACATCCTCCACTTCAGCAGAAACTAGTGAAAACAAGAGCTGATCTTTATGGAATTGCTCTAGTCATTGCTTGTGTTTTGCAAGAACGCGTATCAGCTTTGTGGTAATGCTTTTCTTATGGTATACATGCTTTGTGCATGTAGCATCATCAGCAACCTTGTTGCATGTTGGCAATTGTTCAGCTACAATTTTTGTAAGAGAATTTGTTGACGCAGCATAAAGTTATCCGAACTCACTGTTAAATGTACGAGTACCATCTACATGGTGCTCTCTGTTGTGTCAAATATCCATTTCTGAAGGCCTAAGGCTTGAGCCGATGCCACTGGTTCCCGCGATAAAAGAGTGGAATTTGGTGATCACTCCAGCAAAATTGTTATCGGACATCACCAATGATATTATTACTTTTCTACGATGTTTCAATTATTTTGATCTGTCCATTTAACTGGCATTGGAATTGGTTTATCAGGCTACAACCTTACCGAAAATTGACTAGCTCCAAGAAATTCGAACACGGGAGTTGGAGATTTCTAAAACAACTCAGTCGAATTATCTTGATGATTGGGTAGGTACCTGATTTCATTTGTAGCCGATCTGTTTGGTCTAGCTAGTGTGCTCGTACTATGCTATTTAAGTAATTGGTGACCTGATTATGTGCTAAGTATTAGTTTAATATATGCTCAATTTCAGCACTTTGTAAGACTGTTTTATAATGTGAAGTAGATATATTAGATTTTTGATAATAATAAATTAAAAAAACATCAGTGACATGATAGGTAATTGCTGTTAGTTTTTGATGGCGCATTGTCAAGACATTCTCAGCTACTAGTATAGATCACCAGATGTCTGAAGATTTTTAAAATTTTAAAAAACCGGAGAATTCAGGTGTCGTTTGCAACACATGATTTGCTTCTTCATTCCCATGCATTTTCTTGCAAATCATCAGATTAGAGCATGCTTGTTTCGGTTTTGGATTATAATGATCCAACTTATAAAAAAAATTAGGTTCCACCAATTTATTAGATTGTTATACTTTAGATTTTAATAAATTGGTAGAATAAATTATTTATTTCAGCTTACGAAAAAAATTGAATTGTTCAAAACCCTAGATTTCTTGGCCCATCGGCGAAGAGCCGACCGGCCCAACCATCCATTGGCCCATTAGGGTTTGTTGCGTCAGCCACCAACCGCCAGGGCCTATAAAATGCCTCCACCCCCCTAAAATGTTTCCACCTCCCTCGCCGCCGTCGAATTGAATTCGATCTTCCTCGCCGCCGCCGCCTTCGATCTTCCTCGCCGCCGTCGAATTGAATTCGATCTTCTTCGCCGCCGCCGCCGCCTTCGATCTTCCTCGCCGCCGTCGTCGTTTTGTGTTTTTCTCTTTTCTTTTACTTGTTGCGTTTTTGTTCGGCTCGTTTGCTTTGAAACTGTGACGGTTTTGTGCCTGCTTCGTCATCTGGTCATTGGGAGGATTAGTCTCTAATCGGTTCCCAATCGACTCGTTCCCTTGAAGCAAAATCGCCCTGTTGTATCGTGAGCTCGCCTTCCTCTCGTGGCCTCGGACGCGTCTCGCCGCAGGCCACCCGGCGGCTGTTACATACATCGTCGCCTCCCTCCGAAAAAAAACCCTGACGGATCGAATGTTCTCCTGTGTTGCTTGTTCTTCATGTCGCGCGAGCGGTGTGGTGTGGTGTGGTGTGATTCGCTCTGCTTTGTTGGTCGCTTGCAACAGTGATGAGTCCTACAGACCTGTAATGACTCCTGCGGAGATGATCGCATGGTCAAAGAACATCTAAGGGACTGAGTTGTCGTACGTGATCATCAGCCGGTCGATTTTTTTGCGCGTTGTTGGAGTTTCTGTTTCTGTGTTGGCTACTTGGCTTCTCTCGATCTACTTGTGCTCGCGGACGAACCACTCGTTCGTTGGTAATGGCGAGATGTGAAGCAAAAGTGAGATTTGTTCCTCTCGCTATCCTGCGCGGATCCTGTTGATGCGATTGGACGTCGAGGAATTACAATGTCTTTCAGCCTTTCCGTTAGCACTTCCATCGGATCTCTGGCGAAGTGATTTATAGAATCGAATATTTAGGGAATGTTTGGAAGAACTAAAACTAATCATAATATGTTTCAGAATGAAAAAAGAATAAAGTGCTTTTATCAGCTCAGTTCATTTTTTTGACTAATGACTAACCATTAATCCGTCAACTAAAATTAGTTTAGTAATTAGTTTGATTGTTTGGATAAAAACTAAAAATTAGCTACTAATCATTTGTGATCACCAGAAACCTCAACTCGACTAATTGTGGCACTGGTATCACCAGCATCCTCAATTTGTCTTATCCTTCTGCTTGAAATTGAATAGTAAACATCTGCACACGGAAATTTTTGAAAACGTGCTCCTCGGAACGGGCCGACCGTGCCTGTAAATTGCACTGGACGTTGGGCCGTCTGGCCTGACCGTCTTTGAAGATGGTCCGCTGCTAGACCGTACCAGACAGGCAGACACGAATTCTGATGGTCTGGCCGACTATGTAAAGTCAACGGCAGCTTATGTTTTGACCGCGAGAATTCGCCGTTCGATAAAAAATATAAAGAAACAAGCGAACGACGTACCATGTCTGCGCTGCCGGTTTGGAATCTCTACGTCACTGCTGGCGCGGTAGCTGAACCCATGCTGTCTGTGCATCTCTCCAACAAGCTAACGATACACGCCGTGATCAGCTTATATAAAACGGACGCGCCAACGCCAAGCCAAGCCAAGAATTCCTTGAGAGAAAAAGAACACCAAGGCCAGCATTCAAGCAAAGCCGTCTATGGCGCTAGACAAGGCCAAGCAGATCGTCGCCTCCTCTCCTGTCGTCCTCTTCAGGTCTCTCTTTCTCACACCTCTTTCCCCCTCGTACATAACAACCATACATGTTGCTGAAATCAAACCAGGTTATGAAATTTTGGGAGGTTGAACAAGACCGGAGAATAAGAGAGAGGATGTGGTCTTTCGTCCTGTTGTTCGTACCTCGTGGAAATTTCAGCAACAGCAACCGAACAATCATATAGAATGGAGCTTTGCAAAACTGTGACTTTCACTCCAAAATTTGATCTTTCTTCACGCTTCTTTTTTTTTTTTGGACTGACTACAGCAAGACTTATTGCCCATTCTGCGCCCGAGTGAAGCAATTGTTGGCACACCTGGGGGCAAGTTATAAGGCGGTTGAATTGGATGTGGAAAGTGAGTGGAATACATTTTATAATACCTGCTTTCCAGAATATAAGACACACATGTTTATAGAAAAATCAATATTTATAACTTCTAATTAATTATATTAATAGTTGTTGATGATGTATAATAAAAGTAATTAATTATCAATATTCTATATTTAATAACCGTCTAAAAACTTGTGTATCTATTATTTTGGGACGGATGTAGCTTAACATTTTTTTGCACTCCTGTCTATGTATAGCCTGTTATCATACTGATATAAACTGAGCTAAGGTATTCCAAAAAAAAGTATATAAGCTGAGCTATGTTGCTTTTGGATTGCATTGGATTTATTATAGTTGAGATTAGAACAGTGGCAACAAATAGGTTTAATCAAATTAAAATGTTAAGATGGATGTGAAGTTTTTTCTGAAAGAAAGCGGCAGGTTAATTAAACAGAAAACAGTACAAATACAGTCATATTTTCACTGATCTAATCCAACTTCTCGTGATGCCAAGGTGATGGGTCTGAGCTGCAGTCAGCTCTTGCCAGTTGGACTGGACAGAAATCTGTTCCTAATGTCTTCATTAATGGGAAACATATTGGTGGCTGTGATGGTGAGTACCTGTTCTTACTGTTCTTGGCAACTTCTGTACATAATGTCCTTAGACCAACAATATTTACTGCATTTTGTTTCTGCTCAATTGTTTTCTTCACAAGAAAACTGCTCGAACAAAGTACTTATTCATTTAGGAGTACTGTTTTAACTTGGATCTTGATGTCTGCCAATTACCAGATACCATGGCAATGCACAAAGGAGGAAATTTGGTGCCTCTGCTGACGGAGGCAGGAGCAATCGCCACTCCATCTCTCTAGACAAATACTTCACCGAAGCGTGTTCATGTGTGTGGTGTGTCGATGCCCTAGAATAAAGTCTATCATATCAACCTCCACCGGTAAAAAGAGCTCTTCACTGCTCGTGGTAGCTCTGGGTGGCTGTTAAGCCTGTGTGCAGCATCTCTAGTTCTTCGTTGTGTACGATTGATTCTTTGGCTAGCAATAAAGATCGAGTGCGTATTGGTACTCTGCTGCCGCTTGCTGTCCCAGATCTTTGAAATATCCAGCGCTTATTGTGTCACCGAGATGATGCTGTCCACTGTCGTCCTGATGTGTGGAAGTGATGTCTCGCAAACGGAGTTTTGTAACCTTACTTCCGACTCTGTGCGGCAAGTCTGCAACCCCTCCTCGTTGGGTCTTTCGCCCACGTCTACTAATCTGCAGAATTACAGCTAGAGCGGGTAAGCCTTGCGTTAGCTGAAAGACAAACACTTTTGAGAAGTGAATCCCACTTGTCCCGAAGAGCGGATCTCACTTACTTCAAATTAACTTACTTACTTCGGTATAGATTCTAAAGATCCGAAGCTCTATCAAATAGATCACATAGCAAACTGTTCAGGCCAAACTTTTACCAACCCTGAAATTGCTAATGACACATGGCCGATTTGGATAAAAGCCAGCTTATATCAGAGATTTAATCATATACATTTCCTTTATAAATAGAAATTATATGTTTTTATAGAGATAAAAATTGACGATTTATCCTTTATATCTCACTAATATTTGGCATCTTCTCAGATTAATGATATGTGGATCAAGATAAAAAATCATCAATTTCTATCTACGAATCGATCTGTAGTGTAAATCTTTAATTACCATTTAAATGGAGTGTATATGATCAATTTATTTTTGCTTATGTCAATTACCATTACTCCTAAAATTTCTAGCAATTCCAGATTTTTTTCCATCCTTGGATTTTAAAATCTAATAATTATTTGTATCATCTGTTACATCTACCTACTATATAATTAGCGAGTTCGAGCGTCCACCTCACCATTGCCATTCATTCACATCTAATAAATAATAGTAATCGAATCTTCATTTTTCTGGGCCGGTCCAACCTATGTCTGCCTTCTCTCTGTCGTTGGACCCGCCCTTTTTATATGGAAGCCGATATTCTGTTCTATATGAAAATTATTAATATATGAAAATCATCAATATATAAAATTATTAATAAGAAAATCATCAATATATAAAATTATTGATATATAAATCATTAATATATGAAATCTAATTAGTTTTATATAAAAATAATAAATAAATGGAAGACTTATTAATGTACAATATTATTTTTGGAATCAAAATCTCTTTTCATACTCGTTGTTTTCTTCTCTGACGCCTTCCTATGAAATCTGGAGTCTATGACTAGCAATTCTAACTTTAACCTCACGAACTCGAGTCTATGTTATATGTTTTTGCTCCATCACCGCTCACCCTCATAATCGACAGTCGTATCCGTCCTCGATGTCAACTTCGTCGGATGTATCGTCCCCTCCTCATCCTCGATCATCGTTTCGATCGGATCCTCGACCACCGAATTGTCATTGCCGCCGGCTATCTCTATTTCATAATTGTATTGTTTTATAATTGTTTATAATTTTCAACATTAGGTAGCACACGTCTAGTTCGCTGAAGTAGCAAATAAGACGGTGTTCGAACTTCGGATCATTTTATCTAATTTTTAGGATGAGTAGAAATTATTTGATGAATTAGTCCCGCATGGGCTCATCCACCTGGAGCATCTGGTCGTCCCGGCGTTGACGCTTTTCTGATCTCCTGCTGCTGCCGCCAGGCGAGGCGATCCAGGCTGCGTGTGCGCCACGCCACGCCACCGAGAGGGGAAAGGGGGCAAAAATATCCTGCGCCGGTAGAGCGGACACCATCGGCCCCGCCGCCCTTGAAGAGCGGGCGGAACCGCGACGGGCGGAGGTCGGCGGCGGATGAGCTAGCGACCCTCCGGGAGATACTAGCATACGGCACGGATGGAGGAGGAGGAGGCGTCCGCAGATCCAACAACCGCTTCTTCCTCCTGCGTCTAGGCGCCGGCTGCGGCTGCTGCTGCGGCTGCTGTGCTGATCGGGACGCGCCGGCTGGAGACAAGTGGCTGTTTGACGCGTCTGCGTGGGCGGGGTATGATGGGCGACGGCGGCGGCGGCGGCGCGGCGGTGGGGGGAGGGCGGCAGTTCGTGGACCGGAGCAAGGTGAGGATTCTACTCTGCGACAGGGACCCAACCAGCTCCCGGGAGGTGCTCCGCCTCCTTTGCAACTGCTCCTACCAAGGTCAGTTCTGCTTTCGCTGCTTGGTAATTTGGTATTTGGTTGCTCTGATCATTACGATTAAGATTACTTTTGCGGTTTTGCTGCTTCTTCCGGGCCTGATTATTAGCAGTACTACACTCCTACCATTGTTCGCATCAAATGATGTGGTGTCCTTTTTTGTTTCAGTGACTTGCGCCAAGTCTCCGAGGCAGGTGATCAACGTGCTCAACTGCGAGGCGGGGGAGATCGACATCATCATGGCCGAGGTCGATCTGCCCGTCTCCAAGTGCTTCAAGATGCTCAGGTACATCGCCAGGAACAAGGAACTGCGCCACATCCCCATCATCAGTAAGATGTTCCTTATTCCACCACTCTTGTTGAATTCTACGGCTCTACGCCATGGTTGTATAGTAGTTGTACTGACCATCTTCCCTTTGATGCAATGATGCAGTGACGTCCAACAGAGACGAGGTTTCTGTTGTTGTCAAGTGCTTGCGTCTTGGGGCGGCGGAGTACCTTGTCAAGCCGCTGCGCATGAACGAGCTGCTGAACCTCTGGACCCATGTGTGGCGGCGAAGACAGATGGTAAAGGGTTCTATGTTGATTCATCTTCAAATTCTGTGTTACAAGCATGCACCAAACTGAGATGCCTGTGGGTGGTGCTGTACTGTGTATGAATTGCTCTTAAGTTGAGATGTTGGTGTTGGCAGCTTGGTTTGGCTGAGAAAAACTTCTTCAATGACAATTTCGAGTTGGTGCTATCAGACCCTAGTGATGCCAATACAAATAGCACCACTCTTCTCTCAGATGACACAGATGATAAGCCAAAAGACACCATAAATCAAGAAACAAGCACCTCGAATCAGAATCAACATGAATTTGAGGTAACCGACTATATCTTCATAAATTCTGCAGTCCAACAAATTGTTGTTCTGTTTTAATACGTATCCACT
Source organism: Zizania palustris (assembly GCA_019279435.1). Taxonomy (NCBI): domain Eukaryota; kingdom Viridiplantae; phylum Streptophyta; class Magnoliopsida; order Poales; family Poaceae; genus Zizania; species Zizania palustris. The sequence continues at coordinate 35,181,080 of JAAALK010000283.1, forward strand.
TTTGTGTTCTATCTTGACGCTAGAGTGTGCCTTTTTGCCTCATGCTCAATGATGATGATGAGATGGTGAATGCTGAACTGTTTGCAACTTTGCATCAAGCTGCTTGTTAAATGCCCTTACATTTCCGTGCGTGCTTGCAGTCTAATCCTTCTGACGCTGAGCCTAAACAGAAAGACAAACTAGAGGGTTTACTGGGCTCAACTGCAAGCGGTGACCAAGGTTGTAAGTATCTTTGAGTCTTCAAGCATTTCCTTTAGCTTATTTAACATTTCCCCTGGCATACAATAGTTTCTAAGGATTATTTCTTTGTTTTGTATGCCAGTATCTCAAGGAGTAATGTTTTCACGTCCAATAAAGACTAACTTGAGAGTTGCTGAGTCTTCTGCATTTCTAGCTTATGTCAAGCCAGGCACCCCCACCACCAGCTCATTTGATAGTGAAGCACAAAGAGGTGGAAATCGGTTAGACTCTTCAGATCACAGGGGTAATTTCTCTAGCACGACTGACAGAAATGGCACTGGGACTGATGTAAATATTTGGGATAAAGAAGCCTTTGAGATGCCTGTGCAATACCCTGCGGTCTGCTTTTCTTCCTCTAACTTGCATCTGGAGCGGAGCAGTGAAGGCCAAAATGATGCTGCAGGAACTCCCCCTGTATATCATTTTCCATTTTATTATCCAGGGATGATGGAGCACGGTATGGTACATCCTCCGGTGCAAAACTTCCAAGGAAATATAAACAACGATCAAGTGCTTACATCACCAACATTGCCTCCTCAGTACAATGTTTATCCCCAATGTCATGGTGTATCTATGATGCTACCATTTCAGTATAACCCTGCTGGTATGACCATTCAATCAAGTCATCTATCAACACAAAATATGCGGCCACCAGTGTTAAGCACACCAATGCCTGAGGAAACTTGTAGTCAGTCTGATCGGAGAGCTGCAGCACTTGCTAAATTCAGGCAGAAAAGAAAGGAACTTTGTTTTGACAAGAAGGTGAGGTATGTGAATCGAAAGAAAGTTGCTGAAAAAAGGCCGAGAGTTCGAGGGCAGTTTGTTAGACAGGCAAACTATGTAGATATAACTAGCACTGGAGATGATAACTCTGAAGATGAAGACGATGATCCATCCTCCAGGGAGGTAGAGATGGCTTCTTCTCCTGAGCCCTGAGTAGTGTGAAAGGTTTTGTTATACCTGAAATAGAGTGCAGATGATTATTGCTCACTTTGCAACTCAAATGCTCAGTAGAACTAGCCTATAGGCCGTACATTTCTTCTGCCTGCAACTAGGCAATAGATCCATTCGCTCACGCACAATATACCCTTTTCTCCCCCAAGGAACTTGTGCAATATCCATCATTGTTACTGCGGGCATTTTTTCGAAAATCATCGTTTGATACAGGTAAGTGGAAGTTATGGTATTCAGTGATGCACAGGGAAATCTAGATCACAAGTTTCAGAATCTTTCGGACCTCACTTTGCAATCAGAACATTTCTTCTTAAGGGGGCATTTTTTCGAAAATCATCGTTTGATACAGGTAAGTGGAAGTTATGGTATTCAGTGATGCACAGGGAAATCTAGATCACAAGTTTCAGAATCTTTCGGACCTCACTTTGCAATCAGAACATTTCTTCTTAAGGGGGCATTTTTTCGAAAATCATCGTTTGATACAGGTAAGTGGAAGTTATGGTATTCAGTGATGCACAGGGAAATCTAGATCACAAGTTTCAGAATCTTTCGGACCTCACTTTGCAATCAGAACATTTCTTCTTAACTTTGGTATTCTATCACAGTTGTCGTTTGACAGCACCATGGAAACACTACCGTACATTGTCTATTGACAGCCTATGGTCATTTGTCAATATGTTGTCTAGGACTAAACTGCTAATCCATGTACATTCTAGATGAATGTGGACTATAAACTGTTGCTCCATTTTCTCATGTTCATCTATCATTTGATAAAGACAAACATGAAAAAGATGAAAAAACGACTATTTCTAAAGCAACTCATATTTGGAAAATACTTGAGAAGGTTAAAACAACCTCAAATGAAAAAAAATCAATGAAATTGGTCGAACCGTACAGGCAGCACGACCATGGCGGCGGCATGATTAGGATGGAACTCCGCACCTAAACTGAACAACCGGACGTGTGACCGGATCCACCAATCCGTTGCAGTTTTGGTGATAATACGGTCAACTCAGAACAACATCAGTAGAATAAAATAGTAGTCTGGCTTCCTTGCCTTACCAGCCAATCAACACATGATTCCCAATAACACAGAAGCGACAATATACTAACATTCTAGAATCTTCAGTTTCTAGTAACGCAAGTCGCAAACAGTGCTGAACAATAGAAGGCGCCTGAGCGAGTTGATCATATCCGGAGTTATATGGTGGGAACGAGTATGATTCATAACTAGCAAGGCCATACATCCATCATTTGACTGGCAGATACTTAACAAGGTAAACGAGAGTGATTCTCTCAATCTCTTATCAAATACCTAATTTAGGTTCCAACCAACAAGTGGCAAATGATTTTCTTGAGGATGCATGGAACATGGTTGGCCAAAGTGTCTCCTTCAGTACTTAGGTGCTGGCTTTTGGGTTGGCAGCAGTCCAAATCTCTTCTTCAACAGGTATCTCTGGCGTGAGTACTTGTCATCTGGTGAGAAGCGAGCTGCAGCACAAGAAACAGTGTATGTGATCTTTTTGTGAACACACAATACAACCATTCAGACTCATATAGTGTAACAAATACAGAACACAGTTCCCTACATTTCGCTTATGCATGAAAAGAGCTATGATATCTCAAAGTTCCATTGATTGTAGAGACACATCAACACAAAATAAATGTGTTCTACTGAAAAAAATAGCACCTCTCTCTCTCTCTCTCTCTCTCTCTCTCTCTCTACAGCCTTAAGGGTGTATTTTTAGATCAACATTAACGTAATAGGATGAAGCATTAATTTGGAGAAAAAGAACTGATAGCTAAGTCCAAGTCCAGACAAGATCCAGAAGGATTTAGTATAACTGTCTCAGAAGATAAATCAGAGTATATTGCTGAGACAAGATCACAAGCTTCATCATCCGCAAAATAATAAATAAGAATGATTTGACATTTTGCACAATTCATTCTCACAAAAAGAATCAAAGACACTATCACTCAATCCTCAAGAAGAGTTATAGTTTTTTTTCCTGAACCCTATAACTCAGGGGATTGAAAGGCTTTATTGTTGTTGTAACAATATACCCTATACATACAATTTTGGGGGTAAAGAAATTAACTGCATCACATCTCAGAAGATTCTTTCAAATGTATTTTTTTGACAACTCTGCAAGCTTCAACAACCCTAACAGAAAGAATGATCTGAAGTTCCATACAGTCAGGTACATTGTACCTCAGTACTCAAAAACAGGACTATGGGTGGTTTCTGGCTCAAAATTTCAAGGATTCACCATAACGGCATCACAGAACAAATCAAAAGCCTGACAGAATAACGAGTCAACAAAAGATAATTTCACACTGGTTTTCTACTAATTCTTACCCCTGGTCCTGAGCAATAAGATGTAGTTAGATAAAAATGTACGTCCATGTGACATGCTTGCTTATCCAACAAATGTCCAAAGAAGAAAGCAGTATCCAACCAAACAGTGATAGTTAGCAATGCAATTTAGCAGCAGTCCAACACCCAAATTATTAATGAAAGGCTGCCCAGCCGAGCTAAAAATCTGGTTGTACTACAGCGGCTCCGTGTGCAGAAATATTCCCAGCAGACCAGCATGGATTCAGCATTGCTCTGATAAAACCAAACCTCTGTACGTGCAAAATCTCAACAAAATAAACAACATCACAATTTCTCCGAATCCCGAAACAACTATAGCCTGACAACAAGCTGCACCTAGGTTTAATAACTAGGCCATAACAATACGAGCAAACCATTAGAATGCTGCACAGTACTCTAAGCTAGCAAACTAGTATGTCAAAACACAAAGGCATAAGCTACAGTAAGATGACCGTACCTGGGTGAGCAGATTGCGTCGGCACACCGAGAGGAGATTCCTTCTGCGGCGGTAGAACAAAATACACCTCAGCACGAGCAAACGAAGTAAATCATACTAAACCCTAATTTAACAGGAAGTAAGCGCAAGGGAAAGCCTAGACGACCTTGGTGGTGTACACCTTGTCCCCCTTCTCGTTGATGTAGTACTGGAGATACATCTTGGATTCGAAGCGGCGGGAGAAGCCCTGCGAAATCCGTCAAAACGACGGGAGCGGATTACTTCCGAGACCACGACGGAGCTGCGATTGTCGAATGGGAGAAGAGAGAGAGGAGTCACCAAGAGGTTCGAGGAGCCGAGGAGGGGCGGAGGCGGAAGGGGGAAACACTGGCTACCTGGAGCTTGGCGGCTAGGGTTCCTGACGAGTATAAGAGTTTGATTATAGGGTTAATAGCTTCTGTGTCACCGTTATTTCCTGAAACGCCAAAAATACCATTACTATTCGTCTATTAGCCTACATGCCATTACAATTCTCTGATCGATTCCCATATGTCATTAGGCCCACCTGCAGGGTGTCTGATTTTTCGTTTTGCCCAAACTACCCTTCTTCTTCCCTCAGCCAGCGGCCCAGCAGCCCCCTCCTCCGAAGCCCCACCGGCTCCGCCCACGCTCCGTCCCTGCAGCCCCTCACGCGCGCCGTCGTCCTTGAAACCCCGTCGTCCCTGCCCCCGTCCCTAGCTGGCAAGATTTTAGTTTAAACAGTTTGATTTATAGTTTTCCGGGGGAGAGATCACCGGCGATTCGCGATGGTCCCGTGGCGCCGCCGCCGCACCTCATCCAGAGGGTCCGCGCGGCCTTCCGCCGAAAGAAACGCGAAGGTCTCCCCGGACGCCTCGGCGGACCTGTCGCCGTTGGCGGGGGAGGAGGCCGGCGAGGAGAGGTGGTCGGCGTTGGTGCCTGATCTCCTCGCGGATATTCTGCGGCGCGTGGAATCTAGCTCCGAGAGGTGGCCGTCCTGTCGCGATGTGGTGGCATGTGCCGGCGTATGCCACCAGTGGCGCGACGTCGTCGTCGCCATCGTGCGCCGCCGCTCGAGTCTGGGAGGATCACTTTTCCCTCATCGCTGAAGCAGGGGGGGAGCGATCAAAACACTAATCTGTATTTTTCTGTTGTCTCGGTGAATTCGGTGATGGTGGATGCAATGGCTAGTTACTACTTTGGATTTGTGAACTCGGTTAGCCAAATCCATGCTTCGGCATTGGCTCATCCCAACCAATGGAGGTTTAGTTGTCTTAAATATGTGAATGATTTCTGAACTCCACGATAAATGGATTGGTCCGATGCAACCCACTCGCATCCTACATGGCTGCTCACAGGGGATAGCTGAAGAAGAAGGGCAGTTTGGGCAAAACGAAAAATCAGACACCCTGCAGGTGGGCCTAATGGCATATGGGAATCGATCAGAGAATTGTAATGGCATGTAGGCTAATAGACGAATAGTAATGGTATTTTTGGCGTTTCAGGAAATAACGGTGGCACAGAAGCTATTAACCCTTGATTATAGGAAAAATAATTGTCTACCTGTTACTACCAGTGATGCTCCCATTTATTATTATGATATATTCGCAAACCGTAAAAATTGTAATGATTTAGAAAAAATTACGCAAACCGTAAAAATTGTAATGACTTAGAAAAAATTAACCCTTGATTATAACCTTCACTTCTGAAGATGATATGTGAATTCATCCGAATAAATAAAAATGAGTTTTTTAGATATATGTCATTACAATTACCGTACTTTGGAACTTTACCATTACAATTCATCTATTTGGATATATGTCATAACGAAATTGAAGCTCTCACATAATCTAGTGGTATATTTTAGATTTCTCTAAAATTATAATGGCATATTTCAGAATTCTCTAAATTTGTAACGATATAGTTTGGAGTTCTCTGAATTTGTAATGGCATGAATCTAAATACGTGAATTGTAATGGTATTTCTCTAAAATCGCAAAATTATAATGGCGTGATTCAACTTTTCCAATAAAAATTGGGTCTAAATGGTAAATCGGTGAAGCCATTAATTGAAGTGGTATTTTGGCAAAACGTTCTCTAAAATCCCAGAAAACCTTACGTTTTAAAGCACGAAAGAGTTAGTATTTTTGTTCCTTAAAACATCATGTTAAATTTAGTTGATCTTTAAAAATTAATAAGGCAACAATATTATACATATAATTTCAATTCCTGCATTTTAAAAAGGATTAAAAAGTGAATTCCTACTTTTAAGATAAAAGAGAGGTGGTTTAGAGAATCACTTAGAATAGAGAATAATTTAAAAATATTAGTGTAGCATGATTTTTTTAAAAAAATACATAAATTTAATTTGGAAAAGTAGATAAGAGATGTTCGTATATGTAATGCCCACCTGTCTAATGATTAGTTGAGAGAAATTGCTGACCCAGTAGCCAATCTCTGCTATCTATGCTCAATGTGGTTGTTGTTTATCGTGAAATAAAAAATTGTTGAAATTAGATATGTGATGAAATATATCATGGCGCCTTATGGATCCAGGGTTAGAGTTAGTTTAGGTTATATTTACTCCAACTAACCCAAAAAAACGAGGGTTAGAGTTGGGTTATTTCAATCTAACCCATCAAAAAAATTAGCACCTCAAAGGGGTGCTAATTGGGGCTAGTTTGGCTTAATCCAGGGGTTAGAGTTAGTTTAGGTTAGATTTACCCCAACTAACCCCAAAATACTCATACAGGAGGGTTAGAGTTGGGCTATTTCAATCTAACCCATCAAAAAAATTAGCACCTCCAAGGGGTGCTAATTGGGGCTAGTTTGTGTGAGGCCCACCCAAAAAAGGGATTTTTAGCCACACATGATCCCCACATAGTTATATAGCCACATCGCGGGACTAGTTTGGCCACAATAAATCAAGCTGAAAAGTAGTCAAATGATTGAAAAAGTAACTAATTCTAATCTCTAACCCTTGCATCCATACACCTCAAGAGCAAGAGTTATTTTAGAGTTAATTTAGGGTTACAATCTAACTCTAACCTCTAGCACTGCTAGAGTTTCCATACAGGGCCTTTGTGTGAGGCCCACCCAAAAAAAGGGATTTCCAGCCACACGGGATCCCTACATAGCCACACAACGGGACTAGTCTAGCCACAATAAATCAAGTTGAAAAATAGTCAAATGATTGAAAAAGTAACTAATTTTAACCTCTAACCCTTGCATCCATACACCTCAAGGGCTAGAGTTATTTCATAGTTAATTTAGGGTTACAATCTAACTCTAACCTCTAGCACTGCTAAAGTTTACATACAGGGCCCATGATTGCGTCAAAAGATACAACTGATGTGTTGTACGGTCACGAAGTCACTTGATGCTAGATTTTTTAAATAATATTTTTTTAAAAAAAATCAACTATAAGCACCTATCGGTCAAACCAAACGAAAGTTAACCTGGTTCGGCCTACGACAGATAAAACCAAGCCACATCAGCCTGATTCGGTCGCGCCACGCCTCGCCGCCTTGCCTCCCGCGTCGTCCCCTGGCGCCGCCACCACCTCACCTCTTGTGCATTCTACATGTGCCCACATCACTCCCACCATGTGGTGCCCTCGCATGTAGTCAGCCGCCTCGCCTCCTACGACCCTAGTCACCACACACATTAATAGATGCGGTGGTGGGCACGTGTGCGGGCAGGGTACAAGGAAAGAGGCGGTGTTGGCCAGCAGGCGCGTGCGGAGTATGAGGGACGAGTTAATGGGGTAGGCAAGTAGGCATGCGCACGGGCGCCCGAGCAAGGCAGTTGGTGCACGTGCCGTGCGCGCGGGGCGTCGGTCGGTAGATACCTTGTTTTGTAATTTTTTGAATCAAGTATAAAAAAAATATTATTTATAAAAAATTCCTTGATGCTAGCTGGCACGTTTTGTGCTACCACCGCGCCTATGACCGATGCACCGACAAGACGACATGGGTCCACCACTAGGGCTAGGCAAAATTTACCCGAAACAGATTTAATTTAACCAAAATAGTCGGTTAAATTGGTTATGGGTCAACGGGTTGATTAAAAAACTAGCGTAATTATGTGATCTGTGATTTGTTAGGTTTTGAGGTGCAATTAACCGATTTAACCGAATTGACTTCTCGTATGAAATTAACTGATTAACTAATTTAGGGGTGCGGTTAACAAATCCAATTAACCGATTTATGAGGCACAATTAACTAATTAACCGTACGGTTAACTGGTATCGTGTATACTTAGCAATTTAACCGATTAACCGCGGCTGGAGCTCCGCGACACGGACGGTCAGGCTGAACGTACGCCGGGTAGAGCGCCGGACGCCGGCCCGGCCAGGTCCGTCTATGGGTCGAGCCCTAGACGCCGGTGATCGCGGCGAAGTATTCCGGCGGGATCACTTCCACGCCGTCCGCGTCTGGCCGGTGAATCAACATTATGACCATGACGACCACGTAAATGACCAGAGACAATTAAGCCGGTGTACATACGACAGCCACTAGCAGGCCACTCATCATCTTCTTCCCCTAGCTAGCTGGCGGGGAAGAGGAGAGGCTGCTCTTGCCTATACTCCGGGAACGTACCCATGGTGCGGCGAGGAAGGCGAGGAAGAAGAGTCTGCTCTTGCTCGGAGAACACAACCATGGCCACTCTTGCTCGGAGAACACAACCATGGCCACTTGCTTCTCCAGATTTCTGCTTCTCTTCCTAAGGGACGTGACAACGCGACGATTTATGCTTTAAGAATGCAATTGAAATCACTCCGTAGCATGGCCGAACTCATCTGTAATTAAAGTGTAAACTCGTAACCAAATCCGATTCTAATCTACAATTGCGAACTCACGACCGGCCTGATACGGCGCACGCAAAATCAAAGCTCCCTTCTTCTAGTAACATCGATCGAGCAATTGCGAGGAGAATTCCACGAGAGCGACTGTTATTATTAGCACTAATCTTGACATGTACAAGTTTTATGTATTTGCGCGTGTGTTTGGTTTGATTTAGTCTGTAGCATGCCGCATACTTAGCGTGGAGGAGCTACTTGCAGTCAAATGGATTCTGTCAGCTACTGCTTGCATGCATGCATCAAGGAGCCGCGCAGGTACAGCACGCCGCCGTGCGTCGAGCGCGGCGCGGTGGCGGACTGCCAGTGCGGTGGTCTGACGTTGATCGAGTGCCATCCTCGCCTGGGCAGCGGAGAGGCCTCGCCGCGGTGCGAGGTGACCACTTGCATGCCGACCTTGCCCGACAACCCAGATGCGGCATTTCCATCCAGGCCGCCGAGGAGACACCTCGGGTAGATAACTCTAGATTTGCTTTGATTTATGCAGCTCAATAAAATCTTAGCTTATTTTCGTCATAGGAATTTCGTTTATGTACGAATTTCATCACAATTTTTTTAGGAAAGGCAGCGGTGCCCTGCTTTTATTAGAAAGCAGAGAAGATGAACACCAGTTTTACATCGGACGATGCCGACAACATCCAAGCACGACCCCCCAAAGGCCGACGAGCTTAACCACACGACATGACAAAGCGAAGCTAAACCAAAACAGAACGACACAAGTATGCGAAAAGCGAACCGGCAGCCACACCATCACCGGCCAAACACTGTCAACATACGGCAAAAGCTGGCAAACCATCCAGGAACGAACAAAAGGACCCACAAGCCAAGCTAGTCAATGTTAATGGTCACATCTTCATGACGGATGCTAAGGCTTTGATCCCCTTCGGCGTGGATGAGCTAATGCAGACGAGCACGGAGCAATGCGAGGCATCTTGTGGACTCCTCCTTCAGACGAGCTGACACCAGTGGCAACCACTGGGTGAGAAAATTGATCAGCATGTGCAGGACATGAAAAACGTTAGTATAAATTTTGTTTCGGAACACGAGATCATTGCGATGCAACCATAACGTCCAAGCCCCCGCCCCCAAGATATGGGAAGCTATCAAACATTTTTTAGAGTCACGAAACGTAGCCAACATCTCAAGAAACCCTCTTCTACTTAAAACTTGTAAATCCCAATCTAAGTTTTGAGCGATAAAAATCCACAGAAACTTAGAGGAGTAGCATTCAAAAATCAAATGATCCACCGTCTCTAACTGACCACAAAACCTACAGTTGGGGTCCCCATTCCACTTCATATCCCTAAGTCTCTCCCCCGACTGAATCCTTCCTCTCATCATGAGCCAAACAAAAATTTGAACTTTGAGAGGAATCCCACAATTCCAAATCAGCATACCATCCTTATCCACAACCCCTCTGTTAACAATAAATCTATACATCGCCCCAGTGGAAAAACCTTTTTTGTCCAAAAGCCATTTGATTGTGCCATTACCCACAGAGAAACATATGGATTCACACAGCTGTCTCAGATTGTGCCATTCGGTAACTTCACCCCCTCTAAGTGATCTCCTTAGCATCTCATTGTTCAGACACAACTCAACCCCTTCCTTTACTGAAACATCTCCGGCCCCACAAATAGTAAAAAGCTTATCAAAATTTATTTTAAGCGGAACATCGCTCTCCCATACGTCATGCCAGAACGAGGCTCTATCCCCTGATTTTACCTCAAAACCACAGCTCAGCCTCACCCAATTTCTTATTTTTACCAGACTCTTCCAGAAGTAAGACCCCCCTGACAATCCGCTTGGAGGAACCCCTTTTACATCCTGTATTTCTTCCGTAATATCTCACAACAATATCTAGGATGCCCCCCTTCAAGGCTGTACACCCATTTACACAACAAGGCAATATTCATAGCCCTGATGTCAGTAAGGCCCATGCCCCCCATATTTTTCGGAGCACACAGAGCGTGCCACTTGATCATATGATATTTCTTCTTATCGACCAAACCTTCCCAAAAGAAACGAGACTGAATTGAGTCTATCTCTCTACAAATAGTCTCCGGTAGCCAGAAAACCCCCATAGTGTACATAGGAATGCTACTGAGACAAGCATTAATGAGTGTTAATCTACCCCCATAGGAAAGATAGGGCGGCTTTCCATGAAGCAAGTTTATTTTCGATTTTTGAGACAACCCGCCGGAAGTCAGCTTTCTTAGGTTTGGACGCGGTGATAGGCATACCTAGATAGTTCATCGGCCACACCCCCATTTTGCAGTTGAACATATCCGCGGCCCTTACGGTTTCTTCTTGAGAAAGCCCAACCCCAAATACCTCGCTTTTCTTGGCGAAATTCATCACAATGATTTCGCTTTTGTTACGAATTCAACTATTTTCTTGGCGCATAGTTCTACAAATCATATATCTGCATATCTCCCGAGGTGGATTCTTGCATACAAAGATCATCGATCGTGAGCAATGAGCAAGCAGAACGAAAAATGCATCACCCAGCCAGACAACATAATCTACCAAAATTCAGGCATGAACAAGAGAACGAAACACCAGCAGTTAATAACTGGTGAACTGAGACAAGAGTTTGATCATGGAATTACATTGCCACCCAAATCAAAATTTCCCAAGATTCCATGGTAGACCTCCCCACCACACCAGACATATATCTACATCACCAAATGACCAAATGTAAAAAAAAAAAGGTGCATCAATAGGAGTTTGTCACAAGCTAAACTACCTACCTACACCATCTTACCCCCTTGAAGGCTTGAAGCAATTACACCATTGCTCCAATTGCTGTCCTATTACTTCCCAGTCTCCAGCCCTTATTCCTTCACACCACAGGAGTATACCCCCCACAATGTATTTACCACCATGCCCCCCCTCACTTTCTCCAGTATACCCCCCCAAAACATATTTACCTCCAAGCCCACCTCACCATTTCCGGTATACCGCCCACCCATGACTTGAACAAGAAAAATGAAAGATGGATGCAAGCTACTGCAGTATGGCCTAGTAATCAACGATGCCAATGAAGTTTCTACACCATCATCTCTGCACTTGCTTCGCAAGACGATGGCATACTGCCTTCTACCTTGGATGGGGTTTCTCCAAGAGTGACCTAGTCTGTCGGAGCTGCGGCCTTGGGCCCTGAGGTGAAGGGTATCGGTTCTGTGAGCGCTGCAGCATCTGAACCATGGATGGTGTTTGATAGGAGTAGACAAGTGTAGTACTGTCTGTAGAGTCACCACGAGCTGTAGCTCTCTGCCAAGAATGTGAACTCAGTCCAGACAGCAGATATGCCCTCCCCGAAGCCTCATATCGTTGCCGGCTAGCCATCCTGTCCTGCATCTCCCTTAGCTCTGCATCAAGGGCTATGCACAGGCGGTCCCCACTCTTTCGTGAAAAAGACTCTGAGAGTGTCCTCCGACAATCCTCAAGAATTGCCACTGCATCAGAAAGAGCACCTCTCTCAGCCGCCCTCCTTGCAGCCTCAATAGCTTCAGCAGCACGGACACGGTTTCTCTCACGATCAACTTCCATGCAGACTTGCTCAAATGTAGTTGATTTTGGCCTCAGGATCTTTACCTCATCTGCTTGAATTTTGATGGCTTCACCTGTCACTGGATCTCTATAGGCACATGCAACCTTCAAAAGCATGATCTGTTCATGAGACTGTGGGAAGCTTAGAGATAGTAAAAAGTCCCTCTCCTCATCAGCGTAAAGATGACCAACATCAATTGATCCATTTCGCCCATCTCCAGTCACCTTACTCAAGTAACTACCAGATTTGATGTTACGAAGCTGAACACTAGGATGCATACATTCTATAGTTAGCCGCATATCCTGAACAACAACACTAAGAAGCCCACCAATGCACTGAGCAAATGCATCCTGTATCACACTTTCATCCTCGATAAAGGAAAATGTCCCTCCAGAAGCTTCAGCAATTGAGTGCAAAGCATCTGAATCATGATCTGCTCCAAAACCAAACCCATGGACGGGCACTACACAGATAGTATGACTCAGTATGGAAGATGGAACAAGTGACCTATAATCTGGCCGGGTTCCCCTGACATTTGAGGAAATATTGTATGTGTCTTGACCATCTGACAACAGAATAATGCTGCAGACTGGATTCTTATAACTGCGATCCTCAATAACCTTGGCAGCTTTCTTCAGTGCATCAGCAATGTTTGTGCCACCACTAGCACCAAGTGAGTTGACAGCTTGCAAGGCCTGTTGTCGGCCAGAGTGTGACATCCTTCGGAGATGGAACAGCCTTCTGGCAGTAGATGAGAAAGCAATAACCGATAGGCGATCAGAAGGCCCAAGATGTTGAATAACAAAACCCATAGCTCTCTTTAAGAGAGCTAGTTTAGTGCCTGCCATACTGCCACTAACATCAAGCACGGTAACAAGATCAACAGGAGCACGAGATGTAGGATATCCAATTGAGGTTGCATTGACTGATCTGCCTGTGACCTGCTCAGGGTTAGCACATGGGGCTTTCAGATGGATCAAAACAGCAAAATCATCTTCAGATGATGACTGTGGAATGGCCGAGAATTCAGGATATGTCTTCATCTCCACAGTTCTATTGCATCTAGTATCACAGCTGTCAGAAGCCTCCATCTGTTGCAAAGGCTCATCATCATTGAAGTCTACTGGGTCAGAAGTATGGGAACCAAGAGCTTCTCGTTGGCGACTTGGAACCTGGTGTAGAAGAGCCATGTATGTGTCTTGTTGGGGTAATCGAGCTTGGTTCACATTCAGCCCACTTCGTCCATGAGGAACAATAGAAGATAACGAGCGATTAAAGGGTATATCTTTCCACTTTGCTCTACAAACTGGGCATACATAATTTCCATGTTTCACACTGGAGGAGATGCAGTGGAAGTGAAACATATGAGAGCATTCAGCAGTGAACAGTGCTTGCCCATTGCCTGACTTCATGGGATCGAAACATATCGCACACATTCCCTGTCCAGAGCGAAAATGTATGAGCTTAATTGTGCAACATAATGAACCCTTTCACATCAGAAATATCCAAGTTTTGAAAATATAGACAAATCAAAGTTAGCAAAGGCAGTAATGCAGAAACCACACTAAATAACTTTGCAACGTTTATTCTCATAACTCTTAAGCCTTCACTTCTGACCACAGCAGCCAGCAGGTACATTAAGAACCCCCCCTAGCTAACAACACAGGAATAAATGTCAACCTTGAAGAGGGTAATCCTCGCGAAGTAGTTGGTCAAACAGGCACACTACCAAACCCAATATCTCGCAAAGTCAGAACTACTATTAAACAGAAGGTGTGAACTCATGAACAAAAGGCATCAATGAACACCACATGAAAAAAACAGTATTGTATCAGAAAACATCCCAAATTGGACCATTCAAAGATATCACGCACATGCCATGCCAACTATATTCATGTAATTTAAAAAAGAGCACTGATAAGCTCTAATACAGGGCTGGTGATGGATGACAGCTCGAGCTGGAAATCTTGACTTTAAAAAGATTAATTTATCTTAATGGTAAGACTTACTAAGAAAGAGGAGAAAACGATGCTACACGTGAACACATGGGAAGTTGCTGAGGAAAGAAGCCAACTTTCCCTTTCGAGGAGGAGCACGTAGAGACGGTAGAAAAGAAGATTGCCTTCAGATATGAATGCATCTCACTCAGAAAAATAAGCAAGTGGAATTGATCCATACAAGAGAGCTTTATACGATACCCCGAAACAAAACTAGCAAACTGAGCGCTGCCCGAAGTTCGTAAGAATCTCTGGAGAGTGGAGACGTGCAAATTGGAGAAAAAAGAGACGAACTGGAAATTTGGCTACTCTGAAGAAAAGGAAATTTACTCTGGATCCAGTAGAGCTCAAAATAAGCTGAAAAACACAGAATGTTATGAGATAGTATCATGTTGGAACAGGATATGAACAATAGAGGAACATCGTGTTGCCAATGACGGATGCATATCTGTCTCTTGGATATTCCCTTTGAATAACATGGAAAAGAAAATCTTCACACAAAATGTTTTTTTATCAGAGGAAGGAGGACTCGTGTTTCCTCAGGAACAGCATAAGATGATTTCAACTGCAGACAAAATAATAAAGGAAATGACAAATCCAAACTAGCAGAGGCAGAGCTCAAGACAAAAACATGGTGTTAAAAACAGATGGATACAAAAAAAAAAATGCTACCACAAGCAAGGAAAACCTAAACGAAGCGGCCATCACTGCAACCAAAAACTGCCGGCTAGGAGAACCACATCTGACATCTGGGTCTAAATCGTTCACCGGTGAAGCCACATTGCTCCAAATCCGCGCCAAACACCGAGTCCCCGACCAAGAATCCCAGAGGAAACCCAATCTGCGCCACATTTGACATCTAGACTCCCCTTGCCACCGGGGAAGACATCCAAGCACAAATCTTGACTCAAAATGATGCATGGAGGTTCGTCGGAGAAGGAGAGGAGGAGGAAAATGAGGCTCACTTTGGAGGATTTAGTCCCGGACTTGGACCTCCGGAGCCGGCCGGCCTCCGCCATCGCCGCCACCGGCGTGTTCGGTGCTGACACATGCGCCAGCGCCGCCGCTGAATCCTGGGAAAGCGCATCCGACGCACGGCGCTCGCTATCGTCGTCCTCCCGGTCGCCGGAGACGGCGGGGAGGTGCACGCAGAGGCCGGCGCCCAGCGCCTTCTTAGCCTTCCTCCACATCCCCTCCATTGCTCCCAGCACGCCACACCCCGCGCACGGCGCACCGTGACCGCAGATTCGTCCCTCCCTAGCTCCGGAGCTACTCGCGAGTCGCAGCACGCACACGGCCCCTTCTTTCAACCCGCTACGAGAAGAGGAGGACGAATGGTGCGGTTTTGACGAGGCGGGGGAACCGCCATTGGAGAGCGGCGGCGTGGCGGTGCTGCCGCTTTTGGTTTGACCTGTGCGAGAGAGAGACAGGGGAGGCAGCCAGCCAGCCAGGCAGCTGGCAAGGGGAGAGGGGAGGTGGGAGGTGACTGGGGTCTTGGGAGTGGTGGAGGCTGGACGATAAGTGGAGAAGGGGGGTTTTGACCCTGCGTCTGCGTGGTGGCGGTGCGGTGGGCGAAGTTCAAAAACGGGATGGGTTTTTACGGGAAATAAGTGCAGGTTTGCTACATATTTAGCTTTGAGATTTATTCATTTTTTAGTCAAAAATAAAACTAAATAAAAATCTGAACTAAGCACTCTCAGTCTGCAAATAAGGGTGGTTTCATGAACTAAAATTTAGTCCGTATCATATCGGATGTTTGGACATCAATTTAAAGCACTAAACGTGAACTAATTATAAAAATAATTATAGAATCGGAGGATAATCCGCGAAACGAATTTATTAAGCCTAATTAATATATAATTAGAAAATGTTTACTGTAGCACCGCATTGTCAAATCATGATATAATTACACTTATTAGATTCGTCTCACGAATAATCCACCTGGTTTTGTAAATAGTCTATATTTACTGCTCCAAAATAGTATCTAAATTTTCGGTCTGACAGAAATTAAAATTTAGTCCTGATATCCAAACATCATCTAATTCGAATCTAGAGATATGTCAAACAATGTGATAACAATTACTATCAGTGAGATGTCTTATTAATCAGGGAACTGAGTTAATGCAATAAGAAATTTTTTTATTAGTTTTAGATTTTTTAAAAAAAAATATTTGAATTTATTTGGATTGATGCCATTAAAATTTTATGACGGAAGAATTCCGAAATCAAATTGTTTTCGTTTTTGTGCGGGGAGGGCGTTGGTCTCGTCGCACCGGTTGTTGGGCGCCGATTCCGGTCAAAATAGCAATGCAATGGTGGCAGACGATTTGGGGCTTTTTGCCGCTTTTGGGCATTTGCCCATCACGCCCTGTTAAAATGTTAAAAACATTAATAAATCTGTTCGGTTTCTGTGTTGCTCGTGTTGATTCAAAACCAATGTATTTCTAGGTTTTTTACAAGTCAAACTATTGTACATTTGATTAAGTTCATAATATAGAACATTAACATGTACGCAAGCTCTCTCCGTATATTATCAGATTAAATGTTTGATACCGTTATTATTATTTTTCTATAAATTTTTATTGAATTTAAAACAAATTAACTTGAAACTGAATAAAATACACTTATTATGATGTGGTAAGTAACATTGGTCGGTCAAATTGCTGTGATTTTAATGTTCTGCAAGTACCAGACATGTGTTGACCACTGTTTTGTCATAATGTATTTACTTTTCATTGTTTAAGAAGTAAAGTTTGATCTCTTATTTGTTTAATATGAATCACTGTTCGGAAGAGTATTGCTAATTGCTACAATTCTTATCGTAGATTTTGTTAAACTTAACTAACGATTGAAATTTATCTGACACGTAAAAAAATATTAGTCTGGTGCAATGGCATTTAAGGCGGTATAGCTTGGTCGGTTTGACCAAAACCATTACGAGATTGGAATGTTGGCTGTTCGACTTGGCGGATGGGCTGACTTTATTACGTATTATCTCAATTGCTTTTGGCTTCACGCTCGCTCACCTCGAGAAATATATTATGGTATTTTCATATTTTTTTTAATATGCATGTGTAAAAGCGAGGCTCATAATATAATCGGCTACTGGTTTGCAGCCAGTCTTTTTAGCTTATTCGTACAACAGTTGGCTCTTCAACAATAATATATGATTAACTTGTTTCTCTCACAGAATTTTTGTCCTTGTGTCTAAGCTGCCTACAAGCTTACAGTCCGATTTTCCCTCTTTCTTCTCCACCTCAACATTCAGTCTGCTTATAGCTTGTCTGGTATTATACTTACCTAAACCTAAAAACTCTTATGGTCTTGAACGGAGGAAATAATTTATTTTTAGACTCTACGTATATTGTTTTTTATAATTTGTAACTAACATCTAGATATTCTGAAAAAAAATCGGATTCTAGTTGCAATTTTTATAAACTGTTACGCCCACTTACCCTGTACCCCAGGCGCACAGGAGGAACCCTAACACTGAAATTAGCCATTTTGTTTAACTTAACCTTTCGGCCATCACCTGACGGCTCACACCCCCATCTCCCCCACCCCACGGCTCCGGCGACCAGCGGCGGCGACGGCAGATTTCTTTAGCGATTTCGGCCATGTCGACATATCGTGAGCTCGATACGACGCGACGCGACGTGATCGCCAAAAGCGACCTGCCTGCATATACAAGCTGCACTGGCCGAGGCCGAGCTCCTGCCGCAGCTGGGAGATGCAAAAGTGTGCGATCTCTGCCGTGATAAACGCTGCGAGAATCATCATGGCTTAAGGGTGTAGATTAATGGGTGGCTACCTCTCTACCGGCTAAGCTACCCTAGCTGCCCTTTTTGATGCTGCTCAGGTAGCACGTAGCAGTAGGACAGTACGAGTAGTGATGCTTTCTGCCCATAAAGCGGCATGGACTTTATCTATTATGTCAGACGGGATGATACTGATACACATACACTGTCTTTGTTAAGTTTACGAGACTGTAGAAAAGTCGCATTATGCCCCGGCCTGGAAGTTTAACGTGGTTTGCTAACAAAGCTGATCATTTGACATCAAAAAAGAGAGATGAGCGCCGCTTTGCACGATCGTTTTGAGTTTGACCGACCGATCGAGTGTTTTGGTCTAGCTAGGCGCAGCTCTCGGGACACCATGTTTTGACCTGCTTGTTGAATTGCCGCGACTAAAACGATAAACACGAAGAACACTACGCGTAGTGAGAAACACGATTGGTTCGTTTACTAATCGCTGGAATTGGAGGGAGCTTCCGTATGCATTTGCTAAACTATGGTTTGACCGTCTTATTCTGAGGTAAAAGGAAGGCCGTTGATTCGTATGAAAAAAAGGAGGATGGATGCAATTTAAGGATAAAACGATTGGATACACTATTATAAAATTGATAAACGGTTTAAAACATTTATATGTTTTCATATAAAATATTTTTAAAATGTGTCCATAGTAACTGTAATGAAATGATATTTTTAAGCGGCCTCCAGCATTGCATTTGCGCGAGAAGGAATAGAGCACGAACTGTCATCAGCGCAAACTACTACACTTTCGAGCGTAATAAAATGGTTAACGATCGATTCTGCTCTGCCTACTGCTCACTTCAGGTGAAGTACGTACGAATATCGATCGGAACACAAGGATTTCCAAGTGTTCTCCCAGAAATTTCGATGAGATTAAGCAATCTTGCAGAAGTGAAATCGATCAGCTTCTTTCCCCTGGCCGCGATCTCATCAATAGGCCGGACCGCCGGAGCAAAACCGGGGGGATCGACCATCCCGGCACTCCGATCCGGCAGCTGCAATGCTGCATCATGGTCTCTCGGAGCCACGGCAAGAACTCGTTACAAAAGCTGGGAGGAGGAATTATTACACATCGAAAGCTAACATAAGCCTATCTACATGCATGCATGCAGATCGAGGCGGCACGTACGCATGGTCGCATGCATACGTAGACGGACGCCACGCGATTGCATCGACGAGGGCAGAGCGGCGGCGGCGGCTGCAGCGCGCGCCCCGCGGGCTGACGCCGTTCTCGGTCCGCCGGTGCGGTTGCTTGCGGGAGGAGGCTGTCGGCATGCGCGCGCAGCCGTTGCGGACGAAGCGGGAGTGCTCGCCGGCGCCCCCCGGCCACGACGCGAGGAAGCTAGCCATGCGTGTGCGAGAGCGCAAAAGGCCCTCGCTTTTGTGTTGACTTTATCCTCGAAAAGCCTGGGATCCCCCCCCCCCCCCCCCCCCCGGCGGGCCACGCTTTATATGTATCCACGCATGCATGGATGCATGGGTGTGGATCGATGGCGCCACACCTCTCTCGTCTCCGTTGGCTACCTGCCGCTCAAACGCCATCTTATTACATTCTTACTGTATTGATACAGCATACAGCAAAGTCCTTCACCTTTAGCACAGCTCATCCATTTTTTTCCCGATATAAACAATAGTAACAGTCTAAAATCCTAGCCTTAAGATTCTAGGACTATAAACACAGACATAAAAGAGGCACTGTAACAAATGATTTTTTTCCCGACAAACACACATACCAGTACTCAATAATACTGCATACAATAATGTTGCAGAGCACGGTAGCACACTGCAAGCAAGGCGGGATTCATTTTTTACAGGCAGGCAGGCAGCAGCATGACTGGCCAGCTGGTACTCCTATCCATCGCAGCAGTGTACTGTGAGGTGTGTGTGTCCTTCAGGCAAAAGCTCCGGGTGGGGGCGGAGAGCTCGCTCGTTCGTTCGGTTGCCTGATCGGCTCTCCGCTGACACGCGCGCATGTGGATTCCGCGGTGGACCGACGCGTTCACGTGCTAACTTGCACGCACACACCACGCACGTACGCGCCGCGTCGCTTCTGCCCATCCACGGCAAGAACATCTATCACGGACACCACCTGCGTGCAGTGGTCCACCCGCCAATTGCGTATCGCCGTAAGCTGTAATACAAGTCTGTAACTGTAACAACCGGTATCCAGTACCACCAGTCCGACCTTAGCGAGTTAGCGTGCCAACTGCCAAAGTGCAAGTGCCCCTGTCTCTCGCTCGCTAGGGATGGAGAATGGGAGAGGCAGCCGGCAGCGGAGTACTGTGAATCTGTGACGACGAAAGGACAGCAGAGCAGGTGATGGCGAGAGGACTCGGAGTCGGACGGAGCAGCTCGGCTTATCTATCCACGCACGCACGCACGCTAGCTAGCGGAAAAGGACTCGTCTTTCGCCTTTCGGTAAAGCGGCAGGCGGCAGGGGGGAGGGGGGGCTGACCTTTTTACCACGGCGCCGGCGGTGAAGGGAAAAGGACCTCGCCAATTTGATGGAGCTCACGTACGTTTGACGTTTCCCCGTCAATTTCGTGCAAGCTTTGTCCCACGTCACGTACTACGGTACTGGAGTCACCGATGATATTTTGGTAAGGTCAAGATGTGTGGGATGTGTAATTTACCGTTTGTTTTTTTGTTGAAGGAGCTTACGGAGTCTTCAAATATTGATGTGATCGTGGTGGATAATTTATGGAAATGTTTGGATCGTTACCAAGCCACTAAAAATTGTTAGGGTTAGTTTTGGTATCAAACCAACACACCGCAAGGGCATGCTTGGTTATACTTGCGGTAACTGTAGAAAAATTTGATTTTTAAAACCTAATTTTGAATATTATGTTAGTGTTTTCCTTTTTTTCTTTTTTTCGGACAGTTACAGATACATATATATATAATGTGAAACTAAAAAAATTATCATTACAAAAAAATAGTTACATGTTTTTGCGACAAACAATGTTGTCATCAATGTCAAGTTCGTCATGTTTTTTGGAGGCGGAAGTATCCTGTGCACATCGACTAGCCGTGCACATGGTGCACATGTGAGATCTCCACCTTCAATCTGTAATTCAATGGACAACAGCTTCGCTGGGGGTTATCGCAAATGTAGCAAGGAACGAAATGGAAGAGGTGGGAGGTGTTTTCTGCTAAATGATCTAGTGGAGCTGCTATCCATTGGATTACAGATTGAAGGTGAAGATCTCACATGAGTACCATGTGCACGACCACGGCCAGCCGATGTGCACAGTATACTTCTCCTTTTTGGAGAAAGGTACCTAGCGTTGCTTTCTGCCTGACCAGTGGAGCTCGGCAACTGGAAGGCAACTTATGGATATGAGGATATTCTTCAGATACCTAAGGCTTTAGGCCCACAAATCATATAAAATTGCATATTATTTTGCCCCACGTGTGTATACATGGATTAAGCCCATCAAGCCACTGCGCCGTTCGGAATTTTTTATTTTTAAATTTGTGTCTTTTCAAACTACGTAAAATAACCCGATTTATAAATTTGTAGAAATAGTCGTACAAACGCTGGTGTTTAAAAACTGCACCCTCCGATTATAAACTTACACGGATGTACTACTCTATCAATGGGCTCTGGAGGCGTTTGGTCGAGTGTAAAATTTTGAAACTGGGATTATTTCTGTAAATTTTAAAAAATATATTAAAAAACAAAAATGATTCCACAGTTCGCATTGTTTGCGTTCAAATGAGATCCCTATGGTAGGTGTCACACTTACTCTTTTGCACAATCAGATTTTGATTGGACGAGTACCGAAATGAGTCTTCGGAGGCAGCACGGGAGAAGCTCTGCACCATCGGATGAGGACGACACAGATCACTGTAGAGGACATTTGGAGGTGCGCGACGGCAGCCTGCGTTTTGCGAGAAGGTCTAAATATGAGTTAATTATAAAATTAATTGTATAATCCTTAAGCTAATTCACGAGACAAGCACATTTTTATTATAGCATAACATTGTCAAATTATAAACTAATCACGTTTAATAGATCAGTCTCATAAATTAAGCTAATTATTTTACAATTAGTTTTTTAATTAGCTAACATTTATCCTACTTATTAACATTCAAATATACAGTACGACGAGGCTTAATTTGTCAATTCATCGCGAACCCTTTCGTCATTCTTCGTCTGCTACATCCTCTCCGCTGCAGCCATCGCCGGGCGCAGCCAATGCCCAAGAGGGAGAGGGAGTACAGCAAGATGATCGGCGACGCCTGGAACCCGCTCCGCGAGGATGACATTCGTAGCACCGGCGAACCTTGACGACGATCAATCTCCTCTTGAGTCTTGATGCATCGTCATTGCCGCGTTACTACAGGGGCAGTGCAAAGGACAAGATTCGATGCAGGAATCCGAGAGGCTCATGCTTACGCTGTCAACAATGGCTCGATCTACTGTTTTTTATAAGTTTACATCAAATTTGCAACTGAATTAAAGGCTCTCTTTCAGTGGAAAGTTTCATTTCATTATTTTTTAGGCTAACCAGTGTAATTAAATTCAACTAGCTCTCAAGAAATATCCTCTCTAATGAAAGGATTTGGCTCTCAGTGGACGTTTCATTTTGTTTCATCCGTTTTGGAAACGAGTAGCACCATGTTATGGTGATGACACTACTTTCTTCTGTTCCCTCATTAATTGAATGTCATGTTAGCAAAAAATCTGATGTGGCATAGTAATTAATATCATGAAATACTCCATGAAACTCCACTGTAAATAGCCTTATACCCCACAAAATATTAAATGGTTTTTAGCCGAATATATAAATGGTTTTTTAACAGATAAAAATATTAAATTAATATAAACGATAAAAAATAATTGTGTTAAAGTTTTAAATCGCCTTTAATTGCCGCACCACGCGAGCTCACGTAGGATTCAATTATTTGTCATTTTAACTAGTGTCATTTAATTATTATTTGTCATTTTTAACTGAGTATCATTTAATTATTTACCACTCTACCCAAATCTATTATAGTGAATTAGAATGATAAATAATTAAACGTACTCATTAAGAGTATCTTCATTGTACTTACTATCCCTAAAATAACAAGTATGATCTAAAAAATATCACTGTAATTGTTACTTAACTTGTTATTATATATGACTTTCTATTTTTTATCTACACTTGCTACATCTAGCAAGCTAATCAAACTTATTATTTTATTAAGTGTTAAGTTTATTTAATTGTTTTTATTTTCTTTATATAATATATATATATATAAATTGATAAAATATAAGTACATTCAAATAGTAAGTCATATTAGCAATTATATTGAAATGAATAGCAAAATAGAAAAAATAGAATGTTAATTTGAATAGAAATATTTATTATTATAAAGAATAATAGGTTAAAATAATAATTAAAACGAAAATACTCTCAGATCAAATCGTTAAAGCGAGGGTGGCTTCCCACTACCAGCCCCTCCTCTTCTCCCTCGCCACCACCTCCTCCTCGCAAGTCCCAACCCCTGGTTCCCACGAAAGCCCTAGCCACTTCGCCCCCGCCGCCGACGCCGCCGACGAAATGGACGAAGACGCCATCACGGCGCTCATGGACATCGACGACTCCCCCCGCAGCACCGCCGCCGGCGCCGTCTTCCTCGACGACGAGGAGGACGCCGAGGTCTTCCCCGGCCACCGCACGGCCCGCGGTGGCAACGGCACGCGCGTCCCACTCCACTTCACCGGCTTCTACAACTCCTTCGACGGCGCCGACTTCGACGACACCGACCTCGCCTGAGGCGCCCTTCTGCCCTGGTAATGGGAGGTGCTTTGTGGGCTCTTTAGGAAGTTTGTGAGGATGTTCTGTTGATATGGCAATGTAGATCGTCGGTTGAACTCCTTTGATGCATCTCGAGACGATTTGGGATTAATCTACTATCTTTCCTCTGCGTTGTTCTTAGATCTCAATGCCTGTACTGCTGTGCTGGTTGATTGGTATCATATTTGCAATTTGCTCTTCCATCTCGTTTTGTCTATGGTTGTTTCCGTTGTTTGGATTCAATCCACGCCGTGTTGGAAGCTAGTGGCTGTAACATCGACGCCACATTGATCGATTGGCTTCCATTTCTCCTGTCTTGAGAACATGAATATTTGGAGGTTACAGACGTGGTGTTGGATAATTATCATATCCCCCATAATCAGTAGTAATATTGCACTTGAAACTCCATTAGCATGGAGAATTAGACTTAAATCGTTTTATGGTTGCAACTTATGAACGACACTCTATGATGGATATAAAGTGAGTTTCCTGAATCAACAAAATGTGCTGCACGGATGCAGCATAGCTTCTACTTGTGTGTATTTTAGAACACACTTGCAAAGCCAAAGCCAGTGTTCGGTTGAAATGTGGTAGATTTGGTGATGATTCGTCCCAATTTTATAGGGAAAAATTGATTATATGTCCCAAAATTGAAAGATCTTTGATAATATGTTCAAAGTTGAAAATTCTTTGATCATATGTCCTAATCAGTGCATTTTGTTTACTTGATTAGAACGTATAATCAAAGATTTTTTAACTTTACATATGATCAAAAACCTTTCAACTTCGGTACATATAATCAAATCCCCCATTTTATAGTTGTTATCAACTTTTAACTGTTTGGTTTCAGTGATTATTTGAGCTTTACACTTGAAGGTCGGATATCCTTAGTCCCTAGGGTATATTACTTGGATCAATGTCCTCAAATTTGGTTTCAGTCACAAATTTCGTCGGAGTAGTGAAAAGCTTCAGAAAGAGAGAAAGAAAGCTTTTGTGAGAGTGATGGGTTATTTCTATGCCTAATGGGCCATTTTCACGTCGGGCTAGGCCGAGCACGCTGGGCCAGGGCGACGTGAATTTTGTGGAGCCATTTTTCTCTTCGAGCGTGTCAGGCTGCCGGGGCGCCCGGCCCGGCGCGGCCTGGGTATCGTACTGTGTCACGCTGCTCTCGTGGTGACTGGTGACGAGCCGAGCACGGACAATCCGCACCGTCCCGCCTGCTGCGCCGGCCGGCCCGCACGGGTGGGCGGGGGACCTTATGTGCCGTCGCCGCACGGGATCCCGGCGTGGCGTGGTGTGGCGGGCGGTCTATGGCCTGGTCATACCGTGGGGCCCGTGCGGCGCCACGTCATCGATGCAGCGGATAGGGACGGAGATCCCGTAGGCTATGACTTTGGGCCCGAGCCATTTTGACCGCTTCACCCTTTGCCTTTGGTGGTGCGCTGTGTGTCGTGTGTGGGTCTCGTTCTTCTCGTGACAAATTTGGTGGTGCTGCTTTCATCTTACCGTACATAGATACCTATCAGTTTTGATTTTTTTTAATAGTATCTAAAAAAAATTGTATAGCAACATAAAAAATGTGTAAAAATAGCATCCGATCACGTAGCAACCAATTGACACGTGGTCGGCCGACAAACGCCTAGAACGCCTCGTGCCTTGCCCCCTTGCCTCTCGCGTATGCATATTATGTCAGGAAATCTTAGCATTAATCAATTTATATGTTTATTATAAGAAACTTCACACCAAGAGAATAATAAAAAGTCACTTGTTTTCACGGAGAAAAATATCTACAACCTTCACTGTCCCCGAATCCAAATGATATACACATGCTGGATAAAAAACAATACAATATTGCAAACACTTATTATAACCACGAAGAGATAGAGATTCGTCTGCCCAGGCGTGTGGTCGTGTGGATTGTGACACAGGAAAGCCACAACTCCAACTGCCATCTATTGGAGCCTTCTCCCAACACACAGAAATACGTTAGAAATAGAATTAGTGTTTGGTTTTGAAATAGTACGGAATGTGACAGTTTCATTTCAGTTTTTCATTTCAGTTTTTTATTTCAGTTTTTTAGATGAGATTGCTTTGTTTCTTGATTGGTTACGAGAAACGATGATGTCTTAGTTTATTGTTTGATCGGTGGAGCCCACTGAAATCCCTCGAAAGAGATAATATAATAAAGAACCCAAAGTACACGGTATCCTACTGCAAGAGTGGTCTTAAGAATCCAAAAGAGGTTGCTCGGAAGAGATAGATGTATTGTAACGCCCCGCCCCGTACGGACTTTGCCGTACCGAGACGAGGGGCTACGTTTTGAATTGAATCAATGTCAAACCTGGCATTTCATCAATCCAACGGTAGACCATCGCAAACCTACATAGATAATTACATAATATTCTGTACAAAAGCCGTAAGAGGCATACCTCGCGGCAGATAAATATTACAAAAGAGCAACGGAAGAAAACATACATTTGTACAAACAACTATCCTTAGATCTACTTGGGGACTAGGCCCGAAACCCTACTCTTCTAGAAACTCCTCAACATTGAACCCTTAATTCTTCTGAAATAGAAAGACTCCTCATTTCCTTGATCTTCAATAACTGGGGGAGCAAGGGGGGTGAGTACAAATGTACTCAGCAAGTCTTGGAAAAGATTATAGATGAGTTGGAACAAGGGCGGCTAAGGCTTATAAAGAAATGCAAGTTTTAAAATACTAAGTGTACCATTCCCAATGGTAGAGATCTCAACCTCCACCTAAGCCCAAGTGATAAAAATTAATCTTCAAAAACTTGGGGCGAACCCCTAATTCAACCTCTTCCAAACTCTCCACATTAGTCCTTTAACTTTCCTCATCAATTCACAAGTCACATTCTCAATGTGGGATTGCTTTGCAACAAATCCCTAATGAAACCATCAACTCACCACATTACCACTTTCAGTTATGTTCACTTTAACCTGGTACTAGTCTACCCCTCCATCGGGTAGATTTTTCCCTTTACCAAAACATATTTCATCTCTCAACCTAGGGTTAAAGCTCACCCTCTCTCTATGAAGCCATACGACTTCCCGAGCTACACAAGCTCGTTCCTAGCCACTAAGGCTAGCCGTACACCACGAAGGCGTACTCTGGTAACGCTTCCCATCCCACAACTCATTTTATTGCTTAAAACCAAAGTCAAAGACTACGCATGGGCAACTATCATGGCACTTGCCCATGACCGTGGGCACGGCTGTTCGAACAGTTTATACTTCAGCTGAAGGTGTACACTTTTCCCTTACGTCGCGATCTTACTCCTTAACCGGCCAAGTCAAGGAGGTTCGCTACAAGGTCTTTCCAAAGCAAACCCAAGAAAGCGTTCTGCTGACAACTGAACGGGCCAGACCCGGACATCTCGTCAACGAGTGCTGACCAAGGAACATCAGGTAGCCCTCGGACCCCCTTCCCACTGAAATCCCTGGGGTTTTCCTAACTCAACACAAACCCATATACTCAGATGCCCCTTCTCGGGTCTTTTTCCACTCTGCATACCCTGGGATTTCACGTTCGTTGACAGCAAGCGATCCCAAGCCCACTAAGTACTTAACCAGGGACACCCCATAATGTCCGTAAGGCTGCACGTTGTTGTGCATGACGTTTCTCCCAAGGAATCGGTCCTTATGGGCCAAGCGAAGTCAAACCACCAAGGTGTTGACATCTCATGGCAATTTTTACCCAAAACACTCCTTTTTCATTTGCTTTTAACACAACCAGTACTTGGTACCATTTTCAAAACATTCTTTCAAAACCCATTTCATCCCACACGATTCATTCATTTCAATGATTGCATTTGATATGAAATAAAAGATAAAAAGATGATTGAGTATAACCCACATCATAATACTAGGAAGGGGTTATACCAATCTTTGTGGTTACAAGGGTTTACAAGATTATCAACATTCAAAGGAAGGCTAGTGTGACAAGTTTAGGTTTTAGTTGACGTAATCGCGCTTGGCGATCGTCAATAATATTGAGTGTATGTGTGCGTGTGTCCTAAACATGCACTTGTACATAAATAATTTAGCAATCATAGGAGCAAGCATGATCAAAGGAAGACTTGCCTTAATCCGAAAAGTACTCACAAGCTTCAAGGCCGAGAATCTGCGACTCTTTAGACTTGACAACTACAGAACAATTAACAATATATAAATAAAAACATTTTTAATAATACTAAATGAAAGTTTAGAATTTTATAGACTTATAAAATTTGAACGGAGCTAATCGGAGCTAAACGGAGTTAAAATTAAAATGAGTTTTAATAAAATTATTTGAATTTTTTTTTCTAAAGATTACTGTTTATCACTGTAGCCAGAGTATATAAAAAATACAATATTTATTATTATTATTATTTAATTATCCTATTATTATAATTACTATTTAATTAATTAAATTATTATTACCATTATTATTTTATTTAGGAAATAAATAAATTAAACAAATCTTAATGGGCATGTGCGGTCGATCAAATATATATATATATATATATTGTAAAATAATATTTATTTATTTATTTATTTTATTATTATAAAAATATTTATTTATTTATTTCAGAAAATAAATAAATAAATAAGAAATGTTACTATGCAAATGGGCCGGCCGAGCCAGCCCAAAACAAATGAGCGGCCAGGGGCATGTGATGCAACGCATGCACGCAGCAGTGCGTGCGGGCGCACGCACGCGGCGGCAGCGGCGGCATCCAGTGCTGACGAGCGGGCCCATGCAGCAGGTGTGGCATCAGCGGTCAGCTGACAGCAGCAGGTTCAGATCTGACGCGTGGGACCCAGCTGGCAGTGAAACAAAGAAAAACAGAACCAGTGGCTGGAGGTTGAAGATGACTACGGACGGCCGAAATTTCTCCAAGGCATAACTCTTTCATACTAACTCCGATTGACCCCAAATTTTAACCGTAGGTTCTACGCACTATGATTAACATTATCTACGGTTGGATTTCCAATTAGAGCTACGGTTTATCCATAATTAAGAAGGGGGTAAAACTCTAGGTGGATGGCATATGTGATGATGTAGGCTCTCCGGTAATCAACTATAGACTTTTCA
This sequence comes from Zizania palustris, assembly GCA_019279435.1. NCBI lineage: Eukaryota > Viridiplantae > Streptophyta > Magnoliopsida > Poales > Poaceae > Zizania > Zizania palustris. The sequence goes on from JAAALK010000283.1 coordinate 35,210,219, forward strand.
CAGGATTAAGGATGCTAGAAAGTGATCTGTGTTGTTGGATCGAGCTATGGGTGTCTGAAAAAGGCTAGCAACGAGCGTCATTTTTTGAAAAACAAGGCTACTCGTCGCCGACGAACTATGGCCGACGATAAAACAAGCGAGCTATGATAACATGACCTACTACATGCTAGGGAGATACTACAGAAAATAATTTGAGAATGGAGGTACCTCGGGTGAGATCAAAGCGGTTGGCGTCGATTTGGGGATTCCGGCGAGGGCTCAAATCCGACTCGATTTTCTGCAGAAATGGCACCAGGGAAGCTTCTAGGTCACGTTCCCATGGCTTGGTTGCGAAAAGGAGCAAAGGAGAGGGAGGAGTGAGGCATACCGAACTCGAGCAGAGAAGGAAATCCGGCGAGGCACTGCGAACTCGGGAGTTCTCTGGTGGAGATGAGGAGCAACTGGAGTGCTTGCACGCGGTGGGAGAGAGACGAACCTTTGTATACAAGAGAGGAAGCGGCGTGGCGATGAAGCAGGGCACAAGCTCCTGCATGGCCGACGCGATGGAGAGCGGTGCTGCGGTCTAGACGCGTGTGACGATGAAAACAGTAGCACAACGAGCTGCTGGCGACAGGTGGGCTGAGGCGTGGACATTTGCTGCTTCTGTGGCATTTGTTTAGCTGTTGCATGGCTACCAGGTGAGAAGAGCGGTGAAACAATGGGCGGTGAAAACAGGTTGTGACATGTATCCCAACCTCTACTGCTCTCGCGTAAAGCCTTTTTTTACGTGACATGAAAAAGTGACTACGAATTCCCCTTTTTATTTGTGAATCCCTGTTTATATCCTTTGAACGCACGTCCGTAAGTAGCGATCAAGGAAATCGATCAAACGATCCCAATACCGTGAAAGAGAAACTTTCCAGATCCAGAAAAGCTTATCATAAAGGGCTTCAACAAGGGTTTTTATTCGTTTCATAAAGGGCTTCGATAGGGGGTTTTATTCGTTTCATAAAGAACTTCGACAAGGGATTTTATTTGTTATATGTGGCTCAATTTGCCATTCTTTCTTTCTTTTTTTTCATTTTCTTCTCCAATGATCTCTAGCCTCTAGCCATATGTGCCAACCTCTAGCCATAACATCTTGACCCTAACCTCTAGCGTCTCTGACCACCCCTTTCCACAATCCCACCCCTAGCCTTTGACATCTCCACCCTGCCCCGCCCCTAATCGCTCCATCCTACCTCAAGCACCATTGCTCGTGATGTGACACCCCGCCCCACCTGGTGCCTATGCTTTACTGTATGACGCACACCGCTATGGCTGAGGAGGGGAATCGAGGGGACATCACATGCGAAAAATTTCTATCATTGTCATCATGTGCATGTTTCGAACAAACGAAGCTCTCATGAGTAAAAAGTGGGATAACTTCGTCCCACGTGAAAAGATAAATGGAATTATCACACTTATTACAGTATATTCTCAAATATTTTTAGTGGAATATCCTTATCCCACTGCTCCCCTAAACCAAACATCATTAAAAATGAGTTTCGTGCTGTCCAATTCAACCTCTCTTTGTACTTGAACCAAAACACAACCCTATGTATTTGATAATTTAGTCGGAGAATAGCTTAGAAAGACATGGTTTTATTTTGTTTTTTTGGATAAAATGAATCTATTCTAGTTTCCAAGTAATAGCTTGATTCTATCCTGATTTTTAGAGATGAGAAAAATCCATCCACTTTAAGATTTTGATATGACCGCGTCTATTAATTTTATTTTATGGAATGAACTTATATGTTTCTATAAAACCATTATAACACATTTTATTTGTAAAAAACAAGCATTTAAAAAAAAGAATAAATAATTACCTCACCTCAGCTGACAGAACCCCCTTGATTACTCGTACTCCTAACTGCAAGCTACCACACTCTTCCGTTCCGGTCTCACTCCTCTCCTCTCCTCTCTCTCCTCGAGAGCGGCCACAGCTCATGGCCTCGAGCTCAAGCCCGGACGCCATGGGCAAGGACCCTCCCGGCGGCGGCCTCTCCATCGCCGTCGAGCACAACCCGCCGGAGTCGCGCCTGCTCCAGCTCGGTGTCAAGTCCTGGCCCAAGTGAGTACGTCGTCGGCCTGCCGCTTGATCGCCGCTAGCTAGCCGCTACCCATTTCTCGTTCCTCCTTTGGTTTCATTTCACGGCGTGCGCGCGCGCGCGCGCGGCGTCGTCTCTAAAGCGGGTCAGCGTGGTGCGCAGGTGGGGTTGCCCGCCGGGGAGGTTCCCAGTGAAGTTCGACGCGAGGGAGACGTGCTACCTGCTCAAGGGCAAGGTGAGGGCGCACATCAAGGGCTCGTCGGAGTGCGTGGAGTTCGGCGCCGGCGACCTCGTCGTCTTCCCCAAGGGCCTGAGCTGCACCTGGGACGTCGTCGCCGCCATCGACAAGTACTACAACTTCGACTCGTCCTGACTCCGGCTCCGTCGATCGCCGGCGCCGCCCATTCCGGTGACTGATTAATTCCCTTCCCGATTAGTCCGGCGACTAATTAATACCGCATCATTATGCAGCTAATTTGCTAGATAATCCAACATCTAATGCCTTTAATTTGTGCTTGTAAAAAAAATATATGGTGTGAGGGAGCATCTAGCCCCCGTGTAGGCTAGTAGTTATTCAGGAGCCCCCAAAACCGGTCAATGCAGGTGTTGTTCAAAGTATCCGTATGTTATTCCTCCCAGTGCAGTAATCCACTTTGAATGCTCTCTTTGACCGGCGCCACTACACGACTACACTGCCTTTTGTTTTTATTTTCCTCGCCTTTTTACATACACTATTTGATTTTCCGTTTTTGGGGCGACGTAGTGGAACTAGTTTATTCCGTAGTAAGATTTTAAAAGCGAGCACTCTAATATCTTGTTCTTGTACGACTGAAAATTGACCACCGGTGAGAATGATGTTTTGCACGCTGGTCATGGACTTGATTGATTGCTTCTACTTTTTCTTCAATCTTCTACAATTCATCGATCTATTGCAAAGAAGATCTGACAGTGAAAAGGGAATGAAATAAACATATTGAAATCATAAAAATATATTTGGAAAAGACGGGTTGTTTAATTGGTAATAACTAAATCTGCTAGAATAATCAACATTAATTACACTTTTGTTTTACAAAAAGGATCCAACAAACTATAATACGCAATGACGTTTTAGACTATACAAATAAATATGTTATAACTTTGACCAAGACATTTGAATTTTTTTACGAAATATTAGAGACTAATTATCTCAGTAAACATTTTCAGAACATACTCCGTGCAGATTAGTAGCCATCAGTGCATTCCGGAGATCAAACACCGATGGGTTAAAGTATCATATATATTGTTGGTAGCGGAAAAACTCATCCAAAAATTGTCATTTTATGTTGCTTTGATGGTATCTAAAAAACAGAGAAAAAATAGAAGAGGAGCCAAATTATAAAGAGCTTAAAAGCATTGCTAGAGCATCTCCAAGAGAAGCTCTATAGAGTTCTCTTCTCTAAATTTTTGGGATTAAAATTAAAAAATCTCCTCCAATAGATACTCTAAATGACTCCCAAAAATAAAGGATCCTCAAAATTAATAATTATATTCCCTACTTGTAGGGAGCATACTCACATATTCTAATTTAGAGACTGTATTGGAGAGAAATATATTTAAACTATTTGTATCCTCAAAAATGAAAATCCCAAAAAATTATATAGGGAATCAATTTTTAAAGTCACTCTTGGAGATGTTCTTAGAGCATCTTCAAGAGATGTCTTAAATTTTATTTCCTAAAATTTGATATAGGGATCGTCCTATTAATGTTAATCTCTAAAAACTAATTTGATTTTCAATAGTTTCCCTATCCCTATTTTTAAATAAAAAATGAGAAATTAATCCTAAATATAGATAACAAGGGATTTAGGAAATGGTTTACGAGGGGATTTGTTTAGAGGTGTTGTTGGAGTCTAATTTTTCATTTAAATTTTAAATTTTAAATTTAGAAATCTATATAAGAGAGATGCTCCTATAACTGACAACCTACAAGTTAGGTCGAAATTAAAAAAACAAACTGCAACAATCCACGTCTTGTTGGCGACATTTTTTGGACTCGGTGTCTCAGTTCATTGCACATAGATCGTTGAATGATGGGTAGAAATAGAATCGGATAATTAGTTATTAATTTGGACCAGAGAAAAAGTTACGGCGATGAGAAATGATCAGCGGTGATACCCTTGTGATTTGCCTGTCAGTCTCTATCTACAGTCTCTCTATTCATTAACACTTCACTGACCTCACATGCACTGTTCACCAGGCAATACTAAATTTTACGATACCATAATTTTCAGTGTTAATTTTAATATCTCTTATACCTCTAAATTTATTGTTGACTATTTTAATGACAAAATTAACCACCACTACAAATATCTGATCGATAAACCAAATTCTCGTACTTTAGATACAATTTTGTCCATGCTCATATTCAGCGTTACTAACAAGCTCATTTTCTATCTTCAATACTTTTAACAACAGAGCTGTGGTCATTCATTATAACGACTACATCCAATATATTAACGATAATGTTTTTGTTGTTAATAATCGTTTCTCTAATAGTGTCGGAGGGGAAAATGGCAACAAATATGTAGTACAAAGGAGAATGAATATACCGAATCCTTGGATGGTAGCAGCTAGCTAGTCTGTTTTGGCTTCACTTTTCGGCTGGTGGTTGGAGCACTAGCTTGAGCTAGCTCGGAAGCGATGCGTTTTTGGAACGTATGGTCCATGGCTCGGCGACTCTGTGGCAGCGGAGGTCTCTGAACTTGCTATCAGCCATGGCCGGCCGGCCGGCTTGCTGCCCTGGGAAGCAGGTGGTGGTCCGGTCTGATCACTTACTCAGCCACCGAAAGCGTGGTTGCAGCATGTGATGGAATGAATATAGGTGCGTTCTTTAGGCATGGATCACTTTGATTCCCCCTTTTGACCGGATAAACACCTTGCACATTTGACAGAACCTGTAGCCTGCTCGTCTTATCGGCAGGAGATATTTCTGTTCCTAATTTTCCTGTGGTTTTGGTTGGGCACTATCGGCAGGATATATGCGTGTGTGTGTGTTGTGTGGATATGGCTAATGGCTGCGAGCTGCATTCGTAGTACGAGCTTCTGTGGCACTGATGTGCCAGGCGCAGACCCTGCAACTGCATTACTCTGGTCTTCATGGCTGCAGCAAGCAGGAGCCGAGCCACTGTTTCTGTGCCTACCTGCCTGTACGCTCGCCAGCTTGATTCCGCTGCGTACCCTTGTCGTCGCCTGCCCTGCCGGCCTGAGCTGAGCCATGTGTGGACTGTGGAGCAATGGCCATGGTTTGCTCCGATGCACAAGGCTACCGTGTTTAGCCACTTGCTTCCGTGCTAAGACTGACTACATTGTTGTGTTTTCTCTCACCTCTTTAAGCGCATCTTGCTGCCTCTGACAAACGAATACCACAACTAGTTTAACGGCTCCTTTGAACAAAGTTTTTTAAAAGAATTTTGAATTTTGAAACATTTAGTGTAATTCTTACGAAAATCCTATAAATTTTTTACGTTTCAAAAAGCCCTAAGAATTGAGACGAAGTGTGATAAAATTCGCAACGTGCAAAATGAAACCTAGCCATGGCCAAGTTCAGGCCTCCTATGCAATGTAAGGGTCCGTTTGGTTGCTTGGATGGGGTTGGATGGAATCATCCCATCCATTTTGAGTAGTGGTTAGTTCGTGGGCAGGCTGGATAGAACCATCCAGTATAAGAGAATATTCCTCCTAGATGCTGAATAGTTTCATCCGAATTTTTTTGTTGGATGAACTCATCCATCCTCTTTTATGAAAGGATTCTATCCTATCCATTCTCATTTACCTCCAACCAAACAAAAAACTGAATCATTATATCCCATCTAACCAAATAAAAAATTGTATCACCACATCCCACAAAAATTAGATAGAATCATTCCATCCACTCTTGTCCTCGAACCAAATGCTACCTAAGTTTCTAAACAACTTTATATCGCGTAGTGTCCATGTATTCCACGGTACCCTTTGGATTACAATGGACCAGATTATGATACAATATACGCGGTTGTAATTGTGAATGTATTGATATAAACAACAGTACATGTATAAAAAGATTTGGAAGGAATGAAATGTTTCAACCGTTGACACATTGATTCTAGACCCTAGATCTTGTTCAAAAGATAAAAGAGAAAGTAAGATCGTGCGGACTGGAGCAAATTGTTTATTGACGCTTAGCTAGGCCTTCCCCCACTCAAGCCTATTCTTCCCTTCTCTCTCTTCTTTTGTACATTCTACTCTTTTAATTAATGAATCTAACAGTTCTCGTATCGTTTCTTAAAAAAAGAGATTAGAAAAATATAGAGATAAATAAGAACTAGATATAAATATAATCATGTTTAAAATATCATGATTATACCATCGTATACTGTGAAACCTGGGAGGGGAGCTCCGATGAGTCATCGGATCTGGACAGGAAAAACCTGTAGGCCGTAGCATACGTACAACGTACTCCGCCTTGAATGATATTTTCGCCGCCGTGCAGCCGATTAACCAGCTGCAGCTAACTGCACTGTGCTGTGCTGGAGACTGGAGTGACGACTCCGCCCGCGCGGACGGACGCAAGCGGTAAGCATCGAAACCGCAAGACGCGGCCGCATCCGCGTTCGCGTTCGCGTTTTGCGGCTTCGCGTCATCCGCCGGCCGGCGCGCGCGTAACTCTGCACCGAACAGAGCCGTCAGCACTCAGCAGATCACTCGTCACAGACTCACAGCTGCCATCGACAAAAAAAAAACTCGGCAAAGCTGCGGCCTTGTTGTCAGCAAGGCCCAGCAGGACTGCAGCTTAAAATTGGGCCTGAAACTAGGCCTCTATCAACTGCAAAGCATGATTCATGTGAAAAATTACTGCCTTTCAGTCGACTCACAAGAAAAAAGTTCAGAGAAGCAGAGTATTAACTCTCTCTCTCTCTCTCTCTCTCTCTCTGAAATAGAAATAGCCCAATAGGCTAGCAAGATTGATTGGACTTCTACGTAGAAAGATCATAAAATCAGCTGCCGCGGAATTGCAGAAAGGCAGAAACCGTGACTGGTGTTACTACATTCTTAACGGGCAAAAAATCGGCTTATCTTGTCAGCGCAGTACAAGAATATCTTTTACGGTGGCGTTTATTGACGTTTCATCCAGGGAGGCGAGTACATCAACGTCCGGCTGACCACACGCAGGTCCGCAACTTGCAAGTAAGATACGCTCGATTCCCTCCAATGGCGATTCGTTTACTCGAGATTCGTCCATTCTCTCTGAAGGTCAACCAGCTGAAGCCCATTCAGGTGAATGGCAGGCACGACACAGGTACAAAACAATAGGTGTTTAATCACAACAGCATACAGCCCTCGGATTACTGTAGGCAATTCGGACTGACCAGCAGATTAACAATTACCATAGCAGCTTCTGACATTGCCAGGTAGTTACTTACTCATCAGTCAGCAAGCAGGTTGAGCTCGAGCATGGCTGGGCTGGCTGCCAGCTGATTAAGCACAGGATTTGTCAAAGACAGAAGCCGCCGGTATGGTCCGGAAGTCGATGGGTTCGTGCCAACATCCAATCGTTCGCTAAGTACGCGCGCATGACGAACACCATATGCGACCTCGATGGATGAGTTTTTGTCGCCGTGTTTCGCTGTTATGGGTGTCCGAAGAACATAAACATTTCACCAAAAGTCAAACGGCATTACGTACGCACGTATACAGGCTGTACACACTTTCATCAATCATGACACGATCGACCGTATGCGTGCGTACAGTCGGACGTGACGACAAGCAACTACGTATGTACCTCGTGCAAGGATGCGAGGAGATACCAAAACCCGGAATATACACTTGGAGTTGACAAAATGCGATTCTTCAATTCAGACAAATATCATAACAAGGACGGAGGAATCTGTAAACAAGTCTTAACAGTGATGGTTGCAACCATACGACTTTGTGATAATGACATTGGATCTTAGTTGAATCTGCCATGCATATCGCTTCGTGCGACGTAGCTTGAATCTGTTGGATACTCTATACCTACCATAAATTACGATTATCTGAAATTTCTGAACAAAGCTGGAATTCAGGCAAGCTGTCACTCATATCATCGAAAGTCAAACAATACTTTTTTTTGAAATAGGGCACATGAGCCCGACTTTGTTTGAAGGTCATGGGTGTGTCGGGAATGTGAACTAAAGAAAATATAATTGTGGTAGCCGTGATTATCTCCGTGAGAACTAAAGAAATCTCTCTCTCTCTGTGTGTATATATATATATAATTATGTGAATTCTTCGCCCTTTCCTCTTAATCTTCAGGTTCTTTGGTGAAGACACTGGTTGGTTTACACCATTCAAAAAATTTAATCGTGTCATCATAGTTGGCATTGCTATGCATTCCGTCCCGTTGTTTGTTTGATCCATGAATCTTCCTATTAAAATTCAACCATCAATCATAGATTCATATTTTCTTCCCCTATAAATAGATCACCGTCTTCCTCCTCTGCCTTAATCCAAATTAAGGAGCACACACCAAACCTCCATTAATTCCTAAAGCTCGCAAAAGAAGCAACGCAGCCTTGCCACGAGCCACTTGTACACAGTAGCCAGTTAGCTAGTGAGACTGGCACCATGTCTACGTGCTTGGACAACCTCGGGCCGCTGCTAGGCGGCGCGAACAGCACCGATGCGGCCACGTACATCTGCAACCAGTTCGCGGACACCACTTCCGCGGTGGACGCCACGTACCTGCTCTTCTCGGCGTACCTCGTGTTCGCCATGCAGCTCGGCTTCGCCATGCTCTGCGCGGGGTCCGTCCGCGCCAAGAACTCAATGAACATCATGCTGACCAACGTGCTCGACGCGGCCGCTGGGGCGCTCTTCTACTACCTCTTCGGCTTCGCCTTCGCGTTCGGGACGCCGTCGAATGGCTTTATCGGGAAGCAGTTCTTCGGCCTGAAGCACCTGCCCCAGACTGGGTTCGACTACGACTTCTTCCTATTTCAGTGGGCCTTCGCCATCGCCGCCGCCGGCATCACGTCGGGCTCCATCGCCGAGCGGACGCGCTTCAGTGCGTATCTCATCTACTCCGCCTTCCTCACCGGGTTCGTGTACCCGGTGGTGTCTCACTGGTTCTGGTCAGGCGACGGGTGGGCCTCGGCGGGCAGGTTGACGGGTCCGTTGCTGTTTGGGTCTGGCGTCATCGACTTTGCCGGCTCCGGCGTCGTCCATCTAGTCGGTGGCATTGCCGGCCTGTGGGGCGCCTTCATCGAGGGCCCCCGCAAAGGCCGTTTCGACGACGACGGCCTCACGGTGGAGATGAAAGGGCATAGCGCCTCCCTTGTCGTGCTCGGTACCTTCCTGCTGTGGTTCGGGTGGTTCGGCTTCAACCCTGGGTCGTTCTTGACCATCTCCAAGATCTACGGCGAGTCGGGCACCATCGACGGGCAGTGGTCCGCGGTGGGCCGCACCGCCGTGACGACGTCGATAGCAGGCAGCGTGGCCGCCCTGACGACGCTCTACGGCAAGCGGTGGCTGACGGGCAACTGGAACGTGACCGACGTCTGCAACGGGCTCCTCGGCGGCTTCGCCGCCATCACCTCCGGCTGCGCCGTGGTCGACCCGTGGGCGTCGGTGATCTGCGGATTCGTGTCGGCGTGGGTACTCATCGGCTGCAACAAGCTGGCGCTGTTGCTCAACTTCGACGACCCGCTCGAGGCGACGCAACTGCACGGCGGGTGCGGCGCGTGGGGGATCATCTTCACCGCGCTCTTCGCGCGCGAGAAGTACGTCGTCCAGATCTACGGGCAGCCCGGCAAGACGCGGCCGTACGGGCTGTTCATGGGCGGCGGCGGGCGGCTGCTCGCGGCGCACATCGTGCAGATACTGACCATCGTCGGGTGGGTCAGCGTCACCATGGGAACGCTCTTCTACGTGCTGCACCGGCTCGACCTGCTCCGCGTCACAAGCGAGCAAGAGATCGAAGGCATGGACAAGACCAGCCACGGCGGACACTGCTACGTCGGCTTCACCAAGCATGCGGAGCTGGAGCATACAAAGTTGCCGGAGCACGACGCGCGAGGCCAGTCGATGTAGGTGGTCGTGTGACTTTGGGCTTAGCTGAGGCAATCGCGTGGGCCTTAGCCAATTATATTGTGTTATTTGTTGTCACGATTTTTTTAAAAATAATAAATTTTTTATTTAAATTTTCAAATCTGGTACAGCGATTTCAGAAATTACAAAAATAGCCCTATATTTGTGGCTTTGAAATCCGTATACCAGATTTGAAAATTTTGAATAAAAATGTATTATTTTTTTTTAAATCCGGGTTGTGGCTTTCTTTTGTTTGATTTTTGTTAAGTTTCCTTTTCTCCGCATGCACCTCTGCAATTTCAATCCGTGTGGATTTTATGCTTCAAAAAATTCCTTCTTTTAAATTTATTCTAAAAATATTTTATTACCTAATTTTGATTTGTAAATCAATAAATTTTATTTATTTGATATCACATAACTAGTTCTTACATATCGCTTTACACTATTATATTATTTTCCTATTACTATCATCAATAATTTATTAAATATATTTTAAAAGTAACATATTCATAACGAACAAGTGCATGCTTATATCCGACCTTTTGTGTCAGTATTTAGGTTGTGATGTTTATAGTGTGTACATGGATACAAGCCTTAATTACACGAACATTGCATTCATCAAGATGATCCAAGTATCATCCATGCAAAACTAGGGATTTTTTGGGTAGGATGTGCTATAGATGTCTAAACGATCACTTGGCATAAATGGTCACTTGGCACGGTACGATACGGGCCATTGAGGAATGCTGGGACGATTTGACACGGTTAGGTGGCTTTTGTTTCGAGGGACGAGGTGGAATGGGACAGTACAGTCCTGTTTTTTATAGTGTTTGGTTTGGAGTCAGGTTGGACGGAGTCGTCCCACCAAGAAATACTCCTCCAATATTCGGGACGAACTCGTCCCAAAAAATGGAGGGGCGTCCCACCTTATGTTCAGAGACTCCGAAACCAGGCTAGAGGTTCCATAGTGGATCAGAGGAGGTTCTGATATGGAGGTTTAGTGATGGATTAGAGATTTTGAAACGGACCGAAGGTGTTTCGATGCGGGACAGAGGTTTTGAGGCAGAGTCTCGTTTCTCTCAACCCACCAATCAAATATAAAACTAGAACATTCCCATCCCTCATAACTAAACACGAGATGAGACGATCCCATCCAAAAACTGGAACAAAACCGTCCCATCCCACTTTATCTACCAAACGACACCTTAGTAAATGGGTAGTGTCATACCCGTCCGTAGTCTAGACATGGCACAGAGCGAGGGATTAGCCGTCCATCTTAGGCCGTTGAGTTAATTAGGCCATGTCAAGCGAGATACTTCTATTAGAGAGAGGATCAAAATAGGTCCTTTAACCCTTTGGACAATGTTAGCCGTCGGGAGGCACGTGGCTTTTGACTAGTAACTTTTGGGGTAACGTTTGCCGATGGGATGTTACGAAGGATTTCGTAGTACCCGCGTTGGTGGCTGTGGCCGAAACCTTAGAAACCGTAGAAGCCCTTCGAAGAGGAGTCTGCATTCTTTCTCTTCTTCGGAGGCACGATCTGATTTAGGTGGTAAGGAGTCCACAATTATAAACGCCACGTCTGATTTCAACAGCTTCGAAACCTCTTCACTCCGAACAGGGCTTCAGCTCAAACAGACTTCATATTACACTTTGCCCTAGGCTCCGCTCCTGTAAAGAATGAAGGACACACCTATGCCTCGCATAGTCGCATAAGACCTCACACAGATCAGTTTTGCCGAAAGTTGCTGTTAATCCGTGTTATGGTAAAGATATTTTACCCATTAATATTCAATAATACATACTGTTAACGGAATTGGCCCGAGTCATCCGCCACTGGCTGCTTACCTCGCTTCTGTAGTTAGCATCGTCGAGTTTATCTGTTATTCTGTTGCGATTGCACCGCTCCTCCGCTGCGTGTGCAACGCTACGTGCCTCACGTTTGTACTGCATGCGCTGCTGCTTGTATAAGTTCCACAGTTCAATACGAATTCTCTATTGAGTCCATTACTGTTTTACATACTAAACACCGATTTACTTTTTTTTTACTAGTGCCAGGGCATTCGCATTCTATAAAGTCATTTGTCATTTATGAACCGGTTTCTATTCTAGAGATACACATGAATATGTTTAAAAGTATGCATGTTAGATAGAATATGGTGACGTGTGTAATTATCTCCTGTAATCGGAACCTACAATGGCGCTGTATGAAAACTCTAGCAGGGTTCGAAGTTAGAGTTAGATTGTAACCCTAAATTAACTATAAACTAACTCTAGTCCTTGAGGTGTATGAATGCAAATGTTAGAGGTTAGAGTTAGTTACTTTTTCAATCATTTGACTACTTTTCAGCTTGATTTAGTGTGGTCAGACTAATCCCGCTATGTGGGGATCCGCTGTGTAGCTGGAAATCCCTTTTTTGGGTGGGCCTTACACAAACTAGCCCCAATTAGCACACCTTGGAGGTGCTAATTTTTTTGATGGATTAGATTGAAATAGTCCAACTCTAACCCTTTTGTATCGGTATTTTGGGGTTAGTTGGGGTAAATCTAACCTAAACTAACTCTAACCCCTAGATCCATACAGAGCCAATGGCTAGCTTATCGTCGTCCACCCTCTGTCCAAACTTGATGTTCGGTGTCCCTGTCTCTGCAAATATTTCTCCTATGACAAAACAACATAATTTTTTGATTTAAGATATGTATTTTTTTTAGAGAACAGGCACAAAGCTTGTGCGCCCGACTTTGATTGAAAGTCAAGAACCAAGTCACTGTTCGAACGATGGGGAGACCAGCTTACAGACAAGCTCACACATACACCAAAGGTTACGACAACCAGGTTCCAGAAACCCAAAATCAAGCATAGCGCAGCCCCAAAATACCCCCAAACCAACAGTGCAACCCACAGAAACTAACAGAGAATAGACAAACTTAAATGGTTCAGGGAAAGCAGCACAACTAAGGAGACAACTAACTGACCACCGACAACCAACACCAACCACAAGCCCATTGAGACAGAACAACCACCGGTGAAAGACCATCAAGTCAGTTGTCTGGCCCGCTTCTTTGTCTTGAAGCCCTCACGAGGAGACTTAAATTTGCATGGAGCAAGTCGCAAGTTTTTGAAACATCGTCCCGTAGCCGCATCAGAGCTAGCTTCCTCCACTGAGAGACAAAAAGGCAAATCAAGAACGTTATTTGATAAAGTATTGTTAAAGATAAAATTGTTATGCATCATCCATATCGTCCAACAGCCAGCTGCCACAACCCCAAGCATCATTTTTTTCTTGGCGTCACTGACGTTGCGATCAAACAGACTCAGAATATTATTGTGATGAGCAGGAGTTCTAGCCCAACCCAAAGCGTTTCTAATAAAATACCACAGAAATCTAGCCAAGTCACAATGAAATAAAGCATGATCTATAGTCTCAAGATCGCCACAAAGCTTACAAGAGGGGTCCCCCAACCACTTTTTTTGCCTCAAAGCTTCCCCTACTTGAATTTTTCAACGGAGCAGCGCACTTTGTAGGATCGATGTACCGACTAGAGGGGGGGGGGTGAATAGGCGGTATTTAAAACTAATTCTATTTCAGTTAAACAATGATCAAGGTCCTAAGACTATGGTAGCAAACCGCTAGAACAGGTATATTACTCTAGAAAAGTAAGCTTGCACAAATAAACTTGCTCGAAGATAAAGGGACAAGAGACAACCGAATTTTATCCCGAGGTTCGGAAATTTGCCAATTTCCTACGTACTCGTTGAGGCGAGTTTCACTTGACCGCTCTCTTCACCAAGCCTCGGATTTCTCAAAGAGAAATTAGCTTGAAGATGAGCCGGCACCGGAAGTGCAACTCTCGGGCCTCAATTACTAGTGGTAGCTCTTCTCCACTCCGGATAGGCGAGCTCCAACCTTCACAACCTCCCGGGTCTCCTCCACAACCTTCTAGGAGAGATCACCGGTTTCTTCTCCAAGCCGTCTAGGAGATGGCAATCTCCAAGAGTAACAAGCTGCAATCAAAGCTAGGAGAAGAGGATCAAGTGCCAAAATGCCAATGCAATGCAATTCACTCAATCACTTGATTACCCCTTTTTCTTCCCAACCTCACTAGTGCTCAAATTAGTGCTCAATGGTGGGAGAGACTCTCTTGTGCTCAAGTATGCTCAAATGAATGCCAAAAGTCTAGCAAAGGAGCTGTAGCAAGGGTTTATATAGCCACACACCCAAAAACTAGCCGTTACACAAGTTAGGTGGCTCTCTGCGCATTGTCGGTCTGACCGCCCATCTTGGGCCGGTCTGACCGACCACAACTGCAACGGCTAGAAAACTAGCCGTTTACTGATGTGACAGGACGCCTCGGTCTGACCGGCCACTCTGGCCCGGTCGGACCGACCCTACCCGGTTTGACTGGCCATCGGCTCGGTCGGACCGATAGTGCTCCTGTCGGCTCTGTAAACCAGCAGTTTTCCAACGCGCGCAACCCGGTCGGACCGGCCCCCTGGCCGGTCGGACCGCCCAACTCCAGCCGGTCTGACCGGACCCACATGGTCGGTCAGACCGCCAGGGTCAGACAACTCCAACAAAACGCTGCAATATGTTTTTCAAAGAATTTGCCAAAATAGCAACTTTTGCAACAATCACTCATGATCAAAAGATACTATATGCAATGCAAATTGGCACTTGAAAATCAACTCATAACCAAGATGCAACCCCTCTTTATAGTACGACAAAAACAAAATTTAAACCTAGCCTAATTGATCGCTCCAAACACCTCGATCAATTTCTAGATTCCTTCAAACCTTTTGCCATAGCCTTTAAACGTCCAGATCTTCGGGTTTCCATCTTGTGCTCCATTTGCGCGGGACCTACTCATTTCCTTCACACTTAAGAAAATTATTAGTCCACAAAACACATGTTTATCATTAATTACCAAAACTCACATAGGGCCTAGATCTTCAATCTCCCCCTATTTGGTAATTGATGACAAACACTTCAGAGATAAAGAAATATGTTAAAGTAGAAGTATCCACAATTAAGCGCAAAGCTCCCCCTGAAGAAATGATGGGGTACAAGTATATGGAGCAAGATATGAGATATAATTCCAAACACAATTCACACATTCAATGAAGCAAAGAGAGTTTCTCATAATAAAGGCAAATAGTTCAAATTAAGTTCAGTACGATATGAAAAGCAAATAGTGTTCATTATATAAACAACCATAGATAGAAGCGATATAAAAAGATTGTTCCTTCCTAATCTTTTCCTTCTTACTACTGCTACCTTCTCCCCTAACCCTCTGCTGCCTTCTCCCCTACTGCTAACTGCTTCTCCCCCTTTTGGCATAAAGAACCAAAAAGAGAGACTAATCCTGGGAAGGAGGCTGAGAATCATCAAGGCGACGACGACGGCGCTGGTACTGAAGAAGGTATCCTGCTGAGGAAGATGAATCTAGCC
The DNA here is from genome assembly GCA_019279435.1 of Zizania palustris. Lineage (NCBI taxonomy): Eukaryota > Viridiplantae > Streptophyta > Magnoliopsida > Poales > Poaceae > Zizania > Zizania palustris. The sequence goes on from JAAALK010000283.1 coordinate 35,225,820, forward strand.
GATCAACTCGAGAAGAAAGAGTGTCAATCCTGGAGTTGATACGCTCTTGACCACCTTGAAGGTTCTGCAGATGGGAGGTGATAGCTTCTTGTCCTAGAGCCATTTGATCCATTCTTGAATTTAACTGAAGAAAGCCAGCTGTCACTTGTTGAAGAACTGGATCAAAGAACTGGGTGGCGTCCATACCAAAATAAGCACCAGATCCAGAGCTCTGAGGAGGAGCAAAAGAGCTGCTAGGAATGTCCTGAGGATGAACCTGTCCTGCTCCCATATCAGCTGGATCGACAGCTGGAGCCAAAAGAGTGGCCGAGAAGCGAGGCCTGTACTGAGAGTGAGTGATATCAAGGCGCTCATTCACATTTCCTACTTTGCTCAAAATTAATCTCATGATAAACGGAGCATAGTAGACTCCAAGAGTGAGGCTTCCTTTTGAGAGTGCCATCTCATATAGCATCAAATGAATGACATCGAACCTCTTTCCAGTCATCATTGCATCTAGAAGAGTCCAAGCAACACCTCGAATAGCATCATTGTTGCCTAGACGCGGTAAAATGGAGTGCCGCAGGATGCGATGTGCCACACTATGAAGAGTCTTCATTCCAGTGACCCCTCCAATCTTGTGAGCAGCAGATGGGATGTAGAATTGAGCCATCTCTTCTTCTAACAAAGGATTGTGAGTGAACTCATCATGCAGTCTGAGGCCAGAAGAGAACCTTATGTCCCAAGCACTCTGAATTTCTTGCTTTGTAGCAATGCAAAAGATATCTCCAGTCATCCATGTAAGAGAATCACAAGTGGCAGGTATGAAAACTGTGGCATAAAACTGACGGATAACATCCCAATTGAAATCTTGCTTCAGACTCACTATTTTGTTTATACCAACAGTTCCAAATATGTTCCTGAGAGCTGCAACCTCTCCACTTAGATCCCTCCAAGAAATCCACTTATGAGGAGCCAAAGAACGGTTCTCATATGCAATGTTGAATACCTCTTTCTGAAATTTTGTATGAAACCGCTGATCTGATGTATCTCTTGGTCTGAGAAATTGATTATGGTGGCGCAGACGAGCAAAGTTCTCTTGATTCCGGACATCTACCTTGAATTCCAAGGATGCAAAAGGATCTTCACTAGCTGCTGGTGGCTGAGGTGCCAACTCTTCTTCATTCTCAGAGCTGTCATCCTCATAGGCAAAGTCCTCGTCACTGTCATCTTGAAAGTGCCGGGATGATTGGCCACGGTCCTCGACAAACTTTGAGCGACGCTCATTTCCTTGAGAACGGCCGGCGCGAGGCATGACTGAATCAGAGATTTAACCCAGATGAGATAAAAGATATGATTTGAGACAATCTATGAATTTGTTAGAGGGCAAAAGCATCAATGAGCAATGATGTGCAAAAGAGGGGCAGGCATTGGGAGGTCGGTCTGACCGAGGTAATAGGGCCGGTCTGACCGCCAGTACATGGTCGGTCGGACCGCCCATTGCCCACCGGTCTGACCGGCCTAGCAACCCGGACACAAATCCCCTTTTGCACAAAACTTCTCCATAATCAAATTTTGCCATATCAAATTGCATAGAGGCATGGGAAATAGTATCACAAAGCTAACAATTGAGTTTAAAGAGGATTTAGTCTTGGCAAGTTGACATGCAAGCCCATGAACAAGAACCCTAACCCTAGCCTTCAAAAGGATGAAATCCATGGATTTGATCGGAGGAAGTTCTTACCGGCAAGGGAAAATGAACTCGAGGTCGGACCGGAGAAGATCCACCGGTTGGACCGGCAAGAAGATCGATGAAACGAAATTTCTAGGGTTGGGGGCAAGAGTGGAGGAGAGGAACTCGGTTTGAGAGGAGAGGAAATAATAGAGGGGAGAGAAAACTGAATAGAGAGGGGAATTATAACCCTGCCCGAGCCCCGGTCTGACCGGCCATGTAGGGCCGGTTGGACCGACGCAGCAAGGGCGGTCGGACCGGCCATGTAGGCCCGGTCAGACCGACACCACTATAGCTCAGCAATTAAAAACAAGGCACAAAGAAGAGCTTAAGTGAGAAATATAGCAAAATAATTTTGAAAAATCTCAAACTTTGCAGAAACTTAGAATAAAACATCAAGTTTTCAAATTTTTAAGTTCAAAAAGAAACTGTTTGCAGCCAAAGTTTTCAACACGTCTGAACTCTTGTCCGAACACTTGTCTGAACTTTAATTCTTTGAATATCTTTTGATAGGATGGATAAAGTTAAAACATTTGAATACGAAAAACGATCATATGATCCATATCTATAAGTTTTGTTTTGGACAAAAGTTCAAAATATGTCTTGAAATAAAATCATGGGAGAAATTTGTTTTTAACTCAAAGATAGGATTTTGAGGACACCAAAACTTTCAAATTTTGTTTTTCAACAACCAGAGCAATTTTCAACATATAAGAGTAACCTTATACTCCCCCTTAATGTATAGCCTTAGAAACACATATAAAAGTACATGAACTTCAAATATGACATTGAAAGCATAAAAGCATTCATATATGTCACAAGGATAGAAAATTCTACAACTCACACATATGCATGATTTCAAGCCACATTTGAGAAGTCTATTATATTCAATTCATTCCTAAGCTTACAAAAACAGGATTCATCTAGTGGTTTGGTAAAGATATCTGCTAATTGATCTTCGGTTCTTATGTGGCTAATGACAATGTCACCTTTGCCAACATGATCTCTTAGAAAGTGGTGGCGAATATCAATATGCTTGGTTCTAGAGTGTTGGACTGGATTGTTGGCAATTTTGACGGCGCTATCATTGTCACAAAGAAGAGGGACATTTGAGAATTCTATTCCATAATCAAGCAAGGTTTGCCTCATCCAAAGTAATTGCGCACAGCAACTACCCGCGGATACATATTCTGCCTCAGCGGTGGAAAGGGCAACGGAGTTTTGTTTCTTAGAGGCCCAAGAAACAAGAGACCTCCCAAGGAATTGACAGCCTCCAGAAGTGCTTTTACGATCAACTTTGCAACCGGCATAATCCGAATCGGAATAGCCAATTAGCTCAAATTTAGCACCTTTGGGGTACCACAAGCCTATATGGATGGAATGTTTTAAATATCTTAGAATTCTCTTGACCGCCATCAAATGACAATCTTTTGGTGCGGCTTGAAATCTAGCACACATGCAAACACTAAACATGATATCGGGCCTAGATGCGGTAAGATAGAGCAAACTACCAATCATGGATCTATATAATTTTTGATCTACCGGTTTACCTCCCTCATTTAGGTCGAGATGTCCGTTGGTCGCCATAGGGGTCTTGATAGGCTTTGCTTCCATCAATCCGAACCTTTTGAGAAGATCATGAATATACTTCGTTTGGCTCACAAAGGTTCCATTCTTGAGTTGCTTGACTTGAAGTCCAAGGAAGAAACTCAATTCTCCTATCATGGACATCTCAAATTCCCTAGACATCATATCACCAAAAACTTTGCACAATTCTTCATTAGTAGAACCGAATATAATATCATCGACATAAATTTGACAGACAAAGAAATCATCATTAATTATTTTTGTAAACAAGGTAGTGTCGACTTTACCAATTTTAAAACCCTTTGAGAGGAGAAAATCTCTCAATCTTTCATACCAAGCTCTAGGAGCTTGTTTTAGACCATAGAGAGCTTTTGAGAGTTTATAAACATGATTAGGATTTTTAGGATTCTCAAAGCCGGGTGGTTGTTCAACAAAAACTAGTTCGGCTATTTCGCCATTCAAGAAAGCACTTTTCACATCCATTTGATATAACTTAATATCAAAACATGAAGCAAAAGCAAGTAAGATGCGAATAGCTTCTAGTCTAGCAACGGGAGCAAAGGTTTCACTAAAATCCAAACCTTCGACTTGAGTGAATCCTTGTGCTACCAATCTTGCCTTGTTTCTCACGACCAACCCGTTTTCATCTAGCTTGTTCCTAAAAACCCACTTTGTTCCAATTACGTTGTGCTCCTTGGGTCTCTCCACCAATGTACAAACTTTATTTCTTTCAAAGTTGTTGAGCTCTTCATGCATAGCATTTACCCAATCCGGGTCATTTAGAGCTTCATCTACATGTTTAGGCTCAATAGAAGAAACAAACGAGTAATGTTCACAAATAGAAGCAACACGAGATCTAGTTTGAACACCCTTACTAATGTCACCCAAGACTTGATCAATTGGGTGATCTTTTGCGGTGGCATTGTGAACTTTGGATAGAATAGTAGAGGATTGATCTTTGGCTTTATCTTCATCAAGTTGAGTCAAATTTTGAGCAGCGGAAGTAGAAGCTTCAACTTGAGTGGAGGATGGAAGTTCATCATCTTCTTTAGGCTTGATGTCACCAATTGACATTTTCTTCATTGCCCTTATCAAGCCTTCATCACCTACATCATCCAAATTCTCGTGCCCCTCTTGAGAGCCATTAGTCTCATCAAATTGAACATCCGAGGTTTCTTCAACAATACCTTTATTCTTGTTATACACTCGGTATGCCTTGCTATTTGATGCATAGCCAAGGAGAAATCCTTCATCACAACGACTTTCAAACTTGGTTAGTCTAACACATTTTCTATAAATGTAGCATTTACAACCAAAAACACGAAAATAAGCAATATTTGGTTTTCGTCCAATCAAGAGTTCATATGGAGTCCTTTTTAAAAGACGATGCAAATAAAGACGATTAGAAGCATGGCAAGAAGTGTTTATAGCTTCCGCCCAAAAAGAGTCGGAGACACTATACTCATCAAGCATAGTTCTAGCCATCTCAATAAGGGTCCTATTCTTTCTTTCCACAACACCATTTTGTTGTGGTGAATAGGTGGCAGAAAGCTCATGCTTAATGCCGAGATCATCACAATAATCCTCAATATTTGTATTTTTGAACTCGGATCCATTGTCACTCCTTGCTTTTACAATAGAAAAGTTGAATTCGTTTTGAGCTCGTTTTGCAAACTTTTTGAAAATCTCGGAGGTCTTAGCTTTGTCATGCAAAAAGAAAACTCAAGTAAACCTTGAGAAATCATCCACAATAACAAGACAAAGACTATTTCCACCAATGCTTTTGTAAGTTGTTGGACCAAATAAATCAATATGCAAAAGTTCCAAAGGTCTAGAAGTGGACATGATGCTTTTGCTAGGATGAGAGCAAGCAACTTGCCTCCCTGCTTGACAAGCACTACAAAGTTTATCTTTTTCAAATTTTATATCTTTCAACCCAACAACCAAATCTCTTTTTGCAAGTTTGTTTAGTTGATTCATTCTCACATGAGCAAGCCTTCTATGCCAAAGCCAACCCAATGAAGTTTTTGCAACCAAACAAGTTTTCAAATTCGCTTCATTTGAAGAAAAATCCACCAAATAGAGATTTCCAAAACGAAAACCTTTGAAAACTAAAGAGTTATCATGGATACTTGTTACAAATACTTCTTGAGGATTAAATGTGCATGAAAGGCCTAAATCACATAGTTGAGCAATGGACAATAAGTTGAAATTTAATGACTCAACTAGTGAAACATTTGAAATGGAGAAATCATTTGAGATAGCAATTTTACCTAGACCCATTACCTTTCCTTTACTATTGTCACCGAAGGTCACTCTTTCTTGATCTTTAGCACCAACTTCAAACGATGTGAACATTTTCCTATCACCGGTCATATGTTGAGTGCACCCACTATCAAGCACCCAATGTGATCCTCCGGTGTGGTAGTTTACCTACAAAAGAGATCAAGCCTTTTTAGGTACCCAAATCCTTTTGGGTCCTTGTAGGTTAGTTATCAAGGCCTTTGGCACCCAAATAGATTTCTTCTTTTCTCCTAAAATAGGAGTGCCCAAAAACTTAGCATAAATAGAGCCATTATTAGCTCTCTTAAGCATGTAATGAGAATCAAATACATCATTTTTAGGAATATTGTTTATGTGGCATTTACCAATTATGTGACCAACTTTTCGACATTTATTGCAAAATTTTCCATTACTCTTAATAAACCTTAGAGCTTGGTAGGAAGGCTTTTTGCCCTTCTTGGGAACAAAACCAAGTCCCTCCTTGTTGAAAGAGCATCTTTGTTGGCTTAAAATTTCATCAAGGGTATTTTTCCCTTTGAAGCATCTTTCCAAACTCTTACTTAGTTTGGCAACTTGCTCCTTGAGCTCATGATTTTCAACAATTAACAATGAATTAGATGAAGATGATATATTTGTTGAACATGAAGCAATATCAAGAGTGGATGAGCATGGCATAGCAAGTAAGTCATCACATGAGGTTGATATGCTAGTCTTTGTAGGAATGCAATTTTCAACATTTAGACATGCATCATCAAAAATATCACATGTGACCCCTATATCTACTTTTGGCCTAATGAGTGTAGAGGCAATGAGTGCTTCGTGAGCTTCCTCAAGCTTCTCATGAGAGACCAAAAGCATCATATGAGAAGTTTTCAACTCCTCATATTTAGCCGTTAAGGACTCATGATCTTTCTTGAGAGCCTTAAATTTGACTCTCTCTTTGCCACTTAACTCATTTAGCTCCTCAAGCATTTGTGCAAGATCATCATAAGATAATTCATCATCACTATCATTTTGTTCACTAACACAAGTAGATGTTACCTTAGTACTTCCTTTTGCCATGAGACAAAAAGGTGAGTATAGTGATGAAGCTTCCGTGATTGCGATTCCCGCCATGTTCTTCTTTCTTGAGTTTGACTCACCACCGGAGTCGGAGCTTGAAGAAGAATCGGAGCTATCTTCATTTGAATCCCATTCTCCCACAAATGCTTCATTTTTACCCTTTTTCTTATTCAACTTCTTGAAGAGCTTTTTCTTCCCATTCTTTTCTTTGTTCTTCTTTTGAGATTTATCATCTTCGCTTTCTTGTTTGTTCGGGCATCTTGAGGCAAAATGACCTTTCTCATTACACTCGAAACATCTTACATTCTTGAGGTTTCTTTTGGTTGACTTCTTGTCACCATTGTTCTTGAATGAGCTTGAAGAACTTCCTCTCTTTTTCATGAACCGGTTGAACTTTCTCACAAAGAGAGTCATTTCTTCATCTTCGGTATCGCCATCACAAGAGGTGTCTTCTTCTTCTTCACATTTCTTTTCAACCTTGGCCTTCAAGGCAATATTCTTCTTCTTGGATGAGGAGTGATCTTCGGTGCTTCCTTCAACTCTCTTGTTCTTGTAAATCTCATTTGTGTTGATAGTTCCCAAAAGTGTTGTGGGTGTCAAACTTGACATATCCGAGTTGATGAGGAAAGTCACCAACGTGTCATATTTCTCGGGCAAAACTCTCAACATCTTTTGAGCAACTTCCAACTCCGTGTACTTCACTCCAACACCCTTAAGACCATTGACAATCACATTAAGTCTTGCATACATCTCATTTACACTTTCATTTGGCAACATGGTGAATGTTTCATAGTTGATCTTTAGGTAGTGCGACTTGGCATTCTTCACACTTGTTGTTCCATCATGTATATCTTGAAGAGTGGTCCAAATGTCGTGTGCCGTTGAAATATTGCTTATCCTATTGAATTCTTCGGCACACAAACAATTGAACAAAGCATTTGTAGCTTGAGCATCAAGTTGCATATCTTTCTTGTTTTGATAGGTTAGATTCATCTTGTCTTCAACTTCAAAACCTAACTCAACAATACGCCAAATTTCAAAGCTCATGGCTTTGAGGTGAGCAGCCATACGAACTTTCCAAATAGAATAGTTAGTGCCATCAAAGTAAGGACCTTTGCCTACGTTGTGAAACACCTCGTCGGACATCTTCTCTCTAGGCGGTAAAGCCTAACTTGAGAGACCAAGCTCTGATACCACTTGTAGGATCGATGTACCGACTAGAGGGGGGTGAATAGGCGGTATTTAAAACTAATTCTATTTCAGTTAAACAATGATCAAGGTCCTAAGACTATGGTAGCAAACCGCTAGAACAGGTATATTACTTTAGAAAAGTAAGCTTGCACAAATAAACTTGCTCGAAGATAAAGGGACAAGAGACAACCGAATTTTATCCCGAGGTTCGGAAATTTGCCAATTTCCTACGTCCTCGTTGAGGCGAGTTTCACTTGACCGCTCTCTTCACCAAGCCTCGGATTTTTCAAAGAGAAATTAGCTTGAAGATGAGCCGGCACCGGAAGTGCAACTCTCGGGCCTCAATTACTAGTGGTAGCTCTTCTCCACTCCGGATAGGCGAGCTTCAACCTTCACAACCTCCCGGGTCTCCTCCACAACCTTCTAGGAGAGATCACCGGTTTCTTCTCCAAGCCGTCTAAGAGATGGCAATCTCCAAGAGTAACAAGCTGCAATCAAAGCTAGGAGAAGAGGATCAAGTGCCAAAATGCCAATGCAATGCAATTCACTCAATCACTTGATCACCCCTTTTTCTTCCCAACCTCACTAGTGCTCAAATTAGTGCTCAATGGTGGGAGAGACTCTCTTGTGCTCAAGTATGCTCAAATGAATGCCAAAAGTCTAGCAAAGGAGCTGTAGCAAGGGTTTATATAGCCACACACCCAAAAACTAGCCGTTACACAAGTTAGGTGGCTCTCTGCGCATTGTCGGTCTGACCGCCCATCTTGGGCCGGTCTGACCGACCACAACTGCAACGGCTAGAAAACTAGCCGTTTACTGATGTGACAGGACGCCTCGGTCTGACCGACCACTCTGGCCCGGTCGGACCGACCCTACCCGGTCTGACCGGCCATTGGCTCGGTCGGACCGATAGTGCTCCTGTCGGCTCTGTAAACCAGCAGTTTTCCAACGCGCGCAACCCGGTCGGACCGGCCCCCTGGCCGGTCGGACCGCCCAACTCCAGCCGGTCTGACCGGACCCACATGGTCGGTCAGACCGCCAGGGTCAGACAACTCCAACAAAACGCTGCAATATGTTTTTCAAAGAATTTGCCAAAATAGCAACTTTTGCAACAATCACTCATGATCAAAAGATACTATATGCAATGCAAATTGGCACTTGAAAATCAACTCATAACCAAGATGCAACCCCTCTTTATAGTACGGCAAAAACAAAATTTAAACCTAGCCTAATTGATCGCTCCAAACACCTCGATCAATTTCTAGATTCTTTCAAACCTTTTGCCATAGCCTTTAAACGTCCAGATCTTCGGGTTTCCATCTTGTGCTCCATTTGCGCGGGACCTACTCATTTCCTTCACACTTAAGAAAATTATTAGTCCACAAAACGCATGTTTATCATTAATTACCAAAACTCACATAGGGCCTAGATCTTCACACTTCCACACAAGTTTAAGAGTCCCATCTCTAACTCCTCTGAAGGAAAGACAACCATATAAGGATTTCGTTGAAAAACCTTTATTACATAAGCCCCAGGAAGCTTGATCTGGAGCCTCACTAATAACACACTACTCCACAAAAGACCTAAGATCCATCCACTGAATCAACTCTGAGTCGTTCAGAGACCTTTTGCAATTGATATACCAATTATTGGACCAAACCTCTCTAACCCGAATATCTGGCTCACAACAAATCTCAAAGATCTGAGCGATTTTGATTTTCAAAGAGATATCATCACTCCACATGTCTTCTCAAAACTTCACATTCCTCCCGTCCCCAACCTTGAAGATGCAGTGTTTGCGAAACAAACTATTTAATTTCAAGATTTTGGACCAAAAATAAGAACTTCTCCCCCTATCATGATGGAGAATACTGCTATCAACACCATATTTCTTCCTGAGAATGTCAAAACACAACCCAACTTTCCTATTCACTAGCTCATACAACCATTTACACAACAAAGAGTGGTTCATAATCCTAGTATCCAAGAACCCTAAACCCCCATCCTCTTTAGGCAAGCACAAAGTCTTCCAGTGGACCATATGATATATATTTTTGTAAGCCCCAGACCACCCCAAAAAAATCTGCTCGTGATTCTGTCTAATTGACAGTGCATACTTTCTGGAAGTTGGAAAACCCCCATGGTATGCATGGGAATGCTACTAAGGCATAAATTGATCATGATCATTCTCCCACCAAAGGACAGATGACCACACTTCCAAGTAGATAGCTATTTTTTCTACTTTTTGAATAATATACTCAAAGTCTTTTTTAGAAGGTTTCGAATGACCAATGGGCAATCCCAGGTACGAGATGTGAAAAGAACTAAGTTGACAGTTGAACACTTCTGAAGCCCTACGAGTCTCAACGTCCGACACCCCAATGGAAAACACTTCACATTTCTAGTAGTTGATCCTCATACCAGAGACCTCTTTAAAACAGTAAAGGAGAAACTTAACAGTGATAAAATTCCTCTCCGAGTATTCCATCAACAAGATAGTGTCGTCCGCGTATTGAAGATGATTCAACCCATTAGGAACTAGATGAGGAGCCAACCCAGACAAAAAACCCCTTCTTTTTAGCTTTAAGCAATATCTCTGCAAAAGCATCCCCAACCAGGTTAAACAGGAGGGGGAAAGAGGGTCATCCTGCCTGACGCCTTTGTAAGTTTTGAAAAAGCCCCCTACTTCCACATTGACATCAACTATCACTTTGCCACTTGTAACTACGTACTTTACTAATCCAATTCATCCAGGTCTTAGAAAAACCTTTTCTATCAAGAACCTCCAAAAGAAAACCCCAAATTTAAGATATGTATTAAGGTGATAGTATCTTCCTCGAAATAGATAAGAATACTAGGTGGATTAACATGTGTCGAGACATCCCTTGTAGCCTATTGGTCTCCGCCGCTATCACAACCGCCGTGCGCGCGCGCGCGGTCCCGGCCTTGCATTGCTAGGCTGCTCGGAGCTAGAGCGTCACGTCATATCGTATCGCTGCTCTCCTGGCGGCTCAAGCCGTGCGCCACTGCGGCCGCCGATCGACCATACTGCACTCCGCCGACTTCCGCTCCATCCACCGGGCGTGCATGCATGTGTGTCCCTCCCTCGCCGCCGTCGTACCCCCTGTCCTTTCTCCACGGTGGCCGGCCGGTTGACCGGAGCGATTCCAAAATTGCGAAAACCGCACCACCACCCCTCGAGCATTTCGATTCTCGCCTCTACCGCGACAGCGACACTTCCGTGTTCAGAATTAAGAACACTGCAGTTGGCAGCGGCATCAGAAGCAAACAGCAAGCCTGCAATTTTTTTTTAAAAAAAACAAGAACAAGCCGATTCCTCCGCCGCAACGTACGCAACCGTGGAAAACTTGTAAGTTCAGCAGGTTGACATGCCGAGCTCGAGCCATCACATTCCGAAGGATCCAGATCGAACCAGCAACTGCTACCATCAAGATTCTCAAAGAGTGTGCTACGAGTAATAAAAAATAAAAATAGTAAAACACTGATGCATTCTGATTTCAGCGAAGAAGCTCAAGCTGAAAGATACACTTAATGCGATATATACGACCTCCTCGGATCACGTACCCTGACAATGAAACAGTTGGAAGGTAATACAGTTTTGGGCCAGGAAAACACAGTACATTTGTGCTCACGTTTGGCAGGACAGGAAGCACTGTTGTGTCACCAGAAAAACAGCTAAAACGTCGGTTTCCATCAGATTCAGCAAACGGGAGAGGAGGCCAAATCCACTGTAAACTCAATACTCTAATCGGCAGCAGGTCGGTGATGTCAGGCCAGACAGGGAGAAACACTTACCTTAATCGCAAGTCAACGAGGGATCCTGGCACATATTTGTTTCTGGAGCCCGGATTCAGACATAGTTTACTCCAGGGCAGCTCTTCGGGGCACGCAAGATGCACACCGGAACAGGAATAATCGAACATGCCAAATGGAAATTGGCTAGTTGTCGCGTCGCAAGTGGGAGATATCTTACTGCTGTTGCCAATCGCCGATACGATTGAAACAGCCGGTTTGATCAGTTGTTCTTTTTAAACCAGCTTCACGCCTGTACTCTAAAACTCTACTAAATACAGATATGTACTTCGGATTGCTTTACTTTTATAGTATAATTTAAACTGTTTTGTTACATAAAGTGTCGAATCTATTTGAACCATTATTTTCCAAATTGTTATATATAGCCGAGACGATTACACACCCGTCAGTTTCAGCATCTGATTGATTACTTGATTAACCCGACGAGGCCGTGGACTTGGCGACGATGATGGCGATGCGCAAAGCTGACAGCTCCAACTGCGGCGGATGGTCTCCCGATCCATACTAGGGCTTATGCCATCTCGGGATCGGCTCTCTTATGCCTCGCCGTTGTCCCGGTCGGCACGACGACGGCTGCATGCATGATTGCATCGTCCGACGAACAGCATATCGACGGCCGGGAAATCGATGAGGAGATACGTACGTTGATCCGTGCTGTCCAAAAAAGTCCGATGCAAACGACATATTGATAGCTGAGGTAGCTTATTTGCTTAACTAACTGTGAGTGAGGTCACCGTCGTTTTTTTTGCGCGATTTTTTTAGGGGTACATCCTCGAGACCCAGAGCGGAAATGGCCGTTGGTATGAGTCTGGGTATATGACTTCACTTCCTGGCTTAAATTCTAGGGCTCGTGATGCTTAAGTGAGAATTTTTACTGTTTTACCGTTGACATTCGTTTGTTTATCAAGTTTTAAGTGGACGCGCTCACGGATGTCTATGTGTGATGGTTTGTTGGTTTACGAGTATACGTTTATAGCGTGCCATATTACGGTAAACATTTATTTCCTAAGAAGTAATATTTTAAATTATTTTGGATCGGATTTTAGATTTTAGTTCAGATTAAAAATAAAAAATAAAAATACGAAGTGATTGGAAAATAATTGGAAAATCAGTGCAAAAAGAATATGGGTGACATAGGAGATCATTATCTCTAATCTTAACTATTAAATCAAAATCAAAATAAATAAACGGTTAATAATATTTTTGAAAACTGTATCGTAAAATTTTCATTATAATTAATCTAACCAGAATTCTTTGTGAGAAACAAATAACTATAGAAATTGTTGGATTCAAGTGTCAGTCTGACTAAAAATTAGAACTAATATAGTTAATAAGAGTAACTAAATTGCTAATATTTCTTAAAACTACTAAATAAAGTTTTCGTGTGACAAAAATATAATAGAAATAGTCTGTATAAACACACGGGTTACAGAGGCTAATACAGCTGAATAACACAGCTGTTTTGCCGTTTGGTAATTGGTATCCACCAGATTCCACCGGATTCTTTGTACCACAACGACAGACCGGACGGGGACCCGCAAATCATAGGGGGCCAACCCTCCAGAGGCTGACGAAGATTCACTGGCAGGTGGGTCCGGCCTTCACAGTTGAAGGAATCAACACACACGTCACACGCATCGGCACCTCAACTCATTGGTCATGGATTCTGCCTGTTGCGTTCGACTTCCATGTCGCCTATAAATCCGGCGCGGCCGCTCTCCCTACCTCTCGCAGTCTCGCCTCCGCACATCCATCTTACTCGTCTCCTCACCGGTAGCTGAGCTGAGAGAGAAGGCGAGGCGAAGCAGCGAGGGCGGAGGCGAAGGATGGCGATGTGCGTGGAGACACTCGGGCCGCTGCTGGGCACGGCGGCGGTGAACGCGACGGACTACCTGTGCAACCAGTTCACGGACACCGCGTCGGCCGTCGACTCGACGTACCTGCTCTTCTCGGCGTACCTCGTGTTCGCCATGCAGCTCGGCTTCGCCATGCTCTGCGCGGGGTCCGTCCGCGCCAAGAACACCATGAACATCATGCTCACCAACGTGCTCGACGCCGCCGCCGGCGCGCTCTTCTACTACCTCTTCGGCTTCGCCTTTGCCTTCGGGGCGCCTTCCAACGGCTTCATCGGGAAGCAATTCTTCGGCCTCAAGCAGGTCCCGCAGGTAGGATTCGACTACAGCTTCTTCCTCTTCCAGTGGGCCTTCGCCATCGCCGCCGCGGGCATCACGTCCGGTTCCATCGCCGAGCGGACGCAGTTCGTGGCGTACCTTATCTACTCCGCCTTCCTCACCGGGTTCGTCTACCCGGTGGTGTCCCACTGGATCTGGTCCGGCTACGGATGGGCCTCGGCCTCCCGGACGTCGGGGCCGTTGCTCTTCAAGTCCGGAGTCATCGACTTCGCCGGTTCAGGGGTTGTCCACATGGTTGGCGGCGTGGCTGGACTCTGGGGCGCCCTCATCGAGGGCCCTCGCATTGGCAGGTTCGACCACGCCGGCCGCTCGGTGGCGCTGCGCGGCCACAGCGCGTCGCTCGTCGTGCTCGGCTCCTTCCTGCTGTGGTTCGGATGGTACGGGTTCAACCCCGGCTCCTTCATCACCATCCTTAAATCCTACGGCCCGAGCGGTAGCATCCACGGGCAGTGGTCGGCGGTGGGCCGCACCGCCGTGACCACCACCCTCGCCGGCAGCACGGCGGCGCTCACGACGCTGTTCGGGAAGAGACTCCAGACGGGGCACTGGAACGTGGTCGACGTCTGCAACGGCCTCCTCGGCGGCTTCGCCGCCATCACCGCCGGCTGCTCCGTAGTGGACCCGTGGGCAGCCATCATCTGCGGGTTCGTCTCGGCATGGGTGCTCATCGGCCTCAACGCGCTGGCCGCGAGGCTCAAGTTCGACGACCCGCTGGAGGCGGCGCAGCTGCACGGCGGGTGCGGCGCGTGGGGCGTCCTCTTCACGGCGCTGTTCGCGCGCAAGGAGTACGTCGAGCAGATCTACGGCGGGTCGGATCGCCCGTACGGACTGTTCATGGGCGGCGGCGGCCGACTGCTCGGGGCGCACATTCTCATCATCCTGGTCATCGCGGCGTGGGTGAGCTTCACCATGGCCCCGCTGTTCCTCGCGCTCAAAAAGCTGGGCTTGCTGCGCATCTCCGCCGAGGACGAGATGTCCGGCATGGACCAGACGCGGCACGGCGGGTTCGCTTACGCGTACCACGACGACGACGGCAGCAAGCCGCACGGGGGCATCAGCATCGGCGGGTTCACACCCAAGTCGGCGCACCACACGCAGGTCGCCGCCGCGACGGGAGGGCAGGTCTAGTGACACGGAGCAGCTGAGTACCAGTATACGCATGAAGCATTTATCAATCGAACGAATTGCATAGCTGCAATTCGTGATCGAGTTCAAGGACATGATGATTTGATGGTGCAGGTTACGTGATTGTATAATAAAAGAGCCAGCAGAAAAGATTGCCTGTTTGGAACAGGGGATTTGATTAAGATTTGACATAAATTTAGACAAAATCTTAACAAAATCCCTTTGTTCCAAGCGATGTTTATTACTAGTTGTACTAGAAAGTACGGTGTGTAATATAATTGTGCGGTGGAAAACCGGATATGAGTGGAATTTGCCTTTCTTCATCAATTGTTGGGTTGCCGAATGATGAGAGTTAGCCATGAAACTTTTAAATTTTTGAGTGCTAATAACTTTAAATACTTAATTAAAAAGCACAAAAATGGTATGATTAGATCTATCTAAAAATGCACTTGCAATCTCATAATTCTCAAAAAAAAATATAATCAATCTAATGTAAAATTGTGGTTAAAATTGTACATCAAAAGACAGTGAAAAAAGTCAAACATCATGTAATCTCCAAATTAAGAAAGAAACTATATAAGGTAAATAAAAGGTTGACAAATGTAGGAAGTTCTTTGGATCCTCTAGGGAGGTCCCCTCATTTCTAAAAATACCACACAAATAGTTATTAAAATTCTCAAAATATTTGACAACATTTATGCAAAAAATTCAAGTCCAGAGCTACACCATTCAATGCCCAAACTTGTCCTTCAAAATATACATGTCAAAGTTTGGACGTCAATTTTGGTGGGGTGATAAATGACACTGTTTGTTTTATATTTTAAAAAGTGTGTAAAGAATATCTCCTCAAAAAATTAGAATCCAATCTTGCACAAATATGTCTGCAGCATTTATGATCTCGTTGTACTTTGGAAAGGCATCACCAGAAAATAGCAAACTTGTTAAAATAACAATTCCAAAATAATTTTTAAATTAATGTCTATCATATCTTATTTGCCAAATCCAAAAATCAGCAAACCAAATTTGACAACAAGTATGGGCTCTCCATGACTCCATCTCTATATCTATACATGTTTTCCTCCTCATCTAGTTGCAGCCTCCAAAGGAGATATATTATATTCCAAGTTGTTTAGCTGCTCAGGTCTTGTAACAGCCCCAAAATTAAAAAGGGAATAAAATAAAGGAAAAATAATATTAAATTAATTTCTGAATTTTGTTATTACTAAAAACTCTAAAAGAACCCTATTAAAGCCAAACAGAGATAAATATTCAAAATTTGGACTTGAAAATTTTATGGGATAAAATAGAGGCCAAGAAATATTTTTGAGAATTTTTACAAAATTTTAGCAACAGTGCTTCAAGCCTTAAGCAAATATTTGAATTTCTGGAATTATTTTAATTGAAAAATAAATTTTAAATCTTGTTGGGCCGAAACCCTAAATATCCCTCCGAAGGCCTTTCGGCCCAGCCCGTTCCGGCCGCGCCCACCGACAGGCGGGACCCACCTGTCGGCGCGCGCCCTCCCTCTCTCTCCCGCCTGCGCCCCGCCTGGCCCACCCGTAAGCCTCCGCACGTGCTCCCTCGCCCTCTGACGTCCCTGGCCCACGTGTCGGCCATCTTTCTTTTGCGCCCGGCTGGCTGACAGGTGGTCCCCACCTGTCAGGATCTTCTTCTTCCTCGGAAGGGGATCTCTCCCCTTCCAAACCGGCGCCCCCCTTCCGATTTCAGTCACCAGCCGGCCGGATCCGCATGATCAAGGCCCTGGATCATCTTCCCTCGTCGCCGCTATCCCCTTCCTCCCTTAGCCGACGCAATTTCGTTCTTTTGGAAGCTTATCCGAGGATTGAAGGAAAGCTCGCCGGAGGGAAAGAAATCCTCGGGATTCCTCGGTTGGCTTGCCATCCTAGACTCCGGCGACCCCTATAAAAGGCCCCGCCCTCACCGCACTACGCCACAACACCAGAGCTCAAGCCCTCGCCTCCCCGAGCGCCCCCACCCTCCTTTCCACTTTTTCCTCTGCTTTGGCTCCGGCAAGACCTCGTCGGCACTCCGGGCCACCGTCGCCGTAACCGAGGCCACCGCCGGGACCGCCGTTGCCACTGCTCCCTCGGCCTCGCCTCCGTTCGCGTTTCCCATCGCCGGATCGCCGTCGCCACCGTCGACCCGAAGGTCTTCATCGCCTCTCCTCGCCGCCGGCCACCTCCGGTGTCCATCCGTCCCCATCTCCGGTACGGTTGCACTCCCCTCTCCATCCTCTTTCCGTTTTCGCCGTCGCCTAGGGCCATGGACCCCGCCGCCGCCGTTCGCCCCTCGCCGTCGCACCGCCGGAGTCAGGGACGAAGACCTCGGTCATCCCCCGTGCCGTGCGCGTGCCGGACGAGCTCGGTACCGTGCGATCAAAGATGAACGGCTAAGATTAGAACCCGCTCGGGTTTAATCTGGGCCGTTCACTCGGTCAAAGGGGTACCGACCGCCATCGCCCGTTGGATCTCACTTAAGCGCCCCGCCCCGCGATCGCCCGTTGGATCTGGATCCAACGGTCTTGCTCGGCCTGGTCCACGCGCGCAGTCAACGGTTCACGGTGAACCGTGAACCCAGTTCACCGTGGACCCGAGACTGTTTTCTGTTTAAATAAAATTCCAGAAAATTGTTTAAACTTTGAAAATTCATAACTTGCTCATTTTAACTCCAAATTTCACCATTCAAATTTTGTTAAATCCAGAATAATATTCTCTTCACATTAATGCCTTAAAAACAGTATGTTACTGTTACCCAAAATATTTTTATTAAATAAACGAATAAAAACCATTTAGGGTTAAAATTAAAAATACAGAAAATAAATTAAGAAAAATCCTAAAAAGATAAGTTTTACTGTTTTATACCAAACTTTAGAATATTAAGATATTACTTCACATAAAAACACCCACAAATATGTATGTTTGTTATTTGGTGGATTTTATCTGTTTATTGAATGTATTGTTTACATTTCCGTATCAAGAAGACTACGAGTTCGTCGAGGAGCAGGAGTTCTATCCCGAGGTTCCTCCATCCCCCTTTGCTGATCAAGGCAAGTCATCGACCACCTCTGTGGAAACAGTTGATCATATTGAGCCCATGCTTTTATAAATTATCGCTATAACTCATAGGTTAATATTGCATTAGTCAAATATCAAGCCCTACACTTATATTTATTAGCTCCCCGTCCTTGTGTGCAAATCCAAGCCATGCTTATTGAGCCTTAACTCCTTGTCACTCTACAAATATCATATTAGCTAGTGCCCAATGTACCGGCACAACCGCTATAGGATATAAAGAATGAGTCGTAGATAGCTGGATTCTGATATATGAAATTCCCCGTTATTCTCGTCTCTGTATTCTGTTTGAGTTGGCTAAGTTATAAGTATGGTGGGTTCCGGGTGCAAGCTCGGAAACTGGTTGGTCGCACCCGGGGCACTATAAGGACCGGTCTGCGGGATCTGTTGCAAAGCACTTCCGTACCAACCACAAGTCTAATGGGTAAGTCCTAACCGGAAGTATGGAACACCCCGACTCTCTGCACCATAGTGGAGGGGGCAAGGGGCTAGCCCTCAGGGCGCCTTGTACCAAAGAAGGCTCAAGGGGGGTATGGTGAGGCATCGACGCGTCGGGGCACCATATGAAACCTATAAGAGGGTGTTGTTGAGTCGGGGAGGACTATATGGAAGGTTTTGGCACGAGTTCCCGTGAAATGGGTCATCTCGTTACACTTTGGTGTAAGTGATGAGTACGTGCCTTGTGGGTACAGTGGTACATCTCTGATCAGAGTAATTTAAATCTTTTCGAAAAGCCGAGCCCACGGTTAAGGGCGGGTTGTGTGACTACTCGCAGTTAGTTTACAATTGTTGGAATGGATGAGTTATTTCATGGCATGTAAGGACTGTTGTGCGAGGAGGTAAAACGTACTCCTCGAGTTAGAAGATGATGATGATGCATTCACATGTTTACTTTCCCGTACTAATAAAATTGCTCACATTTAATGCTTCACAAATATGCTGCTTCCGCAAAACTAGCCAATATCTCCCTTGTTATTATCTTGCATTATATTTGCATTCGGTGGCTTGCTGAGTACATTTGTACTCACCCCGTTGACTTACACCATGAGCCCGTCTACTACGAGGAGGATGAAGGTCTGGAGTAGCGACCCAGTCAAGGCGAGACTGGAAGGAGGCGTTCATCTAGGACCCTTTGATTTATTAGTTTCTCTTCATATTTATTCACTTTTGTACTAATACGGTCTACGAACCGTGAATGATTGCTCGTATTGTATGTGGTCGCTTGATGAACGTCTTGTTTTATTGATTTTCTATGGAATTTCAATAAAGTCCTGATTTATTAAATCGGGGCGTGACAGGTCTCCTCTAGGATTAGGGATGGCAACGGGGAGAATCCCCGGCGGGGAGGGGTCCCCGTCCCCGTCTCCGCTAGACAAAAAATTTCCCGTTCCCCGTCCCCGTCCCCGGCTTCGGGGATAGATTTTCCCCATCCCCGCTCAGGGAGTCCCCACAGCGTCTTCGTCAGCACCCTCTCCCAGCGTCATTCCGCGATTGGACATACCATGCGCTTATTGGAGGCCATGGATGATCTTCATTACGAGGCACTGCAGGACGCCAATGGACAGCGCGACACGATCAGTTTTTACCGACAGTCTTCTGAGGATCTGAACCGCGAGAACGGAGATCTTCGTCGCCGTATTCAGCAGGGACATCGCTTGGCTGCCGAAGCAGAGGAGTTACGGAGTCAAAATGAGCTCCTTCGGCAGCATGTCGCCACCAACCCACAGCTCCGCTACCAGATCGAGGAATTAAAGAAGGACATTGAGGAGATCGCACCTATTCTGCCTCGCAGGAAGAAACCCCTCCGGATCCCCACTGTGAGGCCCAAGAGGATCTCCCGCAGCGCACCACCCTCCGGACCGTCCAGCTCCTCGACACCGATCGTCTCCCACGAGCCCGAGATTGAGCCGTCCCCCGAGCTGCCGTAGATGTAGTTTTACGGTTGATTGTTATTTTCATTTTTGCTTGCTTGTATTAGCATTCATGTCAAAACATAAGGCATGAATGAAGAAATAAATAAAATGTAACCGCAAGAACGGCATTTTTGGAATAAAATTTAATAAAAGTATCCGCTAAAAGAATGTTGTCTAATTTTGGAAACCTCAGGATGTCGAACAACCAAGGCTCCGACGCTCCCTAGAACGGAGGAGAGAACGACAACTTGCCACAGTGGGGAGCGACCGGGCAAAGGCAAGCCCCAGTCGCCAACCACCCCACACTGGCTGAGATGATGGCCACTCAGAACCAGTTGGTTGCTACCCTATTGAATCAGATGCAACAGCAGCAGCAAATGCAGGAGCAGCAGGCTCATTTCTTCCGCCACCATCAACAGCCCGAGCTGCCTCGACCAGCCACTCCAGCTCCCGCTCCCGCCTCTCAGCTCTCGGAATTCCTCCGAGTCCACCCGCCGACTTTCTCGAGCACCACCAACCCCATGGAGGCTGGGGATTGGTTGAGGACTATCGCAAAGAAGCTAGACCTTCTGACCTGCACTGAGCAGGAAAAAGTGGCCTTCGCCGCCCATCAGCTCCAGGGTCCCGCCGCAGAATGGTGGGACAACCTGCGAGAGACTCTGCCCGAAGGACATGTTCACACTTGGGCAGAATTTTCTGATGCTTTCCGTGTCGCTCATATCCCAGAAGGCATCATCGCACAGAAGCAGCAGGAGTTCAGGGACCTGCAACAGGGGAGCAGGTCCGTCACGGAGTATTTACACGAGTTCAACCGACTGGCTCGATACGCGCCTGAAGAAATCCGAACTGACGCGGCCAGGCAGTCTAAGTTCCTTCGAGGTCTTAAGGATGAGTTGTCCCTTCAACTCGTTTCCGGAGATTATGCCAACTTCCAAAAGTTGGTTAATAAGGCTATTATACAGGAGACCCAGCAGAACAAGGTCGACCTGAAAAAGAAGAGGATGATTGCCTTTAGGCAAAACCAGGGCATGGCTCAGAGGCCCCGCTTCACACCTCCTCCACCAGCGCCACAATACCACCCCGACCAGTGTATCGACCAGCGCCACCCGCCGCCAACGCCGGAACCGGACAGCCTCGCCCCGCTCCCGCCACCCCAGCTGCACCAACCGCCCCAGCAAGGAAGGCGGAAATCCTGCACGACAAGCACGGCAAGCCCGTGGTATGTTTCAACTGCCGTCAGGAAGGGCATTACTCCAGTCAGTGTGTAGCGCCTCGATTTAACAAATCGAGACATTATTGAATTTCATGAGAAAAACAATAATACAAGAGGTTCATCATGCGACAACGTACATACGACAACATCCATGGTACGCAGACCATATTTATTACAGCATTGTTTTAATAAAAATGATAATGAGATAAATAAACAGCGGCATGACGAACGTCTTCTTCAGGACTTTTCTTCTTGACTGGGTCGCTACTCCAGACCGTCTTCAAGATAAGCATCCTCTGTGGGGTCCAACGGGTATGAGTACAAAAAGTACTCAACAAGCCACCGCAAATGCAAATAATAATGCAGGATAATAAACAAGGAAGGATAAAGGCTAACAATGCGGAATAAAGCAATTGCAGTTATGGCATTTAGTGTAATCATATTTTAATCATGCGGAAAGTAAATATGAGCATCATCAACATCAACTAACTCGAGGAGTACGTTTTACCTCCTCGCACAATGGTCCTTACATGTCAATCCATCATGCACAATCATATTCATAGCAACTAACTGGGGGATGTCACGCAACCCGCCCTTGACCGTGGGCTCGGCTTTTCGAAAAGATTTAAGACTCTGATCAGAGATGTACTACTGTACCCACAAGGCACGCACTCATCTCAGCGAGATGACCCATTTCACGGGAACTCGTGCCAAAACCTCAATATGAGATGTTCCAAGCGATAACCACCCGCTCTAGGTTTCGCCGGCGCGCCGGGCCGCATCCCGGCTAACGTCGCACCCCCTTTTGCGCCACATTGGTACAAGTCACCCGCAGGTGCAACTTGACCCATCTCCAAGTGGTGGCCTCGGTTTGGAACAACCCATACCTTAGTTAGGACTTACCCACTAGACTTGTGGTTAGTACGTAAGTGTATTGCAACGGATCCCTCAGACCGGTCCTTATAGTGCCCCGGGTGCGACTGACCAATGCCCTAGCTTGCACCCGGAACCCACCATGCATACACTCACAACCATGACTCATCACCAACAGAATTTCCAAAGATAAGAAGTAACGGGATCATATAACAGAACCATTTCACTACGACTCATTTTTATCCTATAGCGGCCGTGCCAATACATTGGACACTAGCTAATATCATTGATCATATGGTGACAAGGAGGTTAGGCGAGATAGCATGGCTTGGGTTGCACATCAAGGTCGGGGGATCCTAAATAAATATAATGTAAGGGTTCATTTGACTAATGCATATACATAACCTATGTGTTTTAGCGATAATCAATTCAAACATGGGTTCAATATGTTCAAGAGAATTGTTTGGTGACTTGCCTTGTTCAGCAAAGGGAGAGGGAGGGACTTCGGGGAAGTACTCCGGCTCCTCGGCGACGTCGTAGTCTTTTTAATATAAAGTAAAATAAAAGAACATAACATCTAATCAAACAGTATAACATTACATTATAAACACATAAGTTAAAGTTGGGTTGATTATAAATAAAATAAATTCAGATATTAAAGTTCTGAAATTTATTCCTCCATTAATTTAAAGTGAATCTAAATGAATCATTGTTTTTCATAAAAGGGGTTTTTTTTAAGTGGGTTTAATACTACATTAAGTTTTCTAATCAATTTAATTTAAATGATTTAGAGAAAACCCAGTAGTTTTAATGTTTAAACAGTAAAGGACAATTATATAATTTTTCTGGAATTTAAATATTTAAATTTACATTTAAATCCTAAGGGCATTTGAATACTTATTTAAATAAACATGAAAATGTCCAAATAGCCTACTGTTTTTATTGCCTAAACATGTAGAGAATAATTTTATGAATTTTCTAAAATTGGAATGGCAATTTTTAGAGTCCAAATGCATTAGATATGAATTTTACAAGTTTAAAAGCATTTCTGGAATTTATTTTCAAATTTTAAACCTCTCGGGTCCACGGTGAGCCAGGCCCACGGTGAACCCGCGCACTGTGCGCGTGCGCCGGGTCGATCTGGACCGTCGGATCCAGATCCGACGCGCGAGGGCGAGGCGGGACGCGCAAGTGGCTACGGACGGCCAGGATTAAAACGTGCGAACCGGTACCACGTGGACGCACAGGATTAAACGCGGTTTTTAAATACAGATGGACGCGCGAGATTAAAACGTACCCCTTCGCCGAGATCTAACAGATCAGATTAATCCGCACGCGGGGATTAAACATCACCGTCGGATCCAGATCGCACGGTCGTGCGTGAATCCGACACGGCACGGGTACTCGACCCGTGCCGGTCGTCTTCTCCGACGACGGCGAGCGGGCCAGCGGCCGCGGCGAGCGACGGCGACCTAGTCTAAGGCCTAAAATGGAACGAGGGTACTACGGGGATCACGAGGGTACCTCGGCGGTGAGAAAAGATCGACGGAGCGTGGCCGGCGACGAGTGAAGGCGGCGGAGGCGTTCGGGTCCTTGGCGGCGACGGCGATCCGGCGGGGTTCGACATCGATGGAGTGGTGGCCGAGGTCGGGGAGGTCCCGGTGGTCACGACGGTGCGGTCGGCGTGGACGGAGAGGGACTCCGGCGACGGCGAGCGGCGGCTGGATGACGGGCGGTGGTGGCGCGCTAAAATGTGGAATGCAAGGGCTCTGTTGGATCTCGCAGCGTGTGAGCGTGGGGGCGCATTGCGGACGGCCGGAGGGTTTATATAGGGTCATCGGCGGGGGCAGAGGGGGCGTAGTCTGCGGTGGCCGGGATTAAAACGCGTTTAAGCGCCGGCGAGCTCGGGTTGAGCTCGATTCACCGAACCTAGACGCGAATCGGTCGAGTTTAATGGGGGGAAACGGTCAGCGCGACGTGGGGGTTTGATTGCCGGGCTTAATTCGAGGGGAGGGGGTCGGGGGCAAGGGATCCGAGGCGAGTAATGGCGTCGGCCGGTGAGGGGGGGGCGATTTGGGGGCGGATCTCGCGGGGACGAAGGGTCTGACAGGCGGGGGCCGCCGACCAGTGAGCGCGAACGAGCGAGGGAGGCAGCTGACGGGTGGGGCCGGGTTGTCAGGTGCGCGCGCGAGGGAAGGGGATCGGCGCCGACATGTGGGGTCGGCTTGTCAGCCAGGGGCGCGCGGGGTAACGGGTTGGGCCGGCCGGGAGAGAGGGAAGGGAGGGGAGGAGCCCATTACTGTTTCAATCCTTTTCTGAATAAAAATAATTCCAGAAAATGGATTAAAATATTAGGGCTACTTCCAAGGCTGGTAAAAATTTATAAAAATTCTCAAAATTATATTTTGCTCTTAGGATCATATACAAAAAGTTTCACCTCCTGATTTGGTCATCTACTCTATGTTGTAGTTCAAAAGGGTATAAAAGGGATTTAAAAGTATTTTCTGAAATAATAATCCCAATAAATTGAATTTAATAATATTTTTATTGCTTTGAAAATTTGGGGTGTTACAAACCTATCCCCCTTACAAGAATCTCGTCCTCGAGATTGGAACGTCACTCGAATAGCCCGGGGTATTGGGCCTTCAGCTCGTCTTCTTTTTCCCAAGTGGCTTCTTCGGCGGGATGGTTGTTCCATTGGACTTTGCAGAAGCGGACGACGCGACTTCTGGTTACTCTCTCCTTGGTTTCCAAGATCTTGACGGGTCTCTCTATGTAGGTCAAGTCTTCTTGGACGTTGAGCTGCTGAAGGTCGGCTTGCTCGGTGGGCACACGGAGACACTTCTTCAGCTGCGAGACATGGAACACATCATGAACGCCTGCCAAGGATGGAGGCAGTTCAAGTTGATATGCCACTTCTCCTTGTCGACGGAGGATCTGGAAAGGTCCGACGTAGCGAGGTGCTAGTTTGCCTTTCATGTTGAACCTTTGAGTGCCACGGAGGGGAGTGACTCGGAGGTAGACGTAATCGCCCTCCTCAAAGGCTAGATCTCTTCGACGGTTGTCGGCATAGCTCTTTTGCCTGGATTGGGCGGCCTTCAAGCGGTCTCTTATGATCTTAACTTTCTCTTCGGCTTCTCTCAATAAATCTGTCCCAAACAGTTGTGATTCTCCAGTTTGATCCCAGAGCAACGGCGTTCTGCACTTACGCCCATAGAGTGCTTCGAACGGGGACATTTGCAGGCTGGCTTGATAGCTGTTGTTGTAGGAGAACTCTGCATAAGGTAAGTTCTTGTCCCACATTCCGCCAAAGTCTAGAGCACAAGCTCTAAGCATATCCTCCAATATCTGGTTGACCCTTTCGGTCTGACCGTCGGTCTGTGGATGATAGGCGGTGCTAAAGTTCAGCCGGGTGCCGAGTTCCTCTTGAAGGTTCTTCCAAAACTTGGAGGTAAACTGACTCCCGCGGTCAGATACAATCTTCTTGGGAACTCCGTGGAGGCACACGATCCGGGTCATATACAACTCAGCCAGTTGGTTACCGCTTCAACGGTGGTTGGGTCTACTGCTATTCCTCCGGCAGATATGACATGGCCGAGGAACTTCACCTCAGACGACCAAAATTCGCATTTGCTGTATTTGGCGTACAGTTGCTGCTCCCTTAGCTTTCCGAGGGTCAGACGGAGGTGAGTCTCGTGCTCTTCCTTGGTCTTGGAGTAAACGAGGATATCGTCGATGAATACCACGATGAACTTGTCCAAGAACTCCATGCATACATTGTTCATCATGTTCATGAAGAAGGCCGGGGCATTCGTGAGTCCGAACGACATCACAGTGTACTCGTAGAGTCCATAGCGGGAGGTGAAGGCAGTCTTGGGTATATCTTCCTCCCTGATCCTTAACTGGTGATAACCTGACCTGAGGTCGATCTTGGAAAACACCGAGGATCCTTTCAGCTGATCGAACAGGTCGTCGATCCGAGGCAATGGGTATTTGTTCTTGATGGTTACGTCGTTCAAGGCTCTATAGTCCACGCACATCCTCTTGGTCTTGTCCTTCTTCATGGCAAATATGACCGGTGCACCCCAGGGTGAGGTACTTGGTCGGATGTAACCTTTCTGCTCAAGGTCTTCGATGTTGCTCTTGACTTCGGCTAGTTCATTGGCGGCCATTCGGTATGGGCGTTTGGAGATTGGAGTGGTCCCCGGGACAAGCTCGATTCTGAATTCGATGTCCCGTTTGGGAGGCATTCCGGGCAGATCTTCGGGGAAGACATCTGCAAACTCCTTGACTATTGGCACCTCTTCAAGAGCTATAGAGCGAAGGGACGCTCCGAGTGGTTTGCGACTGACCATCCGGAAGGTGACGGTTACGCCTTCAGGACTGGTCACCGTGACGGACTTGTTGGCACAGTCGATCACTCCCTTGTGCTTCATCAACCAATCCATACCTAGGATAAGGTCGAGTCCGGTGCATTGGATAAGGACAGGCTCGGCCCGAAACAGCACTCCTTGGATGTCAAGTTGAACCTTAGGGCTGTAGAAACGAGCTGAGGTCCTATTGCCGGGGGTGGCAATCACCATGGGAATTGGTAGAGGGAGCACGTCCAGATGGTTTGTTTTTGCAAAATCTTCAGAGACAAAGGAGTGGGTTGCTCCAGAGTCAAATAATATGGCGGCCGGTACGGAATTTATAGTAAACGTACCGAGTACGACTTCAGGAGCCTCCTGAGCTTCCTCCGCGCTGACGTGGTTGACGCGGGCGCGTACGGCCTGGTGGGGTGCTGCGCCTTGGTTCTGCTTGGGGTGAGGACACTGGTGCGAGTAGTGCCCTTCCTTGCGGCAGTTGAAGCAGACGACCGGCCTTCCTTGGCGATCCCTCAAGATCGGGGCCTTGGCGGCTGGTGCCGGCTGAGCGGTCGGAGCTGGTGGAGCGGGGCGAGGATGCCCGGCGTTGGATCCACCGGCTGCATGAGGTGGCCTGTAGGCGGGTCGAGGATGGTAGGCGGGCGCTGGTGGCGGAGGGACGAAGCGGGGCCTCTGAGTGTTCGCCTGCTGGTGCTTGAAGGCGATCATCTTCCTCTTCTTGAGGTCCAGCTTGTTCTGCTCAGTCTCTTGGATGAGCGCTTTATTGACAAGCCGCTGGAAGTCGGCGAAGTCGGCGGCGACGAGCTGGATGGACAGCTCATCCTTAAGTCCCCTTAGGAACTTGGCTTGGCGGAGGGCGTCGGTGCGCACTTCCTCCGGTGCGTAGCGGGCGAGGCGGTTGAACTCATGGAGGTACTCCATGACAGTCCGGTTGCCTTGTTGCAGGTCGCGGAACTCCTGCTGTTTGACCGCGATGACACCGGCGGGGACGTGGGCGGCACGAAAGGCGATGGTGAACTCCGCCCAAGTCACCATGTGGCCCTCCGGCTGGGACGCACGGTAGTTGTCCCACCACTCGGCGGCGGGACCCTGGAGCTGATGAGTGGCGAAGGCCACTCGCTCCCGGTCTGTGCAGGGGAGGAGGTCGAGCTTCTTCTCGATGGTGCGGAGCCAATCTCCGGCCTCCATCGGGTTGGTCGTGCTCGAGAAGATGGGCGGGCGCACGCGCAAGAACTCGGAGAGTTGCGGAGCGGCCGCGGGTGCTGGTGCGCGAGGGGCGGGCTCCCCGTTCTGCAGACGGTCCAACTGAGCCTGTTGGTGCTGCATTTGGGTGAGGAGGGCGGTGATCAGATGATTCTGGTTCGCCATCATTTCCGCCAAGGTGGGGTGGTTGGCGGAAGGCGACCCAGACTGACGTGGGCCTGTCGCACCCCAGTTGGGTACAACTCCCTCGGGCGCATCCCGGCTCCCTCCTGCTCCGTTGTTGGAGCCGGTGTTCTGGGGGTCGGTCATCTTCTGAATATCCAAAGTGAGGAAACAAAAGATGACGAAACAGTAATACAACTAAAAATTAACATATAGCATTCAAGCACACAAATATATCAAGTGGTATAAATAGTCCGTTACAATCAAGTTCTTATTCTACCCACAACACACTCGTTGCGGGTAGCACCACATACAAAATAATGCTTTTTATTTATCTTTGCGTCTCCTAACGCCTACTCGCCACCGGAGGCGGTCTCCGTGCTCTCGGAACCACGAGTGCGCGGCTCCAGCGGGATGGTGGGTTCGAGAAAATTCTCGATGATGGAGTCGGAGACGAGGCCGGGGCGTGGTGTAGGGGCGCTGGTGGAAGGCCTGGCGGGGGAGGGTCGTGGCGGGATCCTCTTGGGGCGAGGGAGGGGCTCACGGATAGGCTTCTTCTTCCTAGGAAGAAGAGGAACCATCTCCGCTATGTCCTTCTGCAGCTCCACGATCTTGCGCTGCAACTCGCCGTTCTGCTGGATCAGGTTCTTCGTTTCTTCACGAAGAAACGCAACCGCCTCATGGTGCTCGTCGGCGTCGAGCACCGCCTCAGTGTGGAGATCATCCATGGCCTGCAGAAGACGCGACTGCCGGGCCATGACCGGATCACGCACGGAGTGAACTCCGAGGTAGATGCTACGGTGGGCTCCGGGAGTACGCTTCGGCACAAGCCGGAAGGATGAGTTCTGAAGACGATCGTCGTAGATCATCCTCAGCTCCATGAGGGCCTGAAGGGCGACTCGTTGGCATGCGACGTCGAAAGTCGGGCCTCCAAGTGCGGTGGTGTAGGGCGGCAGATGCTCTCCGGAGCCATGGACGGTGAGGGAGACGTCGCAAGGCCCGGCGAACTCGTCGGGGTAGACTCCTTGAAATTCGGGTTCGAAGAGGAACCCGAGGAAGGTGAGCATCATGCGGAGCTCCCGGACGAAGCCCTCGTAGTGACGGCAATAGCTGTGGACTTGGTAGACAGGCATCTACAAAACAGTAAGTTGAATAAAAGTGAGGAGAGGAACAAAGTTTAGGAAGTAGATTTTCGAGAAATAATTTCCTATGGCTAATGGCTAGGCGGGTCTGTTTGGCTTCCTACAGTCAAGTCGGCTCTGATACCATCTTGTAGCGCCTCGATTTAACAAATCGAGACATTATTGAATTTCATGAGAAAAACAATAATACAAGAGGTTCATCATGCGACAACGTACATACGACAACATCCATGGTACGCAGACCATATTTATTACAGCATTGTTTTAATAAAAATGATAATGAGATAAATAAACAGCGGCATGACGAACGTCTTCTTCAGGACTTTTCTTCTTGACTGGGTCGCTACTCCAGACCGTCTTCAAGATAAGCATCCTCTGTGGGGTCCAACGGGTATGAGTACAAAAAGTACTCAACAAGCCACCGCAAATGCAAATAATAATGCAGGATAATAAACAAGGAAGGATAAAGGCTAACAATGCGGAATAAAGCAATTGCAGTTATGGCATTTAGTGTAATCATATTTTAATCATGCGGAAAGTAAATATGAGCATCATCAACATCAACTAACTCGAGGAGTACGTTTTACCTCCTCGCACAACGGTCCTTACATGTCAATCCATCATGCACAATCATATTCATAGCAACTAACTGGGGGATGTCACGCAACCCGCCCTTGACCGTGGGCTCGGCTTTTCGAAAAGATTTAAGACTCTGATCAGAGATGTACTACTGTACCCACAAGGCACGCACTCATCTCAGCGAGATGACCCATTTCACGGGAACTCGTGCCAAAACCTCAATATGAGATGTTCCAAGCGATAACCACCCGCTCTAGGTTTCGCCGGCGCGCCGGGCCGCATCCCGGCTAACGTCGCACCCCCTTTTGCGCCACATTGGTACAAGTCACCCGCAGGTGCAACTTGACCCATCTCCAAGTGGTGGCCTCGGTTTGGAACAACCCATACCTTAGTTAGGACTTACCCACTAGACTTGTGGTTAGTACGTAAGTGTATTGCAACGGATCCCTCAGACCGGTCCTTATAGTGCCCCGGGTGCGACTGACCAATGCCCTAGCTTGCACCCGGAACCCACCATGCATACACTCACAACCATGACTCATCACCAACAGAATTTCCAAAGATAAGAAGTAACGGGATCATATAACAGAACCATTTCACTACGACTCATTTTTATCCTATAGCGGCCGTGCCAATACATTGGACACTAGCTAATATCATTGATCATATGGTGACAAGGAGGTTAGGCGAGATAGCATGGCTTGGGTTGCACATCAAGGTCGGGGGATCCTAAATAAATATAATGTAAGGGTTCATTTGACTAATGCATATACATAACCTATGTGTTTTAGCGATAATCAATTCAAACATGGGTTCAATATGTTCAAGAGAATTGTTTGGTGACTTGCCTTGTTCAGCAAAGGGAGAGGGAGGGACTTCGGGGAAGTACTCCGGCTCCTCGGCGACGTCGTAGTCTTTTTAATATAAAGTAAAATAAAAGAACATAACATCTAATCAAACAGTATAACATTACATTATAAACACATAAGTTAAAGTTGGGTTGATTATAAATAAAATAAATTCAGATATTAAAGTTCTGAAATTTATTCCTCCATTAATTTAAAGTGAATCTAAATGAATCATTGTTTTTCATAAAAGGGTTTTTTTTAAGTGGGTTTAATACTACATTAAGTTTTCTAATCAATTTAATTTAAATGATTTAGAGAAAACCCAGTAGTTTTAATGTTTAAACAGTAAAGGACAATTATATAATTTTTCTGGAATTTAAATATTTAAATTTACATTTAAATCCTAAGGGCATTTGAATACTTATTTAAATAAACATGAAAATGTCCAAATAGCCTACTGTTTTTATTGCCTAAACATGTAGAGAATAATTTTATGAATTTTCTAAAATTGGAATGGCAATTTTTAGAGTCCAAATGCATTAGATATGAATTTTACAAGTTTAAAAGCATTTCTGGAATTTATTTTCAAATTTTAAACCTCTCGGGTCCACGGTGAGCCAGGCCCACGGTGAACCCGCGCACTGTGCGCGTGCGCCGGGTCGATCTGGACCGTCGGATCCAGATCCGACGCGCGAGGGCGAGGCGGGACGCGCAAGTGGCTACGGACGGCCAGTATTAAAACGTGCGAACCGGTACCACGTGGACGCACAGGATTAAACGCGGTTTTTAAATACAGATGGACGCGCGAGATTAAAACGTACCCCTTCGCCGAGATCTAACGGATCAGATTAATCCGCACGCGGGGATTAAACATCACCGTCGGATCCAGATCGCACGGTCGTGCGTGAATCCGACACGGCACGGGTACTCGACCCGTGCCGGTCGTCTTCTCCGACGACGGCGAGCGGGCCAGCGGCCGTGGCGAGCGACGGCGACCTAGTCTAAGGCCTAAAATGGAACGAGGGTACTACGGGGATCACGAGGGTACCTCGGCGGTGAGAAAAGATCGACGGAGCGTGGCCGGCGACGAGTGAAGGCGGCGGAGGCGTTCGGGTCCTTGGCGGCGACGGCGATCCGGCGGGGTTCGACGTCGATGGAGTGGTGGCCGAGGTCGGGGAGGTCCCGGTGGTCACGACGGTGCGGTCGGCGTGGACGGAGAGGGACTCCGGCGACGGCGAGCGGCGGCTGGATGACGGGCGGTGGTGGCGCGCTAAAATGTGGAATGCAAGGGCTCTGTTGGATCTCGCAGCGTGTGAGCGTGGGGGCGCATTGCGGACGGCCGGAGGGTTTATATAGGGTCATCGGCGGGGGCAGAGGGGGCGTAGTCTGCGGTGGCCGGGATTAAAACGCGTTTAAGCACCGGCGAGCTCGGGTTGAGCTCGATTCACCGAACCTGGACGCGAATCGGTCGAGTTTAATGGGGGGAAACGGTCAGCGCGACGTGGGGGTTTGATTGCCGGGCTTAATTCGAGGGGAGGGGGTCGGGGGCAAGGGATCCGAGGCGAGTAATGGCGTCGGCCGGTGAGGGGGGGGGCGATTTGGGGGCGGATCTCGCGGGGACGAAGGGTCTGACAGGCGGGGGCCGCCGACCAGTGAGCGCGAACGAGCGAGGGAGGCAGCTGACGGGTGGGGCCGGGTTGTCAGGTGCGCGCGCGAGGGAAGGGGATCGGCGCCGACATGTGGGGTCGGCTTGTCAGCCAGGGGCGCGCGGGGTAACGGGTTGGGCCGGCCGGGAGAGAGGGAAGGGAGGGGAGGAGCCCATTACTGTTTCAATCCTTTTCTGAATAAAAATAATTCCAGAAAATGGATTAAAATATTAGGGCTACTTCCAAGGCTGGTAAAAATTTATAAAAATTCTCAAAATTATATTTTGCTCTTAGGATCATATACAAAAAGTTTCACCTCCTGATTTGGTCATCTACTCTATGTTGTAGTTCAAAAGGGTATAAAAGGGATTTAAAAGTATTTTCTGAAATAATAATCCCAATAAATTGAATTTAATAATATTTTTATTGCTTTGAAAATTTGGGGTGTTACACAGTGCCCCCATCCCAAGCGTGCCCAAGGCGTCACATCAAACCCCGTCGTCCGCGCCAAAGTCAATCACGTCACCGCCGAAGAAGCCCAGGCTGCCCCGGAAATTGTCATGGGTAAGTTTACGGTACATTCATCATTTGCAGTGGTATTATTTGACACCGGAGATACCCACTCCTTTATATCAACTACTTTTGTGGAAAGAAATGCCTTGGACATAAGTGAACTACCCAGAGCAGTATTGATAGCCACCCCGGGCAAGCAAACCCTCGCCTATTCCTTTAGCCCAAGGGTATGGGTAGATATCTACGGCACGAAATTTTGGGCCGACCCCATTCTAATAGAATGCCAAGGTTTGGATCTCATTCTAGGGATAGATTGGTTAAATAAACACCAAGGAGTAATAGAATGTGCCTAGAGGAAAGTGACTGTGACCAGTGAAGAGGGGACCACCGTCACATTCCAGATGCCAAGCATGAAGACCGGAAGATCAAGACTACATCAGATTACCTTGGAAGAAATACCAATAGTTTGTGAGTACTCGGATGTATTTCCAGAGGACTTACCAGGGATGCCACCTAAGAGGGACATCGAATTCCGGATTGATTTGGTGCCCGGAACCACCCCTATTTACAAGCGACCATACCGGATGGCCGCCAATGAGCTAGCTGAGATGAAGCAGCAGTTGGAGGATCTCGAAAGGAAAGGCTACATCAGACCGAGTACATCACCATGGGGTGCTCCCGTCATCTTCGTCGAGAAGAAAGAAGACAAGGCAAAGCGTATGTGTGTGGATTATCGCGCCTTGAATGAAGTAACCATCAAGAATAAGTACCCGTTGCCTCGGATCGACGATCTCTTC
Organism: Zizania palustris; assembly: GCA_019279435.1. Classification (NCBI taxonomy): domain Eukaryota; kingdom Viridiplantae; phylum Streptophyta; class Magnoliopsida; order Poales; family Poaceae; genus Zizania; species Zizania palustris. The sequence continues at coordinate 35,259,153 of JAAALK010000283.1, forward strand.
GACCAACTAAAAGGAGCCACGGTATTCTCAAAGATCGACCTACGGTCTGGTTATCATCAGTTGAGGATTCGAGAGGAGGATATACCCAAGACTGCTTTTACCACCCGCTACGGATTATATGAGTGTACTGTTATGTCCTTCGGATTGACCAACGCCCCTGCATTCTTCATGAATATGATGAATAAGGTGTTCATGGAATATTTGGACAAATTCATAATAGTCTTCATAGACGATATCCTCATTTATTCCAGGGACCATAAAGAGCATGAGACCCACCTCCGGTTAACCTTAGGCAAGCTAAGGGAACACCAGTTATATGCCAAGTACAGCAAGTGTAAATTTTGGACGGCAGAAGTAAAGTTCCTTGGACACATCATCTCTGCGCAAGGAATTGCAGTAGACCCTGCCACCATAGAAGCAATTACAGATTGGCTGCCACCCACGAACGTATCTGAGATACGAAGTTTTCTGGGTTTGGCCGGATATTATCGGAGATTCATTGAAAATTTTTCAAAGATAGCCAAGCCTATGACCAAGTTGTTGCAGAAAGGAGAGAAGTTTGAATGGACTCCCGAATGCGAGGAAAGTTTCCGCACTCTCAAGACCCATTTGGTATCTGCACCCATACTGACCCTACCCGATATCCGGAAAGACTTCCATGTCTATTGTGACGCATCCCGCCAAGGATTGGGATGTGTTCTTATGCAAGATGGAAAAGTTATCTCCTATGCCTCCCGTCAGTTGAGACCTCACGAGTTGAACTACCCAACCCACGATTTGGAACTTGCCACAGTTGTACACGCCCTTAAGATATGGAGGCATTATTTGGTTGGAAATCGCTGTGAGATTTTTACGGACCATAAGAGCTTGAAGTACATCTTCACATAGCCAGACCTCAATCTGAGGCAAAGACGATGGTTGGAACTAATAAAGGACTATGACTTAGGTATTCACTACCACCCCGGAAAAGCAAATGTGGTAGCTGATGGATTAAGTCGCAAGGGATATTGCACAGTCATGATAATTCAGGAACACGCGCCCTTGTTATGTAAAGAGATGGAAAAGTTGAATCTTGGGTTGACCACCGGATCATATCTAGCCACCTTGGAGACTCAACCTGTCTTGTTCGAACAAATCCGGAAAGCTCAGTCAGAAGACCCGGATATAGCATCCATTAAGAAGAACATGAGACAAGGAAAAGCCCCAGGATTTTCAGAGGACGAGAACGGCACCATATGGTTTGGAACCCGGATATGTGTGCCGGATAAATCGGAGATAAAGACCCTTATCCTGAGAGAAGCCCATGAGACAATGTACTCCATTCATCCCGGTAGTACCAAGATGTACCAGGACCTGAAAGAACGTTATTGGTGGGTTAGCATGAAGAGGGAGATTGCACAGTTCGTCGCCGAATGTGACACCTGCAGAAGAGTAAAAGCGGAACATCAGAGACCTGCAGGATTGTTACAACCACTTAAGGTGCCTGAATGGAAGTGGGAAGAAATCGGAATGGACTTCATCACCGGACTCCCAAAGACCCAACTTGGATATGATTCTATTTGGGTGATCATCGATCGGCTTACGAAAGTAGCACATTTCATAGCCGTCAAGACGACCTTTAGTGGTCCTAAGCTTGCAGAGCTATATATGGCCCGGATCGTATGTCTCCATGGGGTGCCCAAGAAAATAGTGTCCGACAGAGGAAGTCAGTTTACCTCTCATTTCTGGAAGAACCTTCAAGAGGAGATGGGCACGAGATTGAATTTCAGTACCGCCTACCACCCTCAGACGGATGGACAAACAAAAAGGGTGAATCAGATATTGGAGGATATGCTTCGAGCATGTGTCTTGGATTTTGGAGCCACTTGGGACAAGAGCTTGCCGTACGCTGAGTTTTCGTACAACAACAGCTATCAAGCCAGCCTTCAGATGTCTCCTTTTGAAGCCCTATATGGACGAAAGTGCAGAACGCCTCTACTTTGGGACCAAACTGGTGAATCCCAAGTATTCGGAACAGACATTCTTCGTGAAGCTGAAGAGAAGGTACGGATCATCAGAGACCGACTCAAGACAGCCCAATCACGACAGAAGAGCTACGCGGACAATCGACGCCGAGATCTAGCCTTTGAAGAAGGAGATCATGTCTATCTTCGAGTTACGCCTCTCCGTGGGACTCAACAGTTTAACATGAGAGGGAAGTTGGCCCCTCGATATGTTGGACCATTTCCCATTGTTCGACGCCAAGGCGAAGTTGCATATCAGTTGGAATTACCGCCCTCATTGGCTGGAGTGCATGACGTATTTCACGTATCTCAACTCAAGAAGTGTCTCCGCGTCCCCACAGAGCTAGTGGATCTTCAGCAGTTGGATGTTCAAGAGGATCTGACCTATGTGGAAAAGCCGGTCAAGATATTGGAAGTCAAAGAAAGAATCACCAGGAGTCGAGTCATCCGCTTCTGTAAAGTACAGTGGAGCAATCATCCGATAGAAGAGGCTACATGGGAAAAAGAAGACGAACTCAAGGCTCAGCATCCTGAGCTATTCGAAGATTGATCCGAATCTCGAGGACGAGATTCTCTGTAAGGGGGATAGGATTGTAACAGCCCCAAAATTAAAAAGGGGATAAAATAAAGGAAAAATAATATTAAATTAATTTCTGAATTTTGTTATTACTAAAAACTCTAAAAGAACCCTATTAAAGCCAAACAGAGATAAATATTCAAAATTTGGACTTGAAAATTTTATGGGATAAAATAGAGGCCAAGAAATATTTTTGAGAATTTTTACAAAATTTTAGCAACAGTGCTTCAAGCCTTAAGCAAATATTTGAATTTCTGGAATTATTTTAATTGAAAAATAAATTTTAAATCTTGTTGGGCCGAAACCCTAAATCTCCCTCCGAAGGCCTTTCGGCCCAGCCCGTTCCGGCCGCGCCCACCGACAGGCGAGACCCACCTGTCGGCGCGCGCCCTCCCTCTCTCTCCCGCCTGCGCCCCGCCTGGCCCACCCGTAAGCCTCCGCACGTGCTCCCTCGCCCTCTGACGTCCCTGGCCCACGTGTTGGCCCTCTTTCTTTTGCGCTCGGCTGGCTGACAGGTGGTCCCCACCTGTCAGGATCTTCTTCTTCCTCGGAAGGGGATCTCTCCCCTTCCAAACCGGCGCCCCCCTTCCGATTTCAGTCACCAGCCGGCTGGATCCGCTTGATCAAGGCCCTGGATCATCTTTCCTCGTCGCCGCGATCCTCTTCCTCCCTTAGCCGACGCAATTTCGTTCTTTTGGAAGCTTATCCGAGGATTGAAGGAAAGCTCGCCGGAGGGAAAGAAATCCTCGGGATTCCTCGGTTGGCTTGCCATCCTAGACTCCGGCGACCCCTATAAAAGGCCCCGCCCTCACCGCACTACGCCACAACACCAGAAATCAAGCCCTCGCCTCCCCGAGCGCCCCCACCCTCCTTTCCACTTTTTCCTCTGCTTTGGCTCCAGCAAGACCTCGCCGGCGCTCCGGGCCACCGTCGCCCTAACCGAGGCCACCGCCGGGACCGCCGTTGCCACTGCTCCCTCGGCCTTGCCTCCGTTCGCGTTTCCCATCGCCGGATCGCCGTCGCCACCGTCGACCCGAAGGTCTTCATCGCCTCTCCTCGCCGCCGGCCACCTCCGGTCTCCATCCGTCCCCATCTCCGGTACGGTTGCACTCCCCTCTCCATCCTCTTTCCGTTTTCGCCGTCGCCTAGGGCCATGGACCCCGCCGCCGCCGTTCGCCCCTCGCCGTCGCACCGCCGGAGTCAGGGACGAAGACCTCGGTCATCCCCCGTGTCGTGCGCGTGCCGGACGAGCTCGGTACCGTGCGATCGGAGATGAACGGCTAAGATTAGAACCCGCTCGGGTTTAATCTAGGCCGTTCACTCGGTCAAAGGGGTACCGACCGCCATCGGCCGATGGATCTCACTTAAGCGCCCCGCCCCGCGATCGCCCGTTGGATCTGGATCCAACGGTCTTGCTCGACCTGGTCCACGCGCAGTCAACGGTTCACGGTGAACCCAGTTCACCGTGGACCCGAGACTGTTTTCTGTTTAAATAAAATTCCAGAAAATTGTTTAAACTTTGAAAATTCATAACTTGCTCATTTTAACTCCAAATTTCACCATTCAAATTTTGTTAAATCCAGAATAATATTCTCTTCACATTAATGCCTTAAAAACAGTATGTTACTGTTACCCAAAATATTTTTATTAAATAAACAAATAAAAACCATTTAGGGTTAAAATTAAAAATACAGAAAATAAATTAAGAAAAATCCTAAAAAGATAAGTTTTACTGTTTTATACCAAACTTTAGAATATTAAGATATTACTTCACATAAAAACACCCACAAATATGTATGTTTGTTATTTGGTGGATTTTATCTGTTTATTGAATGTATTGTTTACTTTTCCGTATCAAGAAGACTACGAGTTCGTCGAGGAGCAGGAGTTCTATCCCGAGGTTCCTCCATCCCCCTTTGCTGATCAAGGCAAGTCATCGACCACCTCTGTGGAAACAGTTGATCATATTGAGCCCATGCTTTTATAAATTATCGCTATAACTCATAGGTTAATATTGCATTAGTCAAATATCAAGCCCTACACTTATATTTATTAGCTCCCCGTCCTTGTGTGCAAACCCAAGCCATGCTTATTGAGCCTTAACTCCTTGTCACTCTACAAATATCATATTAGCTAGTGCCCAATGTACCGGCACAACCGCTATAGGATATAAAGAATGAGTCGTAGATAGCTGGATTCTGATATATGAAATTCCCCGTTATTCTCGTCTCTGGATTCTGTTTGAGTTGGCTAAGTTATAAGTATGGTGGGTTCCGGGTGCAAGCTCGGAAACTGGTTGGTCGCACCCGGGGCACTATAAGGACCGGTCTGCGGGATCTGTTGCAAAGCACTTCCGTACCAACCACAAGTCTAATGGGTAAGTCCTAACCGGAAGTATGGAACACCCCGACTCTCTGCACCATAGTGGAGGGGGCAAGGGGCTAGCCCTCAGGGCGCCTTGTACCAAAGAAGGCTCAAGGGGGGTATGGTGAGGCATCGACGCGTCGGGGCACCATATGAAACCTATAAGAGGGTGTTGTTGAGTCGGGGAGGACTATATGGAAGGTTTTGGCACGAGTTCCCGTGAAATGGGTCATCTCGTTACACTTTGGTGTAAGTGATGAGTGCGTGCCTTGTGGGTACAGTGGTACATCTCTGATCAGAGTAATTTAAATCTTTTCGAAAAGCCGAGCCCACGGTTAAGGGCGGGTTGTGTGACTACTCGCAGTTAGTTTACAATTGTTGGAATGGATGAGTTATTTCATGGCATGTAAGGACTGTTGTGCGAGGAGGTAAAACGTACTCCTCGAGTTAGAAGATGATGATGATGCATTCACATGTTTACTTTCCCGTACTAATAAAATTGCTCCCATTTAATGCTTCACAAATATGCTGCTTCCGCAAAACTAGCCAATATCTCCCTTGTTATTATCTTGCATTATATTTGCATTCGGTGGCTTGCTGAGTACATTTGTACTCACCCCGTTGACTTACACCATGAGCCCGTCTACTACGAGGAGGATGAAGGTCTGGAGTAGCGACCCAGTCAAGGCGAGACTGGAAGGAGGCGTTCATCTAGGACCCTTTGATTTATTAGTTTCTCTTCATATTTATTCACTTTTGTACTAATACGGTCTACGAACCGTGAATGATTGCTCGTATTGTATGTGGTCGCTTGATGAACGTCTTGTTTTATTGATTTTCTATGGAATTTCAATAAAGTCCTGATTTATTAAATCGGGGCGTGACAGGTCTCCTCTAGGAGACTAGGATTTCACATACTGTATAAGATTGTCATATGATTACCTTAGTTTTTGCATTAACAAAATAAAATTACGGTGTTTAAAGAATCCTTGTTGCAGTAACCAATGATTAGAAATATTGTGTTATTTTTGTTATGTTTGGAGAGGCAGAGGACCAAAAATATATGGTGAAAACCTGCACCAGCCGGGAATCGAACCCGGGTCTGTACCGTGGCAGGGTACTATTCTACCACTAGACCACTGGTGCTACTTGTTCGACTTTCTAATTTTCTTTATATTGTTCATTAGATGTGGATTACTGGTTTCTGTCTAACTCTACTGCGAATTCTGTGTTTTTGTCATAGTTCTTCGGTAGAGTTCTTCGTGGAGTATCGGAGAAATTCAGACAGAGTTTTGGGGCGAATGATAGTGGGATAGTGGCAGGTTTCACAGGGATAGCTGGAGGAGTATGATCAAACGATTCAGAGCAACGAGGCGTCAGGTTTTGCCACTAGGATTCGAACATCGTGCGCCAGAAATCCGGTGCAAAACTGAAAATTGCAGGGTCGAATTCAAACTCAACGGAAGGCCAAACTGATATATCATAGCAGAGACCGAGCTTTAAGTTTACCATGTCATTATTATTCCCCACTGGATGTCTTGATTCAAATGAGAGATAAGCGTAATTTTACAGAACTTGCAAAGATTATAGATAAAGATAACTGAGCTATTGGAATTGAAGGTCGTTCGTAGTTCATTGGCATCACGGAGGTAGTAAGACAAGTGACAGTCCACTGGCAAAGATCCATGAACATTGGATCGCGCATTTCTTGGTATCAACCAGCGTCGAATGCACCATCCAGGCCTTCCAAAGCTGTCAAGCTTTTGTCAGAGGAAGGAATCCATGCCGAACAGCAGCCGACCATGATTTCTCGACGTCCATCACGTCGTCCCCACACTCGTGCATGCTCCATCCTTCCAGCGCGTGGAGAATTCCCGCGATGTGCCACGCACTCATCACTCTCCTCGGAAGCCAATTCTGCCAACAAAAACAGGAGTACTCACAAGTCACAAGAGATTCTTCAGTTGCATATCTTCAGCTAGCTGATTGGCTCAGAGTCTCATCTCAGACTAGTAATGTAATGCAGATCACCGTATATGTATTTACCTCGCAGGAATGGATATTGTTCATCTCCTCTGGGATCCTCATTGCCGGGGTACTCATGTAAGTGCAGTCCTTGCGAAGTTTCTTGATGGGAAACTGTGATATGGGAATGAATACTGTTCCTTTCGGTGCCTTTCTTTGTTCGTTCTCGTCAGGATTGTCTACTATCCAGAGCTGCAATAATATGAAGTATTTAGCATGGATATATAATCATGCCCCTGTTTTTACACATTCTTGTTCTTCTCAGTTCTCCCTTCAAATTAACCGATTACCCCTATTTAGATCATTACTCAAATGAACTTCTTAAAACATTTCTATGAATATCAAGTTATCTTCTTTTAACAAAACTACCTTTTCTCTCTAGACATAATTGTGGTAACATTGTGCTTTGAAAGAAACTTTTCATCTATCAACATATATTTTACCTGAGGTGTGTCACTGCTGGAGAGTTTCAAATAGCTTGCCCTGTTCAGTGGAATCTGTGACTTGAGCATGTCATATTCCTTCTTTTCATTCATGATAACCTGCCCATATTAATTTAATGACATTTAGTAAAAAGTTTACAAAATAATCTGGCAACAAAAATTTGTAGGTTGATATAGATATACCTGGACACCCCTCCCACACAGTGCCAAGGCAATGGCACGAGCTATCTTACAAGTGCCTGTATGAAGAAAAACTTGCTTTGCATCTGAAGGAATACTTTTTAGAACCACTGCAGTAGCTAAGCCACTACCGTCGACAATTCGAACTCCTAATTTTGGATACTTTTGTCTAAATAATTCACCGTTTCCGTTGAGTTGTTTTGCCTGAAGAGCAAGATGCAGAAATTATTCAATCTTCATGATCAAGAGAGGATTGCATGCATGCTAAAAAGTTAACTTGCAGTGTTTTGTGCACTGATCAATTATTGCCTGATGTGCATCTAGTTTGCATGAAACTTTGAGGCTAGAACCTTATTGAGATCAAAAGTTATCATTTTTTCAACTAATCACACTTTTAACATGAATCAAGGGAAAATATCTAAGATCATACAGTAACTATTAACCTACAGTGTTCATTTCTTATTACGGGGTAACTTGAATCAGAGCTTTAAAAGTAGGAATTACACACCTGATTTAACAGTCCTAGACTGATCACTTTGACCCCCCTCACATCGGCATCTAATATCGCCTTCTCAATTAAGTCGTTTATCGATTCTCTCTCCCACGTAAGACCATACTGCAGAGTGCAGAAACATATATAACGGTTAGTATCACTATCTTCCAAATAGCAAGGGAAAAGGTGATTACTTGGAAGTTGTATCTTGGTATTGCCCATGTCTGCATCTGCATCTTGTTCAGTTTGATTCTCTCAACCACGAACGCCGAGGTCCCATAGATCCACACAAGAGCCATCGACAGCCACGCCAAGGGCCACAACGTCCACATATACCAGGCAGAAGAATCAATGTACGGCTTAGACGCTATGGAGGCGATCCCTATCCTCAGATGATACGCTGACTGCAGGTTGGTCATATGCGTGAGATGAACAAGGTCAGGTGTTTCTTCTGTCCCTTTCATCGAGCTCTCGTACAGCTCGTCGGACGACTTGTCCATGGTGTTGTATATGTAGTCGTAAAACGGCATGAACAGCGAGTAGTTCGTGCGGAACTGCGTGTGGTGGAGAGAATGAAACCTGCAGAACAAAAAGCATCAGCTTGTTTCTCATCGTTTTGGTCGGTCGATCGATACATTTCCAAGATACATTTCCGAGATACTTACGATGGGGTGTACATGAGATACTTGAGGGGCGGGAAGACTTGGAAAAGCCACCTCGGCACCAACTCGAAGTTGCAGTGCCCCATGTTGTTCATGAAGTCAATGAAAGCGATGTACACCACAATGGCCATGGCGGATGCATTTCCCATGTAAATTGTTGACAGTATGGGGATTGCAAACAGTATGAAATAGACCACATGCTCAGCAAAAGGATGAATCACAGCTGAAATATATCATATAGTGTGTTTAAGAGCCAAGAGTGACCGTGCATTAACATGGTAGATATATATGCTCTATCTGCATGCTTTCTGAAACAACAGTTCATGGCTAAAACACCTAATGCAAATTTCAGGTTCCCTCCCAAATATATGAGCTTTTTTCTTCACTTAGAATGCAACTACAATGCCAATTAGTCCTTCTGTACTGTTTTGCTTGTTAAAATCGAAAAGCTTAATATATATGCGCCACTGTGCCACACTGCCACCTCTATTTAACATTATCCTTCCATAAAACTACTCTGATATTCGATGCTCAAAAACAGGGCCTAGTTCTCCTATTTATCTTTCAACATAAATCGTTTTAAACTCCTCCATTCTCAACTCTTTCTTTCTTAAATATAAGTTATTTTACAACTTCTAGTCACTTTCTCATGTTTTCTGACACAGAATAAATAATAACTACGTTATTTAAGTTGGTTTTTAAATCTTGTGACAACTAATCAGAGTGAGCAGCTCTACAGTGTTCATGTATGTTTCGTTTTCTTCTAGCTGAGCATTAAAGTAGCAGTAATAGCCACCGATGAAACCCAAACAGGCTGGTCAGAAAAGATTGCGCAGGCGGTCCAAACCGCATGCAGCAACGCTACGTCAGTTAGTACACACTACACACCACTGCTGTAAATTTCACTGGGCACTCTGTCTACTGTAAAACTGCATGCAGCTCATTACTGAAGCTCAGTACGTGCCATGTGAAACAGTGGCTCGCTGCCGTTCTTTGGAGAGCTATTTATCGGCCAAATTAATAACTGTAGTTGCCAACGTACAGGGGGTCCGGTGCCCTAGCTGAACTGAGCACATCGCTTCTGCGATTCACAGCCGGCCTTTGCTTACAAGCAGGCAGGGCCAATTTACTCCGTGTACTGTACTACTGTTCGTCGTTCGAACGCAGACGCCTCTAGCTCTAGCTCAGCAGTCAGCAGTGATATTATATATTTATATCTAGTACTCCGTACTACTACTGCAATTTTAGTTTTTTATTGTGTCGTTCTGACGAAAAGGTGCGTTGCAAATAAAACTTCGATTCGAAAAATCGAATTGCACAGTTCACGTATCAAAATTCAGATTTGAAGAGCATTAAATGATGTGGGGGCATGGCATTTGTGGCAGGAGGGGAGCTGCTCGTCCGGAATCAATAGTGTGTCCTTTGGTTCCTGTTGGTTTTGTTCTTGGAATTTATGAGCTCAGTTAAGCTGTGCCGAATTCTCGATCCAACAAAAATGAGGTATCATATTTATTTAAGGGGTGTTTGGATTCAAGAGCTAAAGCAAAAGGGGTTAAAATTTAGGAATATATGCCAGTTTCTGGAAAGTGACAAATTGCTTTTTTTTCATGAAATTAACAAACGAGAAGCGCGCCCTATTGCGTAGTGTGCTTCGTATTTATGAGCTCTGCACCACCTAGACTTGTATATTAGCTAGGCACATTTAGACTTGTAGATAATAAGAACAAAAAAATCAGTGGTTTATTATATATTATGTTTTGGAATATTTAGCAACGTAAATGTGTGAACACCCGTGAGATTGATGAGCTAGCTAGCAGCTGCAACTCGACCATGGCCACCTTGTTCTTCGCATGAATGAATGCTAAGCTGTCTGAGAACAGTAGGAGCTGAGGAGTGGAGACGGCGACTTACAGGTGATGGGCTCGGTGGCGATGGAGGCGTGGTGGTGGGAGTGGTAGCGCGAGTAGAGGAAGTGGTGGTGCAGCGCGCGGTGGAACCAGTAGTAGAGGAACTCGACGGGGCCGGCGTGCAGCAGCGCCGTGACGACGGCGCCGTCCGTCCTCCACGGCGGGAGCCGCCTCACGCTCGGCATCGCCAGGTACCCGACGTAGAACACCAGCCCGTTGAAGATGATCTGGTCGTCCCTGCATCATGCATCAAACCGTCGCCATGCACGCACCGGCCGGCGAGCGCGCGCGCGCGCACGCAGCCAAACACGTTCTTGAGCGATTATATGTGTACTATATGATTCATGTAGCTGTGTGCATGCGTACGCGTGAAGTGTGTGTATGTATATATACTTACCAGCCGCGCTCGCGGTCGACCTGGTCGAACTCGATGCCGCGCTCGACGATGCGGTGCTTGCCGCGGGCGGTCTGGTAGCGGGAGATGCTGATCCAGATCTGGTTGTGGATCATCCGCAGCAGCAGCGACGGCAGGATGAGCGAGAAGGAGACGTCGATGTCGCCCCATCCCTTGGTCATCACTCGGCGCACGCCGTGCGCCACCACCGGGGCCATCACCACGTACTGCCACGGATCGAACACGTAACGCCCATCCCATGTCAAGCAGAGTTAAAAAAAAAAACACCACCCATGCATCGCCTAGGTGTGTTTGTAGTTTCTCAGATTTGGATTTTGGCCATTCGTCCGTTTACACGTTTTAGTGTTTCATGTTTACATGCATGTTTGCCGCGAGAGCGAGCATTTGTCGAAGGCAAGTTCACCAGAAAAACGAACGGGCAGAATGATCAAGAAAGCAGGAGAAAGCGAGATAGCAGATACGAATGAGATTTTTCACTCGGAAGACGATCAATCATTTCGGTGGCGTACCTTGAAGTTTCCCAGCCCATGCCACGGCCATTTGGTCAAAGGCCCCGGCCTGGTCGCCATGGCCGCTGCCGCCTAGACCTAGAATCACTCACCTCTCCTCTCACTATCTATCACCCAGTGTAGTACCGTGTGGTTAGCCAAGCAACCCCACGCCACGCCACCTCGCTCCTCAGCTCCCCCTCTCCTTGGCCTCTTTTATACCCGCGCGAGAGGTGACCGTGTGACACGCACGCACATACGTACCCCACCCTCCCGTCATCGATAGCAGTAATCAGTAAACATTGGACCAACAAATGCTGGTTGCTCAATCGCACGGTAAAGATCATGAGTCATGACTTGATGTTGATGAGGTCATCGACTGTGGCCACTGTCTCTCTGCTGCAGCGCCGGTCAGGCTGGCTGGCAACGAACGTGGAGCATTGATGCGTCAAAACAGAAGGGCGGACCCGTCTCCTGTTCACGGACTCACGGTCACACGTATTCCCAATGATACGCGCGGCCGGTGCGGTTTGCGTGGTAATGCGGTGTCGCGCGCAGGCAGCCAGCCAGCTTAGCGGTTGCAACCGCAAACGCAAAAAAAAAAAGTTTGTTTCGTCACGCAGGAAATGCATCGCCAGCCGGGGGCCGGGGCATGACTCATGAGGCATGGCTTGTCCGGTGGCGCATGTGCACACGGCGATCGAGACCTCGATCGGGTGGGTGTGGGACTTACGTGTTGGGACTCGCACTCGCCGACTTGGGGTCTGGGCGGCCGGGCAGGTAGGCTAGCCTGTTGCCTGCGTGGTGGCGGTGGCGATGGCGGTGGCGCCTGCTAAGTTGGATTTGACAAGTTCGCGGCGGGCGGCCAGCGGCAGCGGCAGCGGCAGCGGCAGCGCGCGGTGAAACGGACACGCTGGTTTGATGTCAGATGTTTTCTAGTGGAATAGAATAGATTGTGGAGAAACATACAATATACAAAATGGAACGATGAAAAGCACACGACATAAATTTCCCTGGGAGGGAGGACAACAAACAGTGCTATCCGAAAAAAAAATCTGGAGTTCTCTACCAAATTCCAAAAAAAATATGACAAAATTTAAGAAAAATCTTATAGCTGATTTCACCAACGATAGTTAAGAAACGTTTTAAGCGAATAGTTTGTATAATTGAACAACTCAACGTGCTACAAAACTAAAACTTAAGTAAATCAATCAAAATCATTTTTAAAGTATATTCGTAATACTTAGTCGAAGTCTCAAAATTGAGAATATTGTGGCCTTTGCGGTCACACCAGGACGGTGTTGTCACTAGCTTTTAGTCTCACCTTGTTATAAGAGATAATAGTCATCTTTTCGTCAGATTGTCTTTTGAAATGGAAAGAGCTCTTCGCTTGTAATTTGTAAGGGTGCATCTGATGCGTCTAACGCATTGATGTGGGTTGAGGGTGGTGACCTAGAAAGCTTAGAACGGTCGGATACATCTAACGCTCGGATTTGGGCCGATGGTATCGAAGCTAGTATCGGCTTGTAAGGATGTATCAAATGCGCTTAAACGTCTGAACATGAACGTGGGTTTAGAACGCTGGTGCAAAAAAAGTTTTCCTTTGCACTAGTCTAACCCCTCTTCCTCCTCAGCCATGAACATTAGTGGATCCAACTCCTCCCATCATCGATAGTACGTTTTTCTTCGTTTTCCTTTGGTTTCTGTTTGAGTACCTTTAGATTGTTGATGTAATATGTTTGGTGCAATCTTTGAAGAATATATCAGTACAATAACTTGTAAGACCCTTGTGAAGTTCTTGCCATGGAAAGAAAAGGGGAAACACATCAACATTAACAGAGAGTAGAACCAATGTTCCACAATCCTCATGTCCATAGAATTATAAAATGTGACAGGTAATTTTAGTAAAGCAGGAGATGTAGCATACTGATAAAATCAAGAAAATGGAACACAGATAAAGCCTAACCCTGTAGTACTGTATGTATCGATGAGTTGGAGGACTGAAGCAAGGCTACACATGTCTTACATGATGATTGTTGCAGAAGAAATGTGTGTTTCGAAAACCATATTGCACAAGAAAAAAAAAGTGCTTTGTGTGATGTGATTTCGTGGCTTGGTGCATAATAACAGCTCTGAATTTGTGAGATCTGACAACTCAGGCCTAACATGTTATTGCTCCCTTCAATTCGGCCTTCACACCTGCTCATTCGTAATGACTTTAACCTACTAATAAACCTAGATAGTGACACTATCTAAGTTTATTATACTATCAAATATCTTATTTTGTTGTGGGTTGATGTATTATGAAATGAAAAAAATACTACACTTTGAACAACAAAACCTTTTTTAACTATATAAATATATTACGTCAAAAATATGTAGTTAAATACTCTCTATATTCTATAATATTATAGCATAAGATCAAAATTGAAATTTTATATTACAACAAATCTGGATATTGTACTACGAAATATCTAGATTCGTTGTACTATGAAATATTAAATTTAATCTTAGGTTACAATATTATGGGACAAAGAGAAGTATTTTACAAACGTTCTACATTTACAGGTATTTATCTTTGCATTACTTAAACTTGATTGTGTTAACTTTTGCACAGTGGAACACGCCTTTCTGTTAACTGGCGTGAGCCACATGCCACTTGCTAATTGTTAAAGTGTACTGTTGTGATGAAAATTTGTTTCTCCGTGCATGCGTACATGATTTGTCGGTAGAGCTGGGACTTTTGGCGAATCAAGGTATGGAGGTCCGGCCCGCACAAAGCACAGTAGGGTACAACCCATGGATGGATCAGGCCGGCATGACCCGTATAAGGGTACGTCGGACATGGCCTTGGGGTTAGGCCCAATGAACGACCTGTAGAGTGGGTTGTGTCTGGGCTAGCCCAGCACAAAAAGGTCCATGGACTGAGAAGGACTCATAAGTCGTATGCGCCCACAATCCAAAGGGAGAAGACGTCTAATAATGGAATAGAACAACATTACATCCTGTTATTAAGAATAAAAAAGTCTGCAAATTAATATTTGAATATATCTTGCTCTATATCATGTGTAGGACAAACTAAAATTTGAGTCATTCATATGCATGACAAATCAAAATGTAAATATATATGCTGGAGAGTAAATAAAGTAGTATTATTAAACTAATATCATGTGTAAATTATTAATGAAATTTCTTTTCACCTAAATTTTTGGGAATTGTTCTATTATTTTATGTGAACTTGAATTTTTATTATTCAAAGATAAATTAAATAAATATTTCCATAATCCTAGTAAGAGAAAATGTAACAATGTTACAAAATTAGGGTCATACCTAGGCCAGCACGACCCATTCAGACCCAATGTGCTTTGGGTTGTGTCTAGGTTTGACGAACGCTACTTTAGTTCAGTCTGACATGACCCATAGATTTGTTGGATCAAAACGGCCCGATCCATTTTAGATCCTAGCCTAAAAGATCCGGCTGACCCAGCACGGCCCATGTTGAATCTTTATTTGTTGGCATGACGAAGAGCGGTAATTTATTGGGATTGATAGCTCCGATGAAAATTAGGAGTCAGTTTTCACCCAATTTAACTAAATTGACCCTTTCACAAACTTTTTGAAAAACAAACCGTGCCAAAAATAGATCGCAAACCTCAGCGCCATGACCGATAACGCAAAGGCCAAGTTGGTGGGCCGACGTCGACGTGGCACGGACTCAGCGTTTGGATGACACCTGATACGTCGCTGATCGTGATCGATCTCCATGCGAAACACTTTGATTTGTCAAAGGCTGGAGTTGATTGGGGGAGAGGAGGAGAGAGAGGCGAGGCGGGGCCGTTGTTGTCGGGCAAGAGGAGGTTGGATACATTTCCCCTTAACGATTTGGATTCCCATTGGCAAAAACACCGATGCAGATTTACAAAAGCAGAAATACGCTGTTCAATCCTCCAGCCCCTCCACTGGATCTAAGTCAGGGGCTAACTCCGTGCTTGTTAAATCCCTGGGTTTTACACAGTACAGCCATGTACCCTCCTCAAGATTACCGGTCTGTTTGATTCAGATTTTTAAACTAGCTTTCTAACTCGAAAGCTAAAATCTGAACCAAACAACTCTTTTGTCACCAATAAAAGATTCTCAGTTCAACTGTTCAACTTTGAATGAATATTACCTAAACATATCAGTTCATTTAAAATTTGAAAAAAAATAAACTTTTAATAAAAATATATAATTTTAGTGCAATTTAAAAATATATAATTTTAATATAAACATTATAAAATTTCATGATTAGAATGATTTACATGTTAAATTACACATTGATAATATAACTAAACATCACGAAATACCAAACTATAAATCCACAATTATTCCAATCAAACATCTTCTGAGTTTTTCCACAACTACCAAACTATAAATCCACAATTGTTCCAATTAAACAGCTTTTCAATTTTTCCACGGTTTTTTCCACGGTTTTTCCACAACTCAGTTTTTCATAATCTACGGTCCAACAAAACACTAAAGGCTAACGCTGAAATTTAGCTTAGTACTGCGGCTTCGTTTCTAGTTCAAATGATCCTCGTCACTATTGTCCTCTACTTGCTCCTCACCATCTGCTATTATATGCACCACAGCGCCAGGAGCAACAAACGCTCCACCTTCTATGACCATCGCTTCTGGACCTTCCTCGTGTATGTCTTCCAGGCGTTCCAGCCTCATGACCCTACGGAGGAGTGTTGAATTATCAAGTTCCATCCTGTGGTCAGGGGTATGCTGCTGATTAAAGCGGCCAGGAAGTTTGGACTTGGTGGTGTAGCATGCTTCGCAAAGGTCAAACCCAATTAGCTCCGTGCAATCCTGACACTTGTATCTCTTCCCTCGTATTGGATACACCTGCAATGCATTTCTCAGTTTCATGTTAGCGGAGGGACGAGTTTGATCAGAATTCAGGTATGATACAGATATATCTTGTAAAATATTTTGGTTTCTGTTCTGCGTAAAACAAGACATTGCAAGGTTTGAAAACACAAAGGTCAGCTATATTTATTACTGAGCAGTGAACAGCTGTACACATAACTTATGGAAAAGTACTAGTCTTACAAACAAAATTCTAATTTTCAACACAAATCCACAGTCAACACTTGAATAAAGTAGTAAGTAACAACGTCAAATAAACTCTGGAGATGTGGCGAAGCAGCAGGCAAAATCTAAGGAAAGCATGTTACTTCTACCCTCTTCCAAGCCTAACCCAACAATCGCCTCCACACTACGTAGCAATTGGGTGGGTGGGTGTACATGTGTGTGTGTGTGTGGGGGGGGGGGGGGGGGGTGTAAAGTCAAAATAGTCAAAAATAGAAGAATATGGATATTGCAACACAGCTTAATATGAATACATTTAAGAAATGAAAGCAAAATATTTTTGTACTGAGTCAGTGAACCCAAAGTAACTAACCACTAACATGGGGTTATATAGTGAATAATAGTCAAATTAGTACCGGTTATCTCTGTTAGGAAATGACCAACATCTATTTCAAATGACCCAAAGGGCAAATATGTACAAGAGAAGGGCCCAAAGGGCAATATGTACAAGAGAAGGGCCCAAAGGGCAATATGTACAAGAGAAGGGAAGCTTTACAAATAAGCCCCTATACTATAAAATATATCTCTAACACCCCCCTCAAGCTTAAGGTGGATCAACGACATTGAGCTTGGAAAGAAGAAAACAATGTTGAGCCCAAGTATGGGCCTTGGTAAGCAAGTCAGCAAGCTGAATCTCCAAGGGTACATACTGAAGAGCAACTATCTTGTTCTGGACAACCGACTTAGCATAGAAGCAATCAATTCCAACGTGTTTGGTGAGCTCATGCTTCACCGAGTCCTGAGCAATACTGATAGCACCGGTATTGTCACAATGCACAAGCGTAGAGGAGGAGAGAGCAACACCAAACTCAGCCAAGAGCCACCTCAGTATGCTTCTTGGTCTTCTAGGCAATCAAGGAGGAACCTAGGAAAACACAATAAGCAGAGAGGGACTTGAAGTATGAAGGATCAGAACCCCAAGTAGCACCAAGTAGCATCAGAGTAAGCGCGGAGCTGAGCTAGAACTAGAGAAAAACAAACGTCGGTCGATAGTGTCATGAAGGTATCGAAGGACGCGAAGGAGATGATTGTAGTGGACATTGGTGGGAGTGAACATGAACTGACTCAGGATGTGAACGACATAAGAAATGCCAAAACGAGTGATGCCAAGATAGACAAGGCTACCGACGACATGACGATAGCGAGTGGGATCCTCAAGAGTGTTAGAGATAACAGATTATCTGCATGTAACAGATTATATTGCCTATATAAATAAATCTCCCCCCACCTGTTTGGGTGTGCGGGGTTCCTTTCATGGTATCAGATTTTTTTTCTGTTCCTGGCCCTCTGCTTCCGCGTCTTCCTCCAAGGAGCGCCCCGCACCTCTGCTTCCGCATCTTTCTCCCAGGAGCGCTAACCAGCAGCCTGAGCGCTGGGCGGGGCGCAGGAGCCCGCGCTTCCTCGGCGGCCTCCTCGTCGCTGGGCGGGGCGCAGGAGCCAGCGGCGGCCTCGCGCGCTTCCTCGGCGGCCTCCTCGCGCTTCTTCTGGGCGGGGCGCAGGAGCCAGCGGCGCAGCCTGCCTCCTCGGGCGCTTCCTCGGCGGCCTCCTCGTCGCTGGGCGGGGCGCAGGAGCCAGCGGCGCAGCCTGCCTCCTCGCGCGCTTCCTCGGCGGCCTCCTCGTCGCTGGGCGGGGCGCAGGAGCCAGCGGCGCAGCCTGCCTCCTCGCGCGCTTCCTCGGCGGCCTCCTCGTCGCTGGGCGGGGCGCAGGAGCCAGCGGCGGCCTCGCGCGCTTCCTCGGCGGCCTCCTCGCCGCGCCGCCGCGATCCCCCGTCGCGCTCTGCACCGGCTGCACCGCGGACCTCCTCTGTCACGGCCGCATCGGCTTCTTGACTGCGGCAATGACAGAATCCTCGGCGGCCTCCACTGCTTCTGACATCCTGGGCGCCCTGGGGGGAGCCTTGGCTCCCCCCCATCCTCCTGCCGTTCCCCCCTATCCTCCTGCTACCCTGGGGGAAGGCTTGGCCCCTTCTGTTTTTGCTGCCTATGCCTCTGTCAATGTGAAGCAACACGTCCCTATTGCTCTCAGCCTCGAGCGCCCCAACTTTTCTAAGTGGAAGGCCTTCTTCACCGCCCTCTGCGCGAAGTATGGACTGCTCGGCCACATTGATGGCACGGAGGCCGCCCGCCCGGCTGATCCTGCATGGTCTCAGCCCGACGCATGCATTCGCGGTTGGATGTATGGCTCAATCGAAGACGCTGTTCTTGATCTTGCTATGGAGCCTGACCAAGATGCGCGTGCTCTATACGTCTCCATTGCAAATCTGTTTGAGGCAAACAAAGAACCACGCGCTGTTGTCCTTCAGCACGAGTTCCACAATTTGTCCCAGGGTGACCTTTCCGTTGATGCCTACGCTCAGAAGATGAAGCGCACTGCTGACGCCCTTCGGGAGGTTGGCCACACCATCCCCCCCGCGCAGCTTGTGCTGAACCTCCTGCGTGGCCTCAACTCCCGCTTCGCCCACACCGCTGATATCATCGCCAATTCGTCACCACTTCCTGATTTTACATCAGCCACTAATATGCTACGCGTCAAAGAACTTCGCCTCGGCTCTGAGGGGAAAGAGGCCTCTGCCTCAGCTCTTGCCGCATCCTCCAACCCCTCCTGCACGTCTACACCTTGCCAGAATTCATCAACTACCACCCCTCGCGGGAACGATGGCAAAGGAAAGGGAGGCAAGGGCAAGGGTGGCCGTGGCAGAGGCGGACGTGGCGGTGGTGGGCGTAACCAGCAGCCTGGCGGCAATTTCGCCGGACCCGGTGGGCGTCAAGGGTTTCGTCCATCTGGTCCCTGGGTTTGCTACAACCCTTGGGGACCTCCGTGGCCTTCCCAGCAGCAGCAGAACTGGGGTGCACAGCAGAACTGGGGTGCACATGCGCCCCCTCCACAGGCTCACACTGCTTTCGTGCCACCTCAATTTTCTACCGCCGGTGTTCCCCCCACGTTCGTGTCTCCAGGAGGCTGGGATTCGACCGGTCTGATTGCTGCCCTCAACCAGATGGCGGTTCAGGGTGGGTCCCCCTGGGTCATGGACAGCGGAGCGACATCCCACATGTCCTCCAATGACGGTATACTTCTTTCTCGTCACCCGTCACCACCGTATTCCATAACGGTTGGTAACGGCCAGTCTATTCCCGTTCTTAGTCGTGGCACCTCCATCATTCACATTGCTGATCGTCCTTTTCATCTTGATAATGTTCTTGTCGCCCCACAACTCACTCGTAATCTGTTATCTGTTCGACAGTTTACCCGCGACAATAACTGTTCAATTGAGTTTGACGCTTCTGGTTTTTCTGTTAAGGATCTCCAGACCAAGACGGTCCTCCTGCGGTGCAATAGCCATGGCGACCTCTACACCATCCCGCACCATATGCCACCTCGCTGTCATGTTGCCATCGTCACTCCGGAGCTGTGGCACGCTCGTCTTGGTCATCCCGCACCCGCCATCGTCAACACTCTTCATAGGCTATCTGCTATTCAGTGTAAAAGAGCAGCCCGCCGCATTTGTCACCCCTGCCAGCTAGGCAAACATGCTAGGCTCCCCTTTGCTAGTTCAACCTCTAGTACATCTGTACCTTTTGAACTTGTTCACTGTGATGTCTGGACCTCTCCTGTTTCAAGCATCTCCGGTTATAAATACTATCTTGTGTTGGTTGATGATCATACTCATTTCTGTTGGACGTTTCCCCTTCGACATAAATCTGGGGTGCATGAGCTTCTTGTTCAGTTTGTCGCCTATACTCACACACAGTTCAACCTCCCTGTGCGATGCTTTCAAGCGGACAACGGTCGCGAGTTCATCAACACTGCCACCGCCGCTTTTCTTGCTAACCGAGGCATCTTGCTTCGGTCCTCATGCCCGCACACATCCGCCCAGAATGGCAAGGCCGAGCGGATGCTTCGCACACTGAACAACACCATCCGCACGCTTCTGATTCATGCCGCCATGCCCCCGCCCTACTGGGTCGAAGCTCTCTCCACTGCCGTGTTTTTGCTCAACCGGCGGCCCTCAACGTCCATACGTAATGGTATTCCCTATCACCTCCTATACCGCAAAATGCCAGACTATTCAATCCTTCGGGTTTTTGGTTGTCTTTGCTATCCGAACCTTAGTGCCACGACGACCCACAAATTGTCCCCTCGCTCCACAGCATGTGTCTTTCTGGGTTACCCTCCTTCCCAGAAGGGCTATCGGTGCCTTGATCTCTCGACTCGCAAGATCATCATCTCTCGTCATGTTGTGTTTGATGAGACTCATTTTCCATTTGCAGCCTCCAAGCCTCGCTCGGATTCTCTTGATTTTCTGTTGCAGGACATTTTACCGGCACCTCCATCGACTCCGGCACCTTCGCCACCTACAGTCGCACCTGCCCCGGCTACATCCGACGATGCCAACGATCCTGTCGAGTTGGATCCGACCATTCTGTGGAATGGTGCCACCTTCCGGATGCCCCAAGAGCCACGACAGGTCGCCCCAGCTCCATCGACTCCGGCACCTTCGCCACCTACAGTTGAACAACGCCGCTATGGCATCCATTACAGTCGTCGGCAGCAGCCTGTGGCACCGTTGGCCCCTGAGCCTCCTGCACGGGAGACTCGCTCTCAGACAGGCTCGCTGCCACCACCAATGCAGCGTTATGGCTTCACTGCGGCAGTCTCCAGCTTAGCCTCACCGCTACCAGGCAACACTCGAGCCGCACTCGCTGATACAAATTGGCGCGCGGCAATGACAGACGAATATAAGGCACTCATAGACAATGACACGTGGCGCCTTGTTCCTCGACCACCACATGCGAACGTTATCACTGGCAAGTGGGTTTTCAAGCACAAGCATCATGCCGATGGCTCTCTGGCTCGTCATAAAGCCAGATGGGTCGTTCGCGGTTTTTCACAGCAGTATGGCATCGACTACGACGAGACCTTCAGTCCGGTTGTCAAACCGGCCACCATTCGAGTCGTCCTCAGTATTGCCGTCTCTCGCTCCTGGCCGATTCATCAACTGGACGTAAAGAACGCCTTCCTTCATGGCCATCTGACCGAGACAGTCTATTGTCAGCAGCCGACAGGTTTCGTTGACCCGGCTGCCCCTGATCACGTCTGTCTCCTGCAGAAGTCTCTCTACGGGCTCAAGCAGGCGCCCAGGGCATGGCACCAGCGGTTTTCTGCTTTTGTACAGCAGTCCGGCTTCACTGCCTCGACCTCTGACACGTCTCTCTTTGTCTACAGGAAAGGCACCGACATCGCATACCTGCTGCTCTATGTCGACGACATCATACTGACGGCTTCATCGACCTCACTCCTTCGTCGCATCAACGATCTTCTTCACTCGGAGTTCGCCATGACAGATCTTGGGGACCTTCATCACTTCCTCGGGATTTCTGTCACACGCTCCGATGATGGCCTCCTCCTCTCACAGCGTCAGTATGCTGTGGACCTCCTCCAGCGCGCTGGCATGGCTGAGTGCCACTCTACATCAACACCTGTGGATACTCAAGCCAAGCTATCTGCTACGGACGGTGCTCCGGTGGCTGATGCCACTCAGTACCGCAGTCTTGCCGGTGGTCTACAATATCTCACATTGACTCGTCCGGATCTTGCCTATGCGGTTCAGCAAGTGTGCCTCTTCATGCACGATCCACGAGAGCCTCATCTCGCGATGCTCAAGCGTATTTTACGATATGTCAAGGGCACTCTCTCCTTCGGTCTACATATGGGTACAGGCAGCATTGCTAGTCTGACCGCCTACTCTGATGCTGATTGGGCTGGTTGCCCAGACTCTCGGCGCTCCACTTCAGGCTACTGCGTCTTCCTCGGCGACTCCTTGGTCTCTTGGTCCTCCAAACGACAGACTACGGTCTCTCGTTCGAGCGCGGAGGCTGAGTATCGTGCTGTTGCGCACGCAGTGGCGGAGACCTGCTGGCTTCGTCAGTTGCTTCAAGAGCTTCACGCACCCATCTCTTCGGCGACGATCGTTTACTGCGACAACGTCAGCGCTGTCTACATGACCGCCAATCCAGTCCATCATCGCCGCACAAAGCATATTGAGATTGATATTCACTTTGTGCGTGAGAAGGTTGCTTTGGGCCAGGTCCGGGTGCTTCATGTTCCATCAGCTTATCAGTTCGCGGACATCATGACAAAAGGGTTGCCTATACAGTTATTCACTGATTTTAGGTCCAGTCTTTGTGTTCGTGACACTCCCGCTTAGACTGAGGGAGGGTGTTAGAGATAACAGATTATCTGCATGTAACAGATTATATTGCCTATATAAATAAATCTCCCCCCACCTGTTTGGGTGTGCGGGGTTCCTTTCAAAGAGGAACACCGTCAGTGGCACAAAGACGAGTGTGAAGCTCCATAGGAGTATCCACAGAGTGGTGATCAGTAAGACCCACACGATTAAGAAGATCATGAATATACTTCCTCTAGGAGAGGTAGTAGCCGTCGGGTGTGAATGTGACCTCAATCCCAAGAAAGTAGCGAAGAGGACCCAAGTCGGACATGTGAAACTGCTCATTGAGACAAGCCTTAACAAAGGCAATATACTCAAAATCATCCTCTGTGATGAGCATATCATCCACATAGATAAGAATAAGGGTACGGTCATGGGGGAAGTGTGAATGAAAAGAGCAGGATCATGCTGACTAGCAACAAAACCAGCAGCAGTGACAACTAAGGTGAAACACTCAAACCAAGCATGACGAGCTTGCTTGAGGCCATAGAGAGAACGACGGAGACGACAGACATGGCCATCGAGAACAGGATAGCCAGGAGGTGGGTGCATATAGACCTCCTCATGCAGCTCGCCGTGAAGAAATGTATTCTTCACATCAAGCTGAGAGATAGTCCACCGATGAACAGAGGCCACCGCAATAAGAGTATGAACGGTGGTCCTATGCGCAACAGGAGCAAAGGTCTCATAATCACGACCATACTCCTGCTAAAAACCACGAGCAACAAGACACGCTTTATAGCGCTTAAGAGAGCCATCAGAGCGAGTCTTAATCTTGTAGACCCACTTGCACAAGATCAGAACAACAGAAGGAGGACGAGGGACAAGATCCCAAGTGCCGATACGCTCAAGAGCAGCAATCTCCTCAGCCATAGCAAACTACCACTCAAGATGAACAACAACATCTCAATATGTGGAAGGCTCAAAAAGAGAGAGCGCAGAGTATGAAGACTCATTAGGCACATGGGAAGAAGAGGTGGAAGGTGGTGAAGGACGCAGATGACGAGTATAGTAATAGAGAATGGGAGGACGTGGAGGTAGTGGTGGAGAAAGATGTGGTGAAGCAGATGGTGGTGGTGAAGGACGAGATGATGATGACACCGGTAGTGATGGTGGTGAAGACACAGTGGAAAAAGAGTCAAACGAAAGCCAGACTAAGTCAAGAAAATCAACTGACTCATGAGAGGAGTGAGCATCGGAGAAAAAGGACGAGACTCATCAAAGGTAACATCACAGGAAACCCGAATGCGACGAGCAACCAGATCCAAATAACAATATTCCTTACGCTCGGAGTCATACCCAAGGAAGACACACCGGACCGACTATGCCGATAGCTTTGTCCTCTCACGAGGCTGGAGAAGAACAAAAGCAACACAACCGAAGGAACAAAGGTGGCTATACTGAGGCGGTCGACCAGAGAAGGGAAAATATGTACAAGAGAAGGGCCCAAAGGGCAATATGTACAAGAGAAGGGAAGCTTTACAAATAAACCCCTATACTATAGGGGTATATCTCTAACAATCTCTTCTATGTATGTTAGCCAAAACATTAAAAATGTACATACCCCACATGAATCGCACCCAACCCCAATATGAACATCTGACAAGTTATCTTGCCCTGCACAATTTTCCTTATTATCAGGTTTTCCCCTTCCATCTTTGCATGAAGTACCTAAACCACAACAAATAAAAAAGAGAGAGCAGTTAGCCATGAAAGAAAAGAAAATGATATCAGCCTACACAATATCATGCACAAAATTTTTGTAACCAATACTCCAATAGAAAAAAGAACTGCAACATTATCCCAGTTAACTGCCTATGACTGTCACAGAAAGCAGCAAGGTGATTCCTCGCACTCTTCCAGTTCTGCACCCTACAGTAGTTGTCTCATGTAACCAGGGTTGTTTCAAATCTTAAGGATAGTTTCTATAATATAGTGATAATGTTCATCCACACATTTGACAGCATATGACAATTGTTCACAAAATTAATAGTGGCTAGACATATCATAGTTACCAGTTAACACACTATGCAATCTCTTCATCAACAAAATTGATGTTATCCACTATGTTAGTAATATGTCGTAAAATCAACATTGCTCTATGGTTATGTAGCTCTGAAGACTTCCTGACACAGGAAACCATGTATAGGCAAGCCCCTGTTGCTTAGTTAAAGTGAAAAAATTTTGAAGGTGCAAACATGTTTACCATAACATGGATGAAATCCATCTTACAATGCCATAGAAGAAAATATATCATGAGATTCAGCTTAGTAACAAAAGCTTACTAGAAGATGATCCTTCACGATTGGTTTCACCCTTCATAAGCTGAATCTTCTCTCGTCTTAGTTCATATTCTGCTGAGAAGTATTCTTCGAGAAAATGGTCCAAATCCAAGCAAACATTAGGAAAATTTCCTGGATGAACACTTCCACAAACTTGGCATTTGAGGGTGCCATAATCCAAGGATGGCAAACAGGACATGCAGTACACTTTTCATAAATAAAGACAAGTCAGTTTGTGAAACAATTGGCACAGTATGTAGCCATTTTCATTCTAGCTTTAGGGCTTACCGTGACCACAATTAAGAACAGCAGGTCGATACAATAGCTCCTTACAGAGAGCACATGACACGTCCTCCGGATTAACTTTCTTCAAATGTTCACCGACAGTGTTGCCATCAGATGAACTTTCTTCTGGAGGTTGCCTTTTACTTTCTTCAGGTTTATTCTCCCCATCAATTTCTTGCAGAAGGTAGCACATCTTATTAATAAAAGCTATCTTGACAGTTGATAACTGCCATTGCAATTGAATGGCACAATCTTACCATAACTGTTGTTCTTGGAGTTTAAAAACTCAATGATTTGCGGCGAGTATGTATCCACACGCTTCTCATCCTCTGAGTCGAAACCAAAATAGAACATCAGTGAGAACTTGCCCAAACATGACAAATACTTATTACTGAAATCAGGTGAACAGGTATCAAAAGAGGGAGAATTTGTTCTGTTTGTTAAGCTCACTGTAATTCTTGATACTCTGATGTTATAAGGAATAAGGCAAAACTTAAAACTGGTTGGACTCATCCAAATAGTGTGAATTGTGAATTTCAAGGAGTGCTATGATAATTGCCAAGCAAGTGACTCATGTTGTTCATCATACGGTTGTGAATTTTCCTAGACCTTCAATGTCCATTAGAGTGAAACCCAAAGCCAACGTATTCACCCAAATCGCCCTCACCAAACGATCTCACCCGAATCCTAGCAAACCCTATCCCCCCATATCCAGCAACATCCTTGTCATTCATGATGGATTGATGGCACAGCCAACTAGGAACCTATGCCATTGATGCAGTCACATCCTCCCATCCTTACACATACCCTACCATATTCCCACCCACCCAGATGGCCCCTATCATTTTGTATATGATGAATTTGAATACAAATCATGGAATGAACTCTTTCACTTTATATGGCAGTTGCAAAATAACTTTGAAACTTAAATAATTTAATAACAACTTCCAACATGAGTAAAAATTTGAACTAGCTCTGTAAAAACATCAAAATTGATGATAAATTCATAAGCAAGACTCAATGCATGCAGTGCTCATAAGAAAAAAGCATTCACTATGAAAGAGGTTCAACGATTTGTATTACCTAGTACTTCTTTCTCCCTTCTTTTGTATTCCACAGGTTCAAGCTTTATAAGCAAGTGATGGAGGAGTTGACAGATACTAGGAAAATGTTTATAAGGCTGCCTGCAGACAGCACAGTGGGACACCTGGATGAAATGCATAGCCTTGTGGACACACCAGAAACATGACATATGCCCACATGCTGCATCAGTAATTGATAAATGAGATTCGAAAAGTAATAATGCGTTTCAAATTGCTATTTATGTCAACATGAACAATAAACTCTTGCCGATAACAACTGGTTTGTACAGAAGATCCCTGCAAGAAAGATTGAACAAGCACATAAGATCATTTGTGCATTTGCAGAATCGACACCAGTGATTCATAAGCAGTCAAAAAGAGATCAGTAATACAGTGTGCCTTTTCAGCATTTGAAAAGGAGGTCATTGCCAACAAGCAGTTTAGACAAAACGCAAACAAAGCGATCAAAGAGTATCAAACATGCATGTCCTTCATCATCACACGTCTAGAGTACGAGCTAAGTTTATTTACATATTCCCCTGAATGTTGCAAGGTGTCGAACTCAACAATTGATTTCTGCCACCTATAGGGAATTATGGCTACAATTCGCTACTGTAAACCTAGATGGAGAACATAGATTTTTTTTTTTGCGGGAAAGACAGAGATCTTAAATTAATATATCCATGTAGAAATTTAGGGATGGCGCAGTCTATAAAAAAATGGATGCGAAAAAATGTGAACGAATTGCACGGGATCAAAAGCGAGGGCGCCTAATTCACACCGCTCGAGCCACCACATCAACCAGGGGATAATTTTGCTCTGGCCAGCAAGGTCACGAAACATGGGAGAACCGAAGGCGCGGCGTAAACTCACAGGCAGACGCAGCACTCGAACCATGGGTCCTCCTCCGGATCGCCACAGCCAGCTCCAGCAGCTGGGGCGGCGGGCGCGGCTGCCGCGTGGCACGGCGGGTGGCCGCAGGTGCCGTCCTCGGAAGCCATCCTCCCTCTCCGGCTCGCCCCCTACGCCCCCCTCCGACAGACCAGACGGCGGACGGTGCCGCGAGGAGGTAGGCGGACACTGCGCGCGGCTGCGAGAGAGAAGAATCCCCCGCTGCACGTTGAGGAGATGCCCATGATTCAAGTAATCTCGACCAGCCCTTATTACAGCTCATGACACATATAGGCAAACCTTAGATTCTAAGTACTCTATTAATCTAGGGGAAGTATCATGTGTACATAGGCTAGCCATGCACATGGTGCACATGTGAGATCTCCACCTTTAATCTGTAATCCAACGGACAACAGCTCCACCAGATCATTTTGCAGAAAACACCTCCCACCTCTCCCATTCTGTCATTTTGCGATAACCCCCAGCTACTGTTGCCCGTTGGATTACAGATTAAAGGTGGAGATCTCACATGTGCACCATGTGCACAGGATACTTCCCCATTAATCTAATCTACTATTTTTTAGAGTTTGAGAACCTAAATTCATGACCCATTTAGACTGCCAAACATACTTTAGAAAATCTAAACTGAATTGAAATAACTAACAGATCCTAATCTCTAATAGAGAATTAGAGACCTAATCATCTAGTACTCAATGTTACTATTCATGTGAACAGTAACGCGTGAGTATTGTTCATTGTTGGGCTAGAGTCTATAACATTTCCTCTCTCTCAAACAAATAGCTCGTTCGTCAGCCGTACTCCAAGTATGGGCACGGTGAGCGGCACATGTTCAGGCACGAGTATGACGACCAGTTGGTGGCGTGGAGCACCGCGGCAGGCTAAGCGGCGACGTGGCTTCGAGGCACACGGTGTGCTTGTTGATGTTGTGGACTGACACGGGCAGAACGTTGCAAAACTGATGCCACCCCTTCATTATGTCGGGACAAGGCATCCGCAACGCCACGCCCACTGTTGCCACCATGGTTGTCTCCATCACCGGGACTCTTTGGGCGAGGAAAACCTCACCATTTTTGTCTTCGACACCCCTATTGGTGAGGACAACAATTCAATCTAACGCTCTATCTTTTTCGAGCAGCGCCAATCTACGGTTATTGTCGTTGAGGCAGTCGTTCATCTAGCCCATCGGCTAGGTAACTATCGCCATGAGGAAATCAAACTTCTCATCAATGGACATGGTCGTAGAATCTTGAGCGGAAACAGATATGGTTGTCGATGTTCCAACCGGCTCTGATACTAAATTGATATCAGCCATGTTGAGAAGGTAAATCTCGCCCTAACTGGGAAGACATTTATTCCTTCCTAATTATTACAGTTTATGACCCATGCTAATAATGGTATGTTTCTTCGGATCTTGAAATATAGATGAGAGTTTGGGATTTATTTGTGATTTGGATCCATGTATGATCCGGAAAGTAAGTCAAAAATGTTTGGTTAAATTGAACTGCTTAGCTTCAGCTTTGAGGGGATGCAATAAGGTAGTTCAGTGGTATTTGTAGGTAATTTTCAGATTTTTCAAAAGTGGAACATATGAAACTGCATGAACTCCACACCACCACGCTAGTGCATTTTTTTGAGTGCTTTGGTTCGGATTCATAGCCTAACAAACGTGTTTGGCTTGACTCAAGTTCCATGGGGCAAAGAAACCGGAGTAGAGCCCTCCCAAGCCCACCTTAAAAAACGAACGGATTTTGAATAAAATAAATATAGTTATTGCTTGTAGTTTCAAATAACATAGTTCAATTTAATTTTGCATCTGTTTAATTTTTTTATAATGTTATAAAATAATGTTCACTAAATATTGAATTATTAAAACAGTGTCCGATTTGTTGTATTTTTTGGACGCCCCAAATAAAAGCATTTTAGAAAATAACTGGGATTTGCAAATTTGCCAATACTGATAGAGTTTGCATTTTTGTCACATATATGTATGTACATATTTTTTGAGACTGGTTGTTATGCAGTGCAGGTGGGTGTAAAAAAAATATAAAGACAGGCCAACTTTGCAGCAAAAGTGTAATTTATTCAAAAATTAACAATGGTCTGAGTTGGTTTCCATGTGAACCAAAATTCGCTCTACTATAATTTATTTAAAATTCATTTGTAATAGAAATTTGGTATTACCTTAAATATTCGTATCTTGTGGGCAAACTTTTGACACCAAATCAAACGTTGCCACCTCTCTGATGTACCTACTCCTCGCATGGCGTGTAGGTAAAGGTTTTGTGTCGAAATATATTTCATGATGCAATAATTTTATTTTAGTTTTACAAGCCTAAAACAAAAGAAATTACAAGCCAAAGATACAAAAGTTAATAGCAACAAAAAAAGTTTAACTTAAACAAAAAAAACGACGCGTTACTACAATACTACCTACTGGTAGTCAAAATTAAACTGGAAGAAAAAATATTCTCAACATTTTCCTGAGCCCATACTTGGAGTTGGTATACAGCAGCAGGCCTGACATCGCCTGGGCCGGGCTTGCAAGCACCTGAACGGCCTAGCTAGTTTATCCATGTTTCATCGCTTAGCCGCTGAAGCCCTTTTGGCGAGTTGCAGATTTTTCTCCCGAGCTCTCCAAAATAAGTTTAAAAGGTCTGGAGTTGCTTTTACTAGGCTTGAAGATACTAGCTACTTCTGCAGATTTTAAAAATCTGAACTACCCGAGTTACTATTTAGGGAGTTTCTTTGTACTAGAAGTATCTAACCAGCCAGATGCTCATCCAAACAAGGCTTGAGACCGATGACTAAGGTAATGTCAATGTTAGGATAATATATCTTATCATAGTATTTAGTTGGATAGATAAGATTACATGTTTTTTGTCCGTTTGATGAATATAATAAGGATGGAATAAGACTAAATTTAGTAGGTGCATCGTACTAAAATATAATTATATGTTACTTTTGGAGATTAACTTATAATCAATACAGTGGTATAATCAAATCATAAATGAGATAAATAATGCTGAAGAAAATCATTTAAATATTTATAAACAAAAAAATTAAAAGCACTATAACCAATAAATTTTATCTAGAGAAAATTCACACTGATATACATCGATTACCATCGTCCCAATGGAAAAAATGATAATTTGCAACTCCACATGATGTGAACTATGATGTCACTTCTGAGATTGATATATATAGGACCACTTGAGTAAATGGCAGTTGGTCGGGATGGAAAAAATGCGAAATCACTTCTTGAAAGTGGCAAATTCTCAAATCTCTCGTTCTAACATCTCGGCCAAACGATCAAACCACGCTGCACGATGCTGACACAATCCGTGCCTTTTGTCCCAGCAACTGCTTATGGTAATCATAACCCTCCAATTAAGATAGTGTCTTACATATTTAATAAGTTGCCATATAGAAAAAAAAAGATGATGTGTAAAACAATTTAATGAAGAGAGATGATGAAAAATCAAGACATCATATCTTCACACATCACACCATTTAAGATAAAAGTGTAAAGAGATTGACTGAGAGGTGGAGAGATATATAAAAAATTTACTACGTCCCAACATAAAAATTATTTAAAAATTATGAATTAAAAATATAGTTTCTAGACGATATCTTGCAAATATAATAATATAAGGTATATAAGAAACCGTGGTTGAGACCACGCGGATGGAGAGCGTCAGCCGTCGTAAGCGTCAAACGTGGCACGGCCCGAAGCTGCCATACTTGCAGCCACAGCCACAGCCACGTGTACACGTTCGATATGAGATCTGTGCGAGATTGGGGCGTACACTTCGAGGCTTTGATTTGTTTTCTCCACTCCAGCTAGAAAACCAGATAGCAACCCGGAACCCGGGTGCGTTGCAACTTGCAAGTGGATTATGATGCTCGTAAAACCATGTACTGCGGCGACGGCGTCCGACGAGACGAGCATCTAGTTAAGCTATCTCGTATCTGTTCACCGAGTAAACATTAGAGATTAATGGGTAAAGTTGCGTCCAGCTATATCTAAAACAGTAATATCTGTTCTGCATTGTAGTATAATATATATATATATATATATATATATATATATATATCTGACGTTTAAATTTATTCCTAAAATATAGGTAGGCCATCTACTTCTTGTCTTAATCATTTGTACAGGAGTTAATTGCAATAAATACAAGATATAATCAGATCATAAATTGGATAATGTTTTAAGAGAAAAAGATCAAACTGGATAATGTTTAATACAAAAAATATTTAAAACTTTGCAAATGAAAATTTGAACCTACTAGAACAAACCAATGGATGTCATCAGAAGCGGAGCCAAAGCCATCGGAGAGGTTCCCAGAACACAGTCTAAAAATATTTTTAGTTGTTGTTAGTAAATTTTTACTCATTATGCACCCCTTAGATCTAATATAAAATCCGTTTGGTTGCTTCAACGAGATTAGATGGAATCATCCCATCCACTTCGAGTAGTATTTGGTTCGTGGAAAGGCTAAACAGAATCATCTAACATAAGAGAATATTTCTTATAGATGTTGGATAGCTCCATCCGTTTTTTTAATGAACTTATTCACCCTTTTAAAACAAAAAACTGAAGCAGCAAATTCTATTTAACCAAACAAAAAATTGTATCACCACATCCCACAAAAACTAGATGGAATCATTCCATTCACTCTTGCCCTCGAACCAAACGCTACCATAATGTACCACTTAAAGTGATGTGCTTAAAGTGATGCACCCTTCGATTTTTCTCTAGTTCCGCAAGTAGATGTCACGTGAGTTCATCCATTCTATTTAGCCGGTTCATCTCATTCGGTACCGATAGAAGTATTTTTCTAGTTAATCGCCCCATTTCATACTTCTTACCCAAATACTCTCCTCAAGATGTGCAGCTAAATTCCGTTCCACCCAAAACCTACAGAACCAAACACGCCCAGAGACAATCACACAGACGCAGACGATGTAGATTCGCCCAGGGTATGTACCTGCATAAACACCAGCGCGTCCATATCATCACACAAGAGTGACCAAACTACTACTGTACTGTACCGATGGTGCCAATTGTTGCCTCCCTATGTCCTACCAACTTTCTACGGCGATTTCACGTCGCCCTTGCTCGCCCCCAACCCAAACCTTCTCTTTTCTTGTTGACATCAGCTGTCAGTCGGCCCTGGCATTCTGTGCGGCATTTATCTCTGTCGCTGTCGAAACAACAGCGAGGCCAACCACTGCTGTGCAACGGCCGTCACTAATGTGGCATTTGGTGGTTGATTAAGATCAGAGTGGAGAAAAGAGGGGAGCTCGCTCGCGCTCTAATGAATAGCGGCTGCAATCCTTATCGCCACAAACAAATTGGCTGGGATGCGATGAGAATGGCGAGATCTGATCACTTCACGTGGAATGTTCGGTTCTAGTTGGAATTGCTTCTAAGAGAGACTCATTCTCTTAGCATGTTTCAGATTCATATTTTTGGATTTTATAACCTCAAATCAGAATCTTAGCTCTTTGAGAAAGCTGCAGATTCTAAAAGTTAGAAGGTTCCAAATAGGAAATAGGTCATATTTTGTGCAGGTGCACTACTTCAGAATTTGTAACTTCACTAACTAACTGCTCCAGAATTTGTAGATTCACCAAATAGTATGAATTCATATTTTAGATTATAAAACTCAATAACCACAAAATTTAAAAATGAATAAGTATATAAAGCTCAACTTCTCCAAATTCTGGCGAGCTAGTAGCCGAGGACTATATCATTTCCACGATCTTTAAGCTCCCAAAACATCTTAATCCAAAGAGGGCTTTGAGTTTCAAGTTGAGGCTGAGATTGTACAGAAAAAACCTAGTATAAACAAAAATAATCTTTAATCAGCGCGTTATTTTCAGATTAAGCGAGATCAACCCTCCTAGAAATCTGGTAAAATCTATAAACTGACCGTGCGTAATGTAAACTTCTCTGACTGATTCGAGATTGTCAAACAATTGTATAGTGAATTATTGTCAAACCATATTGGCGTGTACCAAAAACAAATAAACACAGCAATAATTATCAACAAGTCGAATGGAGACGGGCTACGTCTATACTTAAATCACCTGAAGTTAAAATATCAAGCTAGAACAGTAGAACACATATTGATAATGAAATCACACGAATGAAACAGAGAAAAGCTTGAAGCATGTACCAATCACATAAGCATAACAAATGTTACATCGATTATCATTTCATTCATTTCATCGATCATCCGCTCGGCTAACTGACAGAATTTTAAAAGCTAGCTAGAGCCTTCGGTATCTCTCTCGTTCGAAACTACGTGATTTTCTGATTTTCTAAACGCGAAAATTTCGAATAGAAAAGGGACAGGGGAAAGTAACCACTTGCCGTATATGAAGCATCCGTTCTTCCCGTCGAGGTGAATGCATGCGGCACGCAGGTGACTAGGTGAGGCCCTGCCCGCCGAATACGGCGCCGCTGGCATCACTACACCGCGCGTGTTCAGTCCCCAACGTGGCCGGCGGTTGACTCATTCCTCTATCCGGAGCCAGTGGCCGAGCTGCGACGGGTTGACGACGCCTGGGACGCGGGCTCCGCCGGCCATCAGCAGAACCGACGCTTCGGCGTACCGCGTCCGGGGATCGGGCGCGGGCGCGGGCCCGGCGTGAGCCTCGGCGGTGTCCTTGCTGCCGCTCGCCTCTGGCCGCTCCCCGAGGAGCGTGCCGAACCTGAGGAACTCGTGCGCCAGGTACCCGGCCATGAGCTTGAAGCTGCTTGCGCCCTTGGGCAATGGCGGCGGCAGCGGCTTGAGCAGCCAAACGTGGTGAGCCGGTCTGGGCTGCTGGGACCTAGCGGCCAGCGGCGGAGCCCCCCGC
Source organism: Zizania palustris (assembly GCA_019279435.1). NCBI lineage: Eukaryota > Viridiplantae > Streptophyta > Magnoliopsida > Poales > Poaceae > Zizania > Zizania palustris. The sequence continues at coordinate 35,293,506 of JAAALK010000283.1, forward strand.
CGCTCCGACGATGACGCGTACTCCCGCTCCTTCCGCTTGACGAGCACCCCGCCACGTGGCGTCTCCGGCCTCGCGCAGATCGACATCTCGACGGCCTCGATGCGGCTCCAGGAAGCAGCGAGACGAGACGGAATCGAATCACCGATAGCGAGTGGGGAATAAACAAAACAAAGCACCAAGAGAGATAAGAAGACAGAGAAAGCCGTGGGGTTGTGGCCCCCGTGCTGGTGGAGCCCACCGCGGGTGGGGTGCAAAACCGTAAATTGCGAGGAAGGAGCGAACGAGACGGGGACGCCTATACCGGACGGGAGAGAGGGGAAGCAAGGAGAGAATGAGGGGATGGGAGGGGCGGGACGGGACGAAGCGGCGAGTGGCATATTTATACACGGGTATTTTAGAGTTAGCCATCGGATTGCCTCGAAATAACAATAATGCCATCAAGCGAGCTGGCGTTGAGGCCGCAAGCGTCAGGGGTACGACCGTAATTGACAGGGAGCTTCGGTTGTTAGGTTTGGGCCATTCGTGGGCCGTGCGACGTGCACCCGAACTCGAACGCTGATATCGAGCGAGCATTTTGTTTTTTTAGCACATGATTTTCTTTTCTATCGTCGAATATTTTTCGGTTTGATCAGTTTTTAAATAAAATATAGTAAAAGTTACAATATAAAATTAGTTTTATTAAATAAATCATAAAATATATTTTAGTTTGTATTTATTTGATAAGTAAATATTACTATATTTTTATAAAAAATAGAAAAAATGACTGAAAAATAAATTAAAGAATTTACGGTATAAAACAGAGGCAATATGATCGTTATTACGCAAATATATAATTTGAGACAATAAAATAACCTTATAATTATAATTTAATTGTTGCACGTTCGCCAAGATTATTCAAAACTAAACATGTCAAACACTATAAACCCAATGCAGATTTTTTATATTTTGACTTACTCCCCTACTATGATCGAACGGGAATGAATAAGACGCTTGTGGGATTGACGTGATAGGGTAGGATTGACTATAGTGTTGGTGACTAACTCCAGCCTCCAGGCTAATAACCGGAGTGCACGGATAAAGTTATCCTTAGAATGAAAAACAATTCCAAATCCGTTTTGTCTATAAATAAAGAAGTTATAAGTAATACAAAGTTTGATATTAGCTCAGGATGAACGTTGACGACATGCTTAACGCATGCAAATCAAACAAAAAGTGATGTTAATAGTGGCGAACAGGTAAGAATCTGTTTTTAGGAGGAGAACAACAACTAAAAACGGTTGCTAATATCTTATAGGCTGAGAAATAAAAGGAAAAATCCACCCAAAGACAATGTGGTGACGCCCGGTAAGAAATTGTTCAGACCTACAACTCATCCGAATTCCGAAACATAGATAAATCGGTCGACCGATTTAATTGGAACCCGGCCAATTGGTTTGATCCCAGCAGTGGGCTGTTCTCTCCCCGGCTTGTGCCTGAGGTGATATACTGATATAGAGGAGAGGTGGGATCCACGTTTTTTTTAATTTATACATTTTTAAATAATAATTATGATTAACTAATTAGTTTAAATAATAATTATGATTAACTGCGTAACATAATTAGAATCAAACATATTATACTATAATTTCAAATATTTTAACATTTGTATTATATATCACGCAGAACTTTTAAACTCAGGTCGCCGCACCCTTCCGCAAGAAAGGAAGGGAAACAGAGGAAAAATCAAACCGCAGAGGGAGGAATAGGCGAATAGAAACAGCACGCGTGCCCACGCCTCCACGCTTGTAGGGTTTCTGGATCGTCGGAGGAGCCGCTGCCGCCGCCATGGTTCGCGGATCGCTCGGGAAGCTGGCCTCCCGCGCTCTCTCCGTCGCCGGGAAATGGCAGCACCAGCAGCTCCGCCGCCTCAACATCCACGAGTACCAGGTTCCTGCGTCATCCCCAGATCCCGCGGTTTTTTGTGAGTCTCAATTTGCGCCCTGAGCTAACGGATTAGGGTTTGTGGATGCGTGGGTGTCGCAGGGCGCGGAGTTGATGGGGAAGTACGGGATCAACGTGCCCAGGGGCGCGGCCGCGGGATCGGTGCAGGAGGTCAAGGACACCTTGAGGAACGCCTTCCCCAGTGAGAAAGAGGTGATGTTTCGGGTTCCTTATCCTTTGTTGTTCCTGCCACAATTTTGAGACTTGGCTGTATCAGTTATTTGGTGTTATTAGAAAGTTCGTAGAGAATGTACTCTACTGCCAATTTCTACTGGAATCCTGGTGAGTTTCTATTATTAATATATGATCAGTTTTGCATTTGTGCTGTAATGTGATACTTATTTCCAACGTGGAGATTAGTGGTTGCTGTAAAATATGGGGTTTCTGTGATATAGCTTCATATAATTCACACGGGTGGATTACATCACACTATCACAGCTGATGCAGTGAAAGTGACAACTGATAACATATGAGCAAATTAGTCTTCCTACATTGGTCCACTTCTGCAAACCGAGTCACGACATCTCTATAGGCGATTTTAGTTATTTTATATGTTATTTGAGCAAAGGACTATGTGCTAACTTTTGTTTAATGATAAGGCATGCACTGGGGGTCTCTGTGAAATAGTCATACATTCTATATTATAGTCTAGCTACTAGCTAGTAGTCAATGTGGCTTGTAAGTTGTTGTTAGGTGAGTTAAGGGCTAACTTTCTGTTAGCACAAGGTAATTTTGGAGTATTCTGCTTAAAATTTTGTTGTTGCGTATAACCATGAATGAGTCAGCAGATAGTGGGCTAGAATACACCTCCAATAATAAATATAGCTGATTTCCATCCCTAGTTTACTTTATAGAGTAGATAATTTTATCATAGCATGAGCCATTTTATGATTCAATTCAATCATACTCCAAATATGATGCATTTGCAGATAGTTGTTAAGAGTCAAATCCTGGCTGGTGGCCGTGGTTTGGGAACATTCAAAAGTGGACTGCAGGGCGGTGTTCATATTGTTAAGTTGGAGGAAACTGAAAGCCTTGCAGGTACAAGTTCATGTTTAAAGTTTGTAATGTATTGAACCCTGAATTATGTTGTAATACTGCAACTTGACAAGTTCTTTCAGTATTACTCTATTTTTGTTGCTATGGATGAAAATGAGCAATGGTTTTAGAATTATACACTTAACGATTCTTTGTGAACGATGAATCATTGTAAAATTTTCCATGGAAAAAACAATGCTCACTAATCTAGATTCACCCTCCTCATATTCATCATTCCATGCCATTTATTGCTATTACAATGGTTTTGATGATTACACATGTTATGATGAAGTATGCGACTTTGCTAATCTAGTTGTATCAAGTGTGACATACTTGATGCTGCCTTCAATTCAAATTTTAGTACACCCATCTGTTGTAGGTGTTTTCGTCCTTGAATAGATTAATTATATCTGTACCTTTGTTGCCACTTGCAAGTTTAAAGTTTTGTCTACTTAGTGTTTTGATTCCGAGTGTATCCGTCTTCTAATTGAAGTGTTTGGCCTTTAAGATGACCTACGGTACTCTCATTTTCTTCATGGTTAATTAGCTAAGTTGTATATCACACATGCTATTTGTGTATGCATTTCTACAGTTTTGAATGTTTGTACTGACTCTTCTGCAGCAAAAATGCTTGGCCAGATTCTGGTAACAAAACAAACTGGTCCACAGGGGAAGATTGTGAGCAAGGTTAGTTTTTAGTAATCTTAAAACAGACTGGTTGATTATCGATTCTTCAGTAAGAATTAAGAAAACTTCTTATTACTTCCAATCTTCCATAAGTTCAACCCTTGCACATATGTGATTTATGCAAATATTTAGAAGGTTGTGTACTTATGCTTTGATGCATGGCTGGCTGTGTACACCAGAACATGATTAAACTTGTGAACCCAATGCTATGTAATATACTTACATGCATGTGAAATAAACAGAATAATTGGCATACTTATCAAGGCGTCGCTAAAGCGTTGCTTAGGCGTCACTTTAGCAACAAGCCGACAAGGCGGTCGGTGGGGGTAAGGCGTCCCAACGCCTTACCCCAGGGTGCTCACCGGGCGCACAGAGGGCTGGGGGCGGCGCAGATCCGGCGCAGAGAGGCCACATCTGGTGCGGAGTGGCGCGAAGTGAGGCCGAGCGTGGTGTAGATCGGGCGCGGCGAGGTCCTGTGCGGTGCGGAGGGCGGGAGCGTCCAGACGAGAGCATGGTGAGGTCCTGTGCTTGGTGCACGGCGAGGCCCTGTGCGGCGTGGAGAGGCCGGGTGCGAGCTGCGCGCGGCGAGGCCCTGTGCAGAGCGGAAGAGAGGGGAGAGGAGGGGAAGAGGAAGAGAGTAAGAAGCGGCGGCTGGTAGGAGAGAGGATGAGAAATAATCTAATGGGTCTTAAGTGGGCTGCTGGATCAAAAGTATATAAATTGATAATTAAACTGAACTCTAAATATATCATTAAATATAATTTTAAATATGTTATTATAATTATAATTTTGTATATTTAATTTTATAAAGCATATAAAGTGAAAATATTGCATCTTAGTAGTATATTGCTATTTTTATATTGCTATCTTGCTATTCCTATTTAGAATTTATTACTTATCTATCAATATTTTTTTCTAAATCCTGTATTTTCTACTGGCGTAAGGCGAGAAGGCGTCGCCTCGCCGTACGCCTTACCGCTTAGGCGGTAAGGCGGTACTCCACCGCCTCGCCTCGCCTCGTCTTAACGCCTTAATAACTATGATAATCGGAATATGCCATTGCACCAAACCAAGTGTCTCTTTGGTGCATTGAATGGCAAGAATTGTTTCCCTTGATTTATTTTCTCGGTCTAGTCATAGTGGATTTGGTAGGTCTTACTTTTTTTTAATAAAAGTGTATACACATTTCAACATTTCATATTTTCATGTAAAAAGAGGCTTAGATGGTGCTGTTATCAATTTATCATGTGGATGTACATGTTTTTATTGTGTCACACTCTCTTTTATTTTGAAGGAAGCATTTCACTTTCTAACAGTTTATGTTGTCTGCTCGAATCAGTGAAAATGGCAAAGTACTAAATTTGTCGTTTTTCTGTCAGGTCTACCTGTGTGAGAAACTGTCACTCGTTAACGAGATGTACTTCGCCATCACCCTTGATAGGAACACTGCTGGTCCAGTATGTCATTGTCTCATTGACCACAAGCACCTGTTCGATTATTTGAATAAATTAGAGAGGCTCGATAGTTGATATTACAAGTTTTTCCATCTTGACTCAAGCACTTCTTTTAAACCTAGATTCTGATAATTTATAAGACTATATACATGAGTTACAAGTACTGAAAATATGGATGATTTTTTCACAAGAATAACTGTTAATTGTAAATTTGCAATCATTGATTAATGACTTAACTAAAGCACTTATGTGTTTTTAGCAATACTCCAAACTTGCAAATTATGCATGAGCTGATGAAAGTTCAGATAAATCTTTAAGATAATAGGCTTCCTAATTAATAACATATTATTGCATTAAACCGTGCAGTTTTTGGATGTGCCACTAAGTATCCTTGTAAAGATCAAGCATTCTAAGGCTGTGAAACAATATCCCTTTTCCATTTTATACTGGTTTTTTATCTATCTGTAATTTATGCATTAGGATGAATGGATGATGCTTGATTTAATTAATCCTGAGCTTTTCGTGCTCACTTATGAGTTATGACTTATCTTAGATTGCATGATAATGTTTTTTAATCCTTTCATGGTTATTCTGTGTTTATTTTTGTGTGTGTATGAAGTGCCTGAACAACTAAATCATTAGCTAATATGGATTTCCCACCATTTATAGTAGGGGCTCTTGCTGTGAAACTTGCTGATTTTCATACTCATTTTCAGCTCATTATAGCTTGCAGCAAGGGAGGAACTAGCATTGAAGATCTTGCAGAGAAGTACCCTGATATGATCATCAAGGTTAATCTATTTCTTGAAATTGATTCTGGAACCAATTTATTCATCTGTTGAGCAGAAGCTTTGTACGCCATGTCACATTTTTTATTGTTTATAAATTAATCTGGCCATACATTGTAATTCAATGCACTGGATTGCCAGGTTCCTATTGATGTATTCAAGGGAATCACAGATGAGGATGCAGCTAAAGTGGTTGATGGTCTGGCACCAAAGACAGCTGACAGACAGTCTTCTATAGAACAGATTAAGAAGCTGTATGAACTGTTTTGCAAATCTGATTGCACACTGCTGGAGGTAATGCAACAAATGTTACCCCATTTGCAATAGTGCACATTGTCCTGGGCACCTCTTATGACTAATTTGGACATTTATGTGCGTAGATAAATCCTCTTGCTGAGACAGCTGACAACAAGCTTGTTGCGGCTGATGCAAAGTTGAACTTTGACGACAATGCTGCTTTTAGGCAGAAAGAAATATTCGCACTGCGTGATACAACACAGGAAGACCCCAGAGAAGTATATTACTGCTTGCCCTTTCCTTGTTCACTTATTCTCGTATTCTGTTTAGTTCTATGGCTCTACGCTGAAGGGATGCTATAGCCTTTTTCCCATCTCTGGAAAGGGGAACTGAAGATATTAATCTCAATTACCTGTACAGGTGGCTGCTGCCAAAGCTGATTTGAACTACATTGGGCTTGATGGAGAAATTGGCTGCATGGTGAATGGTGCAGGATTGGCAATGGCTACAATGGACATTATTAAGTTGCATGGTGGTACACCTGCCAATTTTCTTGATGTCGGTGGAAGCGCATCAGAGGGACAGGTATAAATAAGCAGGGACTTATTCTTTTGTTAGCTGCCATATCATCTCATGTGAATTATACCACCTGAAAGGTTTTAAGAGGACTGATAATCTGTTTCATGGAACCTGTAATCAATTTCTTGGAATCCAGATAAAGTGTGATTTTGTTTTTGCATGCTACGCTCTCTCAATTAGCTAATTCTAATCCATTTCTATAACTTATATTCAGGTTGTGGAGGCATTTAAGATTTTGACTTCAGATGATAGAGTGAAGGCAATTCTAGTGAACATTTTTGGAGGTATCATGAAATGTGATGTGATAGCAAGTGGAATAGTGAATGCAGCTAAACAGGTTCGTTTTCAAATTTTGTACCTTGTTTTGATTGAATAACTAAAGCAGCCTATTGTGGTTCCCACTTCATGTTTCTTGCAGATTCTATTAGTAAATTATAATATACACATTCGATGTTTTCTTACGAGATAGTCCGCTATATGCAACGGAAAGATACAACTGTTGTGTCTTCTGGAACAGTTTCTTTTCCTTTTGAAAGTAATAGTAATATTCGTCATGTACAACATTCTAGATTAACCCTACTATACTTTAATACTTTTTATTAGAATATTGTCCATCCCTGAGAAGTATTTACTCTTGTGTTTGTTCAAAGGACATTCCTTTTAACAATTACTGTTCCTTGGGAATGTGATGATAAGACTGTTTTTGATGTGATGCTCCTTGAGCATTGATTATCGTGCGGATTAATGCTCTGTTTTACATGACTTTCCATGTACTGGTATAAAAGCATTTTTCTCATTGTCAGGTTGACCTGAAGGTGCCAGTTGTTGTTCGGTTGGAAGGTACCAATGTAGACCAAGGGAAGAGGATTCTCAAGGTAAAAAAAAAACTGTACATGCCTGCTCTGTTATATCTGCCAAGCCGTGCTTCCTTTGTCCAAAAACTCATATTTGACTGATTTACGTCTCCTGTCGCAGGAAAGTGGAATGACTTTGATCACCGCGGAGGATCTCGATGATGCGGCTGAGAAAGCTGTAAAAGCATCTGTCAAATAATTAATCATCTGTAGCATACCAATATGAAGTTTATTTTTTATGGTACAAGATGAGCGGTGCTCATAACATATTTCAGGAGTCTGAAGCTACGAACCCCAATTTTTCAAGTTGAATTAATTTTGCTTGTTTTCCCCCTGAAACCAGGCGGTCTAATGTTAATAAAGTTCTGTCGGCACAAAAACTGAGCAGCCACCATTTTGCCAAGTTCAAGGGGAATTTATCTTATTTGCCTTTTTCAAGTTCAAGTGGAATTTATCTGATTTATCACATTATGTGTGATATCTTCAGTTGCTTGATCTCTGGTCCGGCTATCATCAAGTTCGGATGCATCTGGATAACGTGGAGAAGATGACATTAAGGACGCATCGGGATCTACTGGTGATGCCATTGGGCATGAATCAACCCAATATTTTCATCATTCCTATGATACGTGAGCAGTGCGGCAGAAGAGACTGAATATGAAAAAGTCTAGAAAGGGTTAAAGAGGGACAAGTGGACAAATTTGTTATTGCACACGATATTATGATAACTGAGTGGATATCCACTCACCAGGCACCAAAATGGTAAGAGAGCAAAACTAGTCAATAACCTTCCCACTAACATCGGTCAATATACCATTCACCAATATTGCACGACAAATTAGCGATTTCCTTTGTAATAACGATCGAGTGCAGTAGCTTCCAGCCTTCCAGTCTCAAGGGCAGCCGAAGCGGCGGCTAAAGATGGAGCACTCAACTTCATGCATAATTGATAGATGCTGTGAAGTTGACGTAAAATAGCTCAACTCTTTCTCGTGACTACTGTACATCTCTAAATGTGATGTAAAGATTAGACCGACAAATAATGCACTACTAGCTCTGTACAAATAACTTGAATTTTAGCCATTCATTTTTTTTCAAAAAGAAATATTTCATTACCTATTCTAAGTGTTTGTTTGACAGATGGATTACTACATTGTTGGAAGCCGCTGGAAACTCTCAAGCATATATGAGCATTGCTTCTTTATAAGGAAGATGATTGAAGATAGCCCACAACTTTACACCACAAAAGGCGTCCATATTATTTTTGGTCCTTAACAGTCGCATGAGGCGATTAACAACAATGAGGCGATGTTTTGGAATGGAGGAATTTCGTAGAATTTTACTGGAAATGCACCGATCCCTACCCAATTCCATCTAAACACGCTGAATTTTGCCTTCTTCGAAAGCTAGGTCGCTTTCCCGGAGAGGGAGTCGGCAATGCCAGCGGCGAGGCAATAGGCGACAGACTGTATGGTGATCATGGGGTTCACGCCCACCGCGCTGGGAAGCACGCTGGCGTCGCACACGTACAGCCCCTCCGCCTCCCAGCTCTCGCCGCGGGCGTCCACGGCGCCGTCCCTCGCAGTGGCGCCCATCCGGCAGCTGCCCATTTGGTGCGCCGAGCAGAAGAGGCTCCACGTCTCGCTCTTCGACTGCGGCCCGCGCACCACGGTGACGCCGTCGAGGAACTCCTCCAGCGCCTCCTCCGTCAGCCCCTGGCAACGCAGCCGCTGCCCGTCGCTCCGGTGCGTGCCGACCTCCGCCGCGCCGGCCGCGACAAGGACGCGCAGCGCGCGCCGCAGGCCTTCGCGCATGTCCTCCCGGTCCACAGCGTCCAGGTGGTACTCGATCCGCCGCTCGCCTTGCACCGTGCCGGACCCGCGGTCCCTGACCAGGGAGAAGATGTGCACCGTCCGGCCGAACTTGAGCATCCGCTCCTTCATGTCCCGCCCGGTGACCCAGGGCATCAGCGTCCCCATGGCGGCCACGCCCAGCGACGGCGTCTCAAGGATGGCCCGGTGCGGCGCGTCGCCGGAGGCCTCTACCTTGTGCAGGGACGTGATGATGCTACCCTCGTACGCCTTGCCCTTCAGGTCCGGCACCGTGTCCGGGAAGTAGCCCCACACCATGGCGGTCGGGTGTAGGTGGAGGTTGTTTCCGATGTGCGGGTGGGTGAGCCCGCTCCGCTGCAGGAGCACCGGCGTGAGGAGCGAACCGCCCGCCGAGACGGTCACCTTTGCGTGCACCTCCAGCGTCTTCGTGATCGCCGGGTTGGAGCTCCTGGCCACCACGCCTACGCACCTCTTCCCCCTCACGCTGCCGGCGTCGCCGCCGCGACGACGTTCCAGCACCAGCTTCTCCGCCTTGCACCCTGTCAGGATAACCGCGCCGCGTTCCACCGCGTCAACCAGCCACGTTGTGTCCGTGCCGCGCTTTTCCCCGGTGCGGCAGCCGTAGCCACAGAAGCCGCAGAAGTGGTCCTCCGACGAGTTCCTCGCCACTGCCTCGACCTTGTAACCCATCTTCTCGCATCCCTTGCGGAGGACCTTGTTCTGGAGACCTTCCTCCTTGCAGCCCGATGTCACGCCGAGCCGCTCGAACACCTTGTCCATGGCGGCGGCGTACTCGGAGCCGACGAATAGCGGGAGCCCGTGACCGGTCGCCCACTCCCTGCGCACGGACTCGGGAGTCTTGAAACAGGCCGACCAGTTCACGGCCGAGCCACCGCCAACCGTCGATCCGGCCAGGATAAGCCCGCCGCCGTTCAGCGTGCTCACGAAACCACCGGACTCGTAGAGCTGGCTCATCGACGGGCCCTCGATAGACGTGTAGTCCCGCGCCGTGAAGTAGTTCCCCTTCTCGATGACGACCACCTTGTGGCCGGCCGCCGCCAGCACCGCGGCTGCCACGCCCCCGCCGCAGCCGGAGCCGACGATGACGACGTCGCACTCCACCCGGCACACGTTCCGCGCCACGTCCTCCGTCACCGTGAGGCCTTTCTCCGCGAGGGACGCCGGGAGGGACGCGTCCGTGTGGTTGATGGTCTCCACGACGCCATCGTCCAGAGGCCGCTTCGTCGCTCCGGCCGGGCCCTCCTCCACCGGCGCTTCGTCGGTCGGCGGGCTGTACCCGATCGCTTCCCAGTGCGGGTTCTCCGAGCTCTCGTCAATCTGCGAGCCATACACACAACATGCATTGAAATTACTGAAATGTTTGCTGTAAATTGCAGTGAAATTACTGCGATTCAAATATTCAATTCAAAAGTGACTTGGCACCGTCAGAGGTCACAAGCAATTTAAATTTTATTTTTAATTATAACTAAAATTAATAATCTAGATTAATTTAAATATTTTGCAGGTAAAGGTTGTACTATATTTCGAGGAGAAATCTTTCTTGTGGTCCCCTGTAATGTACATGTGTGTTTGCACACGTTGGGCCACATGATCTGTGGCTGCAGTGTCGTCGTAGCGCCGCACCGGCGTGGTGCAGGCGCCGTGCCGCCATGATTGGGTGCCATGGGCCATGGCCTACCGCCACGGACGAACGCTACGGCTACGCTACAGTACTACAGGACATACTTGTCCAAGCTGGTTGTTTTAGACAACGACGTGTGGCCTTAAAAACATAACTTTCATGTCTAGTTTCTATTAATTTACGTTGCAGTTGCTTTGTAAAATCACGATGATAGGACTTTCCAATAAAAAAATGGGGAAGTATCCTGTGCATATAGGCTAGTCGTGCACATGATGCATATGTAAGATTTATACTTTCAATCTGTAATCCAACGGACAGCAGTTTCATCAGGGGTTATCGCAAATGTAACAAGGAATGAAATGGGGGAGGTGGGAGGGAGGTGGGAGGTGTTTTCTGTTAAATGATCTAGTAAAGCTGTTGTTCGTTGGATTACAGATTGAAAGTGAAGATCTCACATGTGCATCATATGCATGACCAACCGATGTGTACAAGATATTTCGCCAAAAAATATAAATGTATGGTTTTCATACACCCAATTCAAATATTTCAAAAAATATTGATGCTTAAATAAAGCTTTTAACTTTGACTTGCTACGCGTCTAGCCGTCTAAAATAAGGGAAAATTGGATCATGCATTACAATTTTACGATTTTGAAGGAATATCATTACAATTCTTATATTTATATTCGTGCCATTACAAATTCAAAGAATTCTAAACTATACCATTATAAATTTAGAGAATTATGAAATATGTATAATTTTAGAGAATTCGAAATATGTCATTACATTTTGAGAGATCTACAATTTTGGAATGACATAAATCTAAATATGCGAATTGTAATAGCATTTCTCCAAAGTCACAAAATTGTAATGACATAAATCGAATTATTCCCTAAAATAACAACATGCCTTAGAGCATCTCCATGAGAACTCTTATATAGGTTTCTAAATTTAAAATTTAAGATATTAATAGAAAATTTGACTCCAACAACAACCCTAAACAAATTCTCACCCTAAACAATTTCCTAAATTCCTTGTTATCTATCCTAAATTTAGGATTAATTTCTCATCACCTATTTAAAAATAGGGATAGGGAAACAATTGGAAATCAAATTAGTTTTTAGGGATTAATATGAATAGGACGATCCCTATATCAAATTTTAGGGAATAAAATTTAAGACAAAACGCTAGCCCTCGTTTAAAAAAAAAACTATCCAATCCATCTCATGATCTCGTCAAATATAATAGCCAAATTTCACACGCAGGGTACGTAAAACGTCCAAATATACATGAATACTCCGTCGTATTTGTACAATTCATGTAACTATAATAACAGATGCATGAACCTACCGTAACCACCAGTGTAGATCAGTACGTACTATTTGTCTAACTGTTTCACCCTTTGCATTAAAATTGTGATGGATACTTATTCTAAAGCTTGTTTAATTATGATGTAAACCGTTCGAGAGATTAAAATGGCCGTACAGATAGAACGAACGCGACTGAGTGGATGTGGCTACTTACCCAGGAGTAGAAGACGTGGAAGCAGAAGACCTTGACGATGTGGAAGAACATGCGCAGCGGCGGGAACATGGTCACCCTGCTCCACCGCCGGAGCGCGTCCTCCCGCCGCTCCACCGGCATCTCCGCGAACGTGAGCACGAACGGCCACGTGGACGACAGGCAGCGCGCCCCGCACAGCGCCAGCGTCCCCAGCCTCGTGCTCAGCAGCCACAGCACCGCCCGCACCAGCGCCAGCGCCTCCCGCAGGCACATCTTGCTCATCAGCTCCGCCACCTGCGCAGCCATCCATCCAGCCGCCCGCCGGTGAAAGATTGGTTTTGGTTTCACTCCAGATGAGAACTTGGAGATGACACGCAGATAGCTAGCTAGGTCGATCGAGTAGACAGATGTGTCGTGTATGTACGAACCTCGTCAGGGACGGGCGGGTCGGCGGCGGAGGCGAGGAAGAAGTCCCTGACAGCTTTGGCCTCTCCGTCGCCGCAGCCGTCCTCCGGCGGTAGCGAGGGCGCCAGCGCGCCGCACGCCGCGGCGAGCGCCAGCATCCGGGAGGCGGAGAAGCCGTGGGTGTAGCAGCGCCCCTTCCTCGCGCCGCCTCCTCCCCTCAGGAGAGGGTGGCCCTGCCGGCGCCGGCGCTGCCTCCTGTCCTCCTCTCCCATGGCGCCTTCCGTTCTGCGTGAGGGTCGTCTTCTTCCACTATGGATCGTGGGCGCGCGGGCGGCGGAGAGGTAGAGGACAAGGAGAGGTGGATGGTACCGAGGCTAAATAGAAGGCCGTCCAGACTCCAGCTCCCAGCCGACCCAGCGGGTCAACCAAAGAGATCGCGGTCTATGCGCCTCCCTCGTCAACGGAATCCGGCCTTCTAGATTGATATCTTTTTCAATATTTGTTTGTCTTCTGTGACATGATGCGTTACGGTTCAGTTTTAAATCAAACGATAGATAAACAGAGGTTACAGATAAGATTGCCCGATTTTTTATTTTGTGTTTTAGCTGCAGAGTACCTGATTTATCCCCATCCGGCTAAGAATTTTTTAAAAAATAATATTTTTTAAAAAAATCAAATCTGTTTATAGCCGTTTGAAAAATTTGTAAAAGTAGTATGCAATCGATACTTAAAGTGTCTGGATGCTACGTCAGCTCCAGTCGGCACTTCAAGTATTGACGGGATAATGTCACCTATCAAATTATGTCACATCCGTTCTAGTCGGCATTTGGGATGCCACGAGCTGATGTGGTATCCAGTCGACACTTTAAATACCGACTGTATGCTATTTTTACAAAATTTTTAAACGGTCATATAGATTTGAATTTTTTTAAAAAATATTATTTTTTAAAAAAATCTCCGACTAACGGAATCCACCGCTGCTCACCGCACCGTCGCCTAGCGGCCGGCGCGCGCTGCGGGCGGTTAAAATACGTGCCTCGCCGCGACACGACCGGAAGCCGGCGCGTGTCGGTAATCCGCTCCCTGCAGCTCGTAAGTACGTACGGCAATTTTTTTCTGCTAGCTACAGTGTGACGCTTATAAGCAAAATCTGAAGTTTTTTTAAACAAATTTTAGTTACATAATTTAATAATAAATTAGTATACGGAAGCAAAAGAACCCGGTCTTTTAAGATTATTTTTTGAGAACAGGCATAAAGGGTTTTATGCCCGGCTTTGATTGAAAGCCAAAGAGTAGCAAAGTCACCGCTGGGGTTACCAGCTTACACGCAGACCAACAGCACCCACACCCGGAAGGACTGCCAGCAACAAAAGCTGCTCCCTAAGCAGAAAGCAAAAACCAAGGCGCCCTCCGTCCAGCAAACAAGAACTGGAACCACACAGTTCAAAAGCCTTACAGAACCATACTTAGAGCCACCGAACAGTTCACCTCCCAGAGAAAACAACCAACAGCAAGACCGACAGAGTAAAAAAGGCAAGCATGTTAAAACTACTAGACTTCCCAGCTGAGCCAAACAGATCACTTGGACGACTCAGACTTCTTCAGCTTCTTGCCGCCACTCCCAAGAGGTTGATTTGAGCACGGAGCAACACGCAAACCTTTTGTACCTCTCCCTGAAGACAAGCTGGAGCCAAGCTCTTCCACTGCAACATGAGCCCAATCATTTTAAACGGCAAACTGAGAACATTGGTATTCAAAGTATTGTTGAAAACGAAGTTATTACGCATCAACCAAATAGCCCACAAACCAGCCGCTAAAATTCCAAAAACTACACATTTTTTTTGTCACTAAGTTCATGATCAAAAATCCCAAAGATATTCTGGTGATCACTTGGCACATTATCCCAACCTAAAGCATCCCTTACGCAGCACCACAAAAACCTGGCTACATCACAAGAGAACATGGCATGATTCACGGTTTCAAGTTGGCCACATAGTTTACAAGACGGGTTGCCGGACCAGTTTTTCTTTTTTAGGGCATCCCCAACCTGAATTCGACCTTTCAAAGTAAGCCAGAGGAAACATTTAGCTTTCAGGGGGGCAGCACATTTCCAAATGTGTTTGAATGTATCATCGCAAACACCCCTGAAAGCAATCCAAGCATAAAGAGACTTTGTGGTGAACCCCCCCTTATGAAGCCCCCAAATAACTTGATCTGGAGTGTCAGCTAATCGAAGGTCACTACACCAATCCCTCAGAGTTAGCCACTGCGAATACTCATCGGGGCCTAAAGCTCTTCTAAAGTGAATAAGCCAACCTTCAGAGCAAACTTTCTCAACTAAAACTTTCGGATCACAACATATGTTATACAACTGAGCAAATCTGATTTTTAAAGGAAGATCACCCCCCCAAGAGTCCTCCCAGAACAAAGTACCACGACCATTTCCCAGCTTAAAATCAC
This sequence comes from Zizania palustris, assembly GCA_019279435.1. Lineage (NCBI taxonomy): Eukaryota > Viridiplantae > Streptophyta > Magnoliopsida > Poales > Poaceae > Zizania > Zizania palustris. Next base: position 35,308,964 of record JAAALK010000283.1, read on the forward strand.
AGTTTTTCTGAAACAGTTTCCTGAGCTTAACAATCTTACTCCAGAAAAACGAACCCTTCTCTTTGATGTCCCCAAACAGGCTACCCCCTAGCGAGTATTTTTTCCGAAGAATATCGAAACACAGCCCTGTTTTTCCTTCAATGAGCCAAAATAACCATTTACAAAGTAAAGTAATGTTCATAATTCTGGTGTCTACAAAACCTAAGCCACCATTCCCTTTAGGCAAACACAAAGACTTCCAATTAACCATGTGAAATTTTTTGTTCAGCCCTAAACCCCCCCAAAAGAATATCTTCAGTGCTGGGAGTTGGTGTGGTGGATGAAGAGTATCTTGGTACGGAGTATTGTGAGCTGAAGAGTAAGGAGTCTGGTCCTTCTTTCATGGGGCGATTGAGCAGTGCAGAAAAGACAGAGAGTTCATTTGTTGTTACAGCAAAGCAGATCCAGCCAAGGAAAGGGATACAGCTTAAGGGGGGCAAAGGGAAGAAGAAAAAAGATCCCCCAGTTGCAGTTCGTCAAAGTGCGCGTATTAAAAGGGATGGGGTTCCGATTCAGATGAAAGCGCAACTCAGGGCGGATTACAAAGATGATGTTTCAGGTACCTCCCGGTATACTATTTTGCAATCTGTTTCATCTGAAAAATTAGCCTTGGTGGCGGGGGAATGTGGAATTAATTTGGGTTGTTCTAACGACGAGGTTAATCATAACATAGATCTGTTAAAGGCTAAGGAGTTGGCTCAGGCTCTAATTTTCATGGCACACAAAAATATTAGCACTAATCCTGCGGGGCAGGGGCAAGGTCCTGGATTGGATGAACTAAAGTCTAGTTGTGAGGGGGAACATGGTGTGGAGCTGTTAGAGGGAGAGGGGGATAAGCTATTGAATTCATGAAATCCCTTTTTTGGAACATCCGGGGTTTGGGGAACAGTGGTAGGAAAAAACAACTGATTGACCTAATGGTCCAGTATCGCTTTAACTTTATTTGTCTTCAGGAGACAATTAGAGAAAGTTTTACCCCGCGTGAGTTAGATAGTTTTTGCTCCAGGAGGGATTTTTATTGGTTGACTAAACCTGCGTGTGGTCATTCTGGGGGTCTTTTGGTGGGAGTTGATCTGGATGTGGTGGCGGTGAAAGGTGTGGATATGGGGGAATTCTTTATTAGTTTAACGCTGGAGTTTAATGTGTCCAAAACCTGTTGGGAGCTAATTAACATCTATGGGCCAGTTAGTGAGGATCGAAAGTTGAGATTTGTTGAAGAGTTGATGGGTAAAGTCAGGAGTCTGAACATTCCTTGTATGCTTGGCGGGGACTTTAACATGATTCGGTTTCCTTCTGAGAAAAGTAGAGGGGCAATTCACTGGAAGTGGTTGAAGGTGTTTAATGATTTTATCAATGATTGTGAGTTGCAGGAGATTACTAGGGTTGGAGGGAAATTTACTTGGTCTAATAGACAAGTCAATCCAACTAGAGAAGTTCTTGATAGGGTCCTGGTTTCTAGAAGTTGGGATAATTTGTTTCCTTTGTCTGTGGTGAATACTTTGAATATGGTAGGATCTGACCATTGTCCACTGCTGGTAGATTTGGACAGAAAAATTGATCACAGACAAAAAATTTTTAGGTTTGAGAGTGCCTGGCTTCAAACGGAGGGTTTCAAAGATTGGGTGTTAAAAATTTTGCCTAGAAGGGGTCGCTCTAGGATTTTGGATTTTTGGAAAATGCAAGGTAATCATTTGAGGAAAAAAATGTCTGGTTGGGGGGCAAACCTGAGGAAAACAGCATGTTTGGAGAAAGAGTCTCTTTTACTAAGAATCAAAGCTCTGGATGAAAAAGCTGACATTTGTGATCTATCTGAGGAAGAATGGGAAGAGAGAAACTTGATGGATCATAAGTTGTCGGCCGCTCTTCAGTCGGAAGCTGAGTTTTGGCAGAGAAGGAGTGGTCAGAATTGGCTTTTGATGGGGGATGCCAATACCAGTTTTTTTCATAAGGTGGCAACGTGTAGGAAGAAGAAAAGCTCTATCCTGAGGTTGGAAGATGAGGGAGTAATTTTGCAAGAGGAAGAGGAGGTGAAGAATCACATTTATAATTTCTATAAGAAACTTTTTGGGGCTGATGTGATGCATAATTTCCACCTGATGGAGGATTTTTGGTGTAATAGAAGGAGAGTAGATGAGAACGATAACATAGAGCTCACTAAAAAATTTACCGTGGAGGAGCTGGACATTGCTTTTAAAGGGATTAAAGTAAACTCAGCTCCGGGCCCTGACGGTTTGTCGGTTCAGTTTTATAAAGCCTTTTGGCATCACTTTAGATGGCAATTTATGGAGATGTTGGAAGAGCTATATAATGATACTTTGGATATTAGTAGAATCAACTATGGAGTGATAGTCCTTATCCCCAAAATCAACGATGCTTGCACCATTTCGCAGTTTAGACCTATATGTCTGTTGAATGTCTGCTTTAAGATCATTACTAGGGTGTTGACGCTGAGGCTTACCAAGGTGGCAGATAAGATAATTGATACCTGCCAATCGGCCTTCATTCCAGGTCGGAACATCTTAGAAGGGGTGGTCTCATTACATGAAATTTTACATGAGGTTAAAACCTCGAAGCAAAAAGGAGTAGTACTGAAGTTAGACTTTGAGAAAGCGTATGATAGAGTCCATTGGGGTTTCCTGTTTGAAGTGTTAGTCAGGAAAGGTTTTGACCGAAGATGGATAGACTGGATGAAGAGGGTGGTTTCAGGAGGTAGAGTAGCCATTAACATTAATGGTAAAGTCGGGGGGTTCTTTAGAACTTACAGAGGGGTGAGACAGGGTGATCCTTTGTCACCTCTTCTCTTCAACCTCGTGGGTGATGCCATGGCTGAATTATTCCTTAGAGCGAAAGAAAAAGGCTTTCTCACGGGGTTGGCCTCTCATTTGATTCAGGAGGGTGTCACACATTTGCAATACGCCGATGACACTATATTGATGATGGAGTATTCAGAGGATAACTTTACCACTGTCAAATTACTTTTATACTGTTTTGAAGAGCTTTCTGGGTTAAAAATTAATTACCAAAAGTGCGAAGTTTTCACCTTGGGCGTTTCGGAGGAAGAAGCGCTTAATGCCGCCAATATCTTTAATTGTAAGCTTGGAGCGTTTCCTATCTCTTATCTGGGGCTGCCTATTAGTCATTCAAAACCTTCTAGGACAGATTTTGGGGCGGTGACACAAAAGGTAGAGAAAAAACTCTCCACATGGAAATGTGGTTATCTTTCGACTGGGGGTAGGATGGTGTTAATTAACTCTTGCCTGAGCAGCGTGCCTCTGTATAGCATGGGGGTTTTTCAATTGCCAGAGTCGATTCACTTTTAAGATTATCATCCAGCGCGTTTCATAAATATCAGTTACCAATGTCGTTATTTTCATCTCGCCCGGAAGCACTGGAGCAGGCGGAGGCGGGTTGAAGCTGGAAGCTGGCTGCTGCAGATCTGGCAACAGGAAAAAAAACAGTGTTCTGTTACTTCTGTAGCTGGAGCTCGCCGAGCTTAGCTAGCTTCTGGTACAGCGGCGGTTAACGCAACAACGTCTTCCGGTTGATTCCTGTGGCAGTACTTGCCGAGCCTAGCTACCTTCTGTTACAGCGGTTCCTATCCTGTCATACTGCCCGTGAGGTTTGTTTGTTTGTTTGTTTGTGTCACTGTGTGGCAGCAACAGCAAGAAAGGTGACAGGCTCATCACTCCGACGTGGAGGAATGTATTGCACAAGTAAGGTGATAATGATAGCAGGATAAGTGGGTAACCGGATGCCGAAGATGGATGAAACTCAGGTCTAAGATAATTATTTAACAGTTCAAACCAATTAATTTAATACTTATATGGATACACACAGAAACAAGCTCTGCCTGCACTTACTGCGCATATTTGCTAGTGTTGTTGTGCACAACGAGTATACGAAAAACTTTGTGTTACGAAAATCAAGTTTGTACGGTCTAACGCAGCGAAACTAACAAGATCTAACAGACGTCGTGAGAAGCGCTACGATGTTTTGGTAACGAAGTCATACGACTCTGAGGCATGACTACGGGCGCTCCTCCCCATAAACGGTGTCTACATTAGCATCTGGGCACACCGCGGCAACACTGTCACCTAAACCGATCACCTAAGTTGTCTACCTCTTTTTCATGGTTACACGGGGTTGGTCATCTATTTATATTGCCACATAGATAAAGTATTAGACAAAAAATCTAACTATATCCCTAATAGAACTCAAAGTCTAATATCGTAACCTGATTAAACATCTATATTCGACATATATCTCTAACACTTTGTGCATATATATATATATATATATATATATATATATATATATATATATATAACTTCACGAGTTAGGGGGTGTTTGGATCAGGGGCTAAAATTTTAGCCCCTGTCACATCCAATGTTTAAATACTATTTTGGAGTATTAAATGTAGACTATTTACAAAACCCATTCATAATCGGAGGATTATTCACGAGACGAATCTAATGAGCCTAATTACATCATGATTTGCCAATGTGATGCTACAGTAAATATGTGCTAATTATGGATTAATTAGGCTTAAAAAATTCATCTCGCGATTTAGTCTCCGGTTCTGCAATTATTTTTATAATTAATTCACATTTAGTACTTCAAATTAATGTCGAAACATCCGATGTGACACGAGCTAAAATTTAGCCCCTGAATCCAAACACCCCCTTATTTCTGAATTGCGCCCAGGTATGAGCGAATATGCCGCAATTTACTCTACGGTGAAGAAGTTATGAACCAAAACTCCACCACCACACCTTACGTGCAAGCAGTTCCAGAGAAAAACACCCCCTAACAATAGCCAGTGGTGCCACCTTTTTTTTTTACCAGTGAGCTGAATATACATCGGATCCGCCGTCTCTCTCCCAACAACAATGAATGTTGATGCAGATATCGTAGAGTGATCAGCGTAGATTCGATGATACGGGTGCAAAGGTGAATTCCACCTTGTGCGGAGCCCACAACCGAATTCTTCTTGGGCATCAGTCGGATACTCGGATCGTTGAAGCCGGATCGAAATCCGACAGAGGATCACTGCTCTCTGCGGTCTGCAGTCGGTACTGCAGATGATCTCATGTCCTGCCTCCGCCGCTCCTCTCCCGGCTACCAGAGCGCTTCCACTACAGCGATCCCCGGTGAGGCGATGGCCTGGATAGTAGGCATCAAGATTTCCTAGCCGTGTTTGTAATATAAAACACATTGAGTATTTTTTCTACAATACCACATCCTCCTTTCTGAAAATCTTATCAAACTATGCATGCTTAGAGAGCAGGGTTAGTTACAAATACCACTTCTTTTCTGCGATAACTGGTCAGCTGTTGCAAGTCGATACAGGCAAACCAGCAGGTTCGATTTTAAATTTGAATTTTAAGTTTTACAAAAATGCAAAAAATCATATGAATACTAGGGATATATGATCATATTTGGTCAAATTGTTTTCCAAAAATATTCAAATTGAAATAGTTTTGCTGTTGACATTAATTAGTTTAGGTCCACACGTAGAGACATTCAGTACATCTTTCTAACCGGCTTGGACATGTCTGCTAAGAACATCTTCAAAAAAATTACTTAAATGGTTACGTAAATTTGAATTTATGTATTTTAGTAAAAAAATAAAGCTCCAATAGTGTCTTAAATGAATCACTTACCTATTCCATTCGCTAAATCACCTCTCACCTCTCTCAAATGTAAGATTAGTTTAGGTGTCGTTTGATTCTTTAGTTCAAAAGTTTATCTCCTACTCCTAAAAAGAGGAGTTGGTGGTGATGGTGAGTCCTACGCATGGACACACCACCCACCTCACTCTCCGCACTGCTCCCACCAGCCCTTGCACTATTCTCCTCTTTCCCTCCCATCACCTACGCTGCCCTTCCTGGCCTCCTCTCTGCCCTCTACACGCCGCTGCCATGCGCCTCTCCCAATCCCAACCCTGGTGTCGCTCCGCCCCCTCCTTTCCTCACGGCGCCGCTCCTCGTCGTCCCACCGACGCGTGCGTCGTAGAGGAAGAGGCGGCGGTTTACGATGGAGGATCTAGGAGCGAAGCTCATGGGCCACCTCAAGGACACCGCCGACCGCTTCCGCTTGCCTGAACCGAAGTCCTAGCCTCGGTCGCCGGAGCCCGTGGTTCGGCCAGCACCGCTTCGGAAGCTTCCAATTCCAGACTTGCAGACTTCCCAGCTCGGCGGCGGAGGCGCTCTCCCCCCACTCGCACTCGCAAGCATCACCGTTCCGCTCGGCCCTCGCGTCCATGGTTCTGACCTGCCGGCCTCCGTCTCATAGTCCTAACCTCACGTCTACTCGCGGCACTCGCCTCACGTCCTCACCTCGCCTCTCGACTCAATATCTACAGGATTCCTCCCCGGCCCCTGCTGCCGCTGCCGCTGCGCCGATGGCGACCGCCACCCCGCCGCTCGAGGACTGCCTCCGCCTCCTCCGTGGTGAGCGCGACGAACAGAAGCTGGCGGGCCTCCTCATCGCTGCCAACGTCTGCCGCGCCGGCGACGTCGCGGGCTCGCGGCCGTCGGCTCCCGGTTCCTCCACCGCCTCCTCAACACCGGTAGGTGTTGACAGAGAACGCGCGCCTCGTCCCTCGTACCGTGTGAATGGGACTACTGTTCGCGTTTCCAATTAACTGCCCTCATCGTTATTGGGTTTATTTTGCCTATGCTTCGTGGGTGCAGGACTTGGGAAATTGGAGGGTGGGAAGGAGGCATACCTGCGCCTCGCGGTGACGGTGCTTTCCGGGCTTGCCCGAATCCCGGAGGTTGCGGCCGATGAGGGGGTCGTCTCCACTATACCTCTCATTGCTGAGATCGTCTCCAAATCGTAAGTAATGCCACTTTCCGTCTTTCTGATACTCAGACTAGGTAGAACTGGTGCGATTAAAGCAGTACACATTGAAACATTTTGCAATTGTGAAAGTGCGATGCTTAGCCAACTGAGTATGCTTGAGTGCAGTGCTTAGCAAAATACATTTTCTTATGACACTCCCAAATCATGTGCAGGTATGATCTGACAATTACTGAAGAATGTTTTGAACTCCTGTCTCTCATCGCAATAGCTTCAGAAGATGGGGTGTATATGTTTTGTGAGCCTGGAGTGATTGCCATGATTTTCCCTCAAATCTCAAGCTTTCCATATGGTAAGACGTAGTTTTCCTTACCAGTTTCCTTTGAGGAATGGGAATAGATCAATCATCTATGCTCTAGCCTCACGTTTCAAATTTGTGCCTTTGGATGTCTTCTGGGTGCTTTTCAGTTTACATACTTTGCTTTTCAATAATATTGGATATGCAGCTTGTTAGTCACACTGTGGACACATGCATTAGAGCCATGAACTGACAAAACTAATTTGTTAAATATTTTCTGAAGTTGATTGGTGTATACTGTTGGTAGTAATTTACTAAATTTGATGATATATTGTATTTTGTTGAGCTGGGCCAAACGTTTATACAGTTGCTTGATTTTTTTCTTTGTAGGTTCAAGGTGCTTAGAGCTTGCCACTCATCTAATGCAGCTGCTTGTTAATAAACTCAGAGTAGACAGCATGACTGTGGAGAAACTGCAAGGGATGACAAGCATGGTATGGATGCCATACTGAAATTCTGAATCTACCTATGCTTCACATAGCAACATTCCTAACATGATGGTTTGCTGTTCTTCATACTACAGTCAAATTTGAATCACTGCACATGCTAACTGCCCTTTTATCCCAGAAGGAATCTGTAAGAATTACCTCCCCCTTCTGTTTCATTTGAACTACGTGCATTTGTTCTGTTATGCATGATATTTTATGGGTTATTTCTATTGACTTTTCTTAACCTCCTCTAATTTTTGTTGTTGGAACACAAAGCCACTCCATGATGCTTTGAGATCAATGCCTTCCACAATTTGGAAATCTCAAATTCGAGTTGGGATCACAGCCATTCTCCAAAACCAATTATGCAGTACTTATTGCTAGACTATTGTGAAGTTATAATTTGTTGGTCTGCAGCCTGAACCATTGGTTTAAGAATCTTATGCATTCACCAAGGATGAAATTGCTAAATGTGCCTCTTTGCCACAGCTATTAATATCCCAATGCAGTACTAATTTATAACTTGAGATATTTGCAAGATAGTTTGAGTAGATAGTTTTGAGCAACAGAACTGCAGTATATATACACGCTAATTCTAAGGAGTTATGACTTTTGACATACTCTGAAATGAAATTTCAGAAAATAGAGGAATGGAATCTTGCCAGTGTTAGTGTTTCTCTTCCCTTTAGAGATGGGTCTGTGACATTGATTTTTTTTTTTTTTGCACTGACCAGTATCCTCTGAAAAGTTGCATGCTCTTATTTTGGCGGAGTGCATGATGGCTATACTAGGTGAGAATTGGTTGTCAGAAGATTATAAATTCCCTGATGATCAGAACATGATGCCTGTTGACAAGTAAGTTTGACATTTTTACCTGTATCCTGTTGCATATACATTCTTATCGGTATAACAATCTGTGATCTGTGCAGGTTTGTATTGCTTGTCCTAGAATCTGCAAGAATTGAAGTAGCTGTCCTTCTAAATGAGCTCACTTATTTGAAATACGAGTACTCAAAAAATTCCCAGAAAGATGATGCCATCAGTCAGAAAGAGAGAAATCTGGCCATATTATTTTCACTAATTGCTGTTTCTCCACAATCATCCCTTTAGTGGTGTAGCAGATGTTTAGGTAGAAGATATTGAGTTGAAGTTCTAAAATAAAGATATATCATTTTCTTGTGAATTTATTCTCCGTAGCTTTTGATAGACTATCGATTAATGTTTATACCTGTCATTTGAACTTATCATGAGCAAGTACGGTTGTGAGAATGTGAATTTATCATGGCGTATGAAAGTACTGTAAAATACTTCCAAGGTTGTATTTATAGTATATTTTGTTCATATTTGCCATTCAATTTATTTATTTACCCATAGAATGAATTATTAAATTTTTTTTACTATTTAGATTATGTTTTAATCCGTGGCAACGCACGGGCATTTAGCTAGTATTACATCAGATGTTTGAATGATTTTTTAGAGTATTAAATGTAGACTATTTATAAAATTTATTCATAATCGGTGAATTATTCACGAGACGAATCTAATGAGTATAATATGTCATGATTTGATAATACGATGCTACGGTAAACATTTGCTAATCATGGATTAATTAGGCTTAATAAATTCGTCTCGTGAATAATCTACCGTTTTTGCAATTATTTTTATAATTAGTTAACGTTTAATTCTTCAAATTAATATCCAAACATCCGATATGACACAGACTAAACTTTAATCTATGAAACCAAACACCCTCTTAGTCGTTCCATATTTTCATCTATGCCTATTTTTTCTCTTATAAGTGTATTATTTTTTCTTGGCAGGTTGTTATAGGCGGAATACACATATTTAAAAGTATTATAGTTTCACATTAAAATATTATAGAATATAGGCCATATTTATAGTATTTTAAAAGTATGGATTACGATTATTGACATAGAATGATTATTTTTAGGAATAAATGGAGTTTAAAATAATTCATATATAAAATTTAAGAAATAGTAAAATTCTCCGAACTATGTTTGGAGATGCTAAACACACCCATTATTTCGGAGAATCCTTCCTCGACAGGATACCCTGTAGTTGTAGTTGGTAGGTGCGGAATAGTGCAAAAGGCTTATACACGAAAAAAAAGAGACAAGGAAACACACAAAGCAACCAAAAAGACCGATGGAAAAGCAAAATATGATTTAACGCAAACCATGATAGTCCGACTGATTTTTTTTTATAAATCATTATTTTAGTGTTTTTAACTCTTTCGTATATTTACGATTTCTACAAAGTTTTTATTTTTTATATGTTGGATCATTCACGTTAATAAACAACTTATATTTTTTTCTTTCAAAAAATATAATAAACAAATACTAATAAAGTTATTTAAATTTAGCTCTAATTCTTATATAAAAATCTACGTAATATTTTTTTAGTAAGTGTTAGGTCAAATTTCAAAACGTAACCCCAGCGCAGCGAGGGTAATGAAGAAGGGAAGAAAAGCGCCGCCTGCACTCTTCTCCAGGCCCCCGATTTCCGTTTCCCTCATCCATCTCCCCCCATTCCCCGCCTCTGATTTCCCCCGAAAAATTTCCCCAGAAACAAAAATCGTCGGAGGGGCAATCCCTAGCTTGCCGAATCCCGCCTCGACTTCGAGGCCTCGCGCGCCGGTCTGCGCCGGTTCGGGCTGCCCGCGACGTCTCTCAGGCGGTTCCTGTCGCCGAACCTTGGCAAGGGGGATCCTGGATCCCTTTATCGGGTGTTCTGGGCCCAAATCTCGCGGCTTCCGGGCAAGGTGACTGGGTTCTAGGGGGGCGATTCGCGCTCATTCGTTGCTGAGTCCTGCGGAGGGGTCGCGAGGATGGAGCACGTGATCGGAGGGAAGTTTAAGCTGGGGAGGAAGATTGGGAGCGGATCTTTCGGGGAGCTATACCTTGGTACGCTCCTCGTTGGGTTATTGGATCTCTCGTCCCGTCGCCGCTTGTTCGTGCTGGGAAACACGTTTCTTTTTTCTTTACTGTTTTGACGCTGTTTGTGATGTCTTTGGTTCATTGATCGATTTGGTTGCAGGCGCGAATATACAGAGCGGCGAGGAGGTAGCTATCAAGTTGGTGAGTGAAGACGATTTCGTTTCTAACATATGCATTTTCTGCGCCAAATATATGCAATCTATTATCGGTATTAATTTTTGAGCTGATGTTTTGATGCCTGAACGTGTACCATAGCCCATAGGGTTTGTGGCAGAGCATGATCAGAAATATGAATGATACTGCATGTACAAGTACTTGGGAAAACGTTGACATGACCTTCCTTGCTTAGTACCATACTCTTTCGTACGAGTAGCAGCTAAGTTCAGTGGTCGATGAACTTCTTTAAAACCTATTATTCATTATGATAAGTGGTGGTTTGGTAGCATCTACTTTTGAAGCAACATTCCTCATACATTCATATAGTTGCTAGTTTTGTGAACTGACCTTGCCTTTCTGACCATGAATGCCATTTCTGACAAGCACAGCTAAAAATTAATCTCTGGTATTTTATAATATAACCTTTATCAAATATTTTTTTATATGTTTAATTTATATCTTTGTAAGCCTGTATGCCTTTGATTGCTTGTTTAAATGGAGCAAGGGATCTGCTATGAGAAGAAGTTGGTAATCAAACAATAAAAGGCATTTTTCAGAACTTGGAGCAATATTTCTATGTTGACATGAATTGTCAGCGTCAGCACTGGTTACTTGTCCCTGCTGACACTGGGACAGAATACCTAACCTTTTCTGCCATCTCATATTTTGTTAGGAATCTGTAAAATCAAGGCATCCTCAGCTTCATTATGAGTCAAAACTTTACATGCTTCTTCAGGGGGGAAGTGAGTAACTGAGTATTAATACGACACATTGTTTGTTTGTTCAAAAAAATCTGTTTACTGATATTACTTTGATGTTTGGCCCTAAATTTTAGCTGGAATTCCTCATCTGAAGTGGTTTGGAGTGGAGGGGGAATACAATGTCATGGTCATTGATCTTCTTGGTCCAAGTCTAGAGGATTTATTCAACTACTGCAGCAGAAAGTTCTCTCTTAAAACAGTACTTATGCTTGCTGATCAGATGGCGAGTTTATCTTACTGACTGTACTATTTCAGCTGTTAATTTTGGTTACCTGCATGACCAAATTCTAATAAATTAATGATCAACGAAGTCAATTTTCAAGCCTTTATTTGTCTGATTTCACCATCTACTACCTGTTTTTTTGGTACAGATCAACAGGGTAGAGTACATGCACTCGAGGGGGTTTCTTCATCGTGATATCAAGCCCGACAACTTCCTTATGGGTTTAGGCCGCAAAGCAAGCCAGGTTTGTGCTTTTCATCTACAGTTGCTGGTAAATCTAATTCTTCATTTTTCTGTGCTTCAGATGTTGGTTGCTCAGTCATTGTCTCATTGACTAATTGTATATTTTTGTAGTGACATCTTGATTTGAGTATCTGTCCTGAATCCTGATTGCTAATATCATCATTTGTGCCATAAAGTTTCATGATTCATCTAAGACCATGTTTTGCCAACTGGCAGTACTAACTCCATCCATAATTTCTAAGAGAAGCTGCAATATTACCACAGCAGCTGTTAGCTGTGTTTTATGTGGTTGATGGTTGTACTAACTTCTTTATGGGGAAATTCTTTTGTATAATAAATGGAAACCATATTCTTTTTCTTCAAAGCCTTTTAATCCCAAGCAAGTTGGGGTAGGCTAGAGTTGAAACTCAAACTTGGGTTTCATCTTCATTTGAGTGGCTAAGTTTTCCATTGGCTCGTCAAGTCAAATAGGCAAATACAATCTTTTATGGGAAAGGGACCCTCCCTAGTCCCTCCTCCTTTACGAAGGCTTGGGATCTGCTATGTTGTGACAACACAGGCGGAGTTAATAAATGGAAAACAGATCTTTAGTTTTTTACAAACATTTGTTATGAATGTAGCAATGTACAGAGTCTTGGAGATTTTAAAGTACTGACTGTGATCACCAGTTTCCAAAACATTTTCTGTACCAAACCAAGCACTCACAGTGAACTTGAAGAATACATAGTTAATGGATCTGTTTTCTATTATTTGTGCCTACTGTTGCTCTGTGACTCAGCGTATGTGCATATGAATTGCCTTTCTAGTAGTGCTGCCAACTGATGAGCAGAAGGCTGCATTTTACTCGACGTATGATATATCTTGCAATGAATAACATAAAGAAATAAGCATTTCTGCTTGCAGACATAGTTTGGAGTGATTGCTATACTTCTGTAACAGGTTTATGTCATCGATTACGGTCTTGCAAAGAAGTACCGTGACCTCCAAACTCATAAGCATATACCTTACAGGTAATCAGAAATGCTTGCTTTACACAATTTTTTGATTCCCTGAACCTTGGTTTGAAGTTTGCAACACTAACTAGTAACTATATAGGTTTCCCACATGGTTTTGTGATCTATTTTTTATTTCTTTAGACCATGAGAAATGCTTAATGGTAATCACAGAAGCATTGCAATGTGATGAATCATGATTGTGATAAACCCATTTCTGTTATATTTTAGTACTACTGTGAGAAAATGGTCAGTAACTGGGGAAACCTAGTGATTACTTCCTTCTGTAGAGTAAAAAAATTCACGGTTTATGTACTGATATATTTTCTATACATAGTTATGTACTTTTCTGGGGATATATATTTAAAGCTTACATGTTTTTCTTTCCTACCTTAGGGAGAACAAAAATCTTACAGGAACAGCACGTTATGCTAGTGTAAACACCCATCTTGGAGTAGGTGAGTGTCACTACTTGTTACTGACTTGTCTTCATCAGAAGAGGCTTTATTATTTAAAAAGCTGAAATAAGAAATCAATATGTATTTAAAGGAACAAAATGTTGTAACAGTGCAAAGTTATGTGCAAGTATTTGGTCAACCAGACAGACACTGACTACTGTCATGTGTGTTTTGTTATTTCTGGTTTTCACAACAGAACAAAGCAGGAGAGATGATTTAGAGTCTCTTGGCTATGTGCTGATGTATTTCTTAAGAGGAAGGTGACACATGTACTGCTTTTCTAAATTTTAAAATTCCATTTTGACTGTGACAATACATTGTACTTATTTATCTCGTCTATCTCAGCCTTCCTTGGCAAGGTCTAAAAGCTGGGACGAAAAAACAGAAATATGACAAAATCAGTGAAAAGAAAATGCTAACTCCAGTTGAGGTAACTAATTAGTTTCCACTAAAAAAATCTATGAAGAGGCATGACATATTGTTATATTAAATTGCATCCTAACCTTATTTATCACCATGTTCTACACAATTTTGCATAGGTCCTCTGTAAAGCTTATCCAACAGAGTTCGTTTCGTACTTCCATTACTGTCGATCTTTGCGATTTGAAGATAAACCAGACTATAGCTATTTGAAGAAACTTTTTCGTGATCTATTCATCCGTGAAGGTATGCTCAAATATATTACATGAATTTTCCTCCACATCTACATCTTAAATGATTTCTTATTAATACTTACAGGGTGCCAGCTTGATTATATATTTGATTGGACAAAGCAAGGTTCAGAAAGTAACAGATTGCGAGTATGCCTGCTATTCTTTTTTCCAACTGTTTTTTATGTAGTGCAAGCTTTACCATGTTAAATGTGTATCATCTTTCCTCACTATCAGCCAAGTGGAAGGACAAGTGGGTTGGCGGGACCATCTGCAGAACGGACTGAGCGAGCTGCAGGTTTGTTGTAGCAGGGCCATTTTGGAATTTCTGTTCAGGAAATAAGTTTGGTGGAAAATAACAGGTTCAATTTTTTTTGTCTTAACAGCAAGACAGGATGTTCCTGACAGATTCTCTGGTATAGTTGATGCATTTCCTAGAAGAACTGGCTCTGGCTCTGGCCATTATGGAGAACACACAAAGCACAGAAATATACTGGATTCACTTCTTGCACCCAAGATGGTAAGAAATGCTCTAGTTTGCATGTTTTAATTTTTATCTGACTATCTGTCACTTGGCAAACATGTATGTACTTTGCATGCGTTTTCTGACTTTGTTAAACAAAGCAACATCTGGTTATTAATTCTTGTAAGTGCATATAAATGGCCTTAGTGGGCTAATATGGATTTAGCTGGTGCCTCGTGACACTATAGTATAGGCTACATATTCAGAACTTTTCCCATTTATCCTCCACATTCATTCAATCATTCCTCCATCTCTCTCCCTTTCTTTCCATCCTTCCTCATTTCTCTCCATCCAACAGCGACAACGAGCAGATCCTGTCTTTGGTG